>OY776671.1:12060115-13260115 GCA_963675795.1 Crossocerus cetratus
GTAGAGGCCCAGGCCGAGGGACTTAGGCGCGCTAAGTTACCCGGCAACCCCTTGACACGGCGCGGCGCTGCAGGACTAGCGGGAGGGGCGCGGGGCGCGCGCGGGGCTAGAAATTAGGGAACGCGTAGGAACTCGTCACTCTTGTAGTGACGAACTTAGCGAGCGGACGCGTCGAACCACGAGCCTTTTGTGTGTGAAGCGAGCGGACGAGCGAGAGGGTTCAAACCACAAGGAACGAAAGATTTCCCGGACGTGTTCCCGGACATCCCGGAGGTTTCCCGGATCTCGGAAGAAGGCGAGAAAGCGAACGACCGGTAAGCCCCGCGCGTCCCTTTGTTCTTTGTTTCTTTGTTCTTCCCGTGCGAGTCTCGGTGCCGGCCGTAGGCTCTCCTTGTCCGAAGCAGCGATAGGCAGCCCGCGGGCCAGCCCGGTGTCCCTTGGGGTGACTCTTCCAGTCACCAAGAGTCAAGTAGGTTAATTAGATCGTAAGGTTTCGGCCGAGAAACGGACGTACGCCGCCATTGTGGCGAAGCCCGTTTGAACGTGGATCACGCCCACGTGCAAGGCATCGGGGCCTCCTTTGAAACCGAACGAACAGCTGGTTATCGTGCGGATTCGTGATCTTTGCCGGAGCACCGTAGCTCTTAGAATCATCCGCGTACGCTATCATCTCACGTAGGAATAAGGTTTAGATTGTAAGCGGCGGCGGGAACGCCGAGGCGCCGGGCCACTCGTAGGTCCGGCTATTTTGTGATCGGCCGAGCTACGGCCTGCCCAAGCGAGGGCCCTTGACATTGCCATAACGTCCGAGCAATAAATTGTTATTGTTACCCAACCGTGTGGGTTATCCATTCGCCTCCCCTTCTTCCCGACAGGAACCCCTCCCTCTAGCTAGCCGGGAGGATCCATCTCGAGGAGTACCGGCGGACGAGCCAGCTGCCCTCGATACCAGCTTTCCCTCGCGCGAACGTAGAAATTCGGTTCCGTCCGCGGAACCTGGCGCCCCATTCGCGTTTCAGGAAGTCGAGGACCAGCGGCCGATAGCCAGGCCGGCTATTATGCAGGCAGGATTTCCGAGCGGCCAAATCACGGACGGCCGAGGAGAAATCCCCTCATAAAGCTCTCTAATTTTAATTTATTCTTTGTTACACTATTTGTAATGTTCTGAGAGGGCAAAACGCCCTAGGACAAATATACGTCTTATCTCTCTCTCTCTCTGGGAAATCCCCGCAGAGATTCCCCGACGATTTGCATCCCGTGACGGCATACACATTGAGTGATTGGCGGTCCTAACCGTAAAAGCGTATCTGCGATGGCGACGCCACAATCCGAGACCACGCCCTCTCCAGGGCTTGCTGGCCGGATTGCGTAACGAGTTTTTGGCAACAATGAAGAGTTAGCACAAGCTGCAGAGAATGCCCGCTTGAGGCGTGAATTGCTCCAGCATGAGCAAGAGATAGACCGACTGGAGGCTGAAGCAGCAGCGCGCCAGAGAGAACATGAGGAGATGGCTTATTACTGCTTAGATGAAGCCATGATAGGGACAAAATTAGATAGCACATGGCAAGCCTATGCTGCCAATGTCGTTAGGGACTACTTAGATAAAAAATCTATTACTAATTATAAGCAGCGTAGCATAATTGTTAAAAGTGCTATTATAAGGTTCATCGAATCCCTACACACTGAGAAGAGATTGGATGTGGTTGACGTTCTTCAGATGAATGCTCGTAACGACAGCATACGTGGAACAATTGATAACACCGTGTGGTGGAATCCACTCACCAGGCATCAAAAGGCAAAGCTGGCGGGAGACGAAGATGGCTCCTCACCCGTCAAGAACTTATACAGCGGGCCCCAGATTATAGTAGTGGGATTAGCGGCCGTGGCCACGACGATTGGCGGGATGTATTTTATTTCACGAGCATTGTCCGGCCTCACAAGCTCTATTATTACCCCAAAAATCCCATCACCACCTATGCAGCATATATTAATAGACATACCGCAATCCACCTTGAAGAGTATGATCCCCGCTGCATTGCCAAATGTTACCGACATCTCAAGCAGTTCAGACGCCACCCAATTCGCTGGAGTCGCGAAGAACACGTCGAGCGAATTGATGATCGAACTAAGCAGAAGAGCTATCAGCAGGCTCTCGAGCGGTTACAGAGTGGTCGTGGATGCAATAGCAGAATACAGCCATTCACCAAAATAGAGAAGATGGGAACTGGTAAGTACAAAACACCACGCATGAAACTACGTGGAATTAGTGGAACGGACAAAAAAAGATCCTAAAGAAATGTCGAAAACAGTAAAGTCTATATTGAATAAGAAAATGAATGTAGAATTGAACGCAATGAACATTTGTTTTGAAAAAGAAGAAACGCTCTGTACAGAGACTCAAGTAGTAAACAAATTAAATGAATTTTTCCTAAAGAGTATTGAAAACATTATGAATCTAAGAGATCAAGGTTATAGAAATGAGCATATAGAGCAATATCATATACCGGAACTTAACTGTGCAAATACTTGGGACAACATGGAAACAGTCTCCAAGGTGAAATTACTTTCAATTATAACAAACCCTGGGCAAGAGTAGAGGCTCCATTGATGGCATTAATAAAGAAATACTGGAATTGGCTTGTGATTCAATTGGCGATGAACTTCGGCATGTGTTAAATGCCTCGTTGACGAATGGGTTGTTCCCTGAAAAATGGAAAACTTCTATCATAACTCCTTACAAGAAAGTTAGCAACTCAAATAAGGCTAGTGATTTGCGTCCTATAAACCAATTACCGAGATACGAGAAGGTATTGGAATTGATAGTCAAAGAACAAGTTGAAAACTTTATGGGAAAAAATGAAATACTAGACGCAGCTCAATCAGGTTTTAGGAGAGGCTACTCATGCGAAACAGCGCTCCAGCTAACCTTAGATGAATGGGTGATGGCAATGAATAACAGAATGTATATTCTTAGACTACAAAATTCTTATATTCTTAGACTACAAAAGGGCGTTTGAAACGGTAGATCAGGAATTACTACTTAGGAAAATGTACCTGTATGGAATTAGGAATACTGCCCTAAGGTGGTTTACAAACTACTTAAAGAATAGGAGACAACCCACCAGGCTTCCATGGACAGCGTGACAGTGCCTGTGCCTGTCAAATGCGTCAAATGTGAAAAGGGGGAGTGTCCACATTGCGCACGTTCCATCTTGCGCACACGTGGATTATTGGACACGGTGGAATTTGCGCACGTTGGAAGTTGACTCCAGTAGAATCAGGACACATTGGATATTGGACACATTGGAATTTGCGCACGTTGGAAATTTACTCCAGTGGAAGCAGGACACATCGACGGTGGAAGTTGTACACATCCTAGAAGAAACAGGACACACAGGATAACGCGAATAATGGAATTTGGACACACTAGATGAAAAAGATGTGTACATTGCGACAGTATGTATTCTCAGAACACATTTAATTGAAAAGCAATAAATAACAGTGAAATAATTAATGACTGTCTTGGTAAGTTTAACGTGAGGCCGTATTGGCACAGAGGAAGGTGAGTTTGGTGTCTTGAAGGGGGGGGGGGGGGGTCCATCTTTAGCCCTGAAACATTTCAACCGCAGAATTTTCCGATAATTGTTAATTGACAATGGCTAAATTCTACGTATGATTCTTGTAGAAATGTTTACACAGTATTTAGTGGCCAACTTCCACTTTCCATGTGGGAAAAGTCCACTGTCTCCTCTATACACTGTGCGCAGTTTCCACTTGTAACGATATCTTATGTGGGCAATGTCCAATGTGCGCAGTTTCCAATGTGGGCAATGTGCAACGTGCGCTGTTTCCATGTGCGCAAGTTCCAAAAAAGGCCCGTGTCCAAAGTGGAACGTGCGCAAAGGAGACTCACTCGTGGAAAGGAGATAAAGAGGGACATCAGCTCCTGCCCATCCTGCATGGGATTTACGCATCCGGGATGCATGCCGACGCACCTGGTGGCCTGCAAGTCTGCCGCCGCCCGCTCATCTTCTGCTCCGGTTTCTACTCCTGCAGTCCCGGCCACCTCTCTACCTACCGGACAGAGTCTCCAGCGACAGAGTGTCATCCGGTCCGGCTGCTCTCCTTCGCCGGCCCTGTCGTCTGCTGTCGCCCCGTCGCTTTCGCTGCCTGCCGCCCCCGCGACATCAGCGGATATCGCTGCTCTCACCGCAGTAATTCAGGGCCTCTCCACTACCTTGGCCAATTTCATGGTGGAGCAACGCTCGCAGTCAGAGGAGGTCCAGGCCTGTCTGGACAAGCTTACGGCCGCCTCGGCCCTGCACACTGACAGGCTGAACAAGCTGGACTCCCGCGCGAAGGCCCTGGAGTCCAAGGCCTCCACCAGCTCGGCGCAATTTGCCAGCCTATCGGCCACCGTCGACAGCCTCCGAGCGGATCTTACGGAGGTTCGTACCGGGCAGTCTAACCTAACCTCCGAGGTTGACTCCGCTACCGCGTCACGTCTCGCTCGGCTTGAGCTGCTAGCGCGATCGGCGGAGCTCACTATTTCCGGCTTCCCTGAGGCCCCTGGTGAGAACCTGCGGACCCACGTTCTCCGTGTCGCGCAGGCGCTGGAAGCTCCGCTTGCTGACGGTGACATCGTGTCAGTCTCGCGCATGCGCGGGACCCCCACCGTAGAGCGCCCGCGTATGATCCGAGTGGAGCTCTCGTCGGCCGTGCTGCGTGACGGCATCCTTTCCGCCAAACGCGCGAAACGGGAGCTTCCCGCTTCGACCCTTGACCCCGCGTTCTCCTCGCGTCCGATTAACGTTAACGAGTTCTTGCCGCGCGAAATTTCATCCCTCCTAAAGCGATGCCGATCGCTCGCTCGGGACCGAGGATATTCTCGCGTATGGCACCGCGACGGGAGCATCTTCGTGAAGAAGACCTCCACCGACTCCCCGATTAGGATAGATTCGGCACGCGACGTCGAGTCTAAACTCGCATGAAGCCTTACTTCCCGTGCGTCGCCCGTTAGCGCCCTGGCCTTTTCTCCGCCCTCCCTGCGACTCGGGCATGTTAATGCCCAGTCTCTTCTCAGCCATTTCGACCGCTTCTCGTCCTTCTTTTCATCTTCCAACTATGATGCCATTGCGGTTTCGGAGTCATGGCTCACTTCCTCTACTCCGGATACACTCTGCGTACTTCCGGGGTACTCCCTCACTAGGTGCGATAGGGATGGTAGAATGGGTGGAGGCGTTTGTCTTTATATTCGCGATTCCTTTCCTTCCTCTGTAGTTGCGTCGTCCTCCTCCACTCAACCTGCCGGTCCAGAATACCTCTTTGTTGAAGTGTCTATTCCCTCTATGGGTACTCTTCTGGTGGGGGTCGTCTACCGTATGCTCCTCTCTCCTCCTTCGAGCCCCTGTTCGCTGACATCGTCTCGGACTTCCCGAATAAGGTTATCCTTGGCGACTGGAACGCGAACATGGGCTCACAGTCTTTCGACGCGATCTACCTTGGAGGGCTTTTCTCCCGTCTCAACCTCTACTCTATCCCCTATTCTCCTCCTTTTCACACTTCTTTCTCCTCCACTTGGCTTGACCTTGGGCTTGTGGATGACTCTAGCAGGGTAGCTTCTTTTTCTCAAAGTAAAGAGCCTCACTGCTCTAATCATGATTTAATTTCGCTAGAGTACAGGGTGATACGGGTAAGTGCTATCGGCTTTTTACCGTCGTATTTTGAGTTATTGATTTTACCGGTAATTGACTCGCCTGCCCCGTGATGTCACCGGTGTCGCGTGACTGCTCGGGGCCAACTGGCCGAATCGCGCCAGATACC
Organism: Crossocerus cetratus; assembly: GCA_963675795.1. Taxonomy (NCBI): domain Eukaryota; kingdom Metazoa; phylum Arthropoda; class Insecta; order Hymenoptera; family Crabronidae; genus Crossocerus; species Crossocerus cetratus. Next base: position 12,065,939 of record OY776671.1, read on the forward strand.
GACAGTCTCCCCATTAACCGGCAAGGGCAGAATGTGCCGGGACAATATTTCTGCAGCACACTGGAAGGGAGAGTGCGAATGATGACATAATAAAATGTTTCACGCATGATAAATACTGTCATTGTTATATTCTGTCATTCGTAATAGTTTTAGTCTTTCTTTTTACTATAAAGCGTAATATTGAAAGAGCCAGCAGTTCTCCAATTAATTCGGGGATCATCATCATCGGGCCTTTGCACTTTTGCGACGGGCTGGCATTAGACGCGCTCGTCGTCAATCGCCGTGAAATCACACGCCGCATGCTGCTGCACCTGCACGCCCGTCTGCAGCAGCAATGCGATCAAGCGGTGCGATTCAATTGCGGACTGCTTCGCACTCGGTGTGCGTGCTGCCTTACGCCTATAGAAAATCAATAAGGCTGATGTCTGAAAGTGTCGATCGTCCTCCGCCAATTTCGCGATGGATCGGTATTTGTTTAACCGGCTCATTTCCATCACGAACGCCGCAAGCTACGGTAAGTGATACAGGTTATCATAGGTTAAATTAATATATATTAATTAAGATATTATTATTCTCTCTTCGTAGATATGGACGAAGTTAAACCAACCACCAGCGGCACCAGCGGAGGCGGGCAGACGGCCACTTCATTTATGGCGTTCCTCGTGACGCGCATATCACGCCCTACTATGTGCGACTACGCTGGCTGAAAGTTCGGGAGCGAAGGCTCCTCTTTCTCGGAGTCAGCATTTTCCGGGCTCTCAAGTCGAGTCAGCCGCACTACCATCGGGGCTGGCTCACGCCTAGGGTTGCGGGGTCGTCTGCGCGGCCCTCTCGTCAGAGGGGCCCCCTCTGTCTGGTGCCCACTCACCGCACCTCCTTCCTCGGGGCCTCGTACCGCGTTTGTGGGCCCCAGTTCTGGAATGGCCTTCCACCTGCCATCCGGGAGTGTGACAGCGAGGCAGCTTTCAAAACTGCTCTGTGGGCTTTCCTCATGGAGCAGTATGCGTAGGGTTCACCTAGTTTTCTTCTTTCACTTTTCTCCTACGACGTGCGGGGCTGATTGCCTTTCATTTACTATTATGCGTGCGCTTATTTTTCTATTTATTATTTATTCTTTCTGTATAATACTTGTATTTTGTTAATACGTTTTGAGAGGGCTACTTTGTTGCCCTAGAACGAAATATATATTCATTCATTCATTCATTCTCTCTCTCTCTCTCTCTCTCTCTCTCTCTCTCTCTCTCTCAATATGCCGCAATTAATCCTATCTTAATCGTGTTTTCCCATATCTTTTGTTGCAGCGGAAAACCAGAAAGAGCAACGGCGCCTGGAGCTGCGGCTGCAGCAGCTCAAAATCGAAGCGCAGCCAAAGCCGCAGCCGCAGCCAAAACCGCAGGCGCTGTCGAAAGAGGAAAAGATCAAAGATCTTCAGCGGCAGTTGGCGTCCCTTCAAAGGGAAGTCGCTGCCGCTGAAGAAGGCGCAGCGCCGACCGTCCGCAGTAAGTAATAAATTCACACAGCTTTTATGTTAAGTTTTAACACAACTTTTATCAACTTTTTCATGTTTCAGATCGCCGGGGAACCAACGCGGGGCGGTCCCGCTGGAAGCGTGGGAGGCGCAGCGGGGGCGGCGGGGGTGGCGGAAAATCAAAAACCATAATAATTAATATGTAGGTTTCAATAAAAAAACACGATTCAAAATATCTGTTTCTCATTCATTCCTCTCGCTCAGTTTTTTTCAATCTCTCTCCTCTCGCTCAGTTTCTCCCAGTCTCTCTCAATAAATCACATCTCTCCCAATCTCTCCCAATCTCTCTCAGTCTCTCACATTTCTCCCAATCTCTCTCCTCTCGCTCAGTTTCTCCCAGTCTCTCTCAATCAATCACATCTCTCTCAGTCTCTCACATGTCTCTCTCCTCTCTCCCAATCTCTCTCAATCTCTCACATCTCTTTCAGTCTCGCTCAGTTTCTCTCTTAGCTTTTTAATTCAATAAGAACACATATTTAAATCATAAATCATATCATTTTATTATTTTGAGATATTTTCATTATAAATTTGAAATAGAATAATTTATGCCTGTCGCTGAAAGCAGACAATTGCTTTCTATGTCATAATGCGACAAATTAACCTTTTCCGGTCGACTATCGCGTAATTTAGGTTCGATTCACTGTCCGACCAAGTGTGGGATCATTTGCAAAGAAAGTGGACCGGAAAAGAATTATTTATCACAAATTCTGGTATGACATAGAAAGCTGTCGCTGAGTGATAGATAGATAGATAGATAGATTCATCTACCGCCGAGGGCGAACAGATCGGATTAATTATCTTGTCTTACGGGGTAAACTTCGTCGCGAATAAAAGCGAATCTAAAAGTCTTATCTCGTATCATCATCAAAAGGAGAACATAGCTAACCTGATTGTGCGAGAACATCAGCTCGACATGCTGCTGATTTACGGTGAGTGCAATTGAAATCAGCGGCAGGCCGCCCTCGTGTATCAGGAGCGATACCCCAATAGGATACATCCTGCGCCAGCCAGTTTTTACCAGCTGGAGAGACGCCTCCGGCGGAATGGCAACGAGGACAACAGAAGACGTCTTCTTCAACGGGATCCCGCCACTATCCAGGCGGTGCTGGATCTAGTGCGTGAGGATCCTCACACCAGCACCCGATGCATCGCCAGACGTTTGAACCTGAGTCAAACGACGGTGCATCGGATCATCAAGCATGATGTCGGGATGCGGCCGTTTAAGCGGCATCCAGCCCAGAGGCTGCATCCCGGAGATTATGAGAGGCGACTAGCCTTCTGCCGGTGGATGGTGGACGAGGTAAATAAGAAAATATTACAATCATATAATTATTTAACAGTTTTTCAATTGTATAACAGATCAGAATTTTTTAAACATGCAGTTTGTATTTCAGGTCCATCCAGTACATGCTGCAGAGGATCCGTTGCTGAGGAGAATTTTATGGACGGATGAGGCCTGCTTTAACACCGCCGGGCTGTTCAACAGGCACAATTCGCACCACTACGCAGTCGAAGATCCACACTGCCGAGTGTCAGCGAATGTCCAGGGCTGGGTGACAGTAAAGGTCTGGGCCGGCATCCTTGGTGAGCGAATAATCGGTCCTTATATAATTCCGGGTAGAGTGAATGCGCGCACCTATTCGGAATTTTTGCGCAACACATTACCAGTTCTTCTGGAAGATGTGCCGCTCGCCGAGCGCGCTAATATAATTTTTCAGCAGGATGGCCATCCAGCGCACACCTCTGCATTGGTCCGAAAGATCCGTCGGACCACCTTCGGCAACAGGATTATTTCCCTGCACGAGCCGATCGAATGGCCGCCACAAAGTCCGGACCTCACCCCCTTGGATTTCTTCCTGTGGGGCCACATAAAGGACTACGTCTACGGTCGGATGCCGAGGACTCGAGGACAGTTACTGGAACTGATCCTCGAAGCATTCCGGACCGTGACGCCGGAAATGCTGCGTAGGGTAAGAGTTAATTTTCGAAGACGCGTTGCCCGATACATAGAAGCGGACGGCGGCCTCTTCGAAAATTAGAGGAATCTGTCTGCTTTCAGCGACAGCATCTGTCTGCTTTCAGCGACAGCATCTGTCTGCCTTCAGCGACAGAATCTGTCTGCTTTCAGCGACAGCATCCGTCTACTTTCAGCGACAGAATCCATCTGCTTTCAGCGACAGAATCCGTCTGCTTTCAGCGACAGATTCCGTCTGCTTTCAGCTACAGCATCTTTCTGCTTTCAGCGACAGCATCTGTCTGCTTTCAGCGACAGCATCTGTCTGCCTTCAGCGACAGGCATAAATTAATCTATTTCAAATTTATAATGAAAATATCTCAAATTAATAAAATGATATGATTTATGATTTAAATATGTGTTCTTATTGAATTAAAAAGCTAAGAGAGAAACTGACCGAGACTGAAACAGATGTGAGAGATTGAGAGAGATTGGGAGAGAGGAGAGAGACATGTGAGAGACTCAGAGAGATGTGATTGATTGAGAGAGACTGGGAGAAACTGAGCGAGAAGAGAGAGATTGGGAGAGATGTGACAGATTGAGAGAAACTGAGCGAGAGGAGAGAGATTGGGAGAGATGTGAGAGATTGAGAGAGATTGGGAGAGATTGGGAGAGAGGAGAGAGACATGTGAGAGACTGAATATGAATATATATATTTCGTTCTAGGGCAACAAAGTAGCCCTCTCAGAACGTATTAACAAATACAAGTATTATACAGAAAGAAATAAATAATAAATAGAAAAATAGAAAAATAAGCGCACGCATAATAGTACATGAAAGGCAATCAGCCCCGCACGTCGTAGGAGAAAAGCGAAAGAAGAAAACTAGGTGAACCCTACGTATACTGCTCCATGAGGAAGGCCCACAGAGCAGTTTTAAATGCCGCCTCGCTGTCACACTCCCGGATGGCAGGTGGAAGGCCGTTCCAGAACTGGGGCCCACAAACGCGGTACGAGGCCCCGAAAAAGGAGGTTCGGTGAGTTGGCACCACAAAGAGGGGGCCCCTCTGACGAGAGGGCCGCCCAGACGACCCCGCAACCCTAGGCGTGAGCCAGCCCCGATGGTAGTGCGGCTGACTCGACTTCAGAGCCCGGAAAATGCTGACACCGAGAAAGAGGAGCCTACGCTCCTGAACTTTCAGCCAGCCTAGTCGCACATAGTAGGGCGTGATATGCGCGTCACGAGGAACGCCATAAATGAAGCGCACGCAGGCGTTCAGCGCACGCTGGAGGCGCAACTCGCTAGTTATACCAATGCCCAGTAGAGTTAGGCAGCAGTAATCGAGATGTGGCAGAATGAGGGAAGATATGAGCTTGATTTTAAAGCTCCGCGGCAACGCAGTGCTGTGACGTCGAAGCCCCGCAAGCGCACCATAGACCTTTCTGCAGATGTGCCCAGTGTGATCACCCGAGTCGAGAGTGGGCGAGATGTGCAGGCCCAGCGAGACAACCTTAGAGGCGTACGGGATGGGCGTACCACCCATCTGAACCAGGGGAGCACCGGAAACAAGCTGCAGGCCCAGGGCACGAGCAGAGCCGAGCATCATACACTGCGTTTTAGAAACGTTAAGAGAAAGAGAGTTCATTGTGGACCAGCCAGAGACGCTGGCAAGGTCAGAGTTGATCCTCCTAATCGCGTCGCACAGTGGGCCAGAATGCGATTCTAGCTGGACAAAAGTCATTTCCCCGTTATTTTTGAGAACCGATTACATGCAAGCCTCCCACAGCGTATATTATAAATAAAGGATGTTTAAAAATTGTAAATTTTAAGTTTTTTGTAATTTGCAATTTTTTATTGTTTATATATTTGTTTCACTTTTTTGTTTGAACAATTCAGACATTTGCAAGTGAATAACAATTGAAAAATGTTTAAACAATTAATTGTTTAAAGAATAAATGTATTAAACAACGAAATTGGCTTCATCCGTTAGAATAGATCACTAATGACTTTACATATGAGTTTGCGTGCCACATTGCGAGTGGCACCCGGGAATCACAAAATCATAGTCGAACTAGAAAATGGAGTAATAAAAGGGACAAGAAGGATTCATTGGGAGCGAATCAAAACACATGCGTACAATATAAAACAATATAATATAATATAGAATATAATACAATACTTTTCTAAATATATTATATTTACTATCCTACTCGTAACTAAAGTTTTACGTCGCATTTAGTGAAATCGTCTGCAAAAATACTTGATATTAATGAATTTGTGAATACATTGAAATTGAAAGTAGAATATTATTCTTAAACATACCCAAAATCTGAATCGGAATCGTCACTGTTATTGGATTCTGCTTCTGCTTCATTATTTATACCCCGCTCGATGTTTGGCATACGTACTAGCTTCTGCGCTTGTTCGTGCAGTTCTTTTGCCTCTGTTACCCTCATTTCTCGGTGTGAGGTAATTACGGGATCTGAAGAAACTAACAGCATATTAACTAAATCTCGAGTGGTATTCAAGCGAGAATTTTTTCGGGTATTGTGTTCCCTAAACCGCCTGAAGTCCTTATTTCGGGACTCCTGCGCTTCTTCGGACAATCGGCCGATGGGAAGAAGCGCATATTTTATTGCCTCACTTCCATGCAATAAAATTTTGTGCACACTGGGGGGCATCCAGTACCATTTATATAAATGCACATATAGTTTGGCTGTGTCCAAGCAATAGGCATTAAATGCTGACTCGTCAATTTCATGCCGACTTGATAGAACCTGAAATTAAAAAAGATAATGATTATTATTCTTATAACGTCATATTTACGAAACATTCTATTTCAAATTTCTATTCAAAGAAATTTCAGAATTTTATTTCAAAGAAAGTTAAAGCTTTCTTAGTTATACCTGTAATATTACACTAAAATTAGTGATTAAATTGACGTCAACTCCAGTTGCTTCGGCTGCCTTTTGAGAGTTCAGGAAAAATCGTCGTGCCACATTCCCGGTATTCGATGTACCCATTCCTTGCACGACTCGGTCAACTTTTAGACCTAATTCGCTCCATATCACGTTCTGCACTTCACTTTTCCGCACCTGCAGATCATTCTTTTCTGTCATGGTAGCCCCTCGAATAGATATTTTTTGGAATTCCAATTTATATGCTATATGAACTATGCATTAGAGGAATTTAATCCACGCGTGCAATGTGGACAGGCCGTATTTCAAATTTTCCTCCCTAATACATAATCCTGCTACTAATTCCAAATTGTTCATCTGGGAGGGCTTACATCCGCAAATATAACAATTCTGAGCTCCAGATTCAGTTAGCGCAGATATGACTTTGGTATCCAGCATTGTAAAGACCATCGTATAAACTATACTTATAGCGGTTCCTACAAAAGAAAGATATTAACGTAAATTATTTTCAATAATAAATATCTATGTGTAACATTGTAAGATATTACTATTTATATTACCATTAATGAAAGTTTGTAGAGGTGTCAATTTATTAATCTCAGCATTTGTTTTTGCCACTTCTTCTTGCGAATTCTCCTTTGTCTCCTTGATATGTACAAATTTAATTGGGCGGCAAAACTTGACGGAAGATGGCTTTGGATTGTCCCAAAATATAACTTTTTCTTTCGCACCTCTTTTCACAGCTGTTAATCGGAGGGGTACTAATGAAAACATAAAAACATGTTTTTCCGAGTACCGTCCATCGACCGATTCTTCCGTTGCAGTTGATGATCGGAATAGCTGCATGTACTCGTTTTGTCCTGAGCTGCCATCACAACCCCATTTACATAGCAAATTGATATTGCTGTATGCTTCAAAGAAATCATTGTTTTCTGGAAACTGCAATGTTTGCAAAATACGCTCGCAGGTATGATTTAGCAAATCTTGCAATAAAATCGTGACACCTGGAAGAATATTAAAGATAACTTAGATTAAATGAGAATACTGATATTCGTAGCAATATTTGCTCAGGAAGAATGAAACATAAATACATACCAAATTCGCTAACACTGATGTTTTTAGGGTAACATCTATTTTTAGCTTCTCTTATCCGATTATAAGTCGGATAAATATCTGCACTTTTTGTCGCAGCCCCCTTTCGCAGTTGCATGTAAGATTGCTTTGTAAGTCGGCAATCTATCATCATAGCGAGTGCCTCATCTTCCGTGTAGGATGCCATCGTTTTCGACCGTGCTTCTTGTAATTGCTTACGTAATCGAACAGGTCGCTCCGGAGAGAATCTGGTGGCTTGCATTATTAAATCCATTGCCGCGCGTTTGCCTTCTACATACAGAGATGTAGCAGTTGCATGATAGAGTTCCTCTGAAGGGACAGTTTTGCGAATTGCTTCAGTTCTTCGCCGCTTTGTTCGTTCGTTTAGCTCTTCGAATGGCTTGACCGGCCTTCCGCAGCTCGTAGATGGTACTGGATCTATGCGAACCAAAAACACTGTTATATCGAGTACGTTCGTCAACCATTCGCTGTGCACATTGAGAAACTTCGTCTCAATTGAAAGACACTTTAACCACTTTCTCTTCAATGTTGAGCAGAATCCTAGTGTCAAATATAATGTACACAATATATAGAAAGAATTATATAAATAAATTGATGTACTGTGGAAAAGTGCGATTGGCACTTACCAATTATTTTCTTCTTTAAATCAGCATTCAAATCACACTTTATATTAAAACATTCACAAATATAATTATGCAAATATTCTATTGTCCCCTTCGCAGTGCAACTTGAAATTGCGTGTTCTGGGGCTCTCCTCAGAACGTCGAACAGGCTTAAATACGATGGCCCTTTCATCTTACTTTATACCGACGATATTTATTTGGCCAGAATTTGATGCGTATTGGTTGTCTTCGCGTTTCAATCGTATGGGCAGCAGTGACGAGAGTGGTAAGACACTAGCGCTGGTACGCGGTGCCAGCCAGCGCAAGATCGAGATAAGCTTTTTTGGAAAAATAGGGGGGTTGCCTAGCGACGGAACCGAGTAGTTCGCCACTACATACTTCTCTTTAAAAAAAACATGTAGCCTACAAAAAGACCTTGAGACGAGGTTCGACTCGCCCGTCTCGATCCTCTCTTCCCGAGGTGGAAGGCGGGAGAGCCTATGAGCCACCCACCCCACCGAAGATAATTCTTCGTGCCGAATATAATTCCCGAAGTAACCGCCTGCAAAACTCCCTAGTGAAGTCAACCATAACTTTGGCATAGCATTTCGGCGTGGCTTGATATCCGTGGTAACAGTTCGCCGGACAACTAACTGGACTTCGCTCCACACAAAATTCTCTGGATTGAAAAGTAGGCAGAAGTAGGCTCTGCCGTTTGAATATATCATTGTTGAAGCTTTATTCTTTGAAAAAAAAATGTTTATACGCTGTAACTACTTGTAACTTTTTTCGTAGAGCCCGTCAAACATTTTTCATATTTTAAAAAGTAAGACTTTTAGATCATAACCCCCACGGAAAGCGGACGTCATTAAAACTATCATTAATCATTATAGAATACCCCTCTAAACAACCTATAATAATATCATTATTTAAAACTAGCCAGTATTCTTGCAGTGCTCATACAAATATTATGGCGCTGTAACGCCTATTAGTACTAGCGCTGTATTAATGGTGGTGTAGGGATCAAATGCATGCTTAAATAATTGAAAGGGGATTAAATGTCGGTGCCAGAAGATCCCCTTAATGATTTCCAACGGTCAGAATTTGATTTCATTGATACTTATTTTTTGACTTTTGTCCAGCTAGAATCGCATTCTGGCCCACTGTGCGTCGTCCAGCTCACTATAAGGTGCGGAGATGTATAATTGTACATCATCCGCGTACTTAATCACCTTGGAGTGCTTAATGACAGAGTCGAGATCCTGGATATAGAGAGAAAAGAGGAACGGTCCAAGGACGGAGCCTTGCGGCACGCCCGAATGGACCGGGGACCAACGGGAAAGAGACCGTCCGATTTTGACTGCCTGTGCCCTATTGGAGAGGTAGGACCAGATCCACTGTAAGACCGGAAAAGAGAAATTGAAAGAGTGGAGTTTAGTAAGTAGAAGTGAGTGGTCTACAGTGTCAAAGGCCTTGGAAAAGTCAAGACACACCAGGACTGTGACCATCCGCTGGTCAGCAGCAAGACGGACGTCGTCCAGGAACGTCAGGAGAGCCGTCTGTGTAGATCGGTTTTTTTACAAAACCATGTTGGGAGGGGTCCAGCTGTCCAGAGCTATTGAGAAAACTCTGGATATCATGGAGGACAACCCTCTCGAGGATCTTAGACAGCTCAGGAAGAAGAGAGATAGGGCGGAAATCGGCAGGAGCAGAAGCATTCGGTTTCTTGGGGATCGGAGAGATGATGGCTTTTCGCCAGGCAGCGGGGAATGTAGAGAAAGCAAGAGAGGAGTTGAAGACCTGCAGAATGGCAGGGAATAACACAGGAAGAGAGAGTAAAAGAAATCTCGCATTCAGATCGTCCGAGGGCGAGATGGATGAGTTAGTAAGGCGCACAGCGCGAGCAAGCATTTCCTCCGTAACGGGGGAAAAATAGAAACGCGAGTCGTCGGAGACACAGTTAGACAGCGATAGACATGCGGGGACGGCCGGTGGGGAGGAAGAGTGCGCAGAGAGGAAGAACGAGTTAAGATCGTCCGGAGACAAGTGAGAGGGAGGGAGGACACCGAATGACTTCAGCTCTCGCCAAACATCATTCGGGTGCCTAGGAGTAGAGAAGTGGGAGAAAATAAAGGAGGATCTGGCTCGCACCAGAAGGGACTGCACCCGGTTACGAGAGGCCCTGTAAAGAGCCCAAGTTTCCGGGTTAGCAGTTCGACGGAAAGATCTCCTGAGTGAGTCGCGAGAACGCATCTCGGCTCGGATCTCAGGAGTAATCCAAGGAGCAGGAGGCCGTCTAATACGCAGAGGTCTAAGCGGGGCATGCTCGTCGAGGACTCGGAGCAGTCCCGCATTGAAGTCGTCCACCAACTGATCCACGCTGCTCTCACAGAAGTTCGAAACAAGACGAACACAGCTAAGCTGCGAGATGTCATCGAGTAGCGCGTCACGATTGATCGAACCATATCTACGACGAAGATCAGTGGTTGGAATAACCCGAGAAGTTAGGACGTACTCTAGCGAAATTAAGTCATGATTAGAGCAGTGAGGCTCTTTCCTTTGAGAAAAAGAAGCTACCCTGCTAGAGTCATCCACAAGCCCAAGGTCAAGCCAAGTGGAGGAGAAAGAAGTGTGAAAAGTAGGAGAATAGGGGATAGAGTAGAGGTTGAGACGGGAGAAAAGCCCTCCAAGGTAGATCGCGTCGAAAGACTGTGAGCCCATGTTCGCGTTCCAGTCGCCCAGAACAACCTTGTTCGGGAAGTCCGAGACGATGTCGGCGAACACCGGCTCAAAGTTAGCAAGAGGAACATGCGGGGGGGCGATAAACGACCCCCACTAGAAGAGTGCCGGCAGAGGGAATAACCACCTCCGCAAAGAGATATTCCGGGCCGGAGAGTTGAGAGCGAGGGGAGGACGCGATTATAGAGGTCGAAAATATATCGCGAATATATAGGCAGACGCCTCCGCCCGTTCTGCCATATCTGTCAGACCTGAGAAGCGACTACCCAGAAAGAGCACACTGCGAGTCGGGAATCGAGCACGAGAGCCAAGTCTCAGAAACCGCAATAACGTCATAGTTTGACGACGCGAAAAAAGATTGAAAAGTGCTGAAGTGGCGGCAAAGAGATTCGGCGTTTACGTGTCCGAAACGTAGGACGGAGCAAGCGGCAGGAGTGGGGGCGCGCGACGTACGGGGAGCAGGCCTTCACGCCAGCTTCCGATCGACGTCCTGAAAGGAGTCGATTTTGACCGGCGCGTCGGAAGCCGCCTTTTTAACAAAAATGGTCCCGTCCCGGTGCCATACGCGAACAAAACCGCGCTCACGGGCAACCTGGCGACACCGGCGGAGGAGAGACGCGATCTCGCCGGGTAGGTACTCATTGACCTGTACAAGTCCCGAGGGGAAAGACGCGTCGATAGAAGATGCAGGTAGATCGCGCTTAGCGCGTTTGGCGGCGATAAGCGAATTACGGAGCGCAGGCGAGGTGAGCGTCGCGTGAATTGTCCGCGGGCGATCGGGGGTGGGGGTTCCGCGCATGCGCGAAACCGACACCAGGTCAGTAGGCGCCAGTGAAGTTCCCAGCGCCTGCGCAAGCCGGGACACGAGGGACTTTAGGTCCTCGCCGACGAACTCCGGGACTCCAGAAATGGAGAGCTCGCACGATCGAGCAGCGAGCTCCATACGAGCTAGGCGCGTATTTAGGACAGCGAGCTCCGAAGCCTGGGTGCCGACAGCGTTCTTGCTGGAGGCCACCGACGTCTCCACTGATTTAATCGAGGAGGCAAGGCCACTTAGCTCCTTGCTGGAGGAAGCAGCACTGGACTCCAGCGAAGTGGTCCGGGTGTCCAGCGAAGCCAGCTGGTCGGTGTGGCGAGCGGAGGCTGTGGAAAGCTGCTTGAGGCAGGACTTCATGTCCTCCATCTGCGCCTCCTGCTTGGCTACGAAACTCTCAAATTGGGACTTCTGAGCGGCCAGATAGGTGTCCAATTTGGTGGTGAGGCTGGCTGTCAACACGTCGACGACGGCTTGAAGCGGGCCCAAGTCAGGCGACGTGGTCGCAGACCTCCCAGGTCCTGGTGCGACGGAGACGTCCGGGGCTGAAGCGGGTGGGCCAGGCTGAGGCGACGGCGCGCCAGAGGTGCCACTGGGGCGCGATAACTGCACAGGCAGCGGAGCGGCACCAGCCAGCGTAGAAGGGGCGGTATGGCCCAGGGGCGATGTGACCGCGGTGACGGTCGGTCTCAAGGCACCCTTGCACGCCAGTACGTGGGTTTTAAGGCACCCTGGGTGCATCCTTGCCTTACATGAGGGGCAGCGGGCCGACTCTTTCGCTATGTCTTTATGACATTTGGCGCAAGGCAGTTCCCGCTCCATAGTTGGCACTAGACAGGTGGCAGGCGTGGGCGGGTGTCCGCGAAGAGGGCGCACAGTACGACCCGAGAATTCAAATTACCCAAGGACAGAAGACTAACTGCCCAAAAATAATGGCAGGTTAGAAATTCTGTCAAGTGAGCCACAGAATAATTAGGAGAGTTCTCGTCGGCTAGATGACGTGCCGATATAATTATTAGGCCAAAATGTGCGCAGGCCGATCGAGAACAGGCTGAACACCTGAAACAGGCCCCACAGGGCAGAACAGCGGCAGAACAGAGCTCAAAAGCAAGAGCAACAAAACTGGTGTGCGGATACTCACAGAGAGAGAGAGAGAGAGAGAGAGATTGAGCGAGACTTGGAGAGACTTGGAGAGACTGAGAGAGACTTCGGGGGACTGAGAGAGGTTGAGAGAGCGAGATTGGAAACTTACACGAAGTGGCCGCCTGCCCGCCTCCGCTGGTGCCGCTGGTCGTTGGTTTCACTTCGTCCATATCTACGAAGAGAGAATAATAATATCTTAATTAATATATATTAATTTAACCTATGATAACCTGTATCACTTATCGTAGCTTGCGGCGTTCGTGATGGAAATGAGCCGGTTAAACAAATACCGATCCATCGCGAAATTGGCGGAGGACGATCGACACTTTCAGACATCAGCCTTATTGATTTTTTAAAGGTGTAAGGCAGCACGCACACCGTGTGCGAAGCAGTCCGCAATTGAATCGCACCGCTTGATCGCATTGCTGCTGCAGACGGGCGTGCAGGTGCAGCAGCATGCGGCGTGTGATTTCACGGCGATTGACGACGAGCGCGTCTAATGCCAGCCCGTCGCAAAAGTGCAAAGGCCCGATGATGATGATCCCCGAACTAATTGGAGAACTGCTGGCTCTTTCAATATTACGCTTTATAGTAAAAAGAAAGACTAAAACTATTACGAATGACAGAATATAACAATGACAGTATTTATCATGCGTGAAACATTTTATTATGTCATCATTCGCACTCTCCCTTCCAGTGTGCTGCAGAAATATTGTCCCGGCACATTCTGCCCTTGCCGGTTAATGGGGAGACTGTCGGTATCTGGCGCGATTCGGCCAGTTGGCCCCGAGCAGTCACGCGACACCGGTGACATCACGGGGCAGGCGAGTCAATTACCGGTAAAATCAATAACTCAAAATACTATGGTAAAAAGCCGATAGCTCTTACCCGAATCACCCTGTACACACGCCTTTCCTTTACGCGTGATTACTTTCTGTACTTTTCCATATTTTATTTTATAGTTTACGCAGTGGATCTCACATCTAATATGTTCTAGTAGCGGTTTTAATAGCTGAATTAAGGAGGTGCGTGTAAATACGACAGACTTAAAATCGTGTGAAATCCCTGCCCAATTAAACGAAACGTGTCTACTTTGAATAAAAGCAGTATTCACATTTGCTGTGTGACTGGTAATAATAAAAAAAAAGTCTCGCGCCAAGTAACAGTCCGCCCATACGGCGCGCGACAGCCGAAACTCTATTATCTCGAAGTGTAGCGGATTTTTATCGATACGAAATTTTCACCTTGATTTGTGAAGCAGGTACAGCTCGGAGAATTTATGTCCGAATTTTGCATTTCATCATTTATTTTTCTGAATCTAATGAGCCAAGAATCAAGCGAATCGGTCCAGTCGTTCCGGAGATATGAATTTTCTCTCTTCTTTTTCTCGCGGCAAAGGCCAGGCGGATTAAGAGTCAGTTTCCATTATTTCTCGGATAGATATACAAGCCAAAAAAACATTAATATATAAAAAAGAGCGCCAGGTAGTTTGGTCCCTTATCCTTAAAAAGATCTTCTCTCACAGAGGCTCGCAACCTAACCTAACCAGCCATGGTGTAAAACATAATGGTATGGTATAAAACCATGTTACCTGCGCAGCACTCTGTAGCACTTCGCGGTAGCGCCCGCTCGCGTGAAACACGTGAGAGTAACATTTTTAGGAATTGTATTAATCCGGATGATGAAACTCTTAATCCGCTTTGCATTTACCACGAGAAAAATAAAAGAGGAAATTCATATCTCCGGAACGACTGGACCGATCCACATGATTCTTGGCTCATTGGATTCAGAAAAATAGACGATGAAATACAAAATTCTGAAATAAATTCTTGGGGCTCTAACTCTCGCATAAATCGGGGTGAAAGTTTGGTAACTAAGGATAACAGCTAGAGTTCGGGATAATATAGCCTCGGCTGTCGCGCGCCGGAGTGTCATATATATATGGAGAGGGAACTTCTACTTGGCGCGAGACTCTACCGAGTCTCCTGATTGTACTATTAATCATATCACCCAAAAAAAACATTAAAATGTAAAAAATAGCGCCAAGTAGTTTAGTCCCACACAAAAATATATTTCTATTTATTAAATCTACCACCTATACCCCTACTGGACCAAAAATATAATTGATATCATTGGAAATGGGAAGCCAAGTCTTTATTCAAACACGAACCCAAAAAAGATCTTGCCTCACAAAAAAACGTGTGTCGCATTCCGCAAATGCCCCACAAAAATTATAATTATCAAAGAAACCGCAATACTTGGCCCGCCCGATTCTTGACAAATCGAGTTCCAAGTCAACACACAAATGGATTTGTGAAGAACCGGGCGGGCCAAGTATTGCGGTTTCTTTGATAATTATAATTTTTGTGGGGCATTTGCGGAATGCGACACACGTTTTTTTTTAGGCAAGATCTTTTTTGGGTTCGTGTTTGAATAAAGACTTGGCTTCCCATTTCCAATGATATCAATTATATTTTTGATCCAGTAGGGGTATAGGTGGTAGGTTTAATAGTTAGAAATATATTTTTGTGAGGGACTAAACTACTTGGCGCTATTTTATACATTTTAATGTTTTTTGTGGTGATTTCACGCCTTTTTGGTCAAGCATATATTTAAGATTTTTTTTACAGTCTGTACAAATTATGAAGAAACTACGTGTTTTTGGATTATATTAGCTATATCTTTAATGCTCTCGGTAACTCAAGCAAATTAATGAAGAATAAAATTTAGATACCTAAGCTGATAATTAGAGCTGTTCCCTATGATTTATCCAAAAAAAATGGGACTGTTCCCCATCAGTGGCCTCCTCCAACCCCTATAGCCACCCACAACCTCTCGATAAATTCCGTGGTACCTCTTACGATGGTTCAGATTTCCCTGGTTTATTCTGATTTCTTAGTCTACTTCTGACACAGCCTCTACGGTTCGTTCTTATGGCGATACGGTCGGCTTCTTTTCAAAGCTGCTAAATATTTATATTACATTATTTTGCCCCATGTTGTTCAAAAAAGAACAGATAGGCATTTTTTGCACCTCTCGGCTACTGCTTTTTATGTATAATGTTTTCATCATCAATGTGATTGAACATATTTTTTGTATTTCTTACAAAACACGTGTAATGTCCAGTGTGGCTATTATTTTTATTATTTTGTTCATCATAAAATATAGTGCTTATCGCTCTATATGTTTTTTGCGCGATAAGTATTTTTGACGTATGTGCACCTGTGATACTGTATTTTTCAATGTTAATAATTCTCTGTTCCTTTTTTTGGAAGGGTAATAACTGAATTAGTATAACAATTCCAGCCAACGTAACGTCAGTTTTAAATATCATCTCGTTACTTCCACAATTACTGCACGAAAACCCATCCAATTCATGCCAGTCGGAATACATCTTAATTACTTCTTGTAGACCTTTACTTTTTCCTTTTAATACACACAATGGTAGTGTCAAAATTACATTTTTCTCAGGACTGACACTCGTTTGTTGGCAAATTTTGCAGCGCATTTTATGAGTTAACTCGTGTTCCAGGGTTTGTCTAATATTGTCATGACTGTTGATAACACTGAGTAAGAATTCGGCAGCATCTTGTGGAATGCTTTCAATGAAGGTTCCACCTAAATACTGCCTAACGCCAAGACAATTAAGCAGTGACACTTCTTGACCTATGTATACTTCGGCGAAAGCTTTTAGCGCAGCAGGTTTTTTGAGTTTGAGCATTTTTTCTCGGACAATCTGGCAATGAAGCATACACTGCATACTTACGTTAGCGTATGCGGATACATGGTCGGAATTAGTAAATCCTTTAACGGAACGTACCGCAATTACCGGATTATCTACATGGGTTTCATCAATATTAATTTTTGGTAGGCCGGCCCAATATCTGTCAACAATTTTTTTTTCCTTTCCGCCACATAATTTATATGTACCAAATCAGGTCTATAAATGCTTCGTAATCTGTTATATTCCAATACAGCTAATTCATTAGCATGTATAGAATATGGATCAAAATTAATTAAATGTAAGCCGGCCAACGAAGTTACACGTCATAGTGCAACGTACGTCTGACCGCAGCTAAAGACAGTGTTACCTGCGTCAACTATAACTGTTTTTAAACTTAGCCCCTGAAACTTGTGAATAGTAATACCATAGCTAAGAGGTATTGAAAATTGGTGACGAATGACATATGCTTTATCCATTATTTGAAATTTAGAAATAGCTCTTTCTAATGAATATGTCCGACCACTTAATAAACGAAACTGTATGGCATGGATATCACCATTAGCTTCCACTGCTTCGGAAAATCCAACAATTTCTCCAATAGTACCATTCACAAGGCCTAACGTGACATCAATATTACGCCTCAGCATTATTTTTGCACCAACTTTCACAGTTATAATTCTGCTTATGCCAGCTGCCTGAGAGTTGTCTTCCTCATATTGATCTAAGAGTTTACTGACACGTTTCTTTAAATATGCCGCACCATCGAGAACGTCGCGTGCAGTCAGCTTTACCTCTTTGCTGTTAATTCGTTTGAGCATTGCTGCATTAAGTACGTCACACAAATGGCACGTAGGAAGTAAACAAATTGCATCTGACGGTCAAGTTTGAATGTAATTACAAAGCTCACTTAATCTTGCGTCCGTATCGTTGGATAGGAATGAAATTTTCCTCGTTTGCAATTTTAAAACATCTGCTTCCGTAACAACACCCAGGCGAATTCTTGAAAGAATCTGACGATAAGTATCATCGCCTTTTTGGCGTACATTTATATTTAATTCATCATAAGTGAATAGCTCAGTCCACAGGTCATAATTGGCTAAGGACCTCAAACATTTAGTATTCTTTTCCCTCGAAATTTTAATAAATGCCGGCTCTTCTTGAACCGGTGGTAACTGTAATAAATCACCAAACAATAGAATATGCTTTCTGCCAAACCATCCATCGTTTGCATCCGTTGTATCGAATATTTCTGCCAATCTCAGGTGTATAAACATTAAAATAATGTTCGATATCATCGAAACTTGATCTATAATGAATAGAACGGTATTCTTTAAGTCGGTACGTAATGTTTTTAAGACCATGTCAGATAGCGGTCTATAGCTAGGAGTTTGACCGTGCTCAACGGCAAATTGAAATAATCTATGTGCTGTTAAGCCATCAACATTGAATGCTGCTACTCCAGTAGGGGCTAATACAGCAGTATCTTTGTCTAACATTTGTTTCGTCCAACAACGCACACTCTTGATCAAAAAACTCTTTCCTGTTCCGCCTTCTCCGCTGACGTATAAGCGCAGCAGTGAATGATTCGCATCGTCTAAATTACTAGCAATTGTTTTTGTAACCTTTTCAAAAACTCTTTTCTGATCAGGATTTAATTCCTGTATCATCTGCGAAATGTTACAATCAGCAATCTTTGCATTTTTCTCCATTCCTTTCAACTCCATCATTGCACCCTCCACCTCAAGAGGTTGGCATTCCATCTGATCGGGTGAATCAGATTTCTCATCCTTACGTTCCTGTTCCTGAATATTGTGCATAATCAATTCTTGCACATGATCGAAAGCTGTTTGAAGTTCCTCTAGACGCTCATGGAACTGAAGACCACTAACAATTTCTGACTTTACCGATGCAAATGCTTCGGTATAAGTATCGTAGGATCCTTTTAACTCGTCCAAATCTCTCCAGGGTTTAAACAGTAATAACATCGAGTAATAATATTTTTCTGGATTAATATTCTTATTATATGTGAAATGGTTAATCAAATAACCACGATCCCTTTTTTTTAAAAAATAAGCGAGTTTTTGAACCGTGGAATTCTAAAGTGCACTTCGAAGTTTTAACTCGTGAAATATCGTACCACTTAGCAATTTAGTTAGGTGCAAGAAGGAGAAGTATATATAATATGGGGAAATCATGCATAGAAGAGAGGCGGACCGATCGCGTCTGCGCAGCAGCGATTATGTCGCGTGGTCGTCCTATACACGTGCGCTCAGAGAAAATGCTGCGACCGGCACCACCGCTATCGTCTCCATGGCAACCAGCGCAACAGAGACGCGGTACCCGGAACTTAGCGCGGGACGAATCAGTTCTAATCGAACTGATGACATTTGGATAAATTGAGCAATTATGTTTTTATTTTAAATCAGGTACAACACTTCACAAGTGACACCTCATAAGGCATTGAACCTTAGAACCAAAATTTTAAAACTATTGTAAACTAGGTAGCTTATTCATGATTCATTCGTATTAAAGAGCTGAAACTAAGCAAACACTAATTGCCAGTGGCTAGCATACCTTCACATTGCAATTGATTAGACCCAACACTTTACAAAATATATTAAGTACACAAGCTCTATCCTCTGTGACGAGCGAGCGCTTATACGGCTCCTGGGTAAGCAACTCTCGGCACCTTCGCCGGGCAATTCGCCCTGCTCAGTAAGGAGACCCAGGCCCTGAAAAGGGCCGGTAGTGAATACGTTCGAAAGATGGGTTTTCGAGACTGGCAGGCGAGCTGGGCCCGACGGGAGGTCCTTGGTCCAGCCAGTTGTTTCACAAAATTTTAACAGGCGGGACGCCCAAAGGAAGCACAGTAAGGTTTAACAAGGAGCCCAATAATTAAAGCAATATTTAAGGATAAATAAAGAAAATAGATTTATTCAAAGTTGCAGAATATATAAGTGAAGTCAGTTAAGTAGGGAGAAAATAAATTGTAATCAGATCACGGACCGGAAGGGCCAATTCCAGTCTATAGAGACAATTCCAGTTAACAATCTTTATGACACAGTCAATGCGAAACGCCTCGTTACACGCGCTATCCCTATTTTAGTCGGACCATAGGTCCTCCGCACTTCCATACACAATCAAAGGTCTATCCCGCAAAAGCATAGCATATATCACATATCAGTTATATCCAAGCAGTAGAATTCAAGCAATGATTACGCCAATACAATGCAATTACATGCCGAAGCTCACAGTTAATTTCCTACTCTCGGGACGCATTCCCGACCCACAAATCATTACGCTGTTTCTACGCTAACCCGTTGTGCCCAGAAGGGACACCAGGAAAGGCTGGCTATCCGGGGCAGAAGGCCCTAATATGTGGAGACACTTGGTCGGCTTACCGAAGTTCTAACGATCACAATCCACCCACAGAGACTAGGTTCCCAATTGATCCGGACTCGGAGTAGATGGAGCAGCAAGAGAGCGTTCGATACCCGGTTTGCACGCTTGTAGGCTCGGTTTTACCCTTCCCTTCCCCCCATTCCCTTCGCGGATCCTAGATCCAGGCAGGTGCGCTATCCTAATACGCGAATCTTTGGCGGTCCTGGAGTCACGTGGGTTGACAGGTGGCGTAGTCTGGCCTAATTTCGTTTCGGCGCAATTGGGGCAAGTCGATCCATTGGCGTCGACTGCTCGGGCTGGTGACTGCCCGTGTGCCTGGTCCCGCGTGCTCCCCACCGCTTGCCGGGCTATCCTCCCGGCTTCATGCTGCCATTGCCTCAGGGTGGGGGGTTAGGAGGTTTCTCGCCTTGTCTCAGCTGACTGCGGCCCGTCACTCCTCCTTCCTCGTCTTGTTGGCCCACCAAGTTCGGCCTGATATTTCCTTACCCTATCTCGCATACAAAAAAAACGCCAAGCCAATTTCGTGTTTCCACTTTAAGTTCGGAGCCGAAGGGAACCCTTCCTGGCTCTGCTGCCCTACCCCGAGCCCGGGATACTCTCTGTACATCGGGTCCAGCTGACCACTGAGGGCCACTAACCGCGATTCATAGCGAAGCGCCTGACGCTTCGTTACACCTCATAAGACGTCAAACCTTAGAGCGACAAAATTGGAAGGTATGTAGTGCATACTTCGTTTAATCGAGTTCATAGCCCCCAAGAACCCCTTAAATTTGCCAATTTTTATGTATCGTGACTGTCAGGTGTAGCTCAACACAAAACCTAAAGTCCTGAAGTATGCTAAGCACTCGTACTGATTACCAATAGCTGGTACACCCCTAAACTACATATAATTGATAATCGTTGCTTTCTTATTACTTCATTCTAGCACCATAGGTTGTGTGCTCTTTGAACTATGCCCTTGATAGTCAGGACGTCAAAGGTTGACTGCGTATAAGCATATCGTTCATTTAATTGCAAAGATACTAAGGCAATCAAACAATAATTCAGACCCTCAAATTACAATCATCTCCTCTAGCGTTATCCTCATATACGTCAAACATTGGAGAGGCAAAATTGGAATGTGTGCAGGGTGATGCGGATAATTGGAATCAGCTTTTTACCATCGAATTTTATCGATTTTTGTAATTGGTAATTGTTTCGGCGGGCGCGTGATGCCACCGATGTCGCGTGACTGCTCAGGGCCAACTGGCTGAATCACGCCAAATACCGACAGTCTTCCGATTAACCGGCAAGGGCAGAATGAGTCGGTAATCATGAGACTCGGTAGAGTCTCGCACAAAGTAGTAGTCCCCTATGGCGCGCGACAGCCGAGCCTCTATTATTTCTTCCAAAATTTCTCAAAAATTTCTTCTCGATTTATGAAAAGGTTATGGTATTAAGGATTTATATCTGAATTTAGTATTTTAGCTGTAATGTATCTGAATCCGATGAGCCAAGAATCAAGCGAATCGGTTCAGCCGTTTGGGGGATATTATTATTTTCCTCGTGGGCAAGCACGTTTCGTTGGTAAAAGATTTCTGCACTGCACTCTGACAGGGGGGGGGGGGGGGGGAGTGCGAGATTCGCGTGACATAATAAATGTTTTATACATAATAAATAATATAGGTAATCCTATCATTCTCGCACTATGGCGAGAAATAATTCTTGTTTCTCTCATTGTTATAACTATAAAACGAAATATTGAAAGACTCGGCCGCAATCCTTGATCACGCCGCTGCTGCAAGCGTGATGCCTCCGCCTTCCAAAAAAGGGTGAAGCCTGGCAGTTGACTTGAGGTAAGGAGAGAATTCCAGCAATTCTCTCCTTTCAATATTTCGCTCTATAGTTATAATAAAAGAAAAAACAAGAATGATTTCTCGCCAGAATGCACCGCTGGCACGCTCTTTACTATGTTTATTATTCCACATATCGCTCACACTTTCCCTGCCAGTGTGCAGTGCAGCAATGTTTTATTACCGACTCATTTTGCCCTTGCCGGTTAATCGGAAGACTGTCGGTATTTGGCATGATTCGGCCAGTTGACCCTAAGCAGCCACGCGACACCGGTGACATTAGACGGCCGCCGAGACAATTACCAATTTCAAAAATCGAGAAATTTCCATGGTAAAAAGCCGATAGCACTTACCCGAATCACCCTGTACACAGGTCATGATTCGCTTTATCTAAACTGTCAAGTGCGTAATCGATGAAGCGTACATAGTAATCAGGACTTGCTTATCAAATTTAGGCTGTGCCCTTCATCGATTACACACTTGACAGCTTAGATACAGCGAATCATGACCAATGTACACATTCCTGTTAGACAATCACCACACACCTTGGAGGTTCTGGGGTAAGTGCCGTGCTGTTCCTCACAGTCCTCTTACCGGGAGTCAGTTATTCCTCCCCCCCCCCCCTTTCGGGGCCAGATCCTGTGGGTAGTGACTCCCTAATCCGGAGATAATTGACAATACAACGTCGGGTTGCTTGTCACTCCTCGGGTCCTTGGTTTATAATATTGGTTGGTCCCGGCGGCGGCTGGCATCTGGGCACCACGTGTGCTCCTCAGAGCCCCTGCCACCGCGAATCCCAGCCATAATACAACTTGAACTAGGACATCTTACCTGGGTTCAACCCAGCCTCCAAATTAAAAGTGTCGTCGCTAACACGGCCAACCTGACGTGCTTCACGTTCTCGGGAAGCGTATTCGTTTCTCTTCTCTTTTTCTATCATTTTTTCACACATCCAACGCAAGCAACCCCGTGTTATGTACACCCCGTTGTCCTTGCGAACATTGTCTTCTTGACCGGCGTATTGCGGTCGGCTCAAGAGAGTTGCACAGTAATGCTGCAATTCCACGCACTTTTGGCGTCTTTCTAGCAAATACTGGCTTCTGTTACGCTGTTATTCCGTACCCTATAATGGCACCTTTCTAGCGTCACGGCATACTTGGTATTAGTACCCACCTTGCCAACTTACTTTGTCAGTTTTCTGCATTTCCTAGAATGGCCCTTCTGCCCCTTCGTAGGTTTTTGCGTGTTGTGTGGATTTGGCATAGGCGTCTATTTTTTAACTAAGATTTCTTTCCATTGGTTGTCGTTTATTTATCTACATATCGCTAACACGGTTATCCAGAATCTTCTTCGCTGTCGCTGGTTAGATCCTTGTCTCCCACAAACTCTCCTTTCCAAGGCTTCAAGCGATCTTTGGGAACCATTTGTGGTTTACCGGATTCGCCTATAACTTCGTACCGATCGTTTATAAGTGTTTTAGTAACGGTGAAAGGACCAATGAATTTTTTTGCTAGTTTCGCGCGCCTAGTATCCGCCGGTTTTAGGAAGACTGTATCTCCCTCCTTGTAATTTACGGTATCTTTCCGTGATGCATTAAACACTTTTGCTTGGCGTCCGGCGTTATCTGTTAGCCTTTTGGCGGCTGTTTCTCTATCAGCGTTAATATCTATGATTTCGTTTGTGAGGGGTAATGCTACTTCGGCGCGTGCTATGTTGCCTGTATTTCTTTCTACCCCGAATAGTAACCGCGAAGGGGAGAACTCCGTCGATTTTTGTTTGGTTGCGTTTAGCGTGAGCATCAGTTTCGCTAGTTTGTTCGGCCATTCTGTGCTTTTCTTTACTTCTACTGTCAGTAAACTCGTGACCGTTCCTACATAGCGTTCAACCTGTCCATTTGCGCGTGGTGTCCCGGTTGCAATGTAGTGCGTTTCGCTACCGTGATTTTCTATGAACTTTTGGAGGGGTTTATAGGTGAAATTTGTGCCTCGGTCTAAGATGACATCACGTGGGGTACCAAACAGGGTTAACCGCTCCTTGAATATTTGCAAGGTTTCCGGTCCACTTAGTGACTTCAACGGTATCAGTTGCAGGTATTTGGTGAATGCATCTACGATCAGTAATATGTGCTGATAGCCGTCTTTTGTTAATTCGAATGGCCCCACACAATCACAGTGGATGGTGTCAAAAGGTATGGGCTGTTTGGGTATGGAGTGTAAGAAACCCTGTTTGGGTCCAGTTTGTTTTTTCGACACGGTACAAGTGATGCAGTGTTGGATATACTTCCTTACAAATTGATGCATCTTTGGGAACCAATACTTCTGAGTTATTCGGTCAGACGTTTTATCATAACCTACATGGCAGTTCTCGTCGTGATAAAGCCGCAATAGACCAATTCGGCTGCCTTTTGGTACGAAACTTCGGTAAACAACGCGTCCGGTGTCCCGTATGATCTTCATACAAAGGATACCTGCTCGGAGCTCGTAGTCTGAGCATATGGTGTCTTTTGAATCTAATCGGGCTATTATATCCTGCGTTTCTGAGTCGTCTTTTTGCGCTATCCCGAGCCACGAGCTTTCGGAAATGTTGTTTACTGTGAACTCCTGGTTCCTCGGATTCCTGCTCAAATAGTCAACGTGTTCGATGTGTTTCCCTTTCCGATGCTCTATCTCGAAGGTATAATCTTGTAGAAAAGTCCACCAGTGCGCGACACGCGGTAACAAGTCTTTCTTGATATTCGTGGCCTTAATGGCATTGCAGTCAGTAATTATTTTAAATGGTGTTGCTAGTAGGTAAACGCGGAACTGTTTGAGAGCGTTAACTATTGCGAGTGTTTCTAATTTATAGGAATGGTAGCGCGATTCCTCGGGTGTCGTCCGCCGACTGAAATATGCCACCACATGTAGTTTTTGGCTTATCCTTTGGAAGAGGATAGCGCCGTAACCGATAGTGCTCGCGTCTGTGTGAAGTTCGGTTTCGCGGGTTGGGTCGAAAATTACTAACAGGGGTGATGAGCTTAGTTTTTCGATTACATACTGTCGCGCCTCTTCTTGCCCTGCGCCCCACTGCCAAGGTTCGTCCTTTTTTGTGAGTTTCGTGATGCACGCGGTTCGTGCGGCCAGTTCTGGGACGAATTTTCGAAAGTAGCTTGCTAAACCCATAAATTGTCTGACTTCCCTTACATTTTTGGGTGCCGGTGATTCTACTAGGTCGCTCACCTTCCTCCTGCTGGGTCGAATTCCCTCCGATGATATTTCGCGACCTAAGTATTCTATTGTTGTCTCGAAAAATTTGCATTTGTTGATGTTCAAGGAGAACCCAGCCTTGTCCAAGGTCCCAAGCACGCGGTCTAAGTCTTGTATCCCGTCTTGGATCGTCTGCGAGGGGATCAAGATGTCGTCCATGTATACTAAAGCTACCGTGTTTCGTAGATTTCCGAGTGCTTTGTTTATGGCCCTTTGAAATACCGCCGGGGCGTTGCACAAGCCGAAGGGCATTCGCAAATACTCGTAGTGCCCGTCCGGCGTCACGAATGCTGTTTTCTGAATTGATTCTTCCGCGATAGGAATTTGATGGAAGCCCGCGGCCATATCAATTGTCGTAAAGTATTTTGCTTTACCTAAGCGATCTATCTGGTCATCGATCAAGGGTAGTGGGTACCGGTCTTTTATCGTGATTTTATTTAAGGCGCGGAAGTCTACGCATAGGCGGTCCCGACCATCTGTCTTTTTTGTGAGGATTATCGGGCTCGCGAAAGGTGAATGACTTTCGCGGATAATGCCGTTCTCGAGTAGGTCGTCTACGATTCCTCGTACTTTTTCCCGCTCCGCTAAGGACAATCGATAAGGACGGTAATACACTGTTTTGTTTTCTCGCACACGAATTTCCAGCTCGCCCGTGTTTACCGGCCTGACCTTATTGCCCTCCGTGATCATTGCTTTATATTTACCTAGTAACTCGCTTACCGGGTCTTTCGCTTCCTCTGCCATGACATGTATTGCCAGGCATTCGGGAGGACCTTCGCTTCCTTTGCCTGAAGTTTCGGACGCCCGATGGCGGAGGCAAGACGTCCCATCCGAGTCGGTTAGCATCTGAAGGCCAGCATTTGGCAGGATGTTTTTTCCGATGATAACGTCGTATGAAATTGCTGCGTCGGGCACAATGAGGAGGTCTACCTCCACGCAGACGCTCTCCATCTTCACTGTTGTGGTCGTACAGCCAAGGGTGGTCACGTTCAAGTCGCCCATGCCCCTCACGTTGGTCGTAAATGGCTCGGTTTTTAGACTGGCCCTCTTGGCGACGGATTCCTTCACAAGGGAGCGTGTTGCTCCGCTATCCACGAGGCAGGATCTTGTAAAGGTGTTCCCCAAAATGATGGGCGTTGTTTTATGTTGTAGGGAGAAGCATACGTTAACCTCTGCTTTGCCCCTTCCTGGATCGGTCTTGGCGTATCGTTGAGTTCCCGATACTCTTTGCTTGGTCCAGCAATCGGCTTCTCTGTGGCCACGCTTATGGCAGAAATTGCAGGAAACTGGTGTTGTGGTATACTTCTCCGTCCTCTTCCCGCTTTCTGCTTTCTCCGTGCCCTCGACTCGCCGCCCCTTCGGGCAACTTCCTATTAGGTGACCTGGTTGGTTGCACTCAAAGCAGCGTTTCCTGGAGGGTCCCGCTTTATTCCGTTCCTCGGTCTGATCATGTTTTTCCCTTGCTGTGTTTTTTCCTTCTTGTTTGGGTGGTTTTGTGAATTGTGACATCCCTGCCAGCAGGTCGGTGTTATTTTCATAATGCGCATTGATTAGTGACTGGCGTACCACAGGATCGGTGATGTGGCCGATCACTAGGCTTATCAACTCGCTCTGTTTAAATTCGATGTGCGTGTCGCTGTAGTATTTCAGCTTGTTGCGCGCGTATTCCGAGTATGTATTGGCGTCATCGCTAGTATACGCCACGGCTCGCGCAAGCCTTTCGCACAACCGATCTTGAGGCACAAACACTGCACATAGGTCTTGTTTGAATTTATCCCATGTGCGGGGATTGCCTTCCCAGGTTTGGTACCACTTTTTCGCTGCTCCTATCAAGGCGTGTGTGGCTAGGCTGAGCCGTTGCGGCCTTTTTAATGTGCGCGTTATCTCCTCCACTGTGTCACACCATTTACTCGCGTCTTCTCCAAGATCTGCGCCTCCAAACTCCGGTATGGAGTCTATGTTTGTGGCGGTCGTGGGTAGCGTGCCCGTTGTGAGGGCATCTCTCGCCACTTTTTCCATAAACTGCCGGAAGAGTAATTCGACGGTGGAATTGGAGGTTTCACTTTCACTAGGCATCCTGAGCGTGTTGCTTCGTTAGCGAATTTGATAAATTTTTCTGCTAACGCGATCCCACTTCTGATGTTAGACAATCACCACACACCTTGGAGGTTCTGGGGTAAGTGCCGTGCTGTTCCTCACAGTCCTCTTACCGGGAGTCAGTTATTCCTCCCCCCCCCCCCCCTTTCGGGGCCAGATCCTGTGGGTAGTGACTCCCTAATCCGGAGATAATTGACAATACAACGTCGGGCTGCTTGTCACTCCTCGGGTCCTTGGTTTATAATATTGGTTGGTCCCGGCGGCGGCTGGCATCTGGGCACCACGTGTGCTCCTCAGAGCCCCTGCCACCGCGAATCCCAGCCATAATACAACTTGAACTAGGACATCTTACCTGGGTTCAACCCAGCCTCCAAATTAAAAGTGTCGTCGCTAACATTCCAATTTTGCCTCTCCAATGTTTGACGCAATATGAGGATAACGCTAGTGTAAATGAAAATTTGAAGGTCTGAATTATTGTTCGATTGACTTAGTATCTTTACTTGCAATTAATTGAACGATTGCATATCCTTATACACAGTCAAACAAACTTCGACGTTTACCCCGAACTACACACTTCATATTTCCTATATACTGTATTTTACATATAATCACAGGATACAGGAACAGGAACAAGGACGACATGTTCTTTTATTAATCCAATAAACCTGTGGATCCCTAATAAAATAATAACATCGGACTGTCTCACATAACCATTGTGACACATAACCACGCATGGCAGAACTACAGGTTAGTGCCCCTGCAGCCGAGCGCCAGGCGACCGTCAGACGAAAAGGCAGTCCTTTTTCGTTTGTCAGCGTGTGATGCGATGCACGTCGCGGCACGACGCCCGTTTTCTTCAAATGCCGATAACCGAAAAGCGAAAAGTCGGCCGTCCGACACTCGTCTACAGTGACCCTTCCATGCTGAAACTCTGCAATGCACTGAGATGTGCTGCGGTGCTCTGTCTGCAGCCCAGCGACAGCAGTGCCGCGCCGCCGGTGGCAGGAATGCCAGACCTACGCTGTACACATGTGTATACTGACCTTGTCAAACCTTAATCTTAAAACGAAACGCACTCGCCCACGGGGAAATCATATAATATCTCTCAAACGGCAGGACCGATTCGTTTGATTCTTTGCTCATTGGATTCAGAAAAACTATAGCTAAAATACAAAATTCAGAAATAAATCCTTAATACCGTAACGTTTTCATAAATCGAGAAGAAACTTTGGCATCAATCGAATCTGCGTTACTTTGGGATAATATAGTCTCGACTGTCGCGCGCCGTGGGTAATGGACTACTACTTGGCGCGAGACTCTACCGAGTCTCCTGATATATTGTACTAAAAGTGAAACATTTCAATGCGTCTTGAAAATGTGTGCGAGTAAAGGTCGAAATACACGGGCCCGGCAAGATACGGCATGACCCGTATCCGCCACGATACGGCAGATTGGACCCCGCCTATTCTCAGCGAATAGCGAGCGGTAACCCGATACTGTAAACACTTGAAGGCCACTCAGCGATTAGGGGCGGTTCGCGCTAATGTATTCAGGGTCAGATGGTGTGGGACCCCGCGGTCAAAATGGATTCCTGCCAGAATTTTTAAGTTGGTTCATTCAGAGCCGATTTCTCTATGTATATCGCAGAATATAAATGTAATTATACATGATAAATGCATGTCAGTGCTCTTCCTTTCGACCCGCAATGGAAAAAATAAAGAAAAATGAAACTGACGAAACTGATAGGCTCAGGACTCGAACTCGGAACTCTCGTCGTTCCCAAGGCTGCTACCCACTGGATCACTGAGCATTTTCGGCGGGCCCGATTGAATAAACGGCTATATAAAGATCCTGATGATTTCGGTAGCCACCTTGCAAGGACCCGGTCGTCCTACCAATCTGCTCGCCAACAAGGATTTGGTCAGTACTTGCTATTCCAGTAGACGGGCGGCGAAAAAAATAAAATAAAAATTGGTAAAAATCAGTCCCTCGGAGTCTCGAACTCGCTACTCTTGCCGCCACTCTCGGGCGTTGCGGCTGCTACCCACTGGACCACTGAGCAATTGCGCAGAGACCGATTGAATAAACGGCTATTTAAAGATGGAGTACGAAGCCGACTTTTTTTATTAATTGTTGGGCGGAAGTACGTGCACTCGTACTCGATGCGAGTGTCGATAGGCCACCAACGGGTGGTCGGCTATCTGCGGGGGCTGCAAGGGCCGACTTGTGCCGAACGACCAGCAGCAGGGTCCTGGCAGGAGAATCGGCAGGCCAATCTTCCTTGGCACCAAACACTTGCTTCAATTGCTGGGAGGGAGTACGCAGTCGGGCCCCCCACGTAGGTCTGGGTTAGCAATCCTACAAAAGTGCTGAATTTATCCCCACCACTGGATATTTCTTGAAACCCTCAAATTAATTCCTTTCAAATTGTTCCGAGAACCAATCTGACCGATGCACCCGACACAACGATTTTTCCAAAAAGAGTTGAAAGTTATTGGAGCTGGAATTAGGTCGTGTTTGGTATCATTGTACTTGTAAAAGTATTGTCAATACGCGAAACGTGTGCTCAACAATCGATAACTGAAAATGTTAATAATAATAACAATATCTCTCACTTTGCTCCAAGAGCCATTAATGTAGACCCGGGAAGGCTCGAATTGTAAAAGTCTGGCTTGGGTTCTTTCGAGCCCCCCAAGGCTTTCTGCTCGGTACCGAGTCTTGCACTCGCACAGGGGCCTGACTGTACAGCCTGCTCAAACGATTCTGTTAGAAATGCCCATGTAAACAGAGCGGAGAAACTAACAGAATCGATTGCGCCCGGGGTACATTTATATTCTCTTCCTTTTCGTCACTCCTCGGTGACGAAAGCATACCCATGCGGGCGTCAATATGCCGCGAAGGGGTGGTCGGGCTACCTGCGGGGGCTCTGCAAGGGCTCGACTTTTGCCGGACGACCAGCAGCAGGGACCTCGCAGGGCTGCCGGATCTTCCGGCAGCCCTGCTAGCCAGGATCTTCCGGCAGCCCTGCGAGCCAGGATCTTCCGGCAGGAGACTCGGCAGGCCAATTTTCCGTGGCACCAAACACTTGCTTCAATTGCTCGGAGGGAGTACGCAGTCGGACTTCCAGCGTAGGTTCGCGTTTTGGATCATCCAAGAGTTCTAAATTTATCCACATCACTGGATAATAAATGCGCCGTCGGCGGTTACCTGTCCTAATCTTGAAACCCTCAATTGAAACCCGGGAGGGCGGAAGGGAGGTGGGGGTGAGCAGCGCAGCGCTCACGCACATACGTAGATCCGCGTGTGTGAGCGCTTGTACCGAGACGTCGAGTCTTATCTTCTTTTTTTTCTCGGTACCCGGCAACCCTCAGTAGGCCAATAGGTTTCGGCGGTCCAAGCGGCTAGCTACCCCCACCACCGAGGCAGTGGGTGGCTTGCCGAGGTTGGATTTGTATAAAAAGGGGAGCTAATGAAGAGTGAAGTCACATTTCGCAATAGCACTTGCACGAGAATGGAGAAAATAAGCAGAAATCTGATACATTGCAACTAGGCACGCCAGCCAAAGAAGCAACTAGAAGCGAACATTCTCTAACTCGGTAGGTAGTTGGGATTCGCCAAATGTGTAAGATACTGTTGGTCGTAATTGCGCTCTCCTATTCCGCAACCCTGTCACATTCTAAAACTAAGTATGAATTTGAAGTCAGTGCATCGGTGCGGGCAAGCCCGGCACGGTACTGACGGACAATTGTACTCGAATCACTCCGATCCGCGCTCCTTTTTCCATTTCCAATGCCCCTCTGAATTTGAAATCAGTGCATCGGTGCGGGCAAGCCCGGCACGGTACTGGCGGATAGTATGTAGTTCCCTAACATTGCTCCAAATCAATGCGCATCTTTTACTTAAGGTACCACATACAAGTAAAACACTTTAAAAAAGGGGTTCAAAACATCATATTTTTTATACACATCGATTTGTTCTTCAAAAAAGTATTGTACACATATTTAAGTGCATACTTTGGGCTATATATTCTGTAAATTTCATTACAATCCGTGTAGTAGCTAGCGTGCTACAGCAATTTTCGTGATGTCATAGTCACTGAAACATGCCTTGCGGTAACCGCTCTAGCTTCATTAATTTTCATCTGAATCGAATAAAAAAGTACTCTTTATTTAATAGAAAGACAGCCCTACTGCACTACGCAGCGTTTTTTAAAATACATATTTCAGTTTTTTTCCTGCACCAATATTTACCTCTTAATTTTACTTTAAAAACGACTTAATGACTTTAAATAGCGATATCTTTCGCTCAAAATAAAATTTAAAAGATCTGGTTCCGCAGTGCAGTAGGGCTATCTTTCTATTAAAGAAAGAGTACTTTTTTATTCGTTTCAGATGAAAATTAGTGAAGCTTGAGTGGTTACCCCAAGGCATGTTTCAGTGACTATCACATCACGGAATTTGCTGTAGCACGCTAGCTACTGCACGGATTGTAATGACATTTACAGAATATATAGCCCAAAGTATTCACTTGAATATGTGTATCCCCCAAAATACATTAAAATGTAAAGAAAAGCGCCAAGTAGTTTAATGATCCAAAAATGGAATAGATATCACACAAGAAAGCCAAGTTTTCAATCAAAGATACCACACGTTAATTAATTAATTAACCTGCATCTCTAACTTTAAACTTGGAATGTGCATACTTAATTACCAATCAAAAAATATTACTAGCATATGACTACCTTGACACAAATTTGCACATGCCAAGTTTTAAAATTTGAGATGCAAGTTAATTAATTAATTAACGTGTGGTATCTTTGATTGAAAACTTGGCTTTCTTGTGTGATATCTATTCCATTTTTGGATCATTAAACTACTTGGCGCTTTTCTTTACATTTTAATGTATTTTGGGGGATTTCACGCCTTTTTGGTTGTTCATATTTTGAAGAAAAATACAATCGGACTGTACCACATTCATATAACCGTCATCATTGTTTTGACACATCACCAGTCATGGCATAACCAATGTGTCGGTATAAAACCATGTCATCTGCACAGCGCTCTGCAGCACTTCGCAGTGGTGCCCTCTCGCGTGAAACACGTGAGAGTAACATTTTTAGGAATTGTATTAATCCGGACGATGAAACTCTTAATCCGCTTTGGCTTTACCACGAGAAAAATAAAAGAGGAAATTCATATCTCCGGAACGACTGGACCGATTCACATGATTCTTGGCTCATTGGATTCAGAAAAATCAACGATGAAATACAAAATTCTGAAATAAATGCTTGGGGCTCCAACTTTCGCATAAATCGAGGTGAAAGTTTGG
This sequence comes from Crossocerus cetratus, assembly GCA_963675795.1. Classification (NCBI taxonomy): domain Eukaryota; kingdom Metazoa; phylum Arthropoda; class Insecta; order Hymenoptera; family Crabronidae; genus Crossocerus; species Crossocerus cetratus. Next base: position 12,098,375 of record OY776671.1, read on the forward strand.
TAACTAAGGATAACAGCTAGTGTTCGGGATAATATAGCCTCGGCTGTCGCGCGCCGGAGTGTCATATATATATGGAGAGGGAACTTCTACTTGGCGCGAAACTCTACCGAGTCTCCTGATAATACTTTTTTGAAAAACAAATCGATGTGTATAAAAAATACGATGATTTGGGCCCCATTTTTAAAGCGTTTTACTTGTATGTGGTACCTTAAAGGAGAAATTCACCGATTTTGATCAAATAACAATTTTCTGTTCTTAGACCGAGTAAATTGAAGGGGCATGGAGTTCGAAGGCAGAAATGAGTCCACCGTGAAGAGGGTGCCACTTTTACTGGACGGCAAATTCTTTCGGCTGGAGAAGAGTGCATTCGATGGGAAGCACGCCACGGCGAGGTGTTTAACCTGCAACCGCCCCATACAGGGGAGCATGCGGGCGACGTCAAACTTCCTCGCCCATTTGCGAGGCCACGAGGTCCAATACAAGCAATTTGAAGTATATAGAGGTCGTGAGGGTTCACCGCGAAACGGCACACCGAGGCCGAGGAAGAGGCCGCTACTCGGAGAGGGAGAAGAAAACGAAGAAGCGCGGCTTTCCCCGCTGCAAGAAAATGAAAGCCCTGGTGGGCGAGTGCGCTGCACGGATCAGGCACGGGCGGACCGATTAATATTGCGTTACATTTGCGCCACGGGGAAGTCTCTGCGGACTGTGGAGGAGCCCGAATTTCGGGATCTCGTGACGGGGCTGGCGAAACTGAGGAGCGCTGTAACAAGCATGACGCGAAAAACTCTGAGCAAGCGGCTGGCAGTGGCTTATGTCGAGATGCAGCAGGAGACCAGGTAGTGCCTGAAGAGCAGAAGATATCTATGCACGACCGCTGACATTTGGTCAGCGTACAGGGTGATTCGGATAAGTGCTATCAGCTTTTTACCATCGAATTTTATCGATTTTTGTAATTGGTAATTGTCTCAGCGGCCACGTAATGTCACCGGTGTCGCGTGGCTGCTTAGGGCCAACTGGCCGAATCACGCCAAATACCGACAGTCTTCCGATTAACCGATTATGAGCGATACAACATAAACCCGGAGACGGTGACCTACATGGTGACCGACAACGCCAGCAATTTCGTCAAGGCCATGAGGGACCTTGACAATTATGGAGCGACGGACGAGCAGGGGACGGAGGCAGAAGATATCGAGTTCGCGGTAGAGGAAAGACGCGTGGAGTTTCTCGACGTGGATGCCTTGCTGCGCCTGGAGGACGATGACGACGAATACGGAGGGCGCAGTACATGGTCGCAACACCACAGGTGTTGCTGCCACACGTTGAACCTCATTGGGTCCATCGACTGTCAGAAGCTGGCGAAGGACAACCCGATATACGGGAAATTCTATCACGCGGCCCTTTCCAAGTGCACAGGGCTGTGGGACCGCTCCAATCGCTCCAGCTGTATGGCGTCGGAGAAATATTGGCGCGCCGTCGGCCGAGTTCCAAAGACCCCATGCGCAACACGTTGGAATTCAACGTACGAGGCGATGTTCGAGCTCATTGCCATCGAGGACAAACTGGACCAGGCCTGCGATGCCGTAGGTATGCACGAGATTGTTATACAAGTAATGTGCGATGTAGACAGTAATCGCAATCGTTATTGGAGTCCCAACTTCCATTCGTCGTACTCAAACCTTTCGTTTCTTCTTTCCAGGAGTACCAAAGTTCACGGGCACGGATATCGAGTTCCTGGAGGAATTCACCGATTGCATCGAGCACGTGGCGATCGCGCTCAACAATCTGCAGGCCGACGGTGCGATGATGGGCGACATATATCCCTGCCTCCGCGGAATCGAGAACCGATTGACGACGAGATTGGAGCAAAGCGGCCTAAAATATTGCGCCCCTTTGCGCCATCACCTGCTGGCATCGCTGAGCCAACGCTTCAACTACATTTTCGAGTTGCCGGAGGTCCGCGAGGATTATGTCATCGCGGCGGTCAGCCACCCGACCTGGAAGATGAAATGGGTGCCCGACTCTTGGGGTAACCACGGGAAGGAGAGAGTGCGGGAGTGCACCCTCGCCGCGATGAAGCGGCACGCTGCCGCAGCACGTCCTGCCGGTTCCGGTCCAGCCCCAGCCCCAGCCCCGTGCACGACACCGGCGAGTGACGACTTCTTCGCCTTCATGGACGAGGGCACTGACAACGTGCGTGAAACAACGGACGTTGAGGTGGGCGCGAACTTTATCAGTATCTAAGCGACCCAGACACGCAACTCCGAAGCTTGAAAAAGTACGACTTCGTGCGCGAGACATTCATGCGGTACAACACAGCGATACCCTCCTCCGCGCCAATCGAACGACTCTTCAGTTTCGCGGGTATAGTTCTCTCCCCGAGACGGAGCGCTCTCGGGGATACAAACTTCGAGCTGTGCACGCTTCTCACCGCAAACAGGAAATTTCTGTAAAATTCCGTTAAAAATGTAAAAATGTAAAAACATTTTGCGTTAAATGTAAAAAGTGTGTGTGCGCGTGGCCGACTATTTGCGCAGATCCTTATGTGCCAAACGATGTATGCAGGGATGGGCATTAGTGAATCAATTTCGTCCTCCAATAATTTTATTGGGTCGAAAATTCCGACCAATAATTTTATTGGAACGAAAATCCCGACCAATAATTTTATTGGAACGAAAATTCCGACTAATAATTTTATTGGGACGAAAATTCCGACCAATAATTTTATTGGAACGAAAATTTCGACCAATATTTTTATTGGGACGAAAATTGCGGCCAATAATTTTATTGGGACGAAAATTCCGACCAATAATTTTATTGGGACGAAAATTTCGACCAATAATTTTATTGGGACGAAAATTGCGACCAATAATTTTATTGGGACGAAAATTCCGACCAATAATTTTATTTATTTTATTTATTTTATCTTATTACCATTGTCCCTCTTGGTCCCTTACGAACGATTTAAACAAAACAGCGATTGGGGAAGTCGGAGACTACACGTGTCTCGTGTGCAAAGTTTGCCTCGTGTGTAGTCTCCGACTTCCCCAATCGCTGTTTTGTTTACATCGTTCGTAAGGGACCAAGAGGGACAATGGTAATAGGATATAATTCTTCCCAAGAAGATTCATTCAATTAGCCTGAAACCAAAAAACTTGGTATGGCCTCCTGGTACCGACGGTTCATTCCGAATTTCGCGACCGTGGCAGATCCGCTGCACCAACTGCTGAAAAAGGACGAGTCCTGGAAGTGGACGACCGAGCGTCAACAAGCGTTCGAATCCCTACGCGAAGCAGTAGCCACAACTCCAGTTATAACATACCCGCACTTTGAAATTCCATTCGTCCTGGAAACCGACGCGAGTATGGTTGGCCTGAGAGCAGTACTCACGCAAACGATCGACGGGATAGAGAGAGTCGTCGCGTTCGCGAGCCGCTCGTTAACATCAGCCGAGCGAAATTATAAAACGACCGAGCAAGAATGCCTAGCCGTAATATGGGCGATTAAAAAGTTCCGCTGTTACCTAGAGGGATATACCTTCACAGTAATTTCGGACCACAACAGCCTCCAGTGGCTCACGAATTTGAAAGATCCGGCCGGCCGATTAGGGAGATGGGCACTCCAGCATCAGGAATTCGACTTTAAAATCGTACACCGTAAAGGCGCGCTACATAAAGTACCCGACACGCTGTCACGAATACCCGAAGCTGAGAACACGTACGCGAGCGATTCGGACGAAGACGAACCAGACAGCGCGCGCGTAGTAACGCGAGCATTCGCAATGATGTTCGAATCACAAGCGGCCGAACGAATCGCAGCCCTGACGTCGCGCCCGGATCCATGGTACGACAAGAAAATCACGCGAGTATAGAAAGAGCCACTGCAGGAAAAAGACTGTAAATTAGAAGGGAATCGCCTATATTATCGACGGACGAACGCGATCGCGCGAGACCTTCTAGGAGACGACCGGGACGAGTGGAAACTAGTACCGCGGAACGGAGAAAAGGAGGACGTCCTCTCGGAAGCGCACGATACACCGGAAGCCGGACACCTTGGGCGCGAGAAAACGTACGAGCGGCTGGCCATACGATACTATTGGCCGAAAATGTATAAAGACGTCGCGACCTACGTACGAGCGTGCGAGACGTGCCAACATACGAAAGTAGAGCAGGGCGCGCCGGCGGGCGAGATGGGCAAACATTTCGTGAACGAACCCTGGTCGGTGCCTCCGAACCCTCCGCTCCCGCGGAGTAAGGCCGGATATATGTACATATTAGTTATCCAGGACCTGTTCACGAAATGGATCGAGGTAGCGCCCTTACGGAAATCGAACGGGAAAAAGATATCCGAAGCGATCGAAAACCTAGTTTTCTCACGATCGGGAGTCCCCAGAGTATTGCTGACCGACAACGGCACCGAATTTGTCAACCAAACGCTCGGCACAGTCGCGAAGGAGTACGGAGTGAAACGCGCGATGACACCGCCGTATCACCCACAACGAGTCAACCGGGTACTGAAAACAATGATCGTGTCATTCATACAAAACGACCACCGCGATTGGGACGTACAGGGTGATGCGGATAATTGGAATCAGCTTTTTACCATCGAATTTTATCGCTTTTTGTAATTGGTAATTGTCTCGGCGGGCGTGTGATGCCAGCGATGTCGCGTGACTGTTCAGGGCCAACTGGCCGAATCACGCCAAATACCGACAGTCTTCCGATTAACCGGCAAGGGTAGAATGAGTCGGTAATCATGAAACTCGGTAGTCTCGCGCAAAGTAGTAGTCCCCTACGGCGCGCGACAGTCGAGTCTCTATTATCCCGAAGATTCGATCGATGCCAAAATTTCTTCTCGATTTATGAAAAGGTTACGGTATTAAGGATTTATATCTGAATTTAGTATTTTAGCTGTAATTTTTCTGAATCCGATGAGCCAAGAATCAAGCGAATCGGTTCAGCCATTTGGGGGATATTATTATTTTCCTCGTGGGCAAGCACGTTTCGTTGGTAAAACATTTCTGCACTGCACTCTGGCAGGGGGGGAGTGCGAGAGATTCGCGTGACATAATAAATGTTTTATGCATAATAAATAATATAGGTAATCCTATCATTCTCGCACTATGGCGAGAAATAATTCTTGTTTCTCTCATTGTTATAACTATAAAACGAAATATTGAAAGACTCGGCCGCAATCCTTGATCACGCCGCTGCTGCAGGCGTGTTGCCTCCGCCTTCCAAAAAAGGGGTGAAAGCCTGGCAGTTGACTTGAGGTAAGGAGAGAATTGCTGGCTCTTTCAATATTTCGCTCTATAATTATAATAAAAGAAAAAACAAGAATGATTTCTCGCCAGAATGCACCGCTGACACGCTCTTTAGTATGTTTATTATGCCACATATCGCTCACACTTTCCCTGCCAGTGTGCAGTGCAGCAATGTTTTATTACCGACTCATTTTGCCCTTGCCGGTTAATCGGAAGACTGTCGGTATTTGGCTTGATTCGGCCTGTTGGCCCTAAGCAGCCAGGCGACACCGGTGACATTAGACGGCCGCCGAGACAATTACCAATTACAAAAATCGATAAAATTCGATGGTAAAAAGCTGATTCCAATTATCCGCATCACCCTGTACACCTAGCCAAGTTCCAATTCGCGTATAATACGGCGAAACACTCCACGTTCCAAGCCTCACCAGCATTCTTAAATCTCGGCCGCGAACCGCTACCTCCACGCTGTTTTCTAGAGAGGGAGGGGGCGACCGGCGGCGAAGACGCGTGGCCACCGGTCGACAGAGAATCCTGGGCCGCTAGAATGCAGCGACTAGGAGACATACGCCACTGGGTGATCGAAAACCTAGAGTCCGCTTACCAGTCCCAGAGCAGGTATTATAACTGCGGACGACGTGCGAGAAAGTTCGGCATCGGCGACCGAGTGTTGAAACGTCAACACGTACTTTCGTCGGCGGCGAACAATGTCGCCGCTAAGTTAGCAACCAGGTTCCACGGCCCTTTCGTAATCTCCAAGGTCCGATCCGCCCTCGTATACGGATGCGAGACGATCGATGGTAAACCAGCAGGTGTGATCCACGTTCAAGATTTGAAACCGTACGTGGCCAAGTGAGGCGGGAGTAGTTGGAAATATGTAAACCCAGGTGCGTGGTGGTGGAATTGTCTAAGTCATCCCTACATTTCCCCGTGCCCTTTCCCAGATCCCGGAGTTCACGCACACACGTCCGACCGAGATCGACGTCCGAGACATGGACCGCCGTCCGACAGAGGAGACGTCCCCATCACGGATGTCCTCCCCAGTGTGGCGTTGGCTGGGCCTCCACGAGAGAGAGAGAGGAGACCCAGTGGGTGGCTATAGCAGAGGGGTGGCAGGCCCTGCGGGACTGCGACCGTGCCCGCCGCGCGATGGAACGCGCGGAAGAGGAGGCCGCTGCCGTCCGGAGGTGGCAGAGCCAGAATCTCACCCAGGAAGACGAGGCCGCGCTGCACGCCATCGCGGCCAAAGCCCGGGGGGAGGCGTCCCGCCTCCAGGCCGAGGTCCGGCAAGAGCTGGCCGCCCTGGGGTACCGAGGGCCAATCGCCCTCTCAGGGCCCCGGGCGAACGTGCGCCAAGTGCGCCTCGTGGGGCCGATCGAGCGGCCGGCGGTCACCACCGCAGCGTGCTGGTGCTGCGGCGAGCCGGGCCACCGGCAGAGCGAGTGCCCGCACCCGTCCAGGCGGGACTACTGCCGGCGGTGCGGATACCAAGGAGCCGTCACGCACCGGTGCCCGTACCGCGAGGAGCCGTGGCACGCGCTCAGCGCCGAGAACGCGAGCTCCTCGCGCGAGCTCGTGGAGCGTCAACGCGGCTAGATCGTCCGATAGCGGGCGGAGGAGAGGAGGCGCGGTGGTCCTGAGGGACACCGCGGGATGAAGAAGTAGGCGCCAGACCACCGGGCGCCAGGAGGAGGAAGAGAGAGGATCGGCAGACCACCGGCCGATCCAGGGGAGGATCGGCAGCCCATCGGTCGATCCGGGGGAGAGGGTCGGCAGTCCACCAGCCGATCCCGGGGCGAGTCGGCAGACCATCAGCCGACTCCAAGAGAGAGGACAACACCACCGGTCGAAGGGCCATGTCCTCAGGGAGGGTAAAGGAGCGGATATTAGAATTCTAGTATCAGCCCAGGCCCGAGCAAGAGAGAAGAAAAGAAGACTGACGACACCGTCCAGATTCACGGAAAAGGATGGCAGCAGCAGAGCTGGACTCTGCTAGAAATTTTACCAGTCCTATCCGTTGGAATCCACCATCATAGTCATCACGTACCTGTTTTACACCAAACCCGTAACTATAAGAACCATGTAATTGTACTCCCGTCCGCAATTGTACTGTTCGACCGATTATCATAGGTGGTGGGGATACCAGCTGGCAGAGGCCCTTGGAGCCACGGCACCGAGACGGCGGGGAGCGAGGGGCGCGAGGCGGCGAGCCGGAGGCTCACTCCAGGGAGGGGAGAGTGTGACGGGGCAGTATCGCCCCACCACGAGAACCGCTCGTCGCTCGCACGTGCACGCGCTCGCTACACACGCCCGCCGGCTCGAACAGCCGTCACTCCAAGGGGCACCTCCTAGATCGAAGCGCGTAGACTAACTCGCCTTCGGGCAACGAGTCCTCGGCAGTTAGAACGAGACGAGGTGGCACCAAGGGGACAAGGAGTATGTTCCGTCGGCATAAGGAGCGACAGGGCCAAGGGAAGCTGCAGAGGGAAAGGTCGAAGTCCAGCGGAGGCGCTCATCCCCTGCGACAACGAGACGACAAAAGCCACGATGCAGCCTGGGAGAAGGCCGGCTTCGGCGAACGAAGATCGGCAAACGTACCAGCGACTCCTGCCCTACCGACAGCGGTAGAGGCCCAGGCCGAGGGACTTAGGCGCGCTAAGTTACCCGGCAACCCCTTGACACGGCGCGGCGCTGAAGGACTAGCGGGAGGGGCGCGGGGCGCGCGCGGGGCTAGGAATTAGGGAACGCGTAGGAACTCGCCACTCTTGTAGTGACGAACCTATCGAGCGGACGTATCAAATCCCGAACCTTTTGTGTGCGGAGCGAGCGAACGAGCGAGAGGATCCAAACCACGCGTTGACGAGCGATTTCCCGGACGAGTTCCCGAACATCCCGGAGGTTTCACGGATCTCGGAGAAAGGCGAGAAAGACGAAGCAGCGAACGACCGGTAAGCCCCGCGCGTCCCTTTGTTCTTTGTTCATTGTACTTCCCGTGCGAGTCTCGGTGCCGGCCGTAGGCTCTCCTTGTCCGCAGCGATAGGCAGCTCGCGGGGCAGCCCGGTGTCCCTTGAGGTGACTCTTCCAGTCACCAAGAGTCAAGTAGGATAATTAGGTCGTAAGGTTTCGGCCGAGAAACGGACGTACGCCCGCCATTGTGGCGGAAGCCCGTTCGAACGTGAATCACACCCACGTGCGAAGCCTCGGGGCCTTCTTTGTAACCGACGAACAGCTGGTTAACGTGCGAATTCGTAATCTTTGCCGGAGCGTCGTAGCTCTTAGAATCATCCGCGTACGCCAATCATCTCACGTAGGATTAAGGTTAGATTGTAAGCGGCGGCGGGAACGCCGAGGTGCCGGGCCACTCGTAGGTCCGGCTATTTTGTGATCGGCCGAGCGACGGCCTGCCCAAGCGAGGGCCCTTGAAATTGCCATAACAACCGTGCAATAAACGATCTTTGTTACCCAACCGTGTGGGTTGTCGATTCGCCTCTCCTTCCCCCCCGACAGGAACCCCTCTCTAAGCTAACCGGGAGGAACCACCACGAGGAGTACCGGCGGACGAGCCAGCTGCCCTCGATACCAGCTTTGCCCACGCGCGAACATAGAAATTCGGTTCCGTCCGCGGAACCTGGCGCCCGATTCGCGTTTTCAGGAAGTCGAGGACCAGCGGCCGATAGCCAGGCCGGCTATTATGCAGGCAGGATTTCTGAGCGGCTAATTCACGGACGGTCGGAGCGAAATCCCCTCATACACTATGATGTTCCCCTTCTAGTTCTCACGTTGGTCTATAAAGTGGCAAGCGAGAACATTAATAAACTTTCAAAGCACTGCAGAATGCTGTTGATCAATGAGCTGAAGAAACATAATCTTGATGATTACGTGATATTATTTCTTGAAGCTGGATTTAAAGGGAACAGTGATGAATGTAGAAGATTGAGAAAGCACGATCATTTATCTCATTTTGTACTAAAGATGTCATTAGCGTTTGAACAGACTAAAAAGAAAGGGTTTTTCGAGCAAGAAGTTAGATTATTCAGGTGGTGGCTACTGTCTGTGGATGAGGACAGTATTATGACTTTTAAATGTATAAATAATTTACCGTAAGACACTGTTAGTATATGCTATTTGATATAAAAAAGATTGTATGAACTTGTGACATTAATAATCAATTAATACCCTTGGTGTATTACCAAGATTCCAGAAAGTGAACAGAATGAAATACAAGGGGATCTGGATATGTGTATTTTCAATACACCCAATGGGTCGAATATGCCACACTTTAAACTACAATTTGCAGATGTATTAGACTTGATTTCCAAGCGACGTGTCTTCTTGTATAAGAGACAGGCCTTTGTACCACTGTCAAAGCTGCCACTACTATCCGTGAAAGGGTTGCAAGAATTACTATGTGGAAGTTTTGAGGTACGAGAAGGTTGTCTAGTTGTACTAAGAATATCTCTGAATGTCTTGTTCTACTAAGCTTATGAATCTTCCACATCTTCCTGGAACTTCCCAAACATGTGCAATCTACTGTCTTCCAATGGACCACGTGCAAGAATTTGCATAGCGATGATACAAACGAGGTAACGACTGCATTCTCTCACGATCCGAACGATCATTGCTGCTTACGAAATCATTAATTCCCCATTACTATTCCAGCTTTCTATGAGCAATTTCCCGCTGTGTATGAGAGCCCTCCAGGAGGTGTTGGGGTAGGTAAATTTAAAGGTGCCCCCTGGCGAGGCAGGGGGGCCGATTCCTATGACGGAATCATGGTGAGTAGCGACACCAGGGGTCCGAGGAGGACGACCGGTTCCGGGGGTTCAGGACCCTCCACCGGAAGTGGCATTTAAAGATGTCACGATAGATCCCACCAGTGATCCGCATTCCGGTACCATGGGTGCCAGTTAGCCCGCGTCGGATTGGCGACGTAACTGCGCAAGTTGAGGTCGGAGCATCGTGGTAGCAGTGGTTAACCCCGTACGCTGGGGTAAGGACCTGGCCTAGGACGGGTCCTGGCGTGTGAGTTGCGTACCACCAACTCGGGAACCAGTCTTCCTCAGTCCGGTAGAGCGGGGATAGACGCTCGGCCTGCCAGTGACTGCACATAAAATGCCTGAACATTTGTGCTACTGGTAGATCAACTGATCCCGCTGATTGGGCGTGATCCCAATCCCGCTCCCATGGGGGAAGTCTGGGTTGGGGCTAGGCGCCAGGTACCGGACTTAAAACTGCAAGACACTAGATGTGTATGAGAGCTCTAAACGATTCGTTCCGAGCGAACCATCACTTACTGCACGGTGGCAGGGTCCAATACATACTATTCCTGAAGGGAATCGGCCTTCCTTTGGAGAAGACCGCGAATTTCCTGCGAAATGAATTTATGGAAAGAATGACAGAGGAGGAATTCAGGAAAAAGAAATATGCCTATTACATAAAACATCTTTATGGGAAAGAGGGTAAAAGAATGGATTATGAACCATATAGTTGCAAGAAAATACTACAGTAGTATGTGGGGCCGCGCGACATACACGGATGCCCATACAAAGTAATGTCAGCGGATACCTTGACCACAAAACAACAGGAATGTGGATTGTGCGGTACAGGTAAGCACGTCCCTCCTTTCTGTACTTTGAGCGGCATTCTTATGCGCAATATTCCAGATATAGAAGACATCGTGAAATTATCCCGAGCGGGCAAGTGTCAAGAAGCCTGTGCACAATATTTTAATGTTACCCACGGATGCGTTACCCATCATACGCCGACTACACATCCGAATCAATATTTTAATGAAAGTTGTCAGAAACGGAAATCTAATGTAACCTAACCTTTAAATAAAACATTCATTTTTATACTGCGAGTACTGCCCATAGACATATAGAATGGACCGCGCACAACGCCGTCAAAACTGTCCGCACCAGTCGAAAAGGATGGAGCGTGACTGCAGTCACTCTCCATCTCTTTCATCTCGACACCGTAGCAGTGGTTTGTAGTGCCCCGATGACCCCAAAAAAATAAACACAAAAAACCACATTCAGGCACAAAAATTGAAACTATTCCATAGAAAATTTTGTACTGCTCAGCGTAACATGATCTATTCGGCGCAATCAAAGAGTAATATCTGCGCAGTTTGAGAATTACAGATCGTGTTTCGAAAGAGAACCGAAGAGTTTCTAAATAAAAATTAAGAGTAATGTCTGCAGTCTCTTTCAATATTAAAGGTCGTTTTTATTAAGTAATAGAAACATCATCATATAATCATCACCATCCTCCCCATCCCGTGCACAACTTAAATATAAGAAATGAGACATTTTTACGCGAGCTCACAAATGGCATAGATGGTAAAGTGACGACGGGTTGTCGAATAGGATTTTGAAAGATTCAAGTTCGATTCTCCCAAGTTTTTATTTTGATGGCCAATTTTTCTTAAAAAATTTCTTTTCATGTTAAGACCGAAGTATACAGATGCGTCGATTTTGATGAAGTTCATTTCTCCTTTTTTCCCACTCTGATTCTTTGTCTCTCTGCAATCTATAATCTTTCTAATAATCTATTTTCTTTATTTCTATCCCTCAACTGTTTCTATTGCATCCTACTCTGAAAACTGCTATTGGAACTAACATCCACATTAACTTATTCCGTCGCTACAAGTAGTGAAACTCGATGAAATAGTCATAGGAAAAGGCCAACATCCGTCTTCTGTCGAAAGATGCGTCGCACAGTGGGCGAAATGTCGATTCTAGCTGCTAAAAATGCGAAACTTCGACAAATGCATAATTTAATGCAAGGAAACACAAAATTAAGGAAGAGAGAGTTGTTTGTCGCCTAAATATATTATTGCAAGGATATAAAAAGCATATTATTAAAAATTTCTTGTAATTGACTATTTCATCCTAGGCGTGGGTTATTTACAAGTAATTTTAGTTAACATTGTTACATCTAGATTACACCCTAATTGCTATCTGATATCTCGGAAGTGTTCTCGTCTCCTGAGTCATCATCCATACTACCAGGAGAATCTTCAGAACTGTCAGCGTCAGAATCTGCCGATGAAAGTTTGCGTACAGCCCGAAGTTGTGAACCTGATAGTAGAGCTAGTACATCTTTTTCCAAGAGACTTTCCTTCTTCCAGTTATTCAACGTTCTTCTGGATAACGTTGTTATAATGAGGTCCAAGGAAAATAGAAGGTTATGTAATAAGTTCTCCATGGTTTTCGTTCTGGACATCTTCCGGGTATTTCGCTCTCTATATTTTTTAAAATTTTTATTTCTGGATTCCAACGCTTCTTCGGATAACATTCCTATAGGAATGGCGGTATTTGTAGCAATATCGGCTTCATGGATTAATAATTTGTAGATACTAGATGGCATGTAATACCATGCATATATGTAGTTCTACAAACTTTGTTGCCGTTTCCATAGTGTGCTCTTGGAACGCAGCAGTCTGGATTGCGTACCCACAAGAAATAGTCCGGAGAATCACACAAAATCGATAAATTAGCATTTCGTCAATGCCCGCGATTTCCGCTGATAAAAAGAGATTTTTGAAAAACCTCTTAGCGGCATTACCATCATTGGTAGTTCCAAACCCAGGTTTTGGTACATCTACCAATAACCCCATCTGGTTTCTTAAATTTTGGCGAATTATCTGCTTCCGTTGATCGAATGCCATTTTATCGGCTGCATCTCTTACTTGCCATTTCTTAATAGGCAGCCGATAGGATATGTGCAGCAACGTCTCAAAGCACCTTATCCACGCATGCAAACTGGACAATCCGAATTTATAATTCCTCATATTTGAAACTCGTTTCGTCACTTGGTTTAAATTGTTCATTTCCTTTGGTTTCGCTCCACACATGCCACATACTTGTGTAGATGATTCCATTATTGCACTAAACACGTTTCCATCAATCATTCTCAATTGGAAATTGTGGGCAATAAACACTTCCTTATCCCCAATAGTTACTTTGGTTGATGCTAGATGTGCAATTTGACCCTCACATGTTTTATTTCCTTCTTGCTGAGGTCAGATGTCTCCTTTTCAAACATGATTTTAATAGGACGGCAGAATCTCGTGGACGAAGAGCAAGGATTGTTCCATATAATCTGCTTGGCACATGTTTCTAATCATAGAGGCACAAGGCACACAGCGACCATGTATGCATCGGTTGGCCGTTTACTGTGTTCCAAGTGGTGATTGTTTATATTTAGAGTGGCCTGCATTGCCATCGCAGCCCCACTTATATGTCGTAATCAAATTTTCGGTTTGGTTCAGCACTGTGTTTCTAAAAACTGCCTTTTGGACCATTGCAATCTTTGTAGCAGTATCGTTTACTAATGTTTGTAGTTGTATCTCAGCTACAGTTTCGGATATAAAAATTCTTTCTGTAGCGGGGTAGCAAGCTTTCTTGGCATTTTTAATATACGAATGTTTAATAAAACGTCCGTCCACATATAAAACCAATGCTTCTTCCGGAGAGTATTTGATTGGCTCGGATGTTGATGGGTGAATCAGTTTTTTAATTGTTGTTGCTCTGTTGGGAGACTGCGCTATAACAATGGTAACCATTAAAGCAGCATCTTTTTGGCCGGATTTCCGTAGACTTGTACTGGCCGCAAAAGTTAACTCTTCTGTGGAAAAAGTGTCGACCAAAGTCGAAGTTTTCTGTTTTTTCGATTGAGGCCTAACTTCGGTAAATGGTTTCAAGGGTCGTCCTCCTTTCCGTCTTCTTGTGGGCTCCTCGGACGCAAAACCCACAGTCTCGTCCAGCTATTTGCAGTACTTTCTATACAATACATGCAAAGACCGACTACACTTTACCATTTATCAGCGAAAGAACTATTTAAATTTTTGATTATTCTACAAATATTATGGTGGACTCTGTTATTTTCTTCTTGCCTTACTTGGAATTTTTCCAAAAGATATCCCAGAACTGCGGCATTTTTGGTCCTGACGTTATCCTCCTTACGCCAAATCTCGAGAAGCTCTCTTCTGAACGCAGACACAGTTTCTTCGTGACGATTGAGCTTTCTACTTTTCAATTCCTCTATTGTGGAAGTTGTCGCTGCACTCAACAGTATATTAGAAAGTTGGCTGACCTTATTTTTACACTGATCGCACTGATTGATTGTGTAACTGAGTTCCGTCAATGTCATAAATCAGAACAGCTAGCGATTTGGGTAACGGGTGCTGCGTTACCCAACACTCTACCCCCACTCCCTCTGCCCCGACAATCACCACTCCGCTTTCAAATATTGCCAGTCACTCAGTGAAGCCTGTTTTTAATCGACTTCGAAAACGGAGGAGGTTCGCAATTCATCCTGTATATATTTTCTTCAGTATACATGTATGTATAAATCCGTTCGACTGTAAATTTTTTGTTTGCTAACTCTTGCACTTGAATTTGCTGTTTCATATCTTGGCGTGGGCTAAAGAGTTGGAAACAAATTATCCCAAAGTGAATCCGATCAAATCCTGGAATTGCGGCACTTTTAAATTTTTAGATGGGGATTACCATTACAAGTACATTTTCCTCTCGAATTGCTCAAGGTTTTTGACGAAGTTCTTTAGACTTTGAGGTATTTACATGACATTCCCGTGATACCTGGCTCCCCTACAATGACCTCAGACCAAAATATTATTATTTTAAAACTGTCGAAATTTTGAATTAATATCAGCCAGAATTGACATTTCGCTCACTGTTCGTCGGCTGCCCGGGACGCTGGGGCCCCCTTGCCGCGGGCAAGGCACGCATTCCTGTCGAGCTGAGAAGATGGTGCAGCCAATCACAATCTTTAGAGAGAGAGGGAGAGTGACTGTAGTCAAGCTGTCTCACTCACTTGTACTGACCACGTTTCGCACACTGGCCGGATAGGGGCCGCGCGGTCCATTCTATATGTCTATGGTACTGCCAGGGTTGCCAGATTAAGAGAGGGAAATGACGAATGCGCATTTGGATAGTCAGAATTTAGGGCTCAGGACGTATGACACGCAAAGAAATGCGGGTATCTTTTTCGCCCCATCCACCTGTTAACTACTCCGCGTAAGGAAAATTGAAATTTTTTTAGTAGGATTGCAGGAAGCGGTGGAAAAGATTGTAGGAAAAGGAAATATATGATTGTTAGGTGAATAACAGCTGCTGGGAAGGAATTAAATATTGGCAAATACTTATAAATTTGAAATTAAAAATAATTTTAGTCCACTATATGAAGCTCTACAGAAGAGAAAGAAATATAATAAATATCTGCATACGTAAATGATGGAAGATGTAGCTGTATCCTCTGCATATATTCCAAACATAAAATATTACATATTTACTACGCGATAATAATTATTGGCACAGTGTTAGCATGTCGAAGACTCCAAGAGTCGAAGGGGCCCCTCAGAGCACCCTATGAAAAGGATAGGAGCGAGCTATACGGGTTTGTCACGCACACAGAGAAACCTGTGGCGTGCGCCAGCTGGACAAGTGTAAGAGAAATCTTACCCGTCTGGCAAGCCAGCTGCAGAGACCCTTCCATGCTCAAACTCTGCAATGCACTGAGATGTGCTGCGGTGCTCTGTCTGCAGCCAAGCGACAGCAGCGCCGCGCCGGTGGCAGGAATGCCAGACCTACGCTTTACACTGTAATGTAACTCGCGGGGCGAGACAACACCTCGCCTTCCCGTAAAGGAATATCTCTCGCGAAATTAGAATTGGGGCTCTAAGAGCCATCTATCGTATGGGAACGTCTCCAGCCAGGTTCTCGCTAAGCATTTGTAGCCAAACCTAACGCTTCTTGTATTTGCGCGAGCCTATTAGTGCCCGTCAGGAGCGAGGGCTCCTGGTACCTTCGAACAACCGATTCAACTTCGCATCCGGTGGACCCGGCCTGGAGAGCTGAGCATAAGGAGCAGCAGCATCAGAAGGAACTCCAACGAAGGATTGGTCATCTTCCTGGACGACTGGACGACCGCAGGCGCTCTTGTGGGTTCCAGCCGAAGAACAAGTATCTACGATGATCGGACTTCGGCGAGGAAAATTTGGCGCGAGGCGACGGCCCTGGCGCCTGCTCGGCTCAGGGCACAGCGAGGACCACTAGGATTGGCGGGGACTTAGGGACCAATAGACAGGCCGGTTTTCGGGGACAAAGGGGTCGTAAGCGAACGGCTAGCGAAGCGCGTTAGGACCGGCACTCGTTGTAGAAGCGTGCGTGCGAACAGTCGTAGTCTAATTACCGTACTAGCGCCGTATAGAAGGAAGGAAGGACGAACGAGCGTATCAGGACTGTCTCCGTTCGAGAGTTGTGTTAGCGCCCGGCTAATAATCAGATATTTTCGGTAAGCGAATCTGGTACCGGCGGGCTTTTGCGTGAGACTTCCCTTTTGTAAGAAGTCTCAGTCCGATACTCGCTTCCTTTCCGCTCTTCTGGCCCTTATTGACATAAGTGTTACAGTTTAAAGCACTAAAATGATGAGCGACATGACTGTTAGAAAACGAGAATTTGATACGCCGTAACAAGAGCGCCACAACCAATGACGATCGCCGTAATGAAATTAGCGAAATGCAAAAGCGAAAGCGAAAGAACATTCACTCAGTACTGAGCCATGGTGAACCATATCCAGACAGTGATAAGAAACACGCGAATTGTGGAAGCGTATCTGGCGGGTACGGCCGTCAGAGATATCGCGCGCGATCTTGGTGTGTCCGAGATGACCGTCCGAAGACGTGTCCGGAAGTTCCTGAAGTTGGGGGATGCAGGTCTCGTCCATGGGAGATCGGCAAACGGTGGTGCGCGCCATACCACGCCCGGAGAGGATGCACAAATTGTTGAAAGAATTCGGGAAAATCCCTTTGAGGCTGCTTCTGGCATTCCCGCAGCCTTGGGCTTGCACGTGTGTCCTAACACGGTACGCAAAAGGCTGCGGGAGGCCGACATCCACTGCTGTCGGCCAGCGTGCAAACCGGCCCTGACGCCCAGGCATTGCGAGAATCGCCTTGGTTGGGCGCGTCAGGAGTTGGCTCTACCGCAGGCTCAAAGGGAGCTAACGTTCTACACGGACGAAAAGGTGTTCTCTTCTGCCGCTGGACGTACGATTTCAGTTTGGCGACCTCCTCGAAGTCGGTACGAAATCGAGTATGTAACCAGCTCAAGCCGCAGTGGTCGCATCACGTGTGGCCTTTGGGGATGGATTGGACCTTTTGGGCCCGGAGAACTCGTGGAGGTCCCACCGCACATGAACGCTGCGGATTATACCGCAATCCTGGAGGAAGTGTTCCTTCCCTCAGTGAGGGCGGTATACTCCGCAGCGGACATGCCGGTGATCCGCATGGTTCAGGACAATAGTCCCGTCCACACCTCAAGGGTCACACGGGAGTGGTTTGAGGGGCACCCCGATATCAAATTGGTGAACTGGCCCGCCTTGTCCCCCGATCTCAACCTCATAGAGAATCTATGGGGGGAGATGGTGCGGACATGGCGGGACGCCCAGGGGGGGGGGAGGGGCCGCCAAATCGGGTGGCCCTGATTAACCACGCGATGCGAGTTTGGTAGGGTTTGCGAGCTCGTCCCGATTATTTCGACCACCTGTATTCCTCAATCGAAACCCGTATTAATCTAGTAATGGAGAGAAACGGGGGACATACCGGGTACTAGGGCACGCCTCAAACAGCATGGCGGTAAGAAACGCTCGGTAAGTTTATCCTATTAATGGAACTAATATAGGTTTAAGCAATTAAAAGAGCATGTATCCTATGGTAATAAATAATTAATTTTTCAGAACTCAACAAGATCGCAATGGCGCACATTTCTGGCGGACCGGAAAGCCTAGCGGGCTTCCGCATTTTTCAACGGTAAGTGTAAAAGTTACTGCCTCGATAGATCTTGGCTGACATCATTATAAACTGACAATATTATAAATTATGTTTCAGTTCAGTCGTTGACAAGAGATAATTGGTCCATCCAAGACCAAGTATCTTCAATATAATGTCAGGAGCATGGATCATCATCCACGACGACCCTTGCCTTTAGCAGCTCGCCTGGCCACGCAGGATCGGTATTCTTCAGTAGTAAGTATAAACTGTTGCTTAAGAATGAGTTCAGCTGGTCCTGTTGATCTTATAAGGATAATAAAGACTGGAAATATTTAAAATTATGTTGCAGGTGCTCATAGCCAAGAAATCGCCGATCCGCCCCGTCTCTTCAACGTCAGGCGCCTGGTTCATCATCCACGATGACCCTTGCCTTTACTCGCTCGTCTGGCCACGTAGGATCGGCATTCTTCAGTAGTAAGTATGAGCTATTGCTTTCGATGAACTCGGCTGGTCCCGTTCATTTTATAAGAATAATAAAGACTGGCAATATTTGAAATTTTGTTGCAGTTGCCCATAATCCAGAGATCGCTGATCCGCCCTCGTCTCTTCAACTTTTGGAGCCTGCGACTCCATCCACGATCGCGCTAGCTATCCCCCCTCCCAATTTATTTGCTCCCTCAGCTTGAGAAAAGTGAAATCCGACCCAGTGTGAGCCCTTGCGGCACGCGGAATGTTTTATGTTATTTGCACAAAAATAAACCAAACTTTGTTATATAATTCCAGTATATTATTATTTCTGTTTTTCCTATAATTAGCATCACACCCAATTTACTTTTCTGTTTTGATAACATATTCCTGATTAGAATTGCAATCCTTTCAAGTCCCTTCTAACTCAGTTGCCCCTTGCTGTTTGTGGCTTGGCTATAGATTTGTCGCCTCCCAACGTTTCAGTTCTGCTTGTAGAAATCAGGATGAGGAATATGGTAGAAAGTAAGAAGGATCTGTGAAGATTGGCAAGGAAGCAAAAGAATAACACACTGACAGGTGTAGGGAGATTGTCTGGATTTCTCACTCTGTAGTTGCTTTGCTGCGAGAGGGTAGCCTACTTGTCCGCTCTCCACCATGCACGATTTGTTTATAAAACTGACACAAAATAAACCAAAATATTCCTCACTATGTCTTTTCCTATTTTCTATACTTTAATTATTTTTTGCATTACCCTCATAGCCAAACCTGCCATGCAGATCCTGCCAAAATCTGCTGTGCAAGAACTGTAAGCAGACTGACATCAGAAATGCAGCAGGTCCTGCCGAAATAGATTACCGGCAGGAGCTGCATGCAGACTGACATCAGAAATACCAGGGCCTGCCGAAGCAGATTACCGGCAGGAGCTGCATGCAGCCTGACATCAAAAATGCGGCAGGGCCTGCCGAAGCAGACTGCGCCGCTCTGCCGTTAGGCTGCACATAGCAGGATCTGCTATCCATCTGCCATGGATCTGCTATCAGGCCCTGCATAGCAGGCCCTGATGTCAGTCTGATATCCATACGCGGTCACAGATGGATATAGATCTGCCGGATCCTGCTGCTAGTCTGATGTCAGTCTGCTGTCAGATGGCTATGAGGGCACTTTCATACTATAATAACTCACTGTATAGATGCGATTTAGCCGGTCTCGTTATTATTCCGCCACAACAAACATAATGTTGTAACCGTGAACCACGTGTAAACTTATTCGACGCTTTAGAAGTCACTTTCAATTCTCCCTTTAATGTATTTTATAATTATAACCACTTATTCATTCTCACTCTCGTATGTCCTCTTCGGATACACTCGGTATACACCAGTATACACCCGCCGCCATTTTTAAATCGTGGCGCAGTGGCCCGCCGATGAAAACATAACCCCACGAACCTAGATGCGCGTTTCGACTCCGGCCGCCATCTTGTTCGACTAACAGAATCGAATGAGCAGGCTGTACAGCCTGCTCAAACGATTCTGTTAGAAATGCCCATGTAAACACAGCGGAGAAACTAACAGAATCGATTGCGCCCGGGGTACATAAGTCATGATTCGCTTTTTCTAAGCGGTCAAGTGCGTAACCGATGAAGCACACAACCTATATTCGTAAGCAAATACTGATTACTAACCCTCAAACTGCACACTTGACCATTCTAATATTCTAATTCTTCTAATATTCTAAAACCAAAGAGACTGGTTTGTGTGTTACGCACTTGACACTTTGAAATTTCCTATTTACTGTATTTAACATATAATCACAGGATCACAGGAACAGGAACAGGCACAGGGACAAGGACAATATCCTCTTTTATTAATCGAATAAAGCTGTGGACCGTAATAAAATAACATCGGACTGTGTCACGTAACCATTGTGACACATAACCAAGCATAGCAGAACTGCAGCTTGGAGGCCCCGCAGGCGAGTGCCAGGCAATCATAAGACGAAAAGGCCACCCTTTGTCGTTTGTCAACGTGCGGATGTGATGCACGCCGCGGCACGACACCTGTTTTCTTCGCATGCCCAGTAGCGCGTTACACTGTAGGCAAATTAGGCAGTTGCCTAGGGCCCCTTCTAAGGGGGGGCTCCCAATTTCCTCTTAACTACAAAATTAGTTATTAGTGCTTTTCGTGCGACATAGATAATTTTTGTATTATTTGTAGTTTTTAATCATTTTTAGTAACATTTGGTAATTTTGTATTGTGTGTTTGTAAAATCTGGAAGGCGATATTGACTAGAAATGTGCTCAAGTACTCGATCACCTTGAGAAAAAAAGATCGGTGGCTCTATGTAGTCGCTCGTCTCCAATTCTCGAACTTCTGTCCTCACTCATCATACCAGCGCTCTTTGCGAAAAGACCGAAGGGAAAAGAGCCCCTTAATTGGGAAAAGGGTAAGGTAATTCCCGTAGACAAGAATGATGATCTGCCGACTTTATTCACTCGACCGTCTCGTCTGTCGTCGGTACCAGAGCTGATAGTAAATGAACTATATTTACTACGCTATAATAATTATTGGCACAGTGTTAGCATGTCGAAGACTCCAAGAGTCGAAGGGGTCCCTCGGAGCACCCTATGAAAAGGATAGGAGCGAGCTATACGGGAACAGGGCCTTGGAACTGACCTTGTCAAACCTTAATCTTAAAACGAAACGCACTCGCCCACGAGGAAATCATATAATATCTCCCAAACGGCAGGACCGATTCGTTTGATTCTTTGCTCATTGGATTCAGAAAAATTAGAGCTAAAATACAAAATTCAGAAATAAATCCTTAATACCGTAACGTTTTCATAAATCGGGAAGAAAGTTTGGCATTGATCGAATCCGCGTTACTTCGGGATAATAGAGTCTCGGCTGTCGCGCGCCATGGGTAGGGGATTACTACTTGGCGCGAGACTCTACCGAGTCTCTTGACCAGATAGTCACTGATAGGTTTCACGGTAAGCTGGTTGTTCAGGAATCATCGCCCTATTGACCCCCCTAGCTTTAAGCAATTGTTATCTAGTCATAGATTATCTAGTCATGCGCATTCGGCCCCGCAGCCGACTACCTGATTATCGATCCGCCTATCGATTCGCATAGATTTAACCAAGGAACGTAGCGATCGGAACGCTCCCCTGCGGAAGCATGAAGAACTTGCGCTTCTTCTCCGGCCGGCTTCCTCTTTCCGCCATAACTGTTACTTTTGCCCAAGGAAACGGACGCGTCCCTCGTGAGCGAATTATAGGAAGATTGTGTGTTGATCCACGTTGCAACCCGCTGATTAGCAATATTCTGTGCCGCCGAACCTACTGTGACTACCTTGTGATCTGTGATAGGACCGAGTGGTGTTCTTGCCACCGGGCCGCTTAATATACACGAAGCAAGATTCCGTACGGCAAGTACCTGACCCGCCTCAAGGTATTTTGAATAAACGCCATTGTTATCAGAACTTCCTCTTATATTTCTGCTGATTTCCCGACTAGCCTGAATCCAGAGTCCCGCAATATCCGCGACACTGGTACTTTAAATAAATTAGGAATGTTTTCACTATGATGTTCCCCTTCTAGTGCTCACGTTGGTCTATAAAGTGGCAAGCGAGAACATTAATAAACCTTCAAAGCATTGCAGAATGCTGTTGATCAATGAGCTGAAGAAACATAATCTTGATGATTACGTGATACTATTGCTTGAAGCTGGATTTAAAGGGAACAGTGATGAATGTAGAAGATTCAGAAAGCACGATCACTTATCTCATTTTGTACTAAAGATGTCATTAGCGTTTGAACAGACTAAAAAGAAATGGTTTTTCGAGCAAGAAGTTAGATTATTCAGGTGGAGGCTACTGTCTTTGGATGAGGACAGTATTATTACTTTTAAATGTATAAATAATTTACCGTAAGACGCTGTCAGTATATGCTATTTAATATAAAAAAGATTGTATGAACTTGTGACATTAATAATCAATTAATATCCTTGGTGTATTACCAAGATTCCAGAAAGTGAACAAAATGAAATACAAGGGTATCTGGATATGTGTAATTTCAATACACCCAATGGATCGAATATGCCACACTTTAAACTACAATTCGCAGATGTATTAGACTTGATTTCCAAGCGACGTGTCTTCTTGTATAAGGGACAGGCCTTTGTACCACTGTCAAAGCTGCCACTACTATTCGTGAAAGGGTTCCAAGAATTACTATGTGGAAGTTTAGACGTACGAGAATGTTGTCTAGTTGTACTAAGAATGTCTCTGAATGTCTAGTTCTACTAAGCTTATGAATCTTCCACATCTTCATGGAACTTCCCAAACATGTACAATCTACTGTCTTCCAATGGACCACGTGCAAGAATTTGCATAGCGATGATATAAACGAGGTAACGACTGCATTCTCTCACGATCCGAACGATCATTGCTGCTTACGAAATCATTAATTCCCCATTACTATTCCAGCTTTCTATGAGCAATTTCCCGCTGTGTATGAGAGCCCTCCAGGAGGTGTTGGGGTAGGTAAATTTAAAGGTGCCCCCTGGCCAGGCAGGGGGGCCGATTCCTATGACGGAATCATGGTGAGTAGCGACACCAGGGGTCCGAGCAGGACGACCGGTTCCGGGGGTTCAGGACCCTCCACCGGGAGTGGCATTTAAAGATGTCACGATAGATCCCACCAGTGATCCGCATGCCGGTACCATGGGTGCCAGTTAGCCCGCGTCGGATTGGCGACGTAACTGCGCAAGTTGAGGTCGGAGCATCGTGGTGGCAGTGGTTAACCCCGTACGCTGGGGTAAGGACCTGGCCTAGGACGGGTCCTGGCGTGTGAGTTGCGTACCACCAACTCGGGAAACAGTCTTCCTTAGTCCGGTAGAGCGGGGATAGACGCTCGGCCTGCCAGTGACTGCACATAAAATGCCTGAACATTTGTGCTACTGGTAGATCAACTGATCCCGCTGATTGGGCGTGATCCCAATCCCGCTCCCATGGGGGAAGTCTGCGTTGGGGCTAGGCGCCAGGTACCGGACTTAAAACTGCAAGACACTAGATGTGTATGAGAGCTCTAAACGATTCGTTGCGAGCGAACCATCACTTACTGCACGGTGGCAGGGTCCAATACATACTATTCCTGAAGGGAATCGGCCTTCCTTTGGAGGAGACCGCGAATTTCCTGCGAAATGAATTTATGGAAAGAATGACAGAGGAGGAATTCAGGAAAAAGAAATATGCCTATTACATAAGACATCTTTATGGGAAAGAGGGTAAAAGAATGGATTATGAACCATATAGTTGCAAGAAAATACTACAGTAGCATGTGGGGCCGCGCGACATACACGGATGCCCATACAAAGTAATGTCAGCGGATACCTTGACCACAAAACAACAGGAATGTGGATTGTGCGGTACAGGTAAGCACGTCCCTCCTTTCTGTACTTTGAGCGGCATTCTTATGCGCAATATTCCAGATATAGAAGACATCGTGAAATTATCCCGAGCGGGCAAGTGTCAAGAAGCCTGTGCACAGTATTTTAATGTTACCCACGGATGCGTTACCCATCATACGCCGACTACACATCCGAATCAATATTTTAATGAAAGTTGTCAGAAACGGAAATCTAATGTAACCTAACCTTTAAATAAAACGTTCATTTTTATACTGCGAGTACTGCCCATAGACATATAGAATGGACCGCGCACAGTGCCGTCAAAACTGTCCGCACCAGTCGAAAAGGATGGAGCGTGACTGCAGTCACTCTCCATCTCTTTCATCTCGACACCGTAGCAGTGGTTTGTAGTGCCCCGATGACCCCCCAAAAAAATAAACACAAAAAACCACATTCGGGCATAAAAATTGAAACTATTCCATAGAAAATTTTGTACTGCTCAGTGTAACATGATCTATACGGCGCAATCAAAGAGTAATGTCTGCGCAGTTTGAGAATTACAGATCGTGTTTCGAAAGAGAACCGAAGAGTTTCTAAATAGAAATTAAAAGTAATGTCTGCAGTCTCTTTCAATATTAAAGGTCGTTTTTATTAAGTAATAGAAACATCATCATATAATCATCACCATCCTCCCCATCCCGTGCACAACTTAAATATAAGAAATGAGAGATTTCTACGCGAGCTCACAAATGGCATAGATGGTAAAGTGACGACGGGTTGTCGAATAGGATTTTGAAAGATTCAAGTTCGATTCTCCCAAGTTTTTATTTTGATGACCAATTTTTCTTAAAAAATTTCTTTTCATGTTAAGACCGAAGTATACAGATGCGTCGATTTTGATGAAGTTCATTTCTCCTTTTGTCCCATTCTGATTCTTTGTCTCTCTGCAATCTATAATCTTTCTAATAATCTATTTTCTTTATTTCTATCCCTCAACTGTTTCTATTGCATCCTACCCTGAAAACTGCTATTGGAACTAACATCCACATCAACTTATTCCGTCGCTACAAGTAGTGAAACTCGATGAAATAGTCATAGGAAAAGGCCAACATTCGTCTTCTGTCGAAAGACGCGTCGGCTGCCCGCGGCGCTTGGGGCCCCCTTGCCGCGGGCAAGGCACGCAGTCCTGTCGAGCTGAGAAGATGGCACAGCCAATCACAATCTTTAGAGAGAGTGGGAGAGTGACTGTAGTCAATCTCTGTCTCACTCACTTGTACTGACCACGTTTCTCACACTGGCCGGATAGGGGACGCGCGGTCCATTCTATATGTCTATGGTACTGCCAGGGTTGCCAGATTAAGAGGGGGAAATGACGCATACGCATTTGGATAATCAGAGTTTAGGGCTCAGGACGTATGACACGCAAAGAAATGCGGGTATCATTTTCGCCCCATCCACCTGTTAACTACTCCACGTAAGGAATATTGAAATTTTTTAGTAGGATTGCAGGAAGCGGTGGAAAAGATTGTAGGAAAAGGAAATATATGATTCTTAGGTGAATAACAGCTGCTGGGAAGGAATTAAATATTGGCTAATACTTATAAATTTGAAATTAAAAATAATTTTAGTCCACTATATGAAGCTCTACAGAAGAGAAAGAAATATCATAAATATCTGCATACGTAAATGATGGAAGATGTAGCTGTATCCTCTGCATACATTCCAAACATAAAAACTTATATCTTTACTACGCTATAATAATTATTGGCACAGTGTTAGCATGTCGAAGACTCCAAGAGTCGAAGGGGTCCCTCGGAGCACCCTATGAAAAGGATAGGAGCGAGCTATACGGGAACAGGGCCTTGGAACTGACCTTGTCAAACCTTAATCTTAAAACGAAACGCACTCGCCCACGAGGAAATTATATAATATCTCCCAAACGGCAGGACCGATTCGTTTGATTCTTTGCTCATTGGATTCAGAAAAATTAGAGCTAAAATACAAAATTCAGAAATAAATCCTTAATACCGTAACGTTTTCATAAATCGGGAAGAAAGTTTGGCATTGATCGAATCCGCGTTACTTCGGGATAATAGAGTCTCGGCTGTCGCGCGCCATGGGTAGGGGATTACTACTTGGCGCGAGACTCTACCGAGTCTCTTGACCAGATAGTCACTGATAGGTTTCACGGTAAGCTGGTTGTTCAGGAATCATCGCCCTATTGACCCCCCTAGCTTTAAGCAATTGTTATCTAGTCATAGATTATCTAGTCATGCGCATTCGGCCCCGCAGCCGACTACCTGATTATCGATCCGCCTATCGATTCGCATAGATTTAACCAAGGAACGTAGCGATCGGAACGCTCCCCTGCGGAAGCATGAAGAACTTGCGCTTCTTCTCCGGCCGGCTTCCTCTTTCCGCCATAACTGTTACTTTTGCCCAAGGAAACGGACGCGTCCCTCGTGAGCGAATTATAGGAAGATTGTGTGTTGATCCACGTTGCAACCCGCTGATTAGCAATATTCTGTGCCGCCGAACCTACTGTGACTACCTTGTGATCTGTGATAGGACCGAGTGGTGTTCTTGCCACCGGGCCGCTTAATATACACGAAGCAAGATTCCGTACGGCAAGTACCTGACCCGCCTCAAGGTATTTTGAATAAACGCCATTGTTATCAGAACTTCCTCTTATATTTCTGCTGATTTCCCGACTAGCCTGAATCCAGAGTCCCGCAATATCCGCGACACTGGTACTTTAAATAAATTGGGAATGTTTTTCACTATGATGTTCCCCTTCTAGCTCTCACGTTGGTCTATAAAGTGGCAAGCGAGAACATTAATAAACCTTCAAAGCATTGCAGAATGCTGTTGATCAATGAGCTGAAGAAACATAATCTTGATGATTACGTGATACTATTGCTTGAAGCTGGATTTAAAGGGAACAGTGATGAATGTAGAAGATTCAGAAAGCACGATCATTTATCTCATTTTGTACTAAAGATGTCATTAGCGTTTGAACAGACTAAAAAGAAATGGTTTTTCGAGCAAGAAGTTAGATTATTCAGGTGGAGGCTACTGTCTTTGGATGAGGACAGTATTATTACTTTTAAATGTATAAATAATTTACCGTAAGACGCTGTCAGTATATGCTATTTAATATAAAAAAGATTGTATGAACTTGTGACATTAATAATCAATTAATATCCTTGGTGTATTACCAAGATTCCAGAAAGTGAACAAAATGAAATACAAGGGTATCTGGATATGTGTAATTTCAATACACCCAATGGGTCGAATATGCCACACTTTAAACTACAATTCGCAGATGTATTAGACTTGATTTCCAAGCGACGTGTCTTCTTGTATAAGGGACAGGCCTTTGTACCACTGTCAAAGCTGCCACTACTATTCGTGAAAGGGTTCCAAGAATTACTATGTGGAAGTTTTGAGGTACGAGAATGTTGTCTAGTTGTACTAAGAATGTCTCTGAATGTCTAGTTCTACTAAGCTTATGAATCTTCCACATCTTCATGGAACTTCCCAAACATGTACAATCTACTGTCTTCCAATGGACCACGTGCAAGAATTTGCATAGCGATGATATAAACGAGGTAACGACTGCATTCTCTCACGATCCGAACGATCATTGCTGCTTACGAAATCATTAATTCCCCATTACTATTCCAGCTTTCTATGAGCAATTTCCCGCTGTGTATGAGAGCCCTCCAGGAGGTGTTGGGGTAGGTAAATTTAAAGGTGCCCCCTGGCCAGGCAGGGGGGCCGATTCCTATGACGGAATCATGGTGAGTAGCGACACCAGGGGTCCGAGCAGGACGACCGGTTCCGGGGGTTCAGGACCCTCCACCGGGAGTGGCATTTAAAGATGTCACGATAGATCCCACCAGTGATCCGCATGCCGGTACCATGGGTGCCAGTTAGCCCGCGTCGGATTGGCGACGTAACTGCGCAAGTTGAGGTCGGAGCATCGTGGTGGCAGTGGTTAACCCCGTACGCTGGGGTAAGGACCTGGCCTAGGACGGGTCCTGGCGTGTGAGTTGCGTACCACCAACTCGGGAACCAGTCTTCCTCAGTCCGGTAGAGCGGGGATAGACGCTCGGCCTGCCAGTGACTGCACATAAAATGCCTGAACATTTGTGCTACTGGTAGATCAACTGATCCCGCTGATTGGGCGTGATCCCAATCCCGCTCCCATGGGGGAAGTCTGGGTTGGGGCTAGGCGCCAGGTACCGGACTTAAAACTGCAAGACACTAGATGTGTATGAGAGCTCTAAACGATTCGTTCCGAGCGAACCATCACTTACTGCACGGTGGCAGGGTCCAATACATACTATTCCTGAAGGGAATCGGCCTTCCTTTGGAGGAGACCGCGAATTTCCTGCGAAATGAATTTATGGAAAGAATGACAGAGGAGGAATTCAGGAAAAAGAAATATGCCTATTACATAAAACATCTTTATGGGAAAGAGGGTAAAAGAATGGATTATGAACCATATAGTTGCAAGAAAATACTACAGTAGCATGTGGGGCCGCGCGACATACACGGATGCCCATACAAAGTAATGTCAGCGGATACCTTGACCACAAAACAACAGGAATGTGGATTGTGCGGTACAGGTAAGCACGTCCCTCCTTTCTGTACTTTGAGCGGCATTCTTATGCGCAATATTCCAGATATAGAAGACATCGTGAAATTATCCCGAGCGGGCAAGTGTCAAGAAGCCTGTGCACAATATTTTAATGTTACCCACGGATGCGTTACCCATCATACGCCGACTACACATCCGAATCAATATTTAAATGAAAGTTGTCAGAAACGGAAATCTAATGTAACCTAACCTTTAAATAAAACGTTCATTTTTATACTGCGAGTACTGCCCATAGACATATAGAATGGACCGCGCACAACGCCGTCAAAACTGTCCGCACCAGTCGAAAAGGATGGAGCGTGACTGCAGTCACTCTCCATCTCTTTCATCTCGACACCGTAGCAGTGGTTTGTAGTGCCCCGATGACCCCAAAAAAATAAACACAAAAAACCACATTCAGGCACAAAAATTGAAACTATTCCATAGAAAATTTTGTACTGCTCAGCGTAACATGATCTATTCGGCGCAATCAAAGAGTAATATCTGCGCAGTTTGAGAATTACAGATCGTGTTTCGAAAGAGAACCGAAGAGTTTCTAAATAAAAATTAAGAGTAATGTCTGCAGTCTCTTTCAATATTAAAGGTCGTTTTTATTAAGTAATAGAAACATCATCATATAATCATCACCATCCTCCCCATCCCGTGCACAACTTAAATATAAGAAATGAGACATTTTTACGCGAGCTCACAAATGGCATAGATGGTAAAGTGACGACGGGTTGTCGAATAGGATTTTGAAAGATTCAAGTTCGATTCTCCCAAGTTTTTATTTTGATGGCCAATTTTTCTTAAAAAATTTCTTTTCATGTTAAGACCGAAGTATACAGATGCGTCGATTTTGATGAAGTTCATTTCTCCTTTTTTCCCACTCTGATTCTTTGTCTCTCTGCAATCTATAATCTTTCTAATAATCTATTTTCTTTATTTCTATCCCTCAACTGTTTCTATTGCATCCTACTCTGAAAACTGCTATTGGAACTAACATCCACATTAACTTATTCCGTCGCTACAAGTAGTGAAACTCGATGAAATAGTCATAGGAAAAGGCCAACATCCGTCTTCTGTCGAAAGATGCGTCGCACAGTGGGCGAAATGTCGATTCTAGCTGCTAAAAATGCGAAACTTCGACAAATGCATAATTTAATGCAAGGAAACACAAAATTAAGGAAGAGAGAGTTGTTTGTCGCCTAAATATATTATTGCAAGGATATAAAAAGCATATTATTAAAAATTTCTTGTAATTGACTATTTCATCCTAGGCGTGGGTTATTTACAAGTAATTTTAGTTAACATTGTTACATCTAGATTACACCCTAATTGCTATCTGATATCTCGGAAGTGTTCTCGTCTCCTGAGTCATCATCCATACTACCAGGAGAATCTTCAGAACTGTCAGCGTCAGAATCTGCCGATGAAAGTTTGCGTACAGCCCGAAGTTGTGAACCTGATAGTAGAGCTAGTACATCTTTTTCCAAGAGACTTTCCTTCTTCCAGTTATTCAACGTTCTTCTGGATAACGTTGTTATAATGAGGTCCAAGGAAAATAGAAGGTTATGTAATAAGTTCTCCATGGTTTTCGTTCTGGACATCTTCCGGGTATTTCGCTCTCTATATTTTTTAAAATTTTTATTTCTGGATTCCAACGCTTCTTCGGATAACATTCCTATAGGAATGGCGGTATTTGTAGCAATATCGGCTTCATGGATTAATAATTTGTAGATACTAGATGGCATGTAATACCATGCATATATGTAGTTCTACAAACTTTGTTGCCGTTTCCATAGTGTGCTCTTGGAACGCAGCAGTCTGGATTGCGTACCCACAAGAAATAGTCCGGAGAATCACACAAAATCGATAAATTAGCATTTCGTCAATGCCCGCGATTTCCGCTGATAAAAAGAGATTTTTGAAAAACCTCTTAGCGGCATTACCATCATTGGTAGTTCCAAACCCAGGTTTTGGTACATCTACCAATAACCCCATCTGGTTTCTTAAATTTTGGCGAATTATCTGCTTCCGTTGATCGAATGCCATTTTATCGGCTGCATCTCTTACTTGCCATTTCTTAATAGGCAGCCGATAGGATATGTGCAGCAACGTCTCAAAGCACCTTATCCACGCATGCAAACTGGACAATCCGAATTTATAATTCCTCATATTTGAAACTCGTTTCGTCACTTGGTTTAAATTGTTCATTTCCTTTGGTTTCGCTCCACACATGCCACATACTTGTGTAGATGATTCCATTATTGCACTAAACACGTTTCCATCAATCATTCTCAATTGGAAATTGTGGGCAATAAACACTTCCTTATCCCCAATAGTTACTTTGGTTGATGCTAGATGTGCAATTTGACCCTCACATGTTTTATTTCCTTCTTGCTGAGGTCAGATGTCTCCTTTTCAAACATGATTTTAATAGGACGGCAGAATCTCGTGGACGAAGAGCAAGGATTGTTCCATATAATCTGCTTGGCACATGTTTCTAATCATAGAGGCACAAGGCACACAGCGACCATGTATGCATCGGTTGGCCGTTTACTGTGTTCCAAGTGGTGATTGTTTATATTTAGAGTGGCCTGCATTGCCATCGCAGCCCCACTTATATGTCGTAATCAAATTTTCGGTTTGGTTCAGCACTGTGTTTCTAAAAACTGCCTTTTGGACCATTGCAATCTTTGTAGCAGTATCGTTTACTAATGTTTGTAGTTGTATCTCAGCTACAGTTTCGGATATAAAAATTCTTTCTGTAGCGGGGTAGCAAGCTTTCTTGGCATTTTTAATATACGAATGTTTAATAAAACGTCCGTCCACATATAAAACCAATGCTTCTTCCGGAGAGTATTTGATTGGCTCGGATGTTGATGGGTGAATCAGTTTTTTAATTGTTGTTGCTCTGTTGGGAGACTGCGCTATAACAATGGTAACCATTAAAGCAGCATCTTTTTGGCCGGATTTCCGTAGACTTGTACTGGCCGCAAAAGTTAACTCTTCTGTGGAAAAAGTGTCGACCAAAGTCGAAGTTTTCTGTTTTTTCGATTGAGGCCTAACTTCGGTAAATGGTTTCAAGGGTCGTCCTCCTTTCCGTCTTCTTGTCGGCTCCTCGGACGCAAAAACCGCAGTCTCGTCCAGCTATTTGCAGTACTTTCTATACAATACATGCAAAGACCGACTACACTTTACCATTTATCAGCGAAAGAACTATTTAAATTTTTGATTATTCTACAAATATTATGGTGGACTCTGTTATTTTCTTCTTGCCTTACTTGGAATTTTTCCAAAAGATATCCCAGAACTGCGGCATTTTTGGTCCTGACGTTATCCTCCTTACGCCAAATCTCGAGAAGCTCTCTTCTGAACGCAGACACAGTTTCTTCGTGACGATTGAGCTTTCTACTTTTCAATTCCTCTATTGTGGAAGTTGTCGCTGCACTCAACAGTATATTAGAAAGTTGGCTGACCTTATTTTTACACTGATCGCACTGATTGATTGTGTAACTGAGTTCCGTCAATGTCATAAATCAGAACAGCTAGCGATTTGGGTAACGGGTGCTGCGTCACCCAACACTCTACCCCCACTCCCTCTGCCCCGACAATCACTACTCCGCTTTCAAATATTGCCAGTCACTCAGTGAAGCCTGTTTTTAATCGACTTCGAAAACGGAGGAGGTTCGCAATTCATCCTGTATATATTTTCTTCAGTATACATGTATGTATAAATCCGTTCGACTGTAAATTTTTTGTTTGCTAACTCTTGCACTTGAATTTGCTGTTTCATATCTTGGCGTGGGCTAAAGAGTTGGAAACAAATTATCCCAAAGTGAATCCGATCAAATCCTGGAATTGCGGCACTTTTAAATTTTTAGATGGGGATTACCATTACAAGTACATTTTCCTCTCCAATTGCTCAAGGTTTTTGACGAAGTTCTTTAGACTTTGAGGTATTTACATGACATTCCCGTGATACCTGGCTCCCCTACAATGACCTCAGACCAAAATATTATTATTTTAAAACTGTCGAAATTTTGAATTAATATCAGCCAGAATTGACATTTCGCTCACTGTTCGTCGGCTGCCCGGGACGCTGGGGCCCCCTTGCCGCGGGCAAGGCACGCATTCCTGTCGAGCTGAGAAGATGGTGCAGCCAATCACAATCTTTAGAGAGAGAGGGAGAGTGACTGTAGTCAAGCTGTCTCACTCACTTGTACTGACCACGTTTCGCACACTGGCCGGATAGGGGCCGCGCGGTCCATTCTATATGTCTATGGTACTGCCAGGGTTGCCAGATTAAGAGAGGGAAATGACGAATGCGCATTTGGATAGTCAGAATTTAGGGCTCAGGACGTATGACACGCAAAGAAATGCGGGTATCTTTTTCGCCCCATCCACCTGTTAACTACTCCGCGTAAGGAAAATTGAAATTTTTTTAGTAGGATTGCAGGAAGCGGTGGAAAAGATTGTAGGAAAAGGAAATATATGATTGTTAGGTGAATAACAGCTGCTGGGAAGGAATTAAATATTGGCAAATACTTATAAATTTGAAATTAAAAATAATTTTAGTCCACTATATGAAGCTCTACAGAAGAGAAAGAAATATAATAAATATCTGCATACGTAAATGATGGAAGATGTAGCTGTATCCTCTGCATATATTCCAAACATAAAATATTACATATTTACTACGCGATAATAATTATTGGCACAGTGTTAGCATGTCGAAGACTCCAAGAGTCGAAGGGGCCCCTCAGAGCACCCTATGAAAAGGATAGGAGCGAGCTATACGGGTTTGTCACGCACACAGAGAAACCTGTGGCGTGCGCCAGCTGGACAAGTGTAAGAGAAATCTTACCCGTCTGGCAAGCCAGCTGCAGAGACCCTTCCATGCTGAAACTCTGCAATGCACTGAGATGTGCTGCGGTGCTCTGTCTGCAGCCAAGCGACAGCAGCGCCGCGCCGGTGGCAGGAATGCCAGACCTACGCTTTACACTGTAATGTAACTCGCGGGGCGAGACAACACCTCGCCTTCCCGTAAAGGAATATCTCTCGCGAAATTAGAATTGGGGCTCTAAGAGCCATCTATCGTATGGGAACGTCTCCAGCCAGGTTCTCGCTAAGCATTTGTAGCCAAACCTAACGCTTCTTGTATTTGCGCGAGCCTATTAGTGCCCGTCAGGAGCGAGGGCTCCTGGTACCTTCGAACAACCGATTCAACTTCGCATCCGGTGGACCCGGCCTGGAGAGCTGAGCATAAGGAGCAGCAGCATCAGAAGGAACTCCAACGAAGGATTGGTCATCTTCCTGGACGACTGGACGACCGCAGGCGCTCTTGTGGGTTCCAGCCGAAGAACAAGTATCTACGATGATCGGACTTCGGCGAGGAAAATTTGGCGCGAGGCGACGGCCCTGGCGCCTGCTCGGCTCAGGGCACAGCGAGGACCACTAGGATTGGCGGGGACTTAGGGACCAATAGACAGGCCGGTTTTCGGGGACAAAGGGGTCGTAAGCGAACGGCTAGCGAAGCGCGTTAGGACCGGCACTCGTTGTAGAAGCGTGCGTGCGAACAGTCGTAGTCTAATTACCGTACTAGCGCCGTATAGAAGGAAGGAAGGACGAACGAGCGTATCAGGACTGTCTCCGTTCGAGAGTTGTGTTAGCGCCCGGCTAATAATCAGATATTTTCGGTAAGCGAATCTGGTACCGGCGGGCTTTTGCGTGAGACTTCCCTTTTGTAAGAAGTCTCAGTCCGATACTCGCTTCCTTTCCGCTCTTCTGGCCCTTATTGACATAAGTGTTACAGTTTAAAGCACTAAAATGATGAGCGACATGACTGTTAGAAAACGAGAATTTGATACGCCGTAACAAGAGCGCCACAACCAATGACGATCGCCGTAATGAAATTAGCGAAATGCAAAAGCGAAAGCGAAAGAACATTCACTCAGTACTGAGCCATGGTGAACCATATCCAGACAGTGATAAGAAACACGCGAATTGTGGAAGCGTATCTGGCGGGTACGGCCGTCAGAGATATCGCGCGCGATCTTGGTGTGTCCGAGATGACCGTCCGAAGACGTGTCCGGAAGTTCCTGAAGTTGGGGGATGCAGGTCTCGTCCATGGGAGATCGGCAAACGGTGGTGCGCGCCATACCACGCCCGGAGAGGATGCACAAATTGTTGAAAGAATTCGGGAAAATCCCTTTGAGGCTGCTTCTGGCATTCCCGCAGCCTTGGGCTTGCGCGTGTGTCCTAACACGGTACGCAAAAGGCTGCGGGAGGCCGACATCCACTGCTGTCGGCCAGCGTGCAAACCGGCCCTGACGCCCAGGCATTGCGAGAATCGCCTTGGTTGGGCGCGTCAGGAGTTGGCTCTACCGCAGGCTCAAAGGGAGCTAACGTTCTACACGGACGAAAAGGTGTTCTCTTCTGCCGCTGGACGTGCGATTTCAGTTTGGCGACCTCCTCGAAGTCGGTACGAAATCGAGTATGTAACCAGCTCAAGCCGCAGTGGTCGCATCACGTGTGGCCTTTGGGGATGGATTGGACCTTTTGGGCCCGGAGAACTCGTGGAGGTCCCACCGCACATGAACGCTGCGGATTATACCGCAATCCTGGAGGAAGTGTTCCTTCCCTCAGTGAGGGCGGTATACTCCGCAGCGGACATGCCGGTGATCCGCATGGTTCAGGACAATAGTCCCGTCCACACCTCAAGGGTCACACGGGAGTGGTTTGAGGGGCACCCCGATATCAAATTGGTGAACTGGCCCGCCTTGTCCCCCGATCTCAACCTCATAGAGAATCTATGGGGGGAGATGGTGCGGACATGGCGGGACGCCCAGGGGGGGGGGAGGGGCCGCCAAATCGGGTGGCCCTGATTAACCACGCGATGCGAGTTTGGTAGGGTTTGCGAGCTCGTCCCGATTATTTCGACCACCTGTATTCCTCAATCGAAACCCGTATTAATCTAGTAATGGAGAGAAACGGGGGACATACCGGGTACTAGGGCACGCCTCAAACAGCATGGCGGTAAGAAACGCTCGGTAAGTTTATCCTATTAATGGAACTAATATAGGTTTAAGCAATTAAAAGAGCATGTATCCTATGGTAATAAATAATTAATTTTTCAGAACTCAACAAGATCGCAATGGCGCACATTTCTGGCGGACCGGAAAGCCTAGCGGGCTTCCGCATTTTTCAACGGTAAGTGTAAAAGTTACTGCCTCGATAGATCTTGGCTGACATCATTATAAACTGACAATATTATAAATTATGTTTCAGTTCAGTCGTTGACAAGAGATAATTGGTCCATCCAAGACCAAGTATCTTCAATATAATGTCAGGAGCATGGATCATCATCCACGACGACCCTTGCCTTTAGCAGCTCGTCTGGCCACGCAGGATCGGTATTCTTCAGTAGTAAGTATAAACTGTTGCTTAAGAATGAGTTCAGCTGGTCCTGTTGATCTTATAAGGATAATAAAGACTGGAAATATTTAAAATTATGTTGCAGGTGCTCATAGCCAAGAAATCGCCGATCCGCCCCGTCTCTTCAACGTCAGGCGCCTGGGTCATCATCCACGATGACCCTTGCCTTTACTCGCTCGTCTGGCCACGTAGGATCGGCATTCTTCAGTAGTAAGTATGAGCTATTGCTTTCGATGAACTCGGCTGGTCCCGTTCATTTTATAAGAATAATAAAGACTGGCAATATTTGAAATTTTGTTGCAGTTGCCCATAATCCAGAGATCGCTGATCCGCCCTCGTCTCTTCAACTTTTGGAGCCTGCGACTCCATCCACGATCGCGCTAGCTATCCCCCCTCCCAATTTATTTGCTCCCTCAGCTTGAGAAAAGTGAAATCCGACCCAGTGTGAGCCCTTGCGGCACGCGGAATGTTTTATGTTATTTGCCCAAAAATAAACCAAACTTTGTTATATAATTCCAGTATATTATTATTTCTGTTTTTCCTATAATTAGCATCACACCCAATTTACTTTTCTGTTTTGATAACATATTCCTGATTAGAATTGCAATCCTTTCAAGTCCCTTCTAACTCAGTTGCCCCTTGCTGTTTGTGGCTTGGCTATAGATTTGTCGCCTCCCAACGTTTCAGTTCTGCTTGTAGAAATCAGGATGAGGAATATGGTAGAAAGTAAGAAGGATCTGTGAAGATTGGCAAGGAAGCAAAAGAATAACACACTGACAGGTGTAGGGAGATTGTCTGGATTTCTCACTCTGTAGTTGCTTTGCTGCGAGAGGGTAGCCTACTTGTCCGCTCTCCACCATGCACGATTTGTTTATAAAACTGACACAAAATAAACCAAAATATTCCTCACTATGTCTTTTCCCATTTTCTATACTTTAATTATTTTTTGCATTACCCTCATAGCCAAACCTGCCATGCAGATCCTGCCAAAATCTGCTGTGCAAGAACTGTAAGCAGACTGACATCAGAAATGCAGCAGGTCCTGCCGAAATAGATTACCGGCAGGAGCTGCATGCAGACTGACATCAGAAATACCAGGGCCTGCCGAAGCAGATTACCGGCAGGAGCTGCATGCAGCCTGACATCAAAAATGCGGCAGGGCCTGCCGAAGCAGACTGCGCCGCTCTGCCGTTAGGCTGCACATAGCAGGATCTGCTATCCATCTGCCATGGATCTGCTATCAGGCCCTGCATAGCAGGCCCTGATGTCAGTCTGATATCCATACGCGGTCACAGATGGATATAGATCTGCCGGATCCTGCTGCTAGTCTGATGTCAGTCTGCTGTCAGATGGCTATGAGGGCACTTTCATACTATAATAACTCACTGTATAGATGCGATTTAGCCGGTCTCGTTATTATTCCGCCACAACAAACATAATGTTGTAACCGTGAACCACGTGTAAACTTATTCGACGCTTTAGAAGTCACTTTCAATTCTCCCTTTAATGTATTTTATAATTATAACCACTTATTCATTCTCACTCTCGTATGTCCTCTTCGGATACACTCGGTATACACCAGTATACACCCGCCGCCATTTTTAAATCGTGGCGCAGTGGCCCGCCGATGAAAACATAACCCCACGAACCTAGATGCGCGTTTCGACTCCGGCCGCCATCTTGTTCGACTAACAGAATCGAATGAGCAGGCTGTACAGCCTGCTCAAACGATTCTGTTAGAAATGCCCATGTAAACACAGCGGAGAAACTAACAGAATCGATTGCGCCCGGGGTACATAAGTCATGATTCGCTTTTTCTAAGCGGTCAAGTGCGTAACCGATGAAGCACACAACCTATATTCGTAAGCAAATACTGATTACTAACCCTCAAACTGCACACTTGACCATTCTAATATTCTAATTCTTCTAATATTCTAAAACCAAAGAGACTGGTTTGTGTGTTACGCACTTGACACTTTGAAATTTCCTATTTACTGTATTTAACATATAATCACAGGATCACAGGAACAGGAACAGGCACAGGGACAAGGACAATATCCTCTTTTATTAATCGAATAAAGCTGTGGACCGTAATAAAATAACATCGGACTGTGTCACGTAACCATTGTGACACATAACCAAGCATAGCAGAACTGCAGCTTGGAGGCCCCGCAGGCGAGTGCCAGGCAATCATAAGACGAAAAGGCCACCCTTTGTCGTTTGTCAACGTGCGGATGTGATGCACGCCGCGGCACGACACCTGTTTTCTTCGCATGCCCAGTAGCGCGTTACACTGTAGGCAAATTAGGCAGTTGCCTAGGGCCCCTTCTAAGGGGGGGCTCCCAATTTCCTCTTAACTACAAAATTAGTTATTAGTGCTTTTCGTGCGACATAGATAATTTTTGTATTATTTGTAGTTTTTAATCATTTTTAGTAACATTTGGTAATTTTGTATTGTGTGTTTGTAAAATCTGGAAGGCGATATTGACTAGAAATGTGCTCAAGTACTCGATCACCTTGAGAAAAAAAGATCGGTGGCTCTATGTAGTCGCTCGTCTCCAATTCTCGAACTTCTGTCCTCACTCATCATACCAGCGCTCTTTGCGAAAAGACCGAAGGGAAAAGAGCCCCTTAATTGGGAAAAGGGTAAGGTAATTCCCGTAGACAAGAATGATGATCTGCCGACTTTATTCACTCGACCGTCTCGTCTGTCGTCGGTACCAGAGCTGATAGTAAATGAACTATATTTACTACGCTATAATAATTATTGGCACAGTGTTAGCATGTCGAAGACTCCAAGAGTCGAAGGGGTCCCTCGGAGCACCCTATGAAAAGGATAGGAGCGAGCTATACGGGAACAGGGCCTTGGAACTGACCTTGTCAAACCTTAATCTTAAAACGAAACGCACTCGCCCACGAGGAAATCATATAATATCTCCCAAACGGCAGGACCGATTCGTTTGATTCTTTGCTCATTGGATTCAGAAAAATTAGAGCTAAAATACAAAATTCAGAAATAAATCCTTAATACCGTAACGTTTTCATAAATCGGGAAGAAAGTTTGGCATTGATCGAATCCGCGTTACTTCGGGATAATAGAGTCTCGGCTTTCGCGCGCCATGGGTAGGGGATTACTACTTGGCGCGAGACTCTACCGAGTCTCTTGACCAGATAGTCACTGATAGGTTTCACGGTAAGCTGGTTGTTCAGGAATCATCGCCCTATTGACCCCCCTAGCTTTAAGCAATTGTTATCTAGTCATAGATTATCTAGTCATGCGCATTCGGCCCCGCAGCCGACTACCTGATTATCGATCCGCCTATCGATTCGCATAGATTTAACCAAGGAACGTAGCGATCGGAACGCTCCCCTGCGGAAGCATGAAGAACTTGCGCTTCTTCTCCGGCCGGCTTCCTTTTTCCGCCATAACTGTTACTTTTGCCCAAGGAAACGGACGCGTCCCTCGTGAGCGAATTATAGGAAGATTGTGTGTTGATCCACGTTGCAACCCGCTGATTAGCAATATTCTGTGCCGCCGAACCTACTGTGACTACCTTGTGATCTGTGATAGGACCGAGTGGTGTTCTTGCCACCGGGCCGCTTAATATACACGAAGCAAGATTCCGTACGGCAAGTACCTGACCCGCCTCAAGGTATTTTGAATAAACGCCATTGTTATCAGAACTTCCTCTTATATTTCTGCTGATTTCCCGACTAGCCTGAATCCAGAGTCCCGCAATATCCGCGACACTGGTACTTTAAATAAATTAGGAATGTTTTCACTATGATGTTCCCCTTCTAGTGCTCACGTTGGTCTATAAAGTGGCAAGCGAGAACATTAATAAACCTTCAAAGCATTGCAGAATGCTGTTGATCAATGAGCTGAAGAAACATAATCTTGATGATTACGTGATACTATTGCTTGAAGCTGGATTTAAAGGGAACAGTGATGAATGTAGAAGATTCAGAAAGCACGATCACTTATCTCATTTTGTACTAAAGATGTCATTAGCGTTTGAACAGACTAAAAAGAAATGGTTTTTCGTGCAAGAAGTTAGATTATTCAGGTGGAGGCTACTGTCTTTGGATGAGGACAGTATTATTACTTTTAAATGTATAAATAATTTACCGTAAGACGCTGTCAGTATATGCTATTTAATATAAAAAAGATTGTATGAACTTGTGACATTAATAATCAATTAATATCCTTGGTGTATTACCAAGATTCCAGAAAGTGAACAAAATGAAATACAAGGGTATCTGGATATGTGTAATTTCAATACACCCAATGGATCGAATATGCCACACTTTAAACTACAATTCGCAGATGTATTAGACTTGATTTCCAAGCGACGTGTCTTCTTGTATAAGGGACAGGCCTTTGTACCACTGTCAAAGCTGCCACTACTATTCGTGAAAGGGTTCCAAGAATTACTATGTGGAAGTTTAGACGTACGAGAATGTTGTCTAGTTGTACTAAGAATGTCTCTGAATGTCTAGTTCTACTAAGCTTATGAATCTTCCACATCTTCATGGAACTTCCCAAACATGTACAATCTACTGTCTTCCAATGGACCACGTGCAAGAATTTGCATAGCGATGATATAAACGAGGTAACGACTGCATTCTCTCACGATCCGAACGATCATTGCTGCTTACGAAATCATTAATTCCCCATTACTATTCCAGCTTTCTATGAGCAATTTCCCGCTGTGTATGAGAGCCCTCCAGGAGGTGTTGGGGTAGGTAAATTTAAAGGTGCCCCCTGGCCAGGCAGGGGGGCCGATTCCTATGACGGAATCATGGTGAGTAGCGACACCAGGGGTCCGAGCAGGACGACCGGTTCCGGGGGTTCAGGACCCTCCACCGGGAGTGGCATTTAAAGATGTCACGATAGATCCCACCAGTGATCCGCATGCCGGTACCATGGGTGCCAGTTAGCCCGCGTCGGATTGGCGACGTAACTGCGCAAGTTGAGGTCGGAGCATCGTGGTGGCAGTGGTTAACCCCGTACGCTGGGGTAAGGACCTGGCCTAGGACGGGTCCTGGCGTGTGAGTTGCGTACCACCAACTCGGGAACCAGTCTTCCTTAGTCCGGTAGAGCGGGGATAGACGCTCGGCCTGCCAGTGACTGCACATAAAATGCCTGAACATTTGTGCTACTGGTAGATCAACTGATCCCGCTGATTGGGCGTGATCCCAATCCCGCTCCCATGGGGGAAGTCTGCGTTGGGGCTAGGCGCCAGGTACCGGACTTAAAACTGCAAGACACTAGATGTGTATGAGAGCTCTAAACGATTCGTTGCGAGCGAACCATCACTTACTGCACGGTGGCAGGGTCCAATACATACTATTCCTGAAGGGAATCGGCCTTCCTTTGGAGGAGACCGCGAATTTCCTACGAAATGAATTTATGGAAAGAATGACAGAGGAGGAATTCAGGAAAAAGAAATATGCCTATTACATAAGACATCTTTATGGGAAAGAGGGTAAAAGAATGGATTATGAACCATATAGTTGCAAGAAAATACTACAGTAGCATGTGGGGCCGCGCGACATACACGGATGCCCATACAAAGTAATGTCAGCGGATACCTTGACCACAAAACAACAGGAATGTGGATTGTGCGGTACAGGTAAGCACGTCCCTCCTTTCTGTACTTTGAGCGGCATTCTTATGCGCAATATTCCAGATATAGAAGACATCGTGAAATTATCCCGAGCGGGCAAGTGTCAAGAAGCCTGTGCACAGTATTTTAATGTTACCCACGGATGCGTTACCCATCATACGCCGACTACACATCCGAATCAATATTTTAATGAAAGTTGTCAGAAACGGAAATCTAATGTAACCTAACCTTTAAATAAAACGTTCATTTTTATACTGCGAGTACTGCCCATAGACATATAGAATGGACCGCGCACAGTGCCGTCAAAACTGTCCGCACCAGTCGAAAAGGATGGAGCGTGACTGCAGTCACTCTCCATCTCTTTCATCTCGACACCGTAGCAGTGGTTTGTAGTGCCCCGATGACCCCCCAAAAAAATAAACACAAAAAACCACATTCGGGCATAAAAATTGAAACTATTCCATAGAAAATTTTGTACTGCTCAGTGTAACATGATCTATACGGCGCAATCAAAGAGTAATGTCTGCGCAGTTTGAGAATTACAGATCGTGTTTCGAAAGAGAACCGAAGAGTTTCTAAATAGAAATTAAAAGTAATGTCTGCAGTCTCTTTCAATATTAAAGGTCGTTTTTATTAAGTAATAGAAACATCATCATATAATCATCACCATCCTCCCCATCCCGTGCACAACTTAAATATAAGAAATGAGAGATTTCTACGCGAGCTCACAAATGGCATAGATGGTAAAGTGACGACGGGTTGTCGAATAGGATTTTGAAAGATTCAAGTTCGATTCTCCCAAGTTTTTATTTTGATGACCAATTTTTCTTAAAAAATTTCTTTTCATGTTAAGACCGAAGTATACAGATGCGTCGATTTTGATGAAGTTCATTTCTCCTTTTGTCCCATTCTGATTCTTTGTCTCTCTGCAATCTATAATCTTTCTAATAATCTATTTTCTTTATTTCTATCCCTCAACTGTTTCTATTGCATCCTACCCTGAAAACTGCTATTGGAACTAACATCCACATCAACTTATTCCGTCGCTACAAGTAGTGAAACTCGATGAAATAGTCATAGGAAAAGGCCAACATTCGTCTTCTGTCGAAAGACGCGTCGGCTGCCCGCGGCGCTTGGGGCCCCCTTGCCGCGGGCAAGGCACGCAGTCCTGTCGAGCTGAGAAGATGGCACAGCCA
This sequence comes from Crossocerus cetratus, assembly GCA_963675795.1. Lineage (NCBI taxonomy): Eukaryota > Metazoa > Arthropoda > Insecta > Hymenoptera > Crabronidae > Crossocerus > Crossocerus cetratus. The sequence continues at coordinate 12,141,218 of OY776671.1, forward strand.
ATCACAATCTTTAGAGAGAGTGGGAGAGTGACTGTAGTCAATCTCTGTCTCACTCACTTGTACTGACCACGTTTCTCACACTGGCCGGATAGGGGACGCGCGGTCCATTCTATATGTCTATGGTACTGCCAGGGTTGCCAGATTAAGAGGGGGAAATGACGCATACGCATTTGGATAATCAGAGTTTAGGGCTCAGGACGTATGACACGCAAAGAAATGCGGGTATCATTTTCGCCCCATCCACCTGTTAACTACTCCACGTAAGGAATATTGAAATTTTTTAGTAGGATTGCAGGAAGCGGTGGAAAAGATTGTAGGAAAAGGAAATATATGATTCTTAGGTGAATAACAGCTGCTGGGAAGGAATTAAATATTGGCTAATACTTATAAATTTGAAATTAAAAATAATTTTAGTCCACTATATGAAGCTCTACAGAAGAGAAAGAAATATCATAAATATCTGCATACGTAAATGATGGAAGATGTAGCTGTATCCTCTGCATACATTCCAAACATAAAAACTTATATCTTTACTACGCTATAATAATTATTGGCACAGTGTTAGCATGTCGAAGACTCCAAGAGTCGAAGGGGTCCCTCGGAGCACCCTATGAAAAGGATAGGAGCGAGCTATACGGGAACAGGGCCTTGGAACTGACCTTGTCAAACCTTAATCTTAAAACGAAACGCACTCGCCCACGAGGAAATTATATAATATCTCCCAAACGGCAGGACCGATTCGTTTGATTCTTTGCTCATTGGATTCAGAAAAATTAGAGCTAAAATACAAAATTCAGAAATAAATCCTTAATACCGTAACGTTTTCATAAATCGGGAAGAAAGTTTGGCATTGATCGAATCCGCGTTACTTCGGGGTAATAGAGTCTCGGCTGTCGCGCGCCATGGGTAGGGGATTACTACTTGGCGCGAGACTCTACCGAGTCTCTTGACCAGATAGTCACTGATAGGTTTCACGGTAAGCTGGTTGTTCAGGAATCATCGCCCTATTGACCCCCCTAGCTTTAAGCAATTGTTATCTAGTCATAGATTATCTAGTCATGCGCATTCGGCCCCGCAGCCGACTACCTGATTATCGATCCGCCTATCGATTCGCATAGATTTAACCAAGGAACGTAGCGATCGGAACGCTCCCCTGCGGAAGCATGAAGAACTTGCGCTTCTTCTCCGGCCGGCTTCCTCTTTCCGCCATAACTGTTACTTTTGCCCAAGGAAACGGACGCGTCCCTCGTGAGCGAATTATAGGAAGATTGTGTGTTGATCCACGTTGCAACCCGCTGATTAGCAATATTCTGTGCCGCCGAACCTACTGTGACTACCTTGTGATCTGTGATAGGACCGAGTGGTGTTCTTGCCACCGGGCCGCTTAATATACACGAAGCAAGATTCCGTACGGCAAGTACCTGACCCGCCTCAAGGTATTTTGAATAAACGCCATTGTTATCAGAACTTCCTCTTATATTTCTGCTGATTTCCCGACTAGCCTGAATCCAGAGTCCCGCAATATCCGCGACACTGGTACTTTAAATAAATTGGGAATGTTTTTCACTATGATGTTCCCCTTCTAGCTCTCACGTTGGTCTATAAAGTGGCAAGCGAGAACATTAATAAACCTTCAAAGCATTGCAGAATGCTGTTGATCAATGAGCTGAAGAAACATAATCTTGATGATTACGTGATACTATTGCTTGAAGCTGGATTTAAAGGGAACAGTGATGAATGTAGAAGATTCAGAAAGCACGATCATTTATCTCATTTTGTACTAAAGATGTCATTAGCGTTTGAACAGACTAAAAAGAAATGGTTTTTCGAGCAAGAAGTTAGATTATTCAGGTGGAGGCTACTGTCTTTGGATGAGGACAGTATTATTACTTTTAAATGTATAAATAATTTACCGTAAGACGCTGTCAGTATATGCTATTTAATATAAAAAAGATTGTATGAACTTGTGACATTAATAATCAATTAATATCCTTGGTGTATTACCAAGATTCCAGAAAGTGAACAAAATGAAATACAAGGGTATCTGGATATGTGTAATTTCAATACACCCAATGGGTCGAATATGCCACACTTTAAACTACAATTCGCAGATGTATTAGACTTGATTTCCAAGCGACGTGTCTTCTTGTATAAGGGACAGGCCTTTGTACCACTGTCAAAGCTGCCACTACTATTCGTGAAAGGGTTCCAAGAATTACTATGTGGAAGTTTTGAGGTACGAGAATGTTGTCTAGTTGTACTAAGAATGTCTCTGAATGTCTAGTTCTACTAAGCTTATGAATCTTCCACATCTTCATGGAACTTCCCAAACATGTACAATCTACTGTCTTCCAATGGACCACGTGCAAGAATTTGCATAGCGATGATATAAACGAGGTAACGACTGCATTCTCTCACGATCCGAACGATCATTGCTGCTTACGAAATCATTAATTCCCCATTACTATTCCAGCTTTCTATGAGCAATTTCCCGCTGTGTATGAGAGCCCTCCAGGAGGTGTTGGGGTAGGTAAATTTAAAGGTGCCCCCTGGCCAGGCAGGGGGGCCGATTCCTATGACGGAATCATGGTGAGTAGCGACACCAGGGGTCCGAGCAGGACGACCGGTTCCGGGGGTTCAGGACCCTCCACCGGGAGTGGCATTTAAAGATGTCACGATAGATCCCACCAGTGATCCGCATGCCGGTACCATGGGTGCCAGTTAGCCCGCGTCGGATTGGCGACGTAACTGCGCAAGTTGAGGTCGGAGCATCGTGGTGGCAGTGGTTAACCCCGTACGCTGGGGTAAGGACCTGGCCTAGGACGGGTCCTGGCGTGTGAGTTGCGTACCACCAACTCGGGAACCAGTCTTCCTCAGTCCGGTAGAGCGGGGATAGACGCTCGGCCTGCCAGTGACTGCACATAAAATGCCTGAACATTTGTGCTACTGGTAGATCAACTGATCCCGCTGATTGGGCGTGATCCCAATCCCGCTCCCATGGGGGAAGTCTGGGTTGGGGCTAGGCGCCAGGTACCGGACTTAAAACTGCAAGACACTAGATGTGTATGAGAGCTCTAAACGATTCGTTCCGAGCGAACCATCACTTACTGCACGGTGGCAGGGTCCAATACATACTATTCCTGAAGGGAATCGGCCTTCCTTTGGAGGAGACCGCGAATTTCCTGCGAAATGAATTTATGGAAAGAATGACAGAGGAGGAATTCAGGAAAAAGAAATATGCCTATTACATAAAACATCTTTATGGGAAAGAGGGTAAAAGAATGGATTATGAACCATATAGTTGCAAGAAAATACTACAGTAGCATGTGGGGCCGCGCGACATACACGGATGCCCATACAAAGTAATGTCAGCGGATACCTTGACCACAAAACAACAGGAATGTGGATTGTGCGGTACAGGTAAGCACGTCCCTCCTTTCTGTACTTTGAGCGGCATTCTTATGCGCAATATTCCAGATATAGAAGACATCGTGAAATTATCCCGAGCGGGCAAGTGTCAAGAAGCCTGTGCACAATATTTTAATGTTACCCACGGATGCGTTACCCATCATACGCCGACTACACATCCGAATCAATATTTAAATGAAAGTTGTCAGAAACGGAAATCTAATGTAACCTAACCTTTAAATAAAACGTTCATTTTTATACTGCGAGTACTGCCCATAGACATATAGAATGGACCGCGCACAACGCCGTCAAAACTGTCCGCACCAGTCGAAAAGGATGGAGCGTGACTGCAGTCACTCTCCATCTCTTTCATCTCGACACCGTAGCAGTGGTTTGTAGTGCCCCGATGACCCCAAAAAAATAAACACAAAAAACCACATTCACTCACAAAAATTGAAACTATTCCATAGCAAATTTTGTACTGCTCAGCGTAACATGATCTATTCGGCGCAATCAAAGAGTAATATCTGCGCAGTTTGAGAATTACAGATCGTGTTTCGAAAGAGAACCGAAGAGTTTCTAAATAAAAATTAAGAGTAATGTCTGCAGTCTCTTTCAATATTAAAGGTCGTTTTTATTAAGTAATAGAAACATCATCATATAATCATCACCATCCTCCCCATCCCGTGCACAACTTAAATATAAGAAATGAGACATTTTTACGCGAGCTCACAAATGGCATAGATGGTAAAGTGACGACGGGTTGTCGAATAGGATTTTGAAAGATTCAAGTTCGATTCTCCCAAGTTTTTATTTTGATGGCCAATTTTTCTTAAAAAATTTCTTTTCATGTTAAGACCGAAGTATACAGATGCGTCGATTTTGATGAAGTTCATTTCTCCTTTTTTCCCACTCTGATTCTTTGTCTCTCTGCAATCTATAATCTTTCTAATAATCTATTTTCTTTATTTCTATCCCTCAACTGTTTCTATTGCATCCTACTCTGAAAACTGCTATTGGAACTAACATCCACATTAACTTATTCCGTCGCTACAAGTAGTGAAACTCGATGAAATAGTCATAGGAAAAGGCCAACATCCGTCTTCTGTCGAAAGATGCGTCGCACAGTGGGCGAAATGTCGATTCTAGCTGCTAAAAATGCGAAACTTCGACAAATGCATAATTTAATGCAAGGAAACACAAAATTAAGGAAGAGAGAGTTGTTTGTCGCCTAAATATATTATTGCAAGGATATAAAAAGCATATTATTAAAAATTTCTTGTAATTGACTATTTCATCCTAGGCGTGGGTTATTTACAAGTAATTTTAGTTAACATTGTTACATCTAGATTACACCCTAATTGCTATCTGATATCTCGGAAGTGTTCTCGTCTCCTGAGTCATCATCCATACTACCAGGAGAATCTTCAGAACTGTCAGCGTCAGAATCTGCCGATGAAAGTTTGCGTACAGCCCGAAGTTGTGAACCTGATAGTAGAGCTAGTACATCTTTTTCCAAGAGACTTTCCTTCTTCCAGTTATTCAACGTTCTTCTGGATAACGTTGTTATAATGAGGTCCAAGGAAAATAGAAGGTTATGTAATAAGTTCTCCATGGTTTTCGTTCTGGACATCTTCCGGGTATTTCGCTCTCTATATTTTTTAAAATTTTTATTTCTGGATTCCAACGCTTCTTCGGATAACATTCCTATAGGAATGGCGGTATTTGTAGCAATATCGGCTTCATGGATTAATAATTTGTAGATACTAGATGGCATGTAATACCATGCATATATGTAGTTCTACAAACTTTGTTGCCGTTTCCATAGTGTGCTCTTGGAACGCAGCAGTCTGGATTGCGTACCCACAAGAAATAGTCCGGAGAATCACACAAAATCGATAAATTAGCATTTCGTCAATGCCCGCGATTTCCGCTGATAAAAAGAGATTTTTGAAAAACCTCTTAGCGGCATTACCATCATTGGTAGTTCCAAACCCAGGTTTTGGTACATCTACCAATAACCCCATCTGGTTTCTTAAATTTTGGCGAATTATCTGCTTCCGTTGATCGAATGCCATTTTATCGGCTGCATCTCTTACTTGCCATTTCTTAATAGGCAGCCGATAGGATATGTGCAGCAACGTCTCAAAGCACCTTATCCACGCATGCAAACTGGACAATCCGAATTTATAATTCCTCATATTTGAAACTCGTTTCGTCACTTGGTTTAAATTGTTCATTTCCTTTGGTTTCGCTCCACACATGCCACATACTTGTGTAGATGATTCCATTATTGCACTAAACACGTTTCCATCAATCATTCTCAATTGGAAATTGTGGGCAATAAACACTTCCTTATCCCCAATAGTTACTTTGGTTGATGCTAGATGTGCAATTTGACCCTCACATGTTTTATTTCCTTCTTGCTGAGGTCAGATGTCTCCTTTTCAAACATGATTTTAATAGGACGGCAGAATCTCGTGGACGAAGAGCAAGGATTGTTCCATATAATCTGCTTGGCACATGTTTCTAATCATAGAGGCACAAGGCACACAGCGACCATGTATGCATCGGTTGGCCGTTTACTGTGTTCCAAGTGGTGATTGTTTATATTTAGAGTGGCCTGCATTGCCATCGCAGCCCCACTTATATGTCGTAATCAAATTTTCGGTTTGGTTCAGCACTGTGTTTCTAAAAACTGCCTTTTGGACCATTGCAATCTTTGTAGCAGTATCGTTTACTAATGTTTGTAGTTGTATCTCAGCTACAGTTTCGGATATAAAAATTCTTTCTGTAGCGGGGTAGCAAGCTTTCTTGGCATTTTTAATATACGAATGTTTAATAAAACGTCCGTCCACATATAAAACCAATGCTTCTTCCGGAGAGTATTTGATTGGCTCGGATGTTGATGGGTGAATCAGTTTTTTAATTGTTGTTGCTCTGTTGGGAGACTGCGCTATAACAATGGTAACCATTAAAGCAGCATCTTTTTGGCCGGATTTCCGTAGACTTGTACTGGCCGCAAAAGTTAACTCTTCTGTGGAAAAAGTGTCGACCAAAGTCGAAGTTTTCTGTTTTTTCGATTGAGGCCTAACTTCGGTAAATGGTTTCAAGGGTCGTCCTCCTTTCCGTCTTCTTGTCGGCTCCTCGGACGCAAAAACCACAGTCTCGTCCAGCTATTTGCAGTACTTTCTATACAATACATGCAAAGACCGACTACACTTTACCATTTATCAGCGAAAGAACTATTTAAATTTTTGATTATTCTACAAATATTATGGTGGACTCTGTTATTTTCTTCTTGCCTTACTTGGAATTTTTCCAAAAGATATCCCAGAACTGCGGCATTTTTGGTCCTGACGTTATCCTCCTTACGCCAAATCTCGAGAAGCTCTCTTCTGAACGCAGACACAGTTTCTTCGTGACGATTGAGCTTTCTACTTTTCAATTCCTCTATTGTGGAAGTTGTCGCTGCACTCAACAGTATATTAGAAAGTTGGCTGACCTTATTTTTACACTGATCGCACTGATTGATTGTGTAACTGAGTTCCGTCAATGTCATAAATCAGAACAGCTAGCGATTTGGGTAACGGGTGCTGCGTCACCCAACACTCTACCCCCACTCCCTCTGCCCCGACAATCACCACTCCGCTTTCAAATATTGCCAGTCACTCAGTGAAGCCTGTTTTTAATCGACTTCGAAAACGGAGGAGGTTCGCAATTCATCCTGTATATATTTTCTTCAGTATACATGTATGTATAAATCCGTTCGACTGTAAATTTTTTGTTTGCTAACTCTTGCACTTGAATTTGCTGTTTCATATCTTGGCGTGGGCTAAAGAGTTGGAAACAAATTATCCCAAAGTGAATCCGATCAAATCCTGGAATTGCGGCACTTTTAAATTTTTAGATGGGGATTACCATTACAAGTACATTTTCCTCTCCAATTGCTCAAGGTTTTTGACGAAGTTCTTTAGACTTTGAGGTATTTACATGACATTCCCGTGATACCTGGCTCCCCTACAATGACCTCAGACCAAAATATTATTATTTTAAAACTGTCGAAATTTTGAATTAATATCAGCCAGAATTGACATTTCGCTCACTGTTCGTCGGCTGCCCGGGACGCTGGGGCCCCCTTGCCGCGGGCAAGGCACGCATTCCTGTCGAGCTGAGAAGATGGTGCAGCCAATCACAATCTTTAGAGAGAGAGGGAGAGTGACTGTAGTCAAGCTGTCTCACTCACTTGTACTGACCACGTTTCGCACACTGGCCGGATAGGGGCCGCGCGGTCCATTCTATATGTCTATGGTACTGCCAGGGTTGCCAGATTAAGAGAGGGAAATGACGAATGCGCATTTGGATAGTCAGAATTTAGGGCTCAGGACGTATGACACGCAAAGAAATGCGGGTATCTTTTTCGCCCCATCCACCTGTTAACTACTCCGCGTAAGGAAAATTGAAATTTTTTTAGTAGGATTGCAGGAAGCGGTGGAAAAGATTGTAGGAAAAGGAAATATATGATTGTTAGGTGAATAACAGCTGCTGGGAAGGAATTAAATATTGGCAAATACTTATAAATTTGAAATTAAAAATAATTTTAGTCCACTATATGAAGCTCTACAGAAGAGAAAGAAATATAATAAATATCTGCATACGTAAATGATGGAAGATGTAGCTGTATCCTCTGCATATATTCCAAACATAAAATATTACATATTTACTACGCGATAATAATTATTGGCACAGTGTTAGCATGTCGAAGACTCCAAGAGTCCAAGGGGCCCCTCAGAGCACCCTATGAAAAGGATAGGAGCGAGCTATACGGGTTTGTCACGCACACAGAGAAACCTGTGGCGTGCGCCAGCTGGACAAGTGTAAGAGAAATCTTACCCGTCTGGCAAGCCAGCTGCAGAGACCCTTCCATGCTGAAACTCTGCAATGCACTGAGATGTGCTGCGGTGCTCTGTCTGCAGCCAAGCGACAGCAGCGCCGCGCCGGTGGCAGGAATGCCAGACCTACGCTTTACACTGTAATGTAACTCGCGGGGCGAGACAACACCTCGCCTTCCCGTAAAGGAATATCTCTCGCGAAATTAGAATTGGGGCTCTAAGAGCCATCTATCGTATGGGAACGTCTCCAGCCAGGTTCTCGCTAAGCATTTGTAGCCAAACCTAACGCTTCTTGTATTTGCGCGAGCCTATTAGTGCCCGTCAGGAGCGAGGGCTCCTGGTACCTTCGAACAACCGATTCAACTTCGCATCCGGTGGACCCGGCCTGGAGAGCTGAGCATAAGGAGCAGCAGCATCAGAAGGAACTCCAACGAAGGATTGGTCATCTTCCTGGACGACTGGACGACCGCAGGCGCTCTTGTGGGTTCCAGCCGAAGAACAAGTATCTACGATGATCGGACTTCGGCGAGGAAAATTTGGCGCGAGGCGACGGCCCTGGCGCCTGCTCGGCTCAGGGCACAGCGAGGACCACTAGGATTGGCGGGGACTTAGGGACCAATAGACAGGCCGGTTTTCGGGGACAAAGGGGTCGTAAGCGAACGGCTAGCGAAGCGCGTTAGGACCGGCACTCGTTGTAGAAGCGTGCGTGCGAACAGTCGTAGTCTAATTACCGTACTAGCGCCGTATAGAAGGAAGGAAGGACGAACGAGCGTATCAGGACTGTCTCCGTTCGAGAGTTGTGTTAGCGCCCGGCTAATAATCAGATATTTTCGGTAAGCGAATCTGGTACCGGCGGGCTTTTGCGTGAGACTTTCCTTTTGTAAGAAGTCTCAGTCCGATACTCGCTTCCTTTCCGCTCTTCTGGCCCTTATTGACATAAGTGTTACAGTTTAAAGCACTAAAATGATGAGCGACATGACTGTTAGAAAACGAGAATTTGATATGCCGTAACAAGAGCGCCACAACCAATGACGATCGCCGTAATGAAATTAGCGAAATGCAAAAGCGAAAGCGAAAGAACATTCACTCAGTACTGAGCCATGGTGAACCATATCCAGACAGTGATAAGAAACACGCGAATTGTGGAAGCGTATCTGGCGGGTACGGCCGTCAGAGATATCGCGCGCGATCTTGGTGTGTCCGAGATGACCGTCCGAAGACGTGTCCGGAAGTTCCTGAAGTTGGGGGATGCAGGTCTCGTCCATGGGAGATCGGCAAACGGTGGTGCGCGCCATACCACGCCCGGAGAGGATGCACAAATTGTTGAAAGAATTCGGGAAAATCCCTTTGAGGCTGCTTCTGGCATTCCCGCAGCCTTGGGCTTGCGCGTGTGTCCTAACACGGTACGCAAAAGGCTGCGGGAGGCCGACATCCACTGCTGTCGGCCAGCGTGCAAACCGGCCCTGACGCCCAGGCATTGCGAGAATCGCCTTGGTTGGGCGCGTCAGGAGTTGGCTCTACCGCAGGCTCAAAGGGAGCTAACGTTCTACACGGACGAAAAGGTGTTCTCTTCTGCCGCTGGACGTGCGATTTCAGTTTGGCGACCTCCTCGAAGTCGGTACGAAATCGAGTATGTAACCAGCTCAAGCCGCAGTGGTCGCATCACGTGTGGCCTTTGGGGATGGATTGGACCTTTTGGGCCCGGAGAACTCGTGGAGGTCCCACCGCACATGAACGCTGCGGATTATACCGCAATCCTGGAGGAAGTGTTCCTTCCCTCAGTGAGGGCGGTATACTCCGCAGCGGACATGCCGGTGATCCGCATGGTTCAGGACAATAGTCCCGTCCACACCTCAAGGGTCACACGGGAGTGGTTTGAGGGGCACCCCGATATCAAATTGGTGAACTGGCCCGCCTTGTCCCCCGATCTCAACCTCATAGAGAATCTATGGGGGGAGATGGTGCGGACATGGCGGGACGCCCAGGGGGGGGGGGAGGGGCCGCCAAATCGGGTGGCCCTGATTAACCACGCGATGCGAGTTTGGTAGGGTTTGCGAGCTCGTCCCGATTATTTCGACCACCTGTATTCCTCAATCGAAACCCGTATTAATCTAGTAATGGAGAGAAACGGGGGACATACCGGGTACTAGGGCACGCCTCAAACAGCATGGCGGTAAGAAACGCTCGGTAAGTTTATCCTATTAATGGAACTAATATAGGTTTAAGCAATTAAAAGAGCATGTATCCTATGGTAATAAATAATTAATTTTTCAGAACTCAACAAGATCGCAATGGCGCACATTTCTGGCGGACCGGAAAGCCTAGCGGGCTTCCGCATTTTTCAACGGTAAGTGTAAAAGTTACTGCCTCGATAGATCTTGGCTGACATCATTATAAACTGACAATATTATAAATTATGTTTCAGTTCAGTCGTTGACAAGAGATAATTGGTCCATCCAAGACCAAGTATCTTCAATATAATGTCAGGAGCATGGATCATCATCCACGACGACCCTTGCCTTTAGCAGCTCGTCTGGCCACGCAGGATCGGTATTCTTCAGTAGTAAGTATAAACTGTTGCTTAAGAATGAGTTCAGCTGGTCCTGTTGATCTTATAAGGATAATAAAGACTGGAAATATTTAAAATTATGTTGCAGGTGCTCATAGCCAAGAAATCGCCGATCCGCCCCGTCTCTTCAACGTCAGGCGCCTGGGTCATCATCCACGATGACCCTTGCCTTTACTCGCTCGTCTGGCCACGTAGGATCGGCATTCTTCAGTAGTAAGTATGAGCTATTGCTTTCGATGAACTCGGCTGGTCCCGTTCATTTTATAAGAATAATAAAGACTGGCAATATTTGAAATTTTGTTGCAGTTGCCCATAATCCAGAGATCGCTGATCCGCCCTCGTCTCTTCAACTTTTGGAGCCTGCGACTCCATCCACGATCGCGCTAGCTATCCCCCCTCCCAATTTATTTGCTCCCTCAGCTTGAGAAAAGTGAAATCCGACCCAGTGTGAGCCCTTGCGGCACGCGGAATGTTTTATGTTATTTGCCCAAAAATAAACCAAACTTTGTTATATAATTCCAGTATATTATTATTTCTGTTTTTCCTATAATTAGCATCACACCCAATTTACTTTTCTGTTTTGATAACATATTCCTGATTAGAATTGCAATCCTTTCAAGTCCCTTCTAACTCAGTTGCCCCTTGCTGTTTGTGGCTTGGCTATAGATTTGTCGCCTCCCAACGTTTCAGTTCTGCTTGTAGAAATCAGGATGAGGAATATGGTAGAAAGTAAGAAGGATCTGTGAAGATTGGCAAGGAAGCAAAAGAATAACACACTGACAGGTGTAGGGAGATTGTCTGGATTTCTCACTCTGTAGTTGCTTTGCTGCGAGAGGGTAGCCTACTTGTCCGCTCTCCACCATGCACGATTTGTTTATAAAACTGACACAAAATAAACCAAAATATTCCTCACTATGTCTTTTCCTATTTTCTATACTTTAATTATTTTTTGCATTACCCTCATAGCCAAACCTGCCATGCAGATCCTGCCAAAATCTGCTGTGCAAGAACTGTAAGCAGACTGACATCAGAAATGCAGCAGGTCCTGCCGAAATAGATTACCGGCAGGAGCTGCATGCAGACTGACATCAGAAATACCAGGGCCTGCCGAAGCAGATTACCGGCAGGAGCTGCATGCAGCCTGACATCAAAAATGCGGCAGGGCCTGCCGAAGCAGACTGCGCCGCTCTGCCGTTAGGCTGCACATAGCAGGATCTGCTATCCATCTGCCATGGATCTGCTATCAGGCCCTGCATAGCAGGCCCTGATGTCAGTCTGATATCCATACGCGGTCACAGATGGATATAGATCTGCCGGATCCTGCTGCTAGTCTGATGTCAGTCTGCTGTCAGATGGCTATGAGGGCACTTTCATACTATAATAACTCACTGTATAGATGCGATTTAGCCGGTCTCGTTATTATTCCGCCACAACAAACATAATGTTGTAACCGTGAACCACGTGTAAACTTATTCGACGCTTTAGAAGTCACTTTCAATTCTCCCTTTAATGTATTTTATAATTATAACCACTTATTCATTCTCACTCTCGTATGTCCTCTTCGGATACACTCGGTATACACCAGTATACACCCGCCGCCATTTTTAAATCGTGGCGCAGTGGCCCGCCGATGAAAACATAACCCCACGAACCTAGATGCGCGTTTCGACTCCGGCCGCCATGTTGTTCGACTAACAGAATCGAATGAGCAGGCTGTACAGCCTGCTCAAACGATTCTGTTAGAAATGCCCATGTAAACACAGCGGAGAAACTAACAGAATCGATTGCGCCCGGGGTACATAAGTCATGATTCGCTTTTTCTAAGCGGTCAAGTGCGTAACCGATGAAACACACAACCTATATTCGTAAGCAAATACTGATTACTAACCCTCAAACTGCACACTTGACCATTCTAATATTCTAATTCTTCTAATATTCTAAAACCAAAGAGACTGGTTTGTGTGTTACGCACTTGACACTTTGAAATTTCCTATTTACTGTATTTAACATATAATCACAGGATCACAGGAACAGGAACAGGCACAGGGACAAGGACAATATCCTCTTTTATTAATCGAATAAAGCTGTGGACCGTAATAAAATAACATCGGACTGTGTCACGTAACCATTGTGACACATAACCAAGCATAGCAGAACTGCAGCTTGGAGGCCCCGCAGGCGAGTGCCAGGCAATCATAAGACGAAAAGGCCACCCTTTGTCGTTTGTCAACGTGCGGATGTGATGCACGCCGCGGCACGACACCTGTTTTCTTCGCATGCCCAGTAGCGCGTTACACTGTAGGCAAATTAGGCAGTTGCCTAGGGCCCCTTCTAAGGGGGGGCTCCCAATTTCCTCTTAACTACAAAATTAGTTATTAGTGCTTTTCGTGCGACATAGATAATTTTTGTATTATTTGTAGTTTTTAATCATTTTTAGTAACATTTGGTAATTTTGTATTGTGTGTTTGTAAAATCTGGAAGGCGATATTGAATAGAAATGTGCTCAAGTACTCGATCACCTTGAGAAAAAAAGATCGGTGGCTCTATGTAGTCGCTCGTCTCCAATTCTCGAACTTCTGTCCTCACTCATCATACTAGCGCTCTTTGCGAAAAGACCGAAGGGAAAAGAGCCCCTTAATTGGGAAAAGGGTAAGGTAATTCCCGTAGACAAGAATGATGATCTGCCGACTTTATTCACTCGACCGTCTCGTCTGTCGTCGGTACCAGAGCTGATAGTAAATGAACTATATTTACTACGCTATAATAATTATTGGCACAGTGTTAGCATGTCGAAGACTCCAAGAGTCGAAGGGGTCCCTCGGAGCACCCTATGAAAAGGATAGGAGCGAGCTATACGGGAACAGGGCCTTGGAACTGACCTTGTCAAACCTTAATCTTAAAACGAAACACACTCGCCCACGAGGAAATCATATAATATCTCCCAAACGGCAGGACCGATTCGTTTGATTCTTTGCTCACTGGATTCAGAAAAATTAGAGCTAAAATACAAAATTCAGAAATAAATCCTTAATACCGTAACGTTTTCATAAATCGGGAAGAAAGTTTGGCATTGATCGAATCCGCGTTACTTCGGGATAATAGAGTCTCGGCTGTCGCGCGCCATGGGTAGGGGATTACTACTTGGCGCGAGACTCTACCGAGTCTCTTGACCAGATAGTCACTGATAGGTTTCACGGTAAGCTGGTTGTTCAGGAATCATCGCCCTATTGACCCCCCTAGCTTTAAGCAATTTTTATCTAGTCATAGATTATCTAGTCATGCGCATTCGGCCCCGCAGCCGACTACCTGATTATCGATCCGCCTATCGATTCGCATAGATTTAACCAAGGAACGTAGCGATCGGAACGCTCCCCTGCGGAAGCATGAAGAACTTGCGCTTCTTCTCCGGCCGGCTTCCTCTTTCCGCCATAACTGTTACTTTTGCCCAAGGAAACGGACGCGTCCCTCGTGAGCGAATTATAGGAAGATTGTGTGTTGATCCACGTTGCAACCCGCTGATTAGCGATATTCTGTGCCGCCGAACCTACTGTGACTACCTTGTGATCTGTGATAGGACCGAGTGGTGTTCTTGCCACCGGGCCGCTTAATATACACGAAGCAAGATTCCGTACGGCAAGTACCTGACCCGCCTCAAGGTATTTTGAATAAACGCCATTGTTATCAGAACTTCCTCTTATATTTCTGCTGATTTCCCGACTAGCCTGAATCCAGAGTCCCGCAATATCCGCGACACTGGTACTTTAAATAAATTAGGAATGTTTTCACTATGATGTTCCCCTTCTAGTGCTCACGTTGGTCTATAAAGTGGCAAGCGAGAACATTAATAAACCTTCAAAGCATTGCAGAATGCTGTTGATCAATGAGCTGAAGAAACATAATCTTGATGATTACGTGATACTATTGCTTGAAGCTGGATTTAAAGGGAACAGTGATGAATGTAGAAGATTCAGAAAGCACGATCACTTATCTCATTTTGTACTAAAGATGTCATTAGCGTTTGAACAGACTAAAAAGGAATGGTTTTTCGAGCAAGAAGTTAGATTATTCAGGTGGAGGCTACTGTCTTTGGATGAGGACAGTATTATTACTTTTAAATGTATAAATAATTTACCGTAAGACGCTGTCAGTATATGCTATTTAATATAAAAAAGATTGTATGAACTTGTGACATTAATAATCAATTAATATCCTTGGTGTATTACCAAGATTCCAGAAAGTGAACAAAATGAAATACAAGGGTATCTGGATATGTGTAATTTCAATACACCCAATGGGTCGAATATGCCACACTTTAAACTACAATTCGCAGATGTATTAGACTTGATTTCCAAGCGACGTGTCTTCTTGTATAAGGGACAGGCCTTTGTACCACTGTCAAAGCTGCCACTACTATTTGTGAAAGGGTTCCAAGAATTACTATGTGGAAGTTTTGAGGTACGAGAATGTTGTCTAGTTGTACAGGGTGATGCGGATAATTGGAATCAGCTTTTTACCATAGTATTTTGAGTTATTGATTTTACCGGTAATTGACTCGCCTGCCCCGTGATGTCACCGGTGTCGCGTGACTGCTCAGGGGCAACTGGCCGAATCACGCCAACTACCGACAGTCTTCCGATTAACCGGCAAGGTGTCGGTAAAATATTTCTGCGAGAGATTGCGAGTGGCATAATAAATATTTTATGCATAATAAATAGTATAGGGAAGCGAGAAATAATTCTTGCTTCTCTCTTTATTATAACAGTAAATATAAATATTCAAAGTGCCAGTAGTTCTCCCCTTAGTTCGGGGCAACCGCCAGGACTTCGCCCTTTTGTGGAGGGCTAACATTATTATTATTATTATTATTTAGCCCGTCGATCGCCGTGGAATCGCACTCCGCGTTGCGATCAAGGGCTGCGTGTCAATCGCGGACTGCCTCGCGCTCGGTGTGCGAGCTGCCTTACTCTTATAAAAAATCAATAAAGTTACTATCTGAAAGTGTCGATCTCCCTTCGCCAATTTCAAGATGCGCCGGTTTTGTTTCGCTCTTTCACTCTCAGGCTTCAAGCAGGACGGTAAGTGTCAACCCCAGAGGTTATTTTTTACTTTTTATCTCTTTTTATTGTTAAAAATAATAAATTATTTTCCTCTTTAGAAAAATGGAAAACCAGGAACACGATCCGGCGCCGGTTGTGGCTGGCACGTCCAAAACCTGTAAGTTTTCCTCACTCTCCCACTCCGTCTCCGTCTCCGTCTCCGTCTCCGTCTCCGTCTCCGTCTCCGTCTCCGTCTCCGTCTCCGTCTCCGTCTCCGTCTCCGTCTCCGTCTCCGTCTCCGTCTCCGTCTCCGTCTCCGTCTCCGTCTCCGTCTCCGTCTCCGTCTCCGTCTCCGTCTCCGTCTCCGTCTCCGTCTCCGTCTCCGTCTCCGTCTCCGTCTCCGTCTCCGTCTCCGTCTCCGTCTCCGTCTCCGTCTCAGTCTCCGTCTCAGTCTCAGTCTCAGTCTCAGTCTCAGTCTCAGTCTCTCACTCACTCTCCCACTCCGTCTCCGTCTCCGTCTCCGTCTCCGTCTCCGTCTCCGTCTCCGTCTCCGTCTCCGTCTCCGTCTCCGTCTCCGTCTCCGTCTCCGTCTCCGTCTCAGTCTCAGTCTCTCACTCACTCTCCCACTCCGTCTCCGTCTCCGTCTCCGTCTCCGTCTCCGTCTCCGTCTCCGTCTCCGTCTCCGTCTCCGTCTCCGTCTCCGTCTCCGTCTCCGTCTCCGTCTCCGTCTCCGTCTCCGTCTCCGTCTCCGTCTCCGTCTCCGTCTCCGTCTCCGTCTCCGTCTCCGTCTCCGTCTCCGTCTCCGTCTCCGTCTCCGTCTCCGTCTCCGTCTCCGTCTCCGTCTCCGTCTCCGTCTCCGTCTCCGTCTCCGTCTCCGTCTCCGTCTCCGTCTCCGTCTCCGTCTCAGTCTCAGTCTCAGTCTCAGTCTCAGTCTCAGTCTCCGTCTCCGTCTCCGTCTCCGTCTCCGTCTCCGTCTCCGTCTCCGTCTCCGTCTCCGTCTCCGTCTCAGTCTCAGTCTCAGTCTCAGTCTCAGTCTCAGTCTCAGTCTCTCTCTCTCTCTCTTATCTTATCTTATCTCTCGCCCTCAATCCTATATTAATCTTGCTTTCCCATATTTTGTATTACAGCAGATATCGAGCTTGAGAAAACGCTCCTGCGGCAGCGGCTGCAGGAGTTGAATTTAGCTTCGCAGCCGCAGCCGCAGCCGCAGCCGCAGCCGCAGCCCGCCCAATCAACATCGGTGAAAACGATGCAAATAAAGGAGCTTCAGCGGCAGCTCGCTTCCCTGCAAAGGGAAGTCGCTGTCGCTGAAGCGGGCGACAAGCCGACCGCACGCAGTAAGTAATAAAGTCACATAGTTCTTTAAAACAATAATTAATTATTAATTTATTTTCTCCAATTTCAGATCGACGCGGAACGAGTGCAGGGCGCTCACGACGAAAGCAGGGGAGGCGGGGCGGCGGGTCTAATAAATATATATTTTACATGTCATAATAAAAAAAAAATAATTAAATAAAAAACTGTTTTACAATATATGTCTAGTTTCTCTCTCTCTCTCTCTCTCTCTCTCTCTCTCTCTCTCTCTCTCTCTCAAGCATTTCTCTCTATCTCTCGCTCTAAAGTCTTTCTTTCTCTCTCTCGACGCCCGCCACTGATTCTGGTTGCACTCGCCACAAATCAGCAACATGTCCAGTTCATGTTCGCTCAGAACTTGACGGTTATCCATATTTCGTGTTAGACTCGAAAAGACTTTCACACTAGTGTTATTCTAAGTCCTTCTTTATTCTTCCGGGGAATTATTCCAAATTAATGTTCAATCAAAAAAAGAATGAGTATCCAATAGCAACTTAGAATAACACTATTGTCAAAGTCTTTTCGAGACTAACGCGAAATGGATAACCATCAAGTTTTGAGAGGACATGAAGTGGATATGCTGCTGATTTATGGCGAATGGAACCAAAATCAACGGCGGGCGGCGTTCCTATATCGGCAACGATATCCCGAAAGGGCTCAACCGGCGCCGGCGACCTTCCATAAACTGGAGAGACGGCTCCGACGGAATGCCATCGACGGTGACCGAAGACGTCTTCGTCATCGCGACGAGCAAGCCATCAAGGCGGTACTGCAGCTGGTGAATGAGGATCCTCATTACAGCACGCGGTACATTGCCAGGCGGCTCAATATGAACCAAACTAAAGTGCATAGGATCCTGAAGAAGGATCTCGGGATGCGGCCTTTTAAACGGCACCCAGTTCATAGGCTGCATCCCGGCGATAATGAAAGACGGCTAAACTTCTGCCGGTGGATGATGGACGAGGTAAATACGAACATATAGAATTATATAATTATTCTTAAGGATTGATCTTTTATTTAAACACAAATTTTCCATTTCAGGTTCATCCACGAGACGCCGAAAATAATGCGCTGTTGAAGAGCATCCTGTGGACTGACGAAGCTTGCTTCAACACCACGGGGATGTACAACAGGCATAATGCCCACCACTACGCGGTTGAGAATCCGCACTGCCGAGTGGCAGCGAATGTTCAGGGCTGGGTCACCATTAAGGTCTGGGCTGGCATCCTGAGTGACCGAATTATCGGTCCCTATATAATTCCAGGTAGAGTGAATGCGCGCACTTATTTGGAATTTATACGCGACACATTGCCAGTTCTTCTGGAAGATGTGCCGCTCGCCGAGCGCGGAAATATTATTTTCCAACAGGACGGCCATCCAGCGCACGCCGCTGCATTGGCCCGGAGGATGCTGCGAAATACCTTCGGTCACCGACTCATTTCGCTCCACGAACCGATCGAGTGGCCGCCACGAAGTCCGGACCTCACCCCGTTGGATTTTTTCCTATGGGGCTACATCAAAGACTACGTCTATGATCGGATGCCGAGAAGCCGAGCGCAGCTGCTGGAGTTAATCCTAGAAGCATTCCGGACAGTGACGCCGGCAATGCTACGCAGGGTAAGAATTAATTTTCGAAGACGCGTTGCTCGATGCATTGAAGCGGATGGCGGTGTCTTCGAAAATTAGAGAAACCTGTCTGCTTCCAGCGACAGAATCTGTCTGCTTCCAGCGACAGAATCTGTCTGCTTCCAGCGACAGAATCTGTCTGCTTACAGCGACAGAATCTGTCTGCTTACAGCGACAGAATCTGTCTGCTTCCAGCGACAGAATGTGTCTGCTTACAGCGACACGCGTAAATTAATTTCGTTACAATTTATAAAGAAAATCAAATGAATAAAATGATACGATTTTTCAATGAAAATATGTGTTTTTATTAAAATTAAAATAATTAGGTATTGATATTAGTATTGAATGTGTGGCCGCCCTGAGCGAGACTGAGAGAGACTGACTCACTAACTGATTGATTGAGAAAAACACAGAGAGAGAGAGAGAGAGAGAGAGAGAGAGAGAAACTAGACATATATTGTAAAACAGTTTTTTATTTAATTATTTTTTTTTTATTATGACATGTAAAATATATATTTATTAGACCCGCCGCCCCGCCTCCCCTGCTTTCGTCGTGAGCGCCCTGCACTCGTTCCGCGTCGATCTGAAATTGGAGAAAATAAATTAATAATTAATTGTTGTTTTAAAGAACTATGTGACTTTATTACTTACTGCGTGCGGTCGGCTTGTCGCCCGCTTCAGCGACAGCGACTTCCCTTTGCAGGGAAGCGAGCTGCCGCTGAAGCTCCTTTATTTGCATCGTTTTCACCGATGTTGATTGGGCGGGCTGCGGCTGCGGCTGCGGCTGCGGCTGCGGCTGCGAAGCTAAATTCAACTCCTGCAGCCGCTGCCGCAGGAGCGTTTTCTCAAGCTCGATATCTGCTGTAATACAAAATATGGGAAAGCAAGATTAATATAGGATTGAGGGCGAGAGATAAGATAAGATAAGAGAGAGAGAGAGAGAGAGACTGAGACTGAGACTGAGACTGAGACTGAGACTGAGACTGAGACTGAGACTGAGACTGAGACTGAGACTGAGACGGAGACGGAGACGGAGACGGAGACGGAGACGGAGACGGAGACGGAGACGGAGACGGAGACGGAGACGGAGACGGAGACGGAGACGGAGACGGAGACGGAGACGGAGACGGAGACGGAGACGGAGACGGAGACGGAGACGGAGACGGAGACGGAGACGGAGACGGAGACGGAGACGGAGACGGAGACGGAGACGGAGACGGAGACGGAGACGGAGACGGAGACGGAGACGGAGACGGAGACGGAGACGGAGACGGAGACGGAGACGGAGACGGAGACGGAGACGGAGACGGAGACGGAGACGGAGACGGAGACGGAGACGGAGACGGAGACGGAGACGGAGACGGAGACGGAGACGGAGACGGAGACGGAGACGGAGACGGAGACGGAGACGGAGACGGAGACGGAGACGGAGACGGAGACGGAGACGGAGACGGAGTGGGAGAGTGAGTGAGAGACTGAGACTGAGACTGAGACTGAGACGGAGACGGAGACGGAGACGGAGACGGAGTGGGAGAGTGAGTGTGAGACTGAGACTGAGACTGAGACTGAGACGGAGACTGAGACGGAGACGGAGACGGAGAGTGAGGAAAACTTACAGGTTTTGGACGTGCCAGCCACAACCGGCGCCGGATCGTGTTCCTGGTTTTCCATTTTTCTAAAGAGGAAAATAATTTATTATTTTTAACAATAAAAAGAGATAAAAAGTAAAAAATAACCTCTGGGGTTGACACTTACCGTCCTGCTTGAAGCCTGAGAGTGAAAGAGCGAAACAAAACCGGCGCATCTTGAAATTGGCGAAGGGAGATCGACACTTTCAGATAGTAACTTTATTGATTTTTTATAAGAGTAAGACAGCTCGCACACCGAGCGCGAGGCAGTCCGCAATTGACACGCAGCCCTTGATCGCAACGCGGAGTGCGATTCCACGGCGATCGACGGGCTAAATAATAATAATAATAATAATGTTAGCCCTCCACAAAAGGGCGAAGTCCTGGCGGTTGCCCCGAACTAAGGGGAGAACTACTGGCACTTTGAATATTTATATTTACTGTTATAATAAAGAGAGAAGCAAGAATTATTTCTCGCTTCCCTATACTATTTATTATGCATAAAATATTTATTATGCCACTCGCAATCCCTCGCAGAAATATTTTATTTATATTTCTGCTGCAGAAATATTTTACCGACACCTTGCCGGTTAATCGGAAGACTGTCGGTAGTTGGCGTGATTCGGCCAGTTGCCCCTGAGCAGTCACGCGACACCGGTGACATCACGGGGCAGGCGAGTCAATTACCGGTAAAATCAATAACTCAAAATACTATGGTAAAAAGCTGATTCCAATTATCCGCATCACCCTGTACTAAGAATGTCTCTGAATGTCTAGTTCTACTAAGCTTATGAATCTTCCACATCTTCATGGAACTTCCCAAACATGTACAATCTACTGTCTTCCAATGGACCACGTGCAAGAATTTGCATAGCGATGATATAAACGAGGTAACGACTGCATTCTCTCACGATCCGAACGATCATTGCTGCTTACGAAATCATTAATTCCCCATTACTATTCCAGCTTTCTATGAGCAATTTCCCGCTGTGTATGAGAGCCCTCCAGGAGGTGTTGGGGTAGGTAAATTTAAAGGTGCCCCCTGGCCAGGCAGGGGGGCCGATTCCTATGACGGAATCATGGTGAGTAGCGACACCAGGGGTCCGAGCAGGACGACCGGTTCCGGGGGTTCAGGACCCTCCACCGGGAGTGGCATTTAAAGATGTCACGATAGATCCCACCAGTGATCCGCATGCCGGTACCATGGGTGCCAGTTAGCCCGCGTCGGATTGGCGACGTAACTGCGCAAGTTGAGATCGGAGCATTGTGGTGGCAGTGGTTAACCCCGTACGCTGGGGTAAGGACCTGGCCTAGGACGGGTCCTGGCGTGTGAGTTGCGTACCACCAACTCGGGAAACAGTCTTCCTTAGTCCGGTAGAGCGGGGATAGACGCTCGGCCTGCCAGTGACTGCACATAAAATGCCTGAACATTTGTGCTACTGGTAGATCAACTGATCCCGCTGATTGGGCGTGATCCCAATCCCGCTCCCATGGGGGAAGTCT
Source organism: Crossocerus cetratus (assembly GCA_963675795.1). NCBI lineage: Eukaryota > Metazoa > Arthropoda > Insecta > Hymenoptera > Crabronidae > Crossocerus > Crossocerus cetratus. The sequence continues at coordinate 12,163,233 of OY776671.1, forward strand.
GCGGTGGGGCTAGGCGCCAGGTACCGGACTTAAAACTGCAAGACACTAGATGTGTATGAGAGCTCTAAACGATTCGTTGCGAGCGAACCATCACTTACTGCACGGTGGCAGGGTCCAATACATACTATTCCTGAAGGGAATCGGCCTTCCTTTGGAGGAGACCGCGAATTTCCTGCGAAATGAATTTATGGAAAGAATGACAGAGGAGGAATTCAGGAAAAAGAAATATGCCTATTACATAAGACATCTTTATGGGAAAGAGGGTAAAAGAATGGATTATGAACCATATAGTTGCAAGAAAATACTACAGTAGCATGTGGGGCCGCGCGACATACACGGATGCCCATACAAAGTAATGTCAGCGGATACCTTGACCACAAAACAACAGGAATGTGGATTGTGCGGTACAGGTAAGCACGTCCCTCCTTTCTGTACTTTGAGCGGCATTCTTATGCGCAATATTCCAGATATAGAAGACATCGTGAAATTATCCCGAGCGGGCAAGTGTCAAGAAGCCTGTGCACAATATTTTAATGTTACCCACGGATGCGTTACCCATCATACGCCGACTACACATCCGAATCAATATTTTAATGAAAGTTGTCAGAAACGGAAATCTAATGTAACCTAACCTTTAAATAAAACGTTCATTTTTATACTGCGAGTACTGCCCATAGACATATAGAATGGACCGCGCACAACGCCGTCAAAACTGTCCGCACCAGTCGAAAAGGATGGAGCGTGACTGCAGTCACTCTCCATCTCTTTCATCTCGACACCGTAGCAGTGGTTTGTAGTGCCCCGATGACCCCCCAAAAAAATAAACACAAAAAACCACATTCGGGCATAAAAATTGAAACTATTCCATAGAAAATTTTGTACTGCTCAGTGTAACATGATCTATACGGCGCAATCAAAGAGTAATGTCTGCGCAGTTTGAGAATTACAGATCGTGTTTCGAAAGAGAACCGAAGAGTTTCTAAATAGAAATTAAAAGTAATGTCTGCAGTCTCTTTCAATATTAAAGGTCGTTTTTATTAAGTAATAGAAACATCATCATATAATCATCACCATCCTCCCCATCCCGTGCACAACTTAAATATAAGAAATGAGAGATTTCTACGCGAGCTCACAAATGGCATAGATGGTAAAGTGACGACGGGTTGTCGAATAGGATTTTGAAAGATTCAAGTTCGATTCTCACAAGTTTTTATTTTGATGACCAATTTTTCTTAAAAAATTTCTTTTCATGTTAAGACCGAAGTATACAGATGCGTCGATTTTGATGAAGTTCATTTCTCCTTTTGTCCCATTCTGATTCTTTGTCTCTCTGCAATCTATAATCTTTCTAATAATCTATTTTCTTTATTTCTATCCCTCAACTGTTTCTATTGCATCCTACTCTGAAAACTGCTATTGGAACTAACATCCACATCAACTTATTCCGTCGCTACAAGTAGTGAAACTCGATGAAATAGTCATAGGAAAAGGCCAACATTCGTCTTCTGTCGAAAGACGCGTCGGCTGCCCGCGGCGCTTGGGGCCCCCTTGCCGCGGGCAAGGCACGCAGTCCTGTCGAGCTGAGAAGATGGCACAGCCAATCACAATCTTTAGAGAGAGTGGGAGAGTGACTGTAGTCAATCTCTGTCTCACTCACTTGTACTGACCACGTTTCTCACACTGGCCGGATAGGGGACGCGCGGTCCATTCTATATGTCTATGGTACTGCCAGGGTTGCCAGATTAAGAGGGGGAAATGACGCATACGCATTTGGATAATCAGAATTTAGGGCTCAGGACGTATGACACGCAAAGAAATGCGGGTATCATTTTCGCCCCATCCACCTGTTAACTACTCTACGTAAGGAAAATTGAAATTTTTTAGTAGGATTGCAGGAAGCGGTGGAAAAGATTGTAGGAAAAGGAAATATATGATTCTTAGGTGAATAACAGCTGCTGGGAAGGAATTAAATATTGGCTAATACTTATAAATTTGAAATTAAAAATAATTTTAGTCCACTATATGAAGCTCTACAGAAGAGAAAGAAATATCATAAATATCTGCATACGTAAATGATGGAAGATGTAACTGTATCCTCTGCATACATTCCAAACATAAAAACTTATATCTTTACTACGCTATAATAATTATTGGCACAGTGTTAGCATGTCGAAGACTCCAAGAGTCGAAGGGATCCCTCGGAGCACCCTATGAAAAGGATAGGAGCGAGCTATACGGGAACAGGGCCTTGGAACTGACCTTGTCAAACCTTAATCTTAAAACGAAACGCACTCGCCCACGAGGAAATCATATAATATCTCCCAAACGGCAGGACCGATTCGTTTGATTCTTTGCTCATTGGATTCAGAAAAATTAGAGCTAAAATACAAAATTCAGAAATAAATCCTTAATACCGTAACGTTTTCATAAATCGGGAAGAAAGTTTGGCATTGATCGAATCCGCGTTACTTCGGGATAATAGAGTCTCGGCTGTCGCGCGCCATGGGTAGGGGATTACTACTTGGCGCGAGACTCTACCGAGTCTCTTGACCAGATAGTCACTGATAGGTTTCACGGTAAGCTGGTTGTTCAGGAATCATCGCCCTATTGACCCCCCTAGCTTTAAGCAATTGTTATCTAGTCATAGATTATCTAGTCATGCGCATTCGGCCCCGCAGCCGACTACCTGATTATCGATCCGCCTATCGATTCGCATAGATTTAACCAAGGAACGTAGCGATCGGAACGCTCCCCTGCGGAAGCATGAAGAACTTGCGCTTCTTCTCCGGCCGGCTTCCTTTTTCCGCCATAACTGTTACTTTTGCCCAAGGAAACGGACGCGTCCCTCGTGAGCGAATTATAGGAAGATTGTGTGTTGATCCACGTTGCAACCCGCCGATTAGCAATATTCTGTGCCGCCGAACCTACTGTGACTACCTTGTGATCTGTGATAGGACCGAGTGGTGTTCTTGCCACCGGGCCGCTTAATATACACGAAGCAAGATTCCGTACGGCAAGTACCTGACCCGCCTCAAGGTATTTTGAATAAACGCCATTGTTATCAGAACTTCCTCTTATATTTCTGCTGATTTCCCGACTAGCCTGAATCCAGAGTCCCGCAATATCCGCGACACTGGTACTTTAAATAAATTAGGAATGTTTTCACTATGATGTTCCCCTTCTAGTGCTCACGTTGGTCTATAAAGTGGCAAGCGAGAACATTAATAAACCTTCAAAGCATTGCAGAATGCTGTTGATCAATGAGCTGAAGAAACATAATCTTGATGATTACGTGATACTATTGCTTGAAGCTGGATTTAAAGGGAACAGTGATGAATGTAGAAGATTCAGAAAGCACGATCACTTATCTCATTTTGTACTAAAGATGTCATTAGCGTTTGAACAGACTAAAAAGAAATGGTTTTTCGAGCAAGAAGTTAGATTATTCAGGTGGAGGCTACTGTCTTTGGATGAGGACAGTATTATTACTTTTAAATGTATAAATAATTTACCGTAAGACGCTGTCAGTATATGCTATTTAATATAAAAAAGATTGTATGAACTTGTGACATTAATAATCAATTAATATCCTTGGTGTATTACCAAGATTCCAGAAAGTGAACAAAATGAAATACAAGGGTATCTGGATATGTGTAATTTCAATACACCCAATGGATCGAATATGCCACACTTTAAACTACAATTCGCAGATGTATTAGACTTGATTTCCAAGCGACGTGTCTTCTTGTATAAGGGACAGGCCTTTGTACCACTGTCAAAGCTGCCACTACTATTCGTGAAAGGGTTCCAAGAATTACTATGTGGAAGTTTTGACGTACGAGAATGTTGTCTAGTTGTACTAAGAATGTCTCTGAATGTCTAGTTCTACTAAGCTTATGAATCTTCCACATCTTCATGGAACTTCCCAAACATGTACAATCTACTGTCTTCCAATGGACCACGTGCAAGAATTTGCATAGCGATGATATAAACGAGGTAACTACTGCATTCTCTCACGATCCGAACGATCATTGCTGCTTACGAAATCATTAATTCCCCATTACTATTCCAGCTTTCTATGAGCAATTTCCCGCTGTGTATGAGAGCCCTCCAGGAGGTGTTGGGGTAGGTAAATTTAAAGGTGCCCCCTGGCCAGGCAGGGGGGCCGATTCCTATGACGGAATCATGGTGAGTAGCGACACCAGGGGTCCGAGCAGGACGACCGGTTCCGGGGGTTCAGGACCCTCCACCGGGAGTGGCATTTAAAGATGTCACGATAGATCCCACCAGTGATCCGCATGCCGGTACCATGGGTGCCAGTTAGCCCGCGTCGGATTGGCGACGTAACTGCGCAAGTTGAGGTCGGAGCATCGTGGTGGCAGTGGTTAACCCCGTACGCTGGGGTAAGGACCTGGCCTAGGACGGGTCCTGGCGTGTGAGTTGCGTACCACCAACTCGGGAACCAGTCTTCCTCAGTCCGGTAGAGCGGGGATAGACGCTCGGCCTGCCAGTGACTGCACATAAAATGCCTGAACATTTGTGCTACTGGTAGATCAACTGATCCCGCTGATTGGGCGTGATCCCAATCCCGCTCCCATGGGGGAAGTCTGGGTTGGGGCTAGGCGCCAGGTACCGGACTTAAAACTGCAAGACACTAGATGTGTATGAGAGCTCTAAACGATTCGTTCCGAGCGAACCATCACTTACTGCACGGTGGCAGGGTCCAATACATACTATTCCTGAAGGGAATCGGCCTTCCTTTGGAGGAGACCGCGAATTTCCTGCGAAATGAATTTATGGAAAGAATGACAGAGGAGGAATTCAGGAAAAAGAAATATGCCTATTACATAAAACATCTTTATGGGAAAGAGGGTAAAAGAATGGATTATGAACCATATAGTTGCAAGAAAATACTACAGTAGTATGTGGGGTCGCGCGACATACACGGATGCCCATACAAAGTAATGTCAGCGGATACCTTGACCACAAAACAACAGGAATGTGGATTGTGCGGTACACGTAAGCACGTCCCTCCTTTCTGTACTTTGAGCGGCATTCTTATGCGCAATATTCCAGATATAGAAGACATCGTGAAATTATCCCGAGCGGGCAAGTGTCAAGAAGCCTGTGCACAATATTTTAATGTTACCCACGGATGCGTTACCCATCATACGCCGACTACACATCCGAATCAATATTTTAATGAAAGTTGTCAGAAACGGAAATCTAATGTAACCTAACCTTTAAATAAAACGTTCATTTTTATACTGCGAGTACTGCCCATAGACATATAGAATGGACCGCGCACAACGCCGTCAAAACTGTCCGCACCAGTCGAAAAGGATGGAGCGTGACTGCAGTCACTCTCCATCTCTTTCATCTCGACACCGTAGCAGTGGTTTGTAGTGCCCCGATGACCCCAAAAAAATAAACACAAAAAACCACATTCAGGCACAAAAATTGAAACTATTCCATAGCAAATTTTGTACTGCTCAGCGTAACATGATCTATTCGGCGCAATCAAAGAGTAATATCTGCGCAGTTTGAGAATTACAGATCGTGTTTCGAAAGAGAACCGAAGAGTTTCTAAATAAAAATTAAGAGTAATGTCTGCAGTCTCTTTCAATATTAAAGGTCGTTTTTATTAAGTAATAGAAACATCATCATATAATCATCACCATCCTCCCCATCCCGTGCACAACTTAAATATAAGAAATGAGACATTTTTACGCGAGCTCACAAATGGCATAGATGGTAAAGTGACGACGGGTTGTCGAATAGGATTTTGAAAGATTCAAGTTCGATTCTCCCAAGTTTTTATTTTGATGGCCAATTTTTCTTAAAAAATTTCTTTTCATGTTAAGACCGAAGTATACAGATGCGTCGATTTTGATGAAGTTCATTTCTCCTTTTTTCCCACTCTGATTCTTTGTCTCTCTGCAATCTATAATCTTTCTAATAATCTATTTTCTTTATTTCTATCCCTCAACTGTTTCTATTGCATCCTACTCTGAAAACTGCTATTGGAACTAACATCCACATTAACTTATTCCGTCGCTACAAGTAGTGAAACTCGATGAAATAGTCATAGGAAAAGGCCAACATCCGTCTTCTGTCGAAAGATGCGTCGCACAGTGGGCGAAATGTCGATTCTAGCTGCTAAAAATGCGAAACTTCGACAAATGCATAATTTAATGCAAGGAAACACAAAATTAAGGAAGAGAGAGTTGTTTGTCGCCTAAATATATTATTGCAAGGATATAAAAAGCATATTATTAAAAATTTCTTGTAATTGACTATTTCATCCTAGGCGTGGGTTATTTACAAGTAATTTTAGTTAACATTGTTACATCTAGATTACACCCTAATTGCTATCTGATATCTCGGAAGTGTTCTCGTCTCCTGAGTCATCATCCATACTACCAGGAGAATCTTCAGAACTGTCAGCGTCAGAATCTGCCGATGAAAGTTTGCGTACAGCCCGAAGTTGTGAACCTGATAGTAGAGCTAGTACATCTTTTTCCAAGAGACTTTCCTTCTTCCAGTTATTCAACGTTCTTCTGGATAACGTTGTTATAATGAGGTCCAAGGAAAATAGAAGGTTATGTAATAAGTTCTCCATGGTTTTCGTTCTGGACATCTTCCGGGTATTTCGCTCTCTATATTTTTTAAAATTTTTATTTCTGGATTCCAACGCTTCTTCGGATAACATTCCTATAGGAATGGCGGTATTTGTAGCAATATCGGCTTCATGGATTAATAATTTGTAGATACTAGATGGCATGTAATACCATGCATATATGTAGTTCTACAAACTTTGTTGCCGTTTCCATAGTGTGCTCTTGGAACGCAGCAGTCTGGATTGCGTACCCACAAGAAATAGTCCGGAGAATCACACAAAATCGATAAATTAGCATTTCGTCAATGCCCGCGATTTCCGCTGATAAAAAGAGATTTTTGAAAAACCTCTTAGCGGCATTACCATCATTGGTAGTTCCAAACCCAGGTTTTGGTACATCTACCAATAACCCCATCTGGTTTCTTAAATTTTGGCGAATTATCTGCTTCCGTTGATCGAATGCCATTTTATCGGCTGCATCTCTTACTTGCCATTTCTTAATAGGCAGCCGATAGGATATGTGCAGCAACGTCTCAAAGCACCTTATCCACGCATGCAAACTGGACAATCCGAATTTATAATTCCTCATATTTGAAACTCGTTTCGTCACTTGGTTTAAATTGTTCATTTCCTTTGGTTTCGCTCCACACATGCCACATACTTGTGTAGATGATTCCATTATTGCACTAAACACGTTTCCATCAATCATTCTCAATTGGAAATTGTGGGCAATAAACACTTCCTTATCCCCAATAGTTACTTTGGTTGATGCTGGATGTGCAATTTGACCCTCACATGTTTTATTTCCTTCTTGCTGAGGTCAGATGTCTCCTTTTCAAACATGATTTTAATAGGACGGCAGAATCTCGTGGACGAAGAGCAAGGATTGTTCCATATAATCTGCTTGGCACATGTTTCTAATCATAGAGGCACAAGGCACACAGCGACCATGTATGCATCGGTTGGCCGTTTACTGTGTTCCAAGTGGTGATTGTTTATATTTAGAGTGGCCTGCATTGCCATCGCAGCCCCACTTATATGTCGTAATCAAATTTTCGGTTTGGTTCAGCACTGTGTTTCTAAAAACTGCCTTTTGGACCATTGCAATCTTTGTAGCAGTATCGTTTACTAATGTTTGTAGTTGTATCTCAGCTACAGTTTCGGATATAAAAATTCTTTCTGTAGCGGGGTAGCAAGCTTTCTTGGCATTTTTAATATACGAATGTTTAATAAAACGTCCGTCCACATATAAAACCAATGCTTCTTCCGGAGAGTATTTGATTGGCTCGGATGTTGATGGGTGAATCAGTTTTTTAATTGTTGTTGCTCTGTTGGGAGACTGCGCTATAACAATGGTAACCATTAAAGCAGCATCTTTTTGGCCGGATTTCCGTAGACTTGTACTGGCCGCAAAAGTTAACTCTTCTGTGGAAAAAGTGTCGACCAAAGTCGAAGTTTTCTGTTTTTTCGATTGAGGCCTAACTTCGGTAAATGGTTTCAAGGGTCGTCCTCCTTTCCGTCTTCTTGTGGGCTCCTCGGACGCAAAAACCACAGTCTCGTCCAGCTATTTGCAGTACTTTCTATACAATACATGCAAAGACCGACTACACTTTACCATTTATCAGCGAAAGAACTATTTAAATTTTTGATTATTCTACAAATATTATGGTGGACTCTGTTATTTTCTTCTTGCCTTACTTGGAATTTTTCCAAAAGATATCCCAGAACTGCGGCATTCTTGGTCCTGACGTTATCCTCTTTACGCCAAATCTCGAGAAGCTCTCTTCTGAACGCAGACACAGTTTCTTCGTGACGATTGAGCTTTCTACTTTTCAATTCCTCTATTGTGGAAGTTGTCGCTGCACTCAACAGTATATTAGAAAGTTGGCTGACCTTATTTTTACACTGATCGCACTGATTGATTGTGTAACTGAGTTCCGTCAATGTCATAAATCAGAACAGCTAGCGATTTGGGTAACGGGTGCTGCGTCACCCAACACTCTACCCCCACTCCCTCTGCCCCGACAATCACCACTCCGCTTTCAAATATTGCCAGTCACTCAGTGAAGCCTGTTTTTAATCGACTTCGAAAACGGAGGAGGTTCGCAATTCATCCTGTATATATTTTCTTCAGTATACATGTATGTATAAATCCGTTCGACTGTAAATTTTTTGTTTGCTAACTCTTGCACTTGAATTTGCTGTTTCATATCTTGGCGTGGGCTAAAGAGTTGGAAACAAATTATCCCAAAGTGAATCCGATCAAATCCTGGAATTGCGGCACTTTTAAATTTTTAGATGGGGATTACCATTACAAGTACATTTTCCTCTCCAATTGCTCAAGGTTTTTGACGAAGTTCTTTAGACTTTGAGGTATTTACATGACATTCCCGTGATACCTGGCTCCCCTACAATGACCTCAGACCAAAATATTACTATTTTAAAACTGTCGAAATTTTGAATTAATATCAGCCAGAATTGACATTTCGCTCACTGTTCGTCGGCTGCCCGGGACGCTGGGGCCCCCTTGCCGCGGGCAAGGCACGCATTCCTGTCGAGCTGAGAAGATGGTGCAGCCAATCACAATCTTTAGAGAGAGAGGGAGAGTGACTGTAGTCAAGCTGTCTCACTCACTTGTACTGACCACGTTTCGCACACTGGCCGGATAGGGGCCGCGCGGTCCATTCTATATGTCTATGGTACTGCCAGGGTTGCCAGATTAAGAGAGGGAAATGACGAATGCGCATTTGGATAGTCAGAATTTAGGGCTCAGGACGTATGACACGCAAAGAAATGCGGGTATCTTTTTCGCCCCATCCACCTGTTAACTACTCCGCGTAAGGAAAATTGAAATTTTTTTAGTAGGATTGCAGGAAGCGGTGGAAAAGATTGTAGGAAAAGGAAATATATGATTGTTAGGTGAATAACAGCTGCTGGGAAGGAATTAAATATTGGCAAATACTTATAAATTTGAAATTAAAAATAATTTTAGTCCACTATATGAAGCTCTACAGAAGAGAAAGAAATATAATAAATATCTGCATACGTAAATGATGGAAGATGTAGCTGTATCCTCTGCATATATTCCAAACATAAAATATTACATATTTACTACGCTATAATAATTATTGGCACAGTGTTAGCATGTCGAAGACTCCAAGAGTCGAAGGGGCCCCTCAGAGCACCCTATGAAAAGGATAGGAGCGAGCTATACGGGTTTGTCACGCACACAGAGAAACCTGTGGCGTGCGCCAGCTGGACAAGTGTAAGAGAAATCTTACCCGTCTGGCAAGCCAGCTGCAGAGACCCTTCCATGCTGAAACTCTGCAATGCACTGAGATGTGCTGCGGTGCTCTGTCTGCAGCCAAGCGACAGCAGCGCCGCGCCGGTGGCAGGAATGCCAGACCTACGCTTTACACTGTAATGTAACTCGCGGGGCGAGACAACACCTCGCCTTCCCGTAAAGGAATATCTCTCGCGAAATTAGAATTGGGGCTCTAAGAGCCATCTATCGTATGGGAACGTCTCCAGCCAGGTTCTCGCTAAGCATTTGTAGCCAAACCTAACGCTTCTTGTATTTGCGCGAGCCTATTAGTGCCCGTCAGGAGCGAGGGCTCCTGGTACCTTCGAACAACCGATTCAACTTCGCATCCGGTGGACCCGGCCTGGAGAGCTGAGCATAAGGAGCAGCAGCATCAGAAGGAACTCCAACGAAGGATTGGTCATCTTCCTGGACGACTGGACGACCGCAGGCGCTCTTGTGGGTTCCAGCCGAAGAACAAGTATCTACGATGATCGGACTTCGGCGAGGAAAATTTGGCGCGAGGCGACGGCCCTGGCGCCTGCTCGGCTCAGGGCACAGCGAGGACCACTAGGATTGGCGGGGACTTAGGGACCAATAGACAGGCCGGTTTTCGGGGACAAAGGGGTCGTAAGCGAACGGCTAGCGAAGCGCGTTAGGACCGGCACTCGTTGTAGAAGCGTGCGTGCGAACAGTCGTAGTCTAATTACCGTACTAGCGCCGTATAGAAGGAAGGAAGGACGAACGAGCGTATCAGGACTGTCTCCGTTCGAGAGTTGTGTTAGCGCCCGGCTAATAATCAGATATTTTCGGTAAGCGAATCTTGTACCGGCGGGCTTTTGCGTGAGACTTCCCTTTTGTAAGAAGTCTCAGTCCGATACTCGCTTCCTTTCCGCTCTTCTGGCCCTTATTGACATAAGTGTTACAGTTTAAAGCACTAAAATGATGAGCGACATGACTGTTAGAAAACGAGAATTTGATACGCCGTAACAAGAGCGCCACAACCAATGACGATCGCCGTAATGAAATTAGCGAAATGCAAAAGCGAAAGCGAAAGAACATTCACTCAGTACTGAGCCATGGTGAACCATATCCAGACAGTGATAAGAAACACGCGAATTGTGGAAGCGTATCTGGCGGGTACGGCCGTCAGAGATATCGCGCGCGATCTTGGTGTGTCCGAGATGACCGTCCGAAGACGTGTCCGGAAGTTCCTGAAGTTGGGGGATGCAGGTCTCGTCCATGGGAGATCGGCAAACGGTGGTGCGCGCCATACCACGCCCGGAGAGGATGCACAAATTGTTGAAAGAATTCGGGAAAATCCCTTTGAGGCTGCTTCTGGCATTCCCGCAGCCTTGGGCTTGCGCGTGTGTCCTAACACGGTACGCAAAAGGCTGCGGGAGGCCGACATTCACTGCTGTCGGCCAGCGTGCAAACCGGCCCTGACGCCCAGGCATTGCGAGAATCGCCTTGGTTGGGCGCGTCAGGAGTTGGCTCTACCGCAGGCTCAAAGGGAGCTAACGTTCTACACGGACGAAAAGGTGTTCTCTTCTGCCGCTGGACGTGCGATTTCAGTTTGGCGACCTCCTCGAAGTCGGTACGAAATCGAGTATGTAACCAGCTCAAGCCGCAGTGGTCGCATCACGTGTGGCCTTTGGGGATGGATTGGACCTTTTGGGCCCGGAGAACTCGTGGAGGTCCCACCGCACATGAACGCTGCGGATTATACCGCAATCCTGGAGGAAGTGTTCCTTCCCTCAGTGAGGGCGGTATACTCCGCAGCGGACATGCCGGTGATCCGCATGGTTCAGGACAATAGTCCCGTCCACACCTCAAGGGTCACACGGGAGTGGTTTGAGGGGCACCCCGATATCAAATTGGTGAACTGGCCCGCCTTGTCCCCCGATCTCAACCTCATAGAGAATCTATGGGGGGAGATGGTGCGGACATGGCGGGACGCCCAGGGGGGGGGAGGGGCCGCCAAATCGGGTGGCCCTGATTAACCACGCGATGCGAGTTTGGTAGGGTTTGCGAGCTCGTCCCGATTATTTCGACCACCTGTATTCCTCAATCGAAACCCGTATTAATCTAGTATAATGGAGAGAAACGGGGGACATACCGGGTACTAGGGCACGCCTCAAACAGCATGGCGGTAAGAAACGCTCGGTAAGTTTATCCTATTAATGGAACTAATATAGGTTTAAGCAATTAAAAGAGCATGTATCCTATGGTAATAAATAATTAATTTTTCAGAACTCAACAAGATCGCAATGGCGCACATTTCTGGCGGACCGGAAAGCCTAGCGGGCTTCCGCATTTTTCAACGGTAAGTGTAAAAGTTACTGCCTCGATAGATCTTGGCTGACATCATTATAAACTGACAATATTATAAATTATGTTTCAGTTCAGTCGTTGACAAGAGATAATTGGTCCATCCAAGACCAAGTATCTTCAATATAATGTCAGGAGCATGGATCATCATCCACTACGACCCTTGCCTTTAGCAGCTCGTCTGGCCACGCAGGATCGGTATTCTTCAGTAGTAAGTATAAACTGTTGCTTAAGAATGAGTTCAGCTGGTCCTGTTGATCTTATAAGGATAATAAAGACTGGAAATATTTAAAATTATGTTGCAGGTGCTCATAACCAAGAAATCGCCGATCCGCCCCGTCTCTTCAACGTCAGGCGCCTGGGTCATCATCCACGATGACCGTTGCCTTTACTCGCTCGTCTGGCCACGTAGGATCGGCATTCTTCAGTAGTAAGTATGAGCTATTGCTTTCGATGAACTCGGCTGGTCCCGTTCATTTTATAAGAATAATAAAGACTGGCAATATTTGAAATTTTGTTGCAGTTGCCCATAATCCAGAGATCGCTGATCCGCCCTCGTCGCTTCAACTTTTGGAGCCTGCGACTCCATCCACGATCGCGCTAGCTATCCCCCCTCCCAATTTATTTGCTCCCTCAGCTTGAGAAAAGTGAAATCCGACCCAGTGTGAGCCCTTGCGGCACGCGGAATGTTTTATGTTATTTGCCCAAAAATAAACCAAACTTTGTTATATAATTCCAGTATATTATTATTTCTGTTTTTCCTATAATTAGCATCACACCCAATTTACTTTTCTGTTTTGATAACATATTCCTGATTAGAATTGCAATCCTTTCAAGTCCCTTCTAACTCAGTTGCCCCTTGCTGTTTGTGGCTTGGCTATAGATTTGTCGCCTCCCAACGTTTCAGTTCTGCTTGTAGAAATCAGGATGAGGAATATGGTAGAAAGTAAGAAGGATCTGTGAAGATTGGCAAGGAAGCAAAAGAATAACACACTGACAGGTGTAGGGAGATTGTCTGGATTTCTCACTCTGTAGTTGCTTTGCTGCGAGAGGGTAGCCTACTTGTCCGCTCTCCACCATGCACGATTTGTTTATAAAACTGACACAAAATAAACCAAAATATTCCTCACTATGTCTTTTCCTATTTTCTATACTTTAATTATTTTTTGCATTACCCTCATAGCCAAACCTGCCATGCAGATCCTGGCAAAATCTGCTGTGCAAGAACTGTAAGCAGACTGACATCAGAAATGCAGCAGGTCCTGCCGAAATAGATTACCGGCAGGAGCTGCATGCAGACTGACATCAGAAATACCAGGGCCTGCCGAAGCAGATTACCGGCAGGAGCTGCATGCAGCCTGACATCAAAAATGCGGCAGGGCCTGCCGAAGCAGACTGCGCCGCTCTGCCGTTAGGCTGCACATAGCAGGATCTGCTATCCATCTGCCATGGATCTGCTATCAGGCCCTGCATAGCAGGCCCTGATGTCAGTCTGATATCCATACGCGGTCACAGATGGATATAGATCTGCCGGATCCTGCTGCTAGTCTGATGTCAGTCTGCTGTCAGATGGCTATGAGGGCACTTTCATACTATAATAACTCACTGTATAGATGCGATTTAGCCGGTCTCGTTATTATTCCGCCACAACAAACATAATGTTGTAACCGTGAACCACGTGTAAACTTATTCGACGCTTTAGAAGTCACTTTCAATTCTCCCTTTAATGTATTTTATAATTATAACCACTTATTCATTCTCACTCTCGTATGTCCTCTTCGGATACACTCGGTATACACCAGTATACACCCGCCGCCATTTTTAAATCGTGGCGCAGTGGCCCGCCGATGAAAACATAACCCCACGAACCTAGATGCGCGTTTCGACTCCGGCCGCCATCTTGTTCGACTAACAGAATCGAATGAGCAGGCTGTACAGCCTGCTCAAACGATTCTGTTAGAAATGCCCATGTAAACACAGCGGAGAAACTAACAGAATCGATTGCGCCCGGGGTACATAAGTCATGATTCGCTTTTTCTAAGCGGTCAAGTGCGTAACCGATGAAGCACACAACCTATATTCGTAAGCAAATACTGATTACTAACCCTCAAACTGCACACTTGACCATTCTAATATTCTAATTCTTCTAATATTCTAAAACCAAAGAGACTGGTTTGTGTGTTACGCACTTGACACTTTGAAATTTCCTATTTACTGTATTTAACATATAATCACAGGATCACAGGAACAGGAACAGGCACAGGGACAAGGACAATATCCTCTTTTATTAATCGAATAAAGCTGTGGACCGTAATAAAATAACATCGGACTGTGTCACGTAACCATTGTGACACATAACCAAGCATAGCAGAACTGCAGCTTGGAGGCCCCGCAGGCGAGTGCCAGGCAATCATAAGACGAAAAGGCCACCCTTTGTCGTTTGTCAACGTGCGGATGTGATGCACGCCGCGGCACGACACCTGTTTTCTTCGCATGCCCAGTAGCGCGTTACACTGTAGGCAAATTAGGCAGTTGCCTAGGGCCCCTTCTAAGGGGGGGCTCCCAATTTCCTCTTAACTACAAAATTAGTTATTAGTGCTTTTCGTGCGACATAGATAATTTTTGTATTATTTGTAGTTTTTAATCATTTTTAGTAACATTTGGTAATTTTGTATTGTGTGTTTGTAAAATCTGGAAGGCGATATTGAATAGAAATGTGCTCAAGTACTCGATCACCTTGAGAAAAAAAGATCGGTGGCTCTATGTAGTCGCTCGTCTCCAATTCTCGAACTTCTGTCCTCACTCATCATACCAGCGCTCTTTGCGAAAAGACCGAAGGGAAAAGAGCCCCTTAATTGGGAAAAGGGTAAGGTAATTCCCGTAGACAAGAATGATGATCTGCCGACTTTATTCACTCGACCGTCTCGTCTGTCGTCGGTACCAGAGCTGATAGTAAATGAACTATATTTACTACGCTATAATAATTATTGGCACAGTGTTAGCATGTCGAAGACTCCAAGAGTCGATGGGGTCCCTCGGAGCACCCTATGAAAAGGATAGGAGCGAGCTATACGGGAACAGGGCCTTTGAACTGACCTTGTCAAACCTTAATCTTAAAACGAAACACACTCGCCCACGAGGAAATCATATAATATCTCCCAAACGGCAGGACCGATTCGTTTGATTCTTTGCTCATTGGATTCAGAAAAATTAGAGCTAAAATACAAAATTCAGAAATAAATCCTTAATACCGTAACGTTTTCATAAATCGGGAAGAAAGTTTGGCATTGATCGAATCCGCGTTACTTCGGGATAATAGAGTCTCGGCTGTCGCGCGCCATGGGTAGGGGATTACTACTTGGCGCGAGACTCTACCGAGTCTCTTGACCAGATAGTCACTGATAGGTTTCACGGTAAGCTGGTTGTTCAGGAATCATCGCCCTATTGACCCCCCTAGCTTTAAGCAATTGTTATCTAGTCATAGATTATCTAGTCATGCGCATTCGGCCCCGCAGCCGACTACCTGATTATCGATCCGCCTATCGATTCGCATAGATTTAACCAAGGAACGTAGCGATCGGAACGCTCCCCTGCGGAAGCATGAAGAACTTGCGCTTCTTCTCCGGCCGGCTTCCTCTTTCCGCCATAACTGTTACTTTTGCCCAAGGAAACGGACGCGTCCCACGTGAGCGAATTATAGGAAGATTGTGTGTTGATCCACGTTGCAACCCGCTGATTAGCGATATTCTGTGCCGCCGAACCTACTGTGACTACCTTGTGATCTGTGATAGGACCGAGTGGTGTTCTTGCCACCGGGCCGCTTAATATACACGAAGCAAGATTCCGTACGGCAAGTACCTGACCCGCCTCAAGGTATTTTGAATAAACGCCATTGTTATCAGAACTTCCTCTTATATTTCTGCTGATTTCCCGACTAGCCTGAATCCAGAGTCCCGCAATATCCGCGACACTGGTACTTTAAATAAATTGGGAATGTTTTCACTATGATGTTCCCCTTCTAGTTCTCACGTTGGTCTATAAAGTGGCAAGCGAGAACATTAATAAACCTTCAAAGCATTGCAGAATGCTGTTGATCAATGAGCTGAAGAAACATAATCTTGATGATTACGTGATACTATTGCTTGAAGCTGGATTTAAAGGGAACAGTGATGAATGTAGAAGATTCAGAAAGCACGATCATTTATCTCATTTTGTACTAAAGATGTCATTAGCGTTTGAACAGACTAAAAAGAAATGGTTTTTCGAGCAAGAAGTTAGATTATTCAGGTGGAGGCTACTGTCTTTGGATGAGGACAGTATTATTACTTTTAAATGTATAAATAATTTACCGTAAGACGCTGTCAGTATATGCTATTTAATATAAAAAAGATTGTATGAACTTGTGACATTAATAATCAATTAATATCCTTGGTGTATTACCAAGATTCCAGAAAGTGAACAAAATGAAATACAAGGGTATCTGGATATGTGTAATTTCAATACACCCAATGGGTCGAATATGCCACACTTTAAACTACAATTCGCAGATGTATTAGACTTGATTTCCAAGCGACGTGTCTTCTTGTATAAGGGACAGGCCTTTGTACCACTGTCAAAGCTGCCACTACTATTCGTGAAAGGGTTCCAAGAATTACTATGTGGAAGTTTTGAGGTACGAGAATGTTGTCTAGTTGTACTAAGAATGTCTCTGAATGTCTAGTTCTACTAAGCTTATGAATCTTCCACATCTTCATGGAACTTCCCAAACATGTACAATCTACTGTCTTCCAATGGACCACGTGCAAGAATTTGCATAGCGATGATATAAACGAGGTAACGACTGCATTCTCTCACGATCCGAACGATCATTGCTGCTTACGAAATCATTAATTCCCCATTACTATTCCAGCTTTCTATGAGCAATTTCCCGCTGTGTATGAGAGCCCTCCAGGAGGTGTTGGGGTAGGTAAATTTAAAGGTGCCCCCTGGCCAGGCAGGGGGGCCGATTCCTATGACGGAATCATGGTGAGTAGCGACACCAGGGGTCCGAGCAGGACGACCGGTTCCGGGGGTTCAGGACCCTCCACCGGGAGTGGCATTTAAAGATGTCACGATAGATCCCACCAGTGATCCGCATGCCGGTACCATGGGTGCCAGTTAGCCCGCGTCGGATTGGCGACGTAACTGCGCAAGTTGAGGTCGGAGCATCGTGGTGGCAGTGGTTAACCCCGTACGCTGGGATAAGGACCTGGCCTAGGACGGGTCCTGGCGTGTGAGTTGCGTACCACCAACTCGGGAACCAGTCTTCCTTAGTCCGGTAGAGCGGGGATAGACGCTCGGCCTGCCAGTGACTGCACATAAAATGCCTGAACATTTGTGCTACTGGTAGATCAACTGATCCCGCTGATTGGGCGTGATCCCAATCCCACTCCCATGGGGGAAGTCTGGGTTGGGGCTAGGCGCCAGGTACCGGACTTAAAACTGCAAGACACTAGATGTGTATGAGAGCTCTAAACGTTTCGTTGCGAGCGAACCATCACTTACTGCACGGTGGCAGGGTCCAATACATACTATTCCTGAAGGGAATCGGCCTTCCTTTGGAGGAGACCGCGAATTTCCTGCGAAATGAATTTATGGAAAGAATGACAGAGGAGGAATTCAGGAAAAAGAAATATGCCTATTACATAAGACATCTTTATGGGAAAGAGGGTAAAAGAATGGATTATGAACCATATAGTTGCAAGAAAATACTACAGTAGCATGTGGGGCCGCGCGACATACACGGATGCCCATACAAAGTAATGTCAGCGGATACCTTGACCACAAAACAACAGGAATGTGGATTGTGCGGTACAGGTAAGCACGTCCCTCCTTTCTGTACTTTGAGCGGCATTCTTATGCGCAATATTCCAGATATAGAAGACATCGTGAAATTATCCCGAGCGGGCAAGTGTCAAGAAGCCTGTGCACAATATTTTAATGTTACCCACGGATGCGTTACCCATCATACGCCGACTACACATCCGAATCAATATTTTAATGAAAGTTGTCAGAAACGGAAATCTAATGTAACCTAACCTTTAAATAAAACGTTCATTTTTATACTGCGAGTACTGCCCATAGACATATAGAATGGACCGCGCACAGTGCCGTCAAAACTGTCCGCACCAGTCGAAAAGGATGGAGCGTGACTGCAGTCACTCTCCATCTCTTTCATCTCGACACCGTAGCAGTGGTTTGTAGTGCCCCGATGACCCCCCAAAAAAATAAACACAAAAAACCACATTCGGGCACAAAAATTGAAACTATTCCATAGAAAATTTTGTACTGCTCAGTGTAACATGATCTATACGGCGCAATCAAAGAGTAATGTCTGCGCAGTTTGAGAATTACAGATCGTGTTTCGAAAGAGAACCGAAGAGTTTCTAAATAGAAATTAAAAGTAATGTCTGCAGTCTCTTTCAATATTAAAGGTCGTTTTTATTAAGTAATAGAAACATCATCATATAATCATCACCATCCTCCCCATCCCGTGCACAACTTAAATATAAGAAATGAGAGATTTCTACGCGAGCTCACAAATGGCATAGATGGTAAAGTGACGACGGGTTGTCGAATAGGATTTTGAAAGATTCAAGTTCGATTCTCCCAAGTTTTTATTTTGATGACCAATTTTTCTTAAAAAATTTCTTTTCATGTTAAGACCGAAGTATACAGATGCGTCGATTTTGATGAAGTTCATTTCTCCTTTTGTCCCATTCTGATTCTTTGTCTCTCTGCAATCTATAATCTTTCTAATAATCTATTTTCTTTATTTCTATCCCTCAACTGTTTCTATTGCATCCTACTCTGAAAACTGCTATTGGAACTAACATCCACATCAACTTATTCCGTCGCTACAAGTAGTGAAACTCGATGAAATAGTCATAGGAAAAGGCCAACATCCGTCTTCTGTCGAAAGACGCGTCGGCTGCCCGCGGCGCTTGGGGCCCCCTTGCCGCGGGCAAGGCACGCAGTCCTGTCGAGCTGAGAAGATGGCACAGCCAATCACAATCTTTAGAGAGAGTGGGAGAGTGACTGTAGTCAATCTCTGTCTCACTCACTTGTACTGACCACGTTTCTCACACTGGCCGGATAGGGGACGCGCGGTCCATTCTATATGTCTATGGTACTGCCAGGGTTGCCAGATTAAGAGGGGGAAATGACGCATACGCATTTGGATAATCAGAATTTAGGGCTCAGGACGTATGACACGCAAAGAAATGCGGGTATCATTTTCGCCCCATCCACCTGTTAACTACTCCACGTAAGGAAAATTGAAATTTTTTAGTAGGATTGCAGGAAGCGGTGGAAAAGATTGTAGGAAAAGGAAATATATGATTCTTAGGTGAATAACAGCTGCTGGGAAGGAATTAAATATTGGCTAATACTTATAAATTTGAAATTAAAAATAATTTTAGTCCACTATATGAAGCTCTACAGAAGAGAAAGAAATATCATAAATATCTGCATACGTAAATGATGGAAGATGTAGCTGTATCCTCTGCATACACTCCAAACATAAAAACTTATATCTTTACTACGCTATAATAATTATTGGCACAGTGTTAGCATGTCGAAGACTCCAAGAGTCGAAGGGGTCCCTCGGAGCACCCTATGAAAAGGATAGGAGCGAGCTATACGGGAACAGGGCCTTGGAACTGACCTTGTCAAACCTTAATCTTAAAACGAAACGCACTCGCCCACGAGGAAATCATATAATATCTCCCAAACGGCAGGACCTATTCGTTTGATTCTTTGCTCATTGGATTCAGAAAAATTATAGCTAAAA
Source organism: Crossocerus cetratus (assembly GCA_963675795.1). NCBI lineage: Eukaryota > Metazoa > Arthropoda > Insecta > Hymenoptera > Crabronidae > Crossocerus > Crossocerus cetratus. The sequence continues at coordinate 12,183,315 of OY776671.1, forward strand.
TACAAAATTCAGAAATAAATCCTTAATACCGTAACGTTTTCATAAATCGGGAAGAAAGTTTGGCATTGATCGAATCCGCGTTACTTCGGGATAATAGAGTCTCGGCTGTCGCGCGCCATGGGTAGGGGATTACTACTTGGCGCGAGACTCTACCGAGTCTCTTGACCAGATAGTCACTGATAGGTTTCACGGTAAGCTGGTTGTTCAGGAATCATCGCCCTATTGACCCCCCTAGCTTTAAGCAATTGTTATCTAGTCATAGATTATCTAGTCATGCGCATTCGGCCCCGCAGCCGACTACCTGATTATCGATCCGCCTATCGATTCGCATAGATTTAACCAAGGAACGTAGCGATCGGAACGCTCCCCTGCGGAAGCATGAAGAACTTGCGCTTCTTCTCCGGCCGGCTTCCTCTTTCCGCCATAACTGTTACTTTTGCCCAAGGAAACGGACGCGTCCCTCGTGAGCGAATTATAGGAAGATTGTGTGTTGATCCACGTTGCAACCCGCTGATTAGCGATATTCTGTGCCGCCGAACCTACTGTGACTACCTTGTGATCTGTGATAGGACCGAGTGGTGTTCTTGCCACCGGGCCGCTTAATATACACGAAGCAAGATTCCGTACGGCAAGTACCTGACCCGCCTCAAGGTATTTTGAATAAACGCCATTGTTATCAGAACTTCCTCTTATATTTCTGCTGATTTCCCGACTAGCCTGAATCCAGAGTCCCGCAATATCCGCGACACTGGTACTTTAAATAAATTGGGAATGTTTTCACTATGATGTTCCCCTTCTAGTTCTCACGTTGGTCTATAAAGTGGCAAGCGAGAACATTAATAAACCTTCAAAGCATTGCAGAATGCTGTTGATTAATGAGCTGAAGAAACATAATCTTGATGATTACGTGATACTATTGCTTGAAGCTGGATTTAAAGGGAACAGTGATGAATGTAGAAGATTCAGAAAGCACGATCATTTATCTCATTTTGTACTAAAGATGTCATTAGCGTTTGAACAGACTAAAAAGAAATGGTTTTTCGAGCAAGAAGTTAGATTATTCAGGTGGAGGCTACTGTCTTTGGATGAGGACAGTATTATTACTTTTAAATGTATAAATAATTTACCGTAAGACGCTGTCAGTATATGCTATTTAATATAAAAAAGATTGTATGAACTTGTGACATTAATAATCAATTAATATCCTTGGTGTATTACCAAGATTCCAGAAAGTGAACAAAATGAAATACAAGGGTATCTGGATATGTGTAATTTCAATACACCCAATGGGTCGAATATGCCACACTTTAAACTACAATTCGCAGATGTATTAGACTTGATTTCCAAGCGACGTGTCTTCTTGTATAAGGGACAGGCCTTTGTACCACTGTCAAAGCTGCCACTACTATTCGTGAAAGGGTTCCAAGAATTACTATGTGGAAGTTTTGAGGTACGAGAATGTTGTCTAGTTGTACTAAGAATGTCTCTGAATGTCTAGTTCTACTAAGCTTATGAATCTTCCACATCTTCATGGAACTTCCCAAACATGTACAATCTACTGTCTTCCAATGGACCACGTGCAAGAATTTGCATAGCGATGATATAAACGAGGTAACGACTGCATTCTCTCACGATCCGAACGATCATTGCTGCTTACGAAATCATTAATTCCCCATTACTATTCCAGCTTTCTATGAGCAATTTCCCGCTGTGTATGAGAGCCCTCCAGGAGGTGTTGGGGTAGGTAAATTTAAAGGTGCCCCCTGGCCAGGCAGGGGGGCCGATTCCTATGACGGAATCATGGTGAGTAGCGACACCAGGGGTCCGAGCAGGACGACCGGTTCCGGGGGTTCAGGACCCTCCACCGGGAGTGGCATTTAAAGATGTCACGATAGATCCCACCAGTGATCCGCATGCCGGTACCATGGGTGCCAGTTAGCCCGCGTCGGATTGGCGACGTAACTGCGCAAGTTGAGGTCGGAGCATCGTGGTGGCAGTGGTTAACCCCGTACGCTGGGGTAAGGACCTGGCCTAGGACGGGTCCTGGCGTGTGAGTTGCGTACCACCAACTCGGGAACCAGTCTTCCTTAGTCCGGTAGAGCGGGGATAGACGCTCGGCCTGCCAGTGACTGCACATAAAATGCCTGAACATTTGTGCTACTGGTAGATCAACTGATCCCGCTGATTGGGCGTGATCCCAATCCCGCTCCCATGGGGGAAGTCTGGGTTGGGGCTAGGCGCCAGGTACCGGACTTAAAACTGCAAGACACTAGATGTGTATGAGAGCTCTAAACGTTTCGTTGCGAGCGAACCATCACTTACTGCACGGTGGCAGGGTCCAATACATACTATTCCTGAAGGGAATCGGCCTTCCTTTGGAGGAGACCGCGAATTTCCTGCGAAATGAATTTATGGAAAGAATGACAGAGGAGGAATTCAGGAAAAAGAAATATGCCTATTACATAAGACATCTTTATGGGAAAGAGGGTAAAAGAATGGATTATGAACCATATAGTTGCAAGAAAATACTACAGTAGCATGTGGGGCCGCGCGACATACACGGATGCCCATACAAAGTAATGTCAGCGGATACCTTGACCACAAAACAACAGGAATGTGGATTGTGCGGTACAGGTAAGCACGTCCCTCCTTTCTGTACTTTGAGCGGCATTCTTATGCGCAATATTCCAGATATAGAAGACATCGTGAAATTATCCCGAGCGGACAAGTGTCAAGAAGCCTGTGCACAATATTTTAATGTTACCCACGGATGCGTTACCCATCATACGCCGACTACACATCCGAATCAATATTTTAATGAAAGTTGTCAGAAACGGAAATCTAATGTAACCTAACCTTTAAATAAAACGTTCATTTTTATACTGCGAGTACTGCCCATAGCGTGACTGCAGTCACTCTCCATCTCTTTCATCTCGACACCGTAGCAGTGGTTTGTAGTACCCCGATGACCCCCCAAAAAAATAAACACAAAAAACCACATTCGGGCACAAAAATTGAAACTATTCCGTAGAAAATGTTGTACTGCTCAGCGTAACATGATCTATACGGCGCAATCAAAGAGTAATGTCTGCGCAGTTTGAGAATTACAGATCGTGTTTCGAAAGAGAACCGAAGAGTTTCTAAATAGAAATTAAAAGTAATGTCTGCAGTCTCTTTCAATATTAAAGGTCGTTTTTATTAAGTAATAGAAACATCATCATATAATCATCACCATCCTCCCCATCCCGTGCACAACTTAAATATAAGAAATGAGAGATTTCTACGCGAGCTCACAAATGGCATAGATGGTAAAGTGACGACGGGTTGTCGAATAGGATTTTGAAAGATTCAAGTTCGATTCTTCCAAGTTTTTATTTTGATGACCAATTTTTCTTAAAAAATTTCTTTTCATGTTAAGACCGAAGTATACAGATGCGTCGATTTTGATGAAGTTCATTTCTCCTTTTGTCCCATTCTGATTCTTTGTCTCTCTGCAATCTATAATCTTTCTAATCAGGAGACTCGGTAGAGTCTCGCGCCAAGTAGAAGTTCCCTCTCAATATATATATGACACTCCGGCGCGCGACAGCCGAGGCTATATTATCCCGAACACTAGCTGTTATCCTTAGTTACCAAACTTTCACCTCGATTTATGCGAAAGTTAGAGCCCCAAGAATTTATTTCAGAATTTTGTATTTCATCGTTGATTTTTCTGAATCCAATGAGCCAAGAATCATGTGGATCGGTCCAGCCGTTCCGGAGATATGAATTTCCTGTTTTATTTTTCTCGTGGAAAAGGCAAAGCGGATTAAGAGTTTCATCGTCCGGTTTTATACAATTCCTAAAAATGTTACTCTCACGTGTTTCACGCGAGCGGGCGCCACCGCGAAGTGCTACAGAGTGCTGCGCAGGTAACATGGTTTTATACCATAGCAGACTATTATGTTTTACACCATGGCTGGTTATGTGTCATACGCGATGGCTGGTTAGGTGTGAATGCTATGTGATAAATCATTAATAAAACACTGTACTGTACGTTATTTATTAATAAAACACTGTACTGTACTTGCCCCTCGCTCTGTGATCTTGTGATTATTGCGAATTATGATTATGAAAAGTCCTAAAAGTGAGAAGTCCGTGACTCACAAATCGCTGCATTTGGTTGTCAAGTGTGCAGCACTTGCTTATAGAAAACTTGAGCATTAATTAACGATTGTGGACTCCTTGAGTTACGCACGTAACAGTCTAGATACTCTAAAATTCATTAAAGTGTGTATGAAGATAAGCTATTCTCACAGACGCACTCTTAACCTTGCTGTACCTTGATGATGACTGCTAAGTGCATAGCTCAGGGAGCGCAGAATTCAAAGTGTTGCGATTTGATGAACAGGTGCTAATATCCTCAAATGGTGCATGCTGTACTGTACTTGCCCCTGTCTCTGTGATCTTGTGATTATTGCGAATTATGATTATGAAAAGTCCTAAAAGTGAGAAGTCTGTGGCTCACAAATCGCTGTATTTGGTTGTCAAGTGTGTAGTACTTGCTTATAGGAAACTTCAGCATTAATTAACGATTGTGGACTCCTTGAGTTACACACTTAACAGTCTAGATACTCTAAAATTAAAGTGTGTATGAAGATAAGCTATTCTCACATACACACTCTTAATCTTGGTGTACCTTGATGATGACTACTAAGTGCATAGCTCGGGGAGCGCAGAATTCAAAGTGTTGCGATTTGATGAACAGATACTAATAACCTCAAACGGTGCATGATTGTTTTAGCTCCTTAGCTGAAGCGTTCCATGAGCTGCGATCTTGACAGTCAAGGTACATTCAAAAATTAGATAAATTAGTCTGCATATGATTTATAATTAATCATGCGACACACTCATACGCAGTCTAATTCATCTAATTCATTTAAGTGCATCGTGACTGTCAGGTTCGCAGTTCAAGGAATGCTTGAGCTAAAGAGCTGAAATGACATAAGCAAGCAGTGATTACCAATCATATGTCATTGGGGCCAATCATATGATCACAGTATACACAGTAGGGACACTCCGTGTCGGCACCTTTGATCTCGATGTTCACGAAAATGGCGGCCGCAAACCGGTTTTTCGGCTACTTTGCCCGCTGGAGTATAGATGGCTGTAGCATCGATTCGTCGTTCGTTTCGCATACTGGGCGGCGCAAAAGTGAGGAGCCCCGACTCATTTCCTATTATTTCTTTACCGCCCTGTATAGCTGCTGTCCGTCGCTGGAGGAAGCTGGCGGCGGGCTCAGATAGTGGGGAATCGTGACGTACGCTCCGGGCATGTGTGCCTGCCGCTCATACGTGTGACAAGCGACAAAGTTACGGGCGCATCGCCGTCGTCCGCTGTCGGAAGACCGCGGCCACAGTATACAAATATACATACTGTGGTTTCGGAAGCCCGCAATATAAAGATTTGAATGATTGAATAAAATACAGTTGATTGCAAATGCAAATAATTGAATCTAATTTAAGGAACATAGTAATGATATTGCTTTAAAACTTCAGTTCCGATTATAATTAAATATGAGAACGACAAATGGTTTGTGTACCATTTGTCTTGTAGAATCGTTGTAGTTTGAAACGGCTCTCACTGGTTTTCAGTAAAATGCACCAGCACCGAATTAATTATCCCTGATTATTCATCGCAGTGCCCTAACCCGGCAGATAAATGTCTTTAAGGTATGATTACTTACGCTTAAAAGGCCGCAGTGGCGCCGTGGTAAGGTGTCCGGCCTGCCACTCGGTTTCCCCGTGTTCAATTCCTGGCTGTGGGAAAAAGTTTTTTTTGCCTTCTCTCTTATTTTTCCATTTACGTGCTCCTTTAGACTCCAATAATTAGTGGCTCTGAAAAGGGCCGTTTGTTAAAATTATTTCCTAAAGATTTAAACTATAAGATTTCAAATTATAAAATAATTATAAAATTTATAAAAAATAAAGTTATTAAGTAAAAAAATAAAAATTTAAATTATAAAAATTAACTGCCGGATTGGGGCCCAGAGATGATCAATCAAGGATAATTAATCGCGCAAGCCTAAAGTCATAAGAAAGCCTTCGATTCGAAAGACTAGCACGAGCAAGATGGTATATATCCATCCTTCTTCCTCGTATGACGTGCCGCACCGTTTCCACGCGCATGTGGTTGTGACTGCGAGGGAGCATATCTCCTTCTCTTTCTCTCCACGGACGCTCGAGTTGAGTAGGCGATCAGGGGAAGTGAACTCTGCTTGCTTCTCCTCGCCGCCTGCTCTACTCCTACTCGGCGAGCCAGCGCGTCACGCAGTGACTGCGAGGAAGCATATTTCCTTCTCTTTCCCTCCACAGACGCTCGAGTTGAGTAGGCGATCAGGGGAAGTGAACTCTTGCCTCTCCTCGCGGCCTGCTCTACTCCTACCCGGCCAGCCAGCGCCTCACGCTGTGACTGCGAGGGAAGCTATCTCCTTCTCACTCTCTCTTTAGACAGGCGATTCAGTTGTGAAGACACCCTGCGGTAGCGTGCATTTTTGACCGATGTGGGGCGAACCTTTACCGTTAGTTTGCCCACTAAACTTTGGCGGCGCGCAATCCGCGCCGTAACCTGTCACGTGGTACAAGTGTCCCTACTGTATTATACTGTGATATGATATGGCTATTGGTAATCGATACTTGCTTATAGTTTTGTTACTACTAGCCATTGTCAGTAGTTGCTTATAGAAAACTGCAGCATTAAAGATTGTGCACTCCTTGAATTACACATTTGACAGTCAGGATTTTAGACTGTCAAGTACGCAACTCAAGGTACGCACAACCTTTAGTTGCTTACTTACATCACTTTAGCTGATTTAGCTGAAGCGTTCCTTTAGCTGCGAACTTGACAGTAAAGATACACCAAAATAAATTACATAAATTAGGCTGCGTTTTGAGTGTACCGCTTTAGAATCTTTACAATTAATCATGCGACATACTCATACACAGTCTTATTCATCTAATTCATTTACGTGCATCATGATTGTCAAGTTCACAGTTCAAGGAATGCTTAAGCTAAAGGGCTAAAATGACAGAAGCAAGCAATGATTACCAATCATGTGTCATTTGGGGATATGGCTATATGGGTAATCAATACTTGCTTATAGTTTTGGGTATTATTGTCAGTACTTGCTTATAGAAAACTGCAGCGTTAAAGATTGTGCACTCCTTGAATTACACATTTGACAGTCAGGATTTCAGACTGTCAAGTACGCAACTCAAGGTACGCACAACCTTTAGTTGTTACTTACATCACTTTAGCTGATTTAGCTGAAGCGTTCCTTTAGCTGCGAACTTGACAGTAAAGATACACCAAAATAAATTACATAAATTAGGCTGCGTTTTGAGTGTACCGCTTTAGAATCTTTACAATTAATCATGCGACATACTCATACACAGTCTTATTCATCTAATTCATTTACGTGCATCATGATTGTCAAGTTCACAGTTCAAGGAATGCTTAAGCTGAAGGGCTAAAATGACAGAAGCAAGCAATGATTACCAATCATGTGTCATTTGGGGATATGGCTATATGGGTAATCAATATTTGCTTATAGTTTTGGGTATTATTGTCAGTACTTGCTTATAGAAAACTGCAGCGTTAAAGATTGTGCACTCCTTGAATTACACATTTGACAGTCAGGATTTCAGACTGTCAAGTACGCAACTCAAGGTACGCACAACCTTTAGTTGTTACTTACATCACTTTAGCTGATTTAGCTGAAGCGTTCCTTTAGCTGCGAACTTGACAGTAAAGATACACCAAAATAAATTACATAAATTAAGCTGCGTTTTGAGTGTATCGCTTTAGAATCTTTACAATTAATCATGCGACATATACGCAGTCTTATTCATCTAATTCATTTACGTGCATCATGATTGTCAAGTTCACAGTTCAAGGAATGCTTAAGCTAAAGGGCTAAAATGACAGAAGCAAGCAATGATTACCAATCATGTGTCATTTGGGGATATGGCTATATGGGTAATCAACAGTTGCTTATAGTTTTGGGTATTATTGTCAGTACTTGCTTATAGAAAACTGCAGCGTTAAAGATTGTGCACTCCATGATTTTATGCACTTGACAGTCAGGATACATCTAAATGAATCAGATGGATGAGACTGCGTATGAATATATCGCTTAGTTAATTGTAAATGATTCAACTTAACACTTGGCAACTTATAGTAGATAAGCTATAATACCATCGTACGCAGTTTAATTTTAGCGTATCCTGATGTCCAGTGCATATTTCAATGATTGGTAGCCAGTACTTGCTTATAGATAGCTTTAATACGAGCAGTTTCTCAAATTACAGAACTTTATGAACTTGTGCAATCAACGAGATACGCACTTAGCAGTCATCATCGAGATACACCATAGTTAAGAGTACACATGAAAGGATAACTTATCTTCTTACTCATTTAATTTTGGTGTCTTGACTGTTAAGTGCGTAATTCGAGGAACGCTTCAGCTAAAACATTATTACTATGATATGATAATAAAAAGGAGGGAAATAAAAGAGCTGAAACAAATTTAAACTATTAACATTTTTTTTATTAAAAAGTACATACAAACTTTACTGTCAGCCGCTGACAGTGGACCTGAACAGAACTAGACTGTCAGCGACTGACAGTAAAGTTCCAGGTAAAGCCTCCTGCGCCTCCCGCGTTGCCACCCGGGGATGGGGGAGGGGGAGGGGGAGCCCCGTCGCGCTCCTTCCGAAAGGGCGCCGCCCTCTTCTTTGCGGCGCGACGACCCTTCCCTCCTGCTTTGCCCCTCGCTGTACATATAAAATAAAAAAATTAATAAATATATTTCAAGATCTATTAACTAATGCTACTTGATTGTTTTCATTAACGCCGACTCCCCGCAGGGTTTGCGACGGGTATGGAATACCTCCTGTATTCACATACCGACCCGGTAATGAGCTTCCGTAAAGCAGGGGGAACACCAAATTTATTCTCATACCGGGTGGACCTACAATTTTTAAGGTGGGCTCCGAACCACCCTCCGCGCAGTGCGTGAACGTGCCGAAAATCGGCGATGACAGGTGTCGGGTCGAACCCGGTTCCCGCCAATTGCGAGTCGGACACTTATCCCCCTGAGCCACTGCGCGGGTTAACTAATGCTACTTTAACAAGGCTTAGTGGATAATAAATAATCGAAATATACTCACGTTTGGGGAAGGGGGGGCCGTAGGGGGCAGGACTGGCAACCTGTGCAGGCCAGAGTTGCCAGGGAGGGGGGGCAGCGAGGGTGAGGGTGGCGGTGGTGGCGGTGGTGGCGGGGGCGCCGTTTCTGGTGGCGATGGTGGAGGCGGCAGCCATAAAGGCAGCGGTGGGTACATCGGTACCTCGGCCAGCGGGGGGGGCGGCGGTGACTGGGCCAGCGGCGGGGGCGGCGGGGGATGCTGCGGCGCCTGGGGCTGCGGCGCCTGCGGTTGCAGTTGCATTATACGTTGCAACTGCAGCCGCAGGAAATGGTTTTCTTCCCTTATTTCTGAAATGTTTATAAATGTAAAAAAAAGCCCAAGTATTTTTTTATCTCCCCCCCGTCTCTCTCTCTCTCTCTCTCTCTCTCTCTCTCTCTCTCTGCGTCGACAGCGCGCGTGTGCCTGATTACAAACAATTTATTTGTTCTTTTTGACCAATAGTTTGGCATTTTATTTTTCGTACCCTGACGTAAATCAGGAGACTCGGTAGAGGCGCGATCGCCGTGGATCTTATCCCGAAGTGTAGTTGTTATCCTTAGTTACCAACCTTTCAAAGTGTAGTTGTTATCCTTAGTTACCAACCTTTCACCTTCATTTACGCAAAAGTTACAGCACCAATGATTTTTTCATCGATCCAATGTGCCGAGAATCAAGCGAATCGGTTCAATCGTTCAGGAGATATACGAAAATATATTGTAACTAAATACGCAAGAGGCTGCGAACGTTCAGGCACGCGCGCACGCTCGAGGCAGAGAGAAAAAGAAAGATGATGAGAATCTTCAAAAATGTATGAATGACACCTGCTTGTATCGAATCAACAGCACTGATTCACGACGCGGACAGGCAGGGAGATCGCGAAGTTATAAATTTGCGACATGCTTCTTTGCAAAACTCTCAAACATATATTGTAGGTTTTCATCGCAGAAACAAAGAAAACGAAGAAACAGCGATTTTTAATTTTGCAGTACTTACGATTGTTGAGCTCTGCCGCATCGCGCGGCAACGGAATACCGTTTAGATCCATCCTGTATTATCAGAAAAGGACAATTATTTATATTTCTAACAATTTAAGAATTTTCATAACGCCGATATACTTACGTGTTCGCGGCTGTGGGCTGCGGTACTAGAATTGACGAGTTTTATCTAGACCGTCGACGGGTAGTCCATAAGAAACACACGACAATATACTATCTAGATAAGATAGATGCAGAGGGCATTGGGGTTTCACCACGTTAGAGAGAGAGAGAGAGAGAGAGAGAGAAGTATATGGAGAAGTCGGGTGCAAAACAGAGATGCATGAATACGCGGCGGTATTCAACACACGTGCTCCATTGGATCGCTGTTCATCCCCATAGAGCTGAACTCAGCGCGTGAAGAATGCGTTCAAATGAATTCGAATGAACTTAATAATTTTCAGTAATAAATGTATATGTTTCGCGGTAATAAATGTATGTATATTACAGTTTTCATGAGTAATTGCTGCTTGCCCATAGCTAGCCTACCCTTGAATCAATTAGATTGCAAATAATTAGGCCAGGACTATAGAAGATATTCAAGACGGTAAAAGATATTGTTCCCTCACTCATACCAATTTTAAATTATGACACTTTTGTCAAGAACAAAGCACAAATACTACTTAAATTAGATTGCAATGTGCAAATGTCCTTAAATTAGAATACAAAATAAATAGACCAACGTCTTATAAGATACCTTATTAAATTTCCAAATGAGACAGAACTATACACGTATTTGGCGGATGAGGATACACTAAAATTAAAGTGCGTATCAATATGTTGCTTGCCTAATATAATTTGTATGTAAAAATATTTTGCATGTAAATATATTACAATAGCTAGGATTCACTTAAATTGCAGATAAGATGAAGTCTATACCCTTATACACACTATAACTTTATTGCCATATCTTGGCAGTCAGGAAACACTCAAAAATGTAGTGCGTATGAAGATGTAGCTTGTCTAATATAATGTAATATTAAGGTGTATAATAATTATGATCAATAGTTTGGGAGCTTTAAATTGCAGATTAGATAAGCTATACTCTCATACGCACTATAATAAGATAAAGTCTATGCTACCTGTAACGCACCCTAACTATGTTGCTGTATCTTGACAGTTAGGAAACACTAAAGTGTCATGCGTATGAAGATGTTGCATGCTTAATATAATATAATTTGCCAAGTTTAAGGCGTACAAAAATTCAGATCAGCAATGATGCAATACCAATAGATGGATGCATTTAAATTGCAGATTAGATAAGCTATACCCTCATACGCACTCTAATAAGATAAAGTCTAAACGCTTATACGCACTCTAACTTTGGTTTACCTAAACTGCCAAGTGTGTAGCTCAGGGGACGCACAATCTAAAATGTTTCTTAAACAATCACTAATTCCCAAATGTAATAAGTGCGTAACTCAAGGAATGCACAACCTTTAGTGCTAAAGTTTATTAAGCAAGTATTGATCATATACAATAATTCAGATCAACGATGATGCATTAGCAATAGCTAAGAAGATGCATTTAAATTACAGATTAGGCTAAGTATACCCTCTTGTGTATTCTAACTTTGGTGTACCTTCATGATTGATAAGTACGTAGCTGAGGGGACGTATAATTTGAAGTGTTCAAATTCAACGAACAAGTACTGGCTACTAATACCCAGTACATGCCCAAGCGATATATGATTAGTATTTAACTGAAGCGTTCTTTGAACTATGCACTTGACAGCCATGATACACTAAATAAAATGTAACGTGTATGAAGATGCTGCTTGCCTAATATAATTTGTAAAGTATTAAGCTGGACAATCATTCAAATCAACATTGATACGTGACCAATAGCTAGGATGTATTTAAATGGCAGATTAGATAAACTCTACCCTAACACGCACCACATTTTGTTGGTGTATCTTGACTGCCAAGTGTATAGCACGAGGAGTGCACAATCTAAAGTGTTGACATTCGTTGAAGCAAGTATGTATTATTTTTTGACAAAATGCTGGCTGCCAAAGCTAGTAGACCCTTAAATTAGGAAACAATTAGGCCACTGTTTTATGTAATACACAAGATAGACAAAAGATCCTTTCTTTACTCGGTTCAATCTCAAGAGCATAGCAGACCATCTAAGTTAACGTGCTGAGATTTTTATAAATGTTATAGCTGTGAAAAGGTAGCGTCCCCTTCATTCGGGCAATACTTTACAAGATGCATTAGATAGGCAATCTGCACCCTCACACTGGGTCAAATTTCAAAGTAGGAAAATAGTCAAGTGAGCGGTGACAAACCAAAGTTTAAGAGCTGAAATTTGTTGTGGTTAATGATATACATATGAGTTTCTTCCTGAATAAGGCATTTTCTCGAAAAGGAATGTAATCGTACATCGGGAATGCAACAATCAACAATTACCAATTGCAACATAGATTAGGAGACTCGGTAGAGTCGCGCGCCAAGGAATAGTATACATATGCCGAGCATGCCTTTATGTATGGTACCCATGGCAACCAGCAATACACTAAATGCAGCCTGGACTTGACAGACAGCGGTTAGGTGTTGCGCCAGCGGTATTCTTAGGACATCCCCAGCATCCAATAAGTTTGTTTACTGTTCCTAATTCCTAATTTTTCCTATTTCCTATTTCCTGTTCGCTATTCCATTTTATTTCCGTTTGCCTCTTTACTATTTTTTTTTTACTGTTTCTGTTCTGTTAGTTTCGATTAGTATTTTATTATATATTTAAAAAATGCAAAAAGCAAGAATTCCCGTATTAACGGAGGACTTGCGAAGCGCCATTTCGAACAACGAGTGGTTGTGCGATGCCCACATTGATGTTTTTAATTCCCTTATAACTCAATATGGGTATGCTCCTCGGGAATCATGGAGACTTCAACTTCCTGATATGATACGTGAAGTACCACAAAATATGGAGCATGTGCAAATTTTATTTAGTGGTATTTCAGATCTTAGTGGACATTGGGTATGTGCTTATTATGATAAAAAAGTCATACATATTTATGATTCACTGAATCAACGGAAAATCCATGATGATCATAAAATATTCCTAAAGAGATTGTTTCCTTTTTATGATATAAATGATAAATCAGTTAAATTTCCGAAGGTTCAACAGCAACCGAATACAGATGACTGTGGCGTATATGCCATAGCATTTGCGACTTCGCTGCTGTTCAATATTCGGCCAAATAAAGTTGTGTACAATCACGCGAAAATGCGTAGCCACCTGATCACAATGTTAAAATCGCGCAATCTTCAGCATTTTCCACAAGATTCTACACGTTGCAGTCTTGTGAAAGTTCTGCCACTTTCGGTAGTACAGGCAAAAAGGCAGAAAGCAGAAGAGATGCGACTACTTCGATTTCATAAAAAGAAAACCGAAGTAACGTCTCCGGAAACTGTTCGTCTAATATCTCCATCAAGTAACAGTACTGGAGAGAAAAAGGCATCGTTGGTACAAAGCGACCTTATTAAAAACGTTCCAGTTTTGTCTGCATTTAGCGACTCCTCTGCAAAAAAGAGAGCCTCGTCTGCACCAAGCGACTCCTTTGCAAAGAAAATGACCTCGTCTGCACCAAGCGACTCCTTTGCAAAGAAAATTACCTCGTCTGCACCAAGCGACTCCTTTGCAAAGAAAATGAACCCGTCTGCACCAAGCGACTCCTTTACAAAGAAAATGAACCCGTCTGCACCAAGCGACTCCTTTGCAAAGAAAGTTATCCCGTCTGCACCAAGCGACTCCTTTGCAAAGAAAATTACCTCGTCTGCACCAAGCGACTCCTTTGCAAAGAAAATGAACCCGTCTGCACCAAGCGACTCCTTTGCAAAGAAAATGAACCCGTCTGCACCAAGCGACTCCTTTGCAAAGAAAGTTATCCCGTCTGCACCAAGCGACTCCTTTGCAAAGAAAATTACCTCGTCTGCACCAAGCGACTCCTTTGCAAAGAAAATGAACCCGTCTGCACCAAGCGACTCCTTTGCAAAGAAAATGAACCCGTCTGCACCAAGCGACTCCTTTGCAAAGAAAGTTATCCCGTCTGCACCAAGCGACTCCTTTACAAAGAAAATTACCTCGTCTGCACCAAGCGACTCCTTTGCAAAGAAAATGAACCCGTCTGCACCAAGCGACTCCTTTGCAAAGAAAATGAGCCTGTCTGCACCAAGCGACTCCTTTGCAAAAAAGAGAGCCTCATCTGCACCATGCGACTCCTTTGCAAAAAAGAGAGCTTTGTCTGCACCAAGCGACTCCTCTGTAAAGAAGACGGTCCCGTCTGTACCGAGTGACGCCCTTGTAAGGAAGAGAGCCTCTTCTGCATTAAGCGACACCGTTGCAAGGAAGAAGGCGTCGTCTGCATCTAGCGATTCCTTTGTAACGAAAAGAGCCTCGTCTGTATCGAGTGACAACATTGCAAAAACGCAGCTGATGTCTCCATCAAGCGACGATATTACAAAAACGCAGCTAATGTCTGCTGTGAAGAGTCTTATAAAGTTTGTGAGGAGGGAATATAAGGAAGTTGGGACGAGAAAAATAAAGGGATTTGGTGAGGAATTTGGTTGCGAGGAATTATTCCCGGCCTTGGAGAGGCCGGGTGAGGAGGGTTTCTTATCTTTCGGGGAATACGCGGGACGGAGGTTGGGAGTGAGAGGGGATGAGGTGATGTGCGTCTCAGCGCGACTGGGTGGCCGACTGGGAGGGACCGAGGGGTATCGGTAGGACGGAGGCTAGTAGGACAAAGAATTAGGCAAGATTTTCTCTCTCTCTCTCATGACTTAATATACTTGGGCGCCAGACACCCAGGGTGTCGAATCGAAAACGAAACCAACTTAATATTGCAACTATTAGCTAGAGAGAAGGAGATGCATGCGGGACTAGCTGATAGATAGAGAACGGGACGTGCAGGGCGCGGAGATCGGGGTCCGCCAGAGAAAGTCAACACAGAGTTGTATAAAATAACAGATGGTGTATTATCGAAAGCAGTAGTGATCAAGAATTTCCAATAGTGTGGCGGAAAGTAAGTCCGCTACACGGGCGGTTGTCGGCGCCCGTGAGCGAGACGCGGAACAAAATGGTCTATTTCACCGGAATGGTAGAATCGTACAAATATGAGGCGGCTAGAAGTGAAATAATCGAGAAGAGAAATCTCTTATCGCTACAATGGACGCCGGAGTGCCTCAGAATGTCAGGGGGTTTGTATTGACTCCCGCTCAGTACGAGGCTACAGCGTACAAGCTACAGAACAAAAACGTCATACGTCTGCCTGTGAATCTAGAAGCTGCCGGATTCAAACCGGAGAATCTCGCATTCTCGGTATATGACCGGCTTAATATCGTTATTGAATCTAAGAGTGACCGCCAATTTCTGAATCCTTTCATTCAGAGTGGCTGGCTCATCGATTTACGACAATTACATTTCATCGACGTTTACGATATCGAAAAATTCATGTCACATGAGTGCTGGACTCCTGCTAAGAGAATCCAGCTATGCAACGAATTACGAGATAAGATTTTACGTGAGTGTAAACTCAGATACAGGGTTTGCGGACCCGAAATGGAAACGCTAGTCCACCTGGACCGTGCCTGTCTCGCGTCTGAGCACGTGGGCATGTATAACGACGGTATTTATGTGGACTGGATGGGAAATTTTCACGATAAATGTTCATACACTTTGCGAAATGATTTCGCATCCACGCTTTTCCTTAAGATAGCCGACAATGATGCACTTGACCTAGGCCAGAAAAAGCTTTCCTGCCTTTATGCCTCTTTTGCGCAGAACAGACCGATAGTATATATCGGCTCCTCCCCTGGCACGGGGTGGATGTACGCTCGAAGACAACTTCGCCATATTAACAAACTTTTGAGTTTCGACCCGAGACCGTTGGACCGAGTTGAATTAGATTTGAACCCTACCGACATCTTCCATTTCAGTCAGAAAGTCATGAATGCCAACGACTTCATGATTCATCTCGACTCTGACGAGTCATTCGACCTGATCTGGGACGTGCGCGGTGATTTTACAACAGAAGCAGAATACGATCTTCTCGTGCGGGAAGAAATCCATCTTTTGACGAACATATTACATGAAGTTGGGTCGCAGTGCGCCCGTATGTGTATCAAGTTCGCTCCAAGATGGGCGGAGCATTACGTTCTGCCCAAGAATGGACGATTCTATAAAATGCCATTTTGTGAAGCCAGAGGTGTGCGTGAGCTGCGATACGTCGCCCGTTCCGCTGAACTAGCCACCTTCCCTCTAAAAACTGTAGATGAAGCCCGTTCATTCGCTGATGGGAAACGGGTTATGAAAGATCATGAACTTTTTATCAATGCGTCCCTCATGCGTCTTGATTGCGACAATTACATGGAATTAGATGTATTTTCTGACACTAAATTTGATATCAATTTATTTACGATAAACCGGAACGACGAGATTGCCATGAAGAATTATTTTCTAAAAATGGGCAGTTGTGCTATTACCAGCTATTTTGTCAAAGCCGCGCTCGATGAAAGCGAGCACGAGCTGAAAGAAGAGAAATTACGGAACGGGCTTTCGAGCCGATGCGGAGTTTATCGGCATCCACGGGACTTGAAACCGCGCAAACGCGAGACTAGAAAAGTTGTGATTCGTTGTGCGAGCAGAAGGCCCTCCAGGACGTCGTCAAAGCGCAATTCACAAATAACGATAACTTAGTTCCTTTACTTCCCTGATTACGGAACGCTAACAGAGTAGATCTCGATGAAGCCTAGCCTGATGGGCCACGAGGCGATCAGTCGAACAAAGAGGCGCAGGACATTCCCCTGCCAGCCTCTCTTGCACTGATCCCTCGGAAAACTCAATAATTACTTAAATCTGCCTACCGTTACTAAATGAAGGGTCCCCTCGACGCCTCGGCACGTTAATCGGCCTTCCTTCCTTCCTTCCTTCCTTCCTTCCTTAATTTCTATCTAGCGTCGGAACTCGGGACTCGATACGATACGGCGCTCGCTTGGTAGGCTCGGCACAACGAATGCCGTTAGGAATTCACGCGGTACGCACGCCGGCTAATTTTTCCCCCCTCACACCTAACGCAGCCTAAATGCCCGCTCGTCCAATCGGATCCCTTTCTGCCCGGGGAGCTTCCGCAACAGGGCCGGACCCCTGCGCTCTGGCGGTAGATTCCCTATGCAACGTCTTGCCACTTGAATCTTCTCGCCCTGGATCCGCTTTGCTGTCTTCTTCGGAGACTCCGTGGATGGCTGGTCCATGGGGAGGCTCCTTCTGACGCTGCTGGATCCGCAAGGAAGCTCCGACGCGGACGGGGTATCTTCCGACGGCCGCGGCGATCCTCTGGTTCTTTGCTAGGTGGTCTCGGTTGGTGCCGTGCTCCTTTGCCTAGATAGTGGTGGCTCGCGCGAAATTCAAACATGCATTAGTTTTCTTATTGCGTTACTTAGTTTTTGACGACTTGTCCTGGAGGCGCGGTACTTATTTAAGATGCGGAATTGCTGCGGGGAAGCCTTCCGGTCTTTTCTCCTAACAGGCGAGGGCGTGCCTCGTCACACTGCATTAAGCGATAATACATCAAAGACACAGTTGATGTCTGTATCAAGCGATAATATATTAAAGACACAGCTGATGTCCGAATTATCCAGCGAAAGATGTGCAGAGAAGCAGGCCTTGCCTGCATCTGGTGACAACATTGAAAAAAGGCAATCCCTGTCCGGGCTTAACGATAAAGGAGATAGAGAGAATACAAAATTACCTAGGTGTTCTAAAACCTATCTTCAGAACTATTATACAAAAAATAAAGACCACATACGTATCACGGTTGGAAAATATAAGGCAGAAAATAAAGACAAGATACATATCATGGATAACAAATATTATGTAAAAAATAAAGCTACAATACGTGCCAGGAGTACGAAACATTATGTAGAAAATAAAGATAGATTACGTGCCAGGACTACGAAATATTACCTAGAAAATAAAGATAGATTACGAATAACCGGCATAAAATATATTAAAAAACCCTGTAAAGATAGGCGACGTTTGTGGAATGAAAAGTATTATAGTAAACGTCGCGAAAGTTTTTATATGAAAGGCAAAGTGCGTATTGCACAGAAAATATGCCAGAAATATAAAACTTCCCGCATTCGTGGAAATACTATAGTTTTAAAACGAAGTGCTGTAAATTATATTCATAAAATATCAAAAAATCTTAAAAGTGAAACACTTATCAGCGGAAGAATTGAGGCTGAACGAATACTTAAATGGTGTTTATTCGTTAGACAGAATTATATATCCAATGTGGGAAAGGCATTGCAATATGTGAGGGAAAATGCTGAATTGTATCTAACACAGTTGTCAGCACTTGTTTGCGATGACCTTGATGGTATTCGAGATGTGTTATGTGGTAGTTCCAGACATACTCCTACGACGGAATCGTATTTTTCAGAGACAGTATACGATTTTAATATTATCAAATTAAAGGAGATGTCTCTCGCCATGAATAAATATGGACAGGTTACAAATGTTTTACCACTAATAGAATCAAAAGCCGGTGTAAAATCTAAGAAATCGTGGGTGTGTAATGAATTTTGTACAGTTCAACAGTCTCAAATACTTCAGCGATATCAGCGATTGTTGAGGGTTGTATCCGAATGTAGGAAAGTCAAAAACATACCAAAACTAGTAAAGCGCTTGAACCGATGTACAACAAAATGTACAAGTAAATTGGGACATTCGCATGGTTGTTATATAAAGCCTGATATTTGTCAATCATTACCCCTGGCAATACATTTCTTGTCTCCCCACTTTCCACGAGTCAGAAACATTGGTAGGTTAATGAATCGTTTGATTCAGTATTATAAACTCCTGCAAGTCTTGGATAAGGCATTGGCAGTCGGAGACGTTGCAGCCCTTAGGGAAATTATTAAAAATGCAGAGGAAGTGGCGGCAGAAAATTCATTGTTAGAACAAAACAAAATAAATTTAAATGAGGATGATATAATTCTTAAATATTCTAAAGCGTTTAAATTATTCATGGAAAGATCTGTGGACGCTCCTCGAAATGCATGTATATCGTGTGAAAAATTGCATTGTCGAAAATATGTTACTTGCGTGGCAGATATGAGAATCCCAATGGTTGGAAAATATTGGGAGAAGTTAATGGATTACTTAGAAAAACAAGAGATACATGTGGGCTATATCTGCCATTATTGTAAAGGCTATTTTCGCAGAGATGCTTTACCACCAGTATGTGTGTTAAATAATCTCTATGTAGAAAGAATGCCTGACATACTGTCGACGTTAAATGATTACGAAAAAATTTTAATTCAGCGTGCCAAAGCATTTCAATGTGTGCAACGATGTGGTACCATAATGAATAAAAAAATACCACACAGGCATATGATACCAAAAATAAAAGGAAGGGTATTTCATTTACCATTGCCAATTGAGCAAAGTTTAAAGAAAATATGCCCCGTAGAGGCTGCAATAAATCCTAATCATGAGGTGTATATATTAGTTCGCGGGATTCCGACGAAATCAAAAATAGTGTGGGAGAAATTGGTGGATTTAAAAAAAATTTTCCAACTTCTGACTTGGATGAAGGAAAATAATCCATTGTATTCCAAAATTATTTTGCCTCGTTCCCACAAAGAATTGTTATGTGAAAATTTTACACAAACAGAATATGAGATCACACAATCTGAATTAGAGACCAATGCAGATGAATGTGTAAAAACAGATACACCTGCTGCAATGCTAACTCAGATTACTGATCCAGATTCCTATTACGAACATTTCTCAATATACCCTCAGTGTGAGAAAAGACAGAATAATACGTCTACTGAGCTGTATCAAATGCTGAAAGTTGAAGCAGTTCCTCTAGACAATCGTTGCAAAGATTTGGATGTCTTGTGCTTTCCGGACTTATATCCATATGGCAAGAATGGTATAAATCAGGAACGACAAATCCAGATACGGGATTTCGACTTTGTAAAGTCGAGATTGATGTCAAAACATTCACATTTCCGCTTGAATCTTCAATATTTGTTCTTTTTAATGAACAATGCCAATATGCGTCAAATCAGTAGCGGAATTTACCATAAACTCAACACTGTCAATCCACGTGTGAGATATACAGCGACAGAATTTTTGAAATCCATGTCTGCAAAGGAATTGGAAGGAAATTTGGATACCATTTTCGGAAAACTGCCAAATACAAAACAATATTGGCGTAAAGTGAGGAGCAATGTTAATGCCATGACACGCGATTATGGGCCAGCAACTTGGTTTTTGACGTTAAGTCCGGCAGAATATCTATGGTCGGACTTAGCGGAATATATTAAAGAAGTAAGTTCTAGGTTGAGCTCCCTAAAATCGATAAACGAATTGGTTGCTACCGATCCAGTATCTGCAGCTAGATTCATAGAAAATAAATTCCAAGCAATGCTAGACTTTATTTGCTCTTCCGACAATCCCATAGGGAAAGTAGAGCATTATTTTGTCAGGCGCGAGTACCAAAATAGAGGAATGCCCCACTGGCATTTGATGATTTGGATAGAAGGTGCGCCCATAATAGGCAAAGCATCCGACGAAGATGTCAAAAGTTTCATATTAAAATATGTTACTTGTAAGATGCCCGATAAAAAGGTATCGCCGCAATTATATCGACGTGTCACCACTCATCAGGAGCATTACCACAACTCTTATTGTCAAAGAAAAAAGAAAACCAAGAAAGGTTTCACGACAAAATGTCGGTTTGGATTTGCACGTCCACTGACAGATAAAATAATATTAAGAGATCTCGCAGTCTCTATAGCAAATAGAAAGCAGCTAAAAAGTAAAAATCGTCTATACGATTTGCCTCGCGGGGAGCACGAGAAAAACTTAAATGATTATAATCCCACTGTACTCACGGCTTGGGAAGGAAATATGGACATTCAGTTTATCGGCGAAAAATCAGCGTTATTAAATTTATATTGCACAAAGTACACTACTAAGACGGAATGTAGTTATGGTGTGGATACTTTTAGCATAATCAACAGTACAAAGTCTCTTCATAGCAATTTGTGGAATATTGGATTACGCAGTTTAAGTAATAGAGAATGTGGTGCCATTGAAGCCGCGGATATTCTCTTGGGAATTTCTTTACATAGAACTGATCCTCATACGACATTTCGCTGGCTAGATGTAAATCAAATAAGAAGTAGAAAAGTAAGAACGCGACAGGAAATTGCTGCACTCGATTCGCAATCGACAGATATATTTTGTCACTCGTTCATTGATAATTATTACCCGAACAGACCGGACGAGTTAAAAACGTGGAATTTGTATGACTTTGCTAAGTGGTACGACGTATCGCGAGTTAAAACTTCAGGGTGCACGTTAGAATTCTACGATTCAAAAACTCGCTTGTATTTGAAGAAAAGAGATCGTGGTTATTTAATTAACCATTTTACATATAATAAGAATCTCAATCCAGAAAAATACTATTATTCAATGTTACTATTGTTTAAACCCTGGAGAGACTTGGACGAGTTAAAAGGTTGCTATGATACTTATACCGAAGCGTTTGCGTCGGTAAAATCAGAAATTATAAGCGGTCTCCAGTACCATGAACGTCTGGAGGAACTCCAAACAGCTTTTGATCATGTTCAAGAATTGATTGAGCAGAATATTCGAGAAAATGAACGTAAGAGTGAAAAACCTGATTCACCCGATGAGATGGAATGCCAACCTCTCGAGGTAGAAGGTGCAATGGTGGAGTTGAAAGAAATGGAGAAAAATGTCAAGATTGCTGATTGTAACATTACGCAGATGATACAGGAATTAAATTCTGATCAGAAAAGGATTTTTGAAAAGGTTACAGAAACAATTGCTAACAATTTAGACGATACGAATCATCCCCTGCTGCGCTTGTACGTCAGTGGAGAAGGCGGAACAGGAAAAAGTTTCTTGATTAAAACAGTGCGCTGTTGGACGAAACAAATAGTAGACAAAAATACTGCTGTATTAGCTCCTACGGGCGTAGCAGCATTCAATGTTGATGGTTTAACCGCACATAGATTATTTCAACTTCCCGTTGAACACGGTCAAACTCCTAGCTATAGACCGTTATCTGATATGGTCTTAAAAACATTACGTACCGAGTTAAAGAATACCGTTCTATTCATTATAGACGAAGTTTCGATGATATCAAACATTACTTTAATGTTTATACATGTGAGATTGGCAGAAATATTCGATACAGTTGACACGAACGATGGATGGTTTGGCAGAAAGCATATCCTTCTGTTTGGTGATTTATTACAGTTACCACCTGTTCAGGAAGAGCCAGCATTTATCAAAATTTCGAAAGAGAAAAATGCTAAATGTTTGAGTTCGTTGGCTAGTTATGACTTGTGGACTGAGCTATTCGCTTACGATGAATTGAGTAAAAATATGCGACAAAAAGATGATGATGCTTATCGTCAAATTCTTTCAAGAATTCGCCTAGGTGTTGTTACGGAAGCAGATATTTTGAAATTAGAATCGAGAAAAATTAAGTTCCTATCCAAGGACACTGATGCAAGGTTAGGTGAGCTTTGTGATTACATTCAAAGCTTACCGTCCGATGCAATTTGTTTACTGCCTACGTGTCATTTATGTGACGTACTTAATGCAGCAATGCTCAAAAGAATCAACAGCGAAGAAGTCAAGTTAACTGCACGCGACGTTCTCGATTGTGCACAATATTTAAAGAAACGTGTAAATAAACTCTTGGATCAATATGAGGAAGACAATTCTCAGACAGCTGGCTTAAGTAGAAATATAATTGTGAAAGTTGGTGCGAAAATAATGCTGAGACGTAACATTGATGTTACGTTAGGCCTTGTGAATGGTACTATTGGGGAAATTGTTGGATTTTCTAAAGCACTGGAAGCTACTGGTGATATTGACACTATACAGTTTCGTTTATCAACTGGTCAGATATGTTCATTAGAAAGAGTTACTTCTAAATTCCAAGCAATGGATAAAGCGTTCGTCATTCGGCACCAATTTCCAATATCGCTTAGCTATGGTATCACTATTCACAAGTGTCAGGGGCTAAGTTTGAAAACGGTTATAGTCGACGTAGGTAACACTGTCTTTAGTTGCGGTCAGACGTACGTTGCACTATCACGTGTAGCTTCGTTGGACGGTTTGCATCTAATTAATTTCGATCCGTATTCTATGCAAGCTAATAAATTAGCTGTATTGGAATATAACAGATTAAGAAGCATTTATAGACCTGATTTGGCAAATATAAATTATATGATGGAGAGGAAACAGAAAATCAGTGACAGATATTGGGCCGGACTACCAAAAGCGAGTATTGATGCAACGCATGCAGATAATAATCCGGTAATTGCGGTACGCTCCGTTAAAGGATTTTCTAATTCGGACCATGTATCCGCATACGCGAACGTAAGCATGCAATGTATGCTTCATTGCCAGATTATTCGTGAAAAAATGCTCAATCTCCAAAACAATGATGCGCTGAAAGCTTTGGCTCAAGTCTACATAAGTCAAGGAGTGGCACTCCTTAATTGTCTTGGGGTTAGGCAGTATTTAGGTGGAACTTTTATTGAAAGCCTTCCACAAGATGCAGCCGAATTTTTGCTCAGTATTATAAATAGTCACGACAGTATTAGACAAATCGTGGAACACGAGTTGACACATAAAATGCGCTGCAAAGTATGCCATCAAACGAGTGTCAGTACTGAGAAAAATGTAATTTGGACACTACCATTATGTGTACTAGAAGGAAAAAGTAAAGGTTTACAAGAAATAGTTAAGATGAATTGCGATTGGCACGAATTGGATGGTTCTCGATGCACCCATTGTGGAAGTAACGAGATGATATTTAAAACTGAGGTCACGATGGCTGGAAGTGTAATACTCATTCAATTACTACCCTTTCAAAAAAGGCAACACCAAATACTTAAGATTCCAAAATATAGTATCACAGGTGCACATACGTCGAAAATACTTATCGCCCAAAAAACATATAGAGCGATAAGCGCTATATTTTATCATCAACAAAATGATCAAAATAATAACCACGCTGGGCATTATACATGTTTTGTAAGAGATAAAAAAAATGCATTCATCAGCATTGATGATGAAAAGATTACGCAAAAAATTCAATGGCCGAGAGGTGCAAAAGATGCCTATATGTTCTTTTTTGAAGAACATGGGAAAAGATGATGTGATGTGAAATTTAACGTAATAAAAAAGTAGACAAATAGCCTATGTACGGACTCAGCATCAAATTTAAGAACAGCCAGCCTTTGTTCGCACATGGCGATAATTTTATAAGGAAATGTTTCTTGTTCGCATCTAGTCAACAATTCAGTGCTTGTCTCCACTAAGCGACAATTTTTTAAAGAACTGGATTAAAAATGTACTAGCATCGACTGAATTTAGCGGTACATTTGCTTCATTCAAAGCGTACCGGCATTGTTTGCATTTAGCTACATCCTTTGCGAAGAAGAGTGCCGTGTGAGCATCGCGTGACACCTTTGCAAAGAAGAGAGTCTCGTCTGCATTTAGCGACTCCTTTGCCAGGAAGAGTGCCCCGTCTGCATTTAGCGACTCCTTTGCAAAGAAGATGACTCCGTCTGCCCCGTGCGACACCCTTGCAAGGAAGCGTGCCCCGTCTGAATTTAGCGACTCCTTTGCAAAGAAGACGATACCGTCTGCACCAAGCGACTCCTTTCCAAAGAAAATGACCCCGTCTGCACCAAGCGACTCCTTTGCAAGGAAAATGACCTCGTCTGCACCAAGCGACTCCTTTGCAAGGAAAATGACCGCGTCTGCATCGGGCGATAACATTACAAAAACACAACTAATATTCTGCATTTAAAAGAAATCCTAGACAAAAATTATACCCCATTCTACCTTCCAAAACACGATATTTAATTCAAACGTTAAAAAAAAACTCCATGTATTCTTAAAAATGAACCATCAAGGATGCACATCACCCCAAAAAGACATTCATCTGCATATCGAGTGACAATATTACAAAAACAAAGTCACAGCTAGCCACGCCAAAAAGTATTTCGCATTTAAAAGAAATGCTACACAAACATTATCCGCCTTACTTCCCAAAACACGGCATTCAAATGTTAAAAAAAGCTCCAAGTGTTCTTGAAAATTAACCATCAAGAAAGCATCATATTCCCTCAAAAAGACATTCATCTGCATAACGAACGACAATATTACAAAAACAAGGATATATCTAGCACGAAAAAGTATTCTGTGTTTAAATGAAATCCAACACAAAAATTGACCCCCCTATCTTCCAGAACACGACGTTCAAATGTTAAAACAAGAAAACAAGTATTCTTGAAAATGAACTTGCAAGAAACCATGATGTCAACCAAAAAAGACATTTTTCTGCATCGAGCGACAATATTACAAATATAAAGATACATCTAACACCAAAACGTATTCCGCATTTAAAATAAATCATCCTACACATAAATTATCCTCCCTATCCCCCAAAACACGGCATTAAAATTAAAATGTAAAAAAAGAGGCACCAAATATTCTTAAAAATAATAATTATATGTAGAAAGTATACATTTCAAAAAGACATTCATCTCCACCGAGTGACAATATTACAAAAACAAAGATACATTTAAACCAAAAAGGTATTCGGTATTTAAAAGAAATCCTACATCCTATACAAAAATTACACTTCAAAACACGTACTTGCAATCTGAAAGAAGCACTGAGGAGTTTTCACAATGTTATATACTGTAATGAATAAAGAATATTCTTGAATTGAATGAACGACCAAAAAGGCACGATATCACCCCTCCCCCCGCCCTACTTCGCTGTCGCCCAAAAATGACATTCAAATGTTAAAAATTAATATGAACCGTATAGAAAGTATACATTTCAAAAAGACATTCGTCTCCATCGAGCGACAATATTACAAAAATTACAAAAACAAAGATACATTTAATACCAAAAAGGTATTCGGTATTTAAAAGAAATTCTACATCCTATACAAAAATTACACTTCAAAACATGTAATTGCAACCTGAAAGAAGCACTGAGGAGTTTTCACAATGTTACATACTGTAATAAATAGAGAATATATTCTTGAATGAACGACCAAAAATGCATGATATCAGCCCCCCCCCCCCCCCCCCTCCCCAACACCCCCCCCCGACATTAAAATGTTAAAAAATGCGCCAAGTAGTTTTGTCTACCTCTCTACAGTTTAATCCCACAGCAAAATTTACCAAAAATATAAACGGATATCATTCAAAAGCCAAGCCAATCATCAAAATTAACAAAAAAATTAATCAAATTCCAAAACAATCAAAATTAAATAAAATAAAATAAAGTCTACAAAAACTTGGCAAACTGGCCATGCGAATGACGATAGAGGGGTGTTTTGTCTCGGTCTTAATTACATCACGTTTCCACGCAGCCAGTTTGCCATTTTTGTAGAATTTATTTTATTTTATTTAATTTTGATTGTTTTGGAATTTGATTAATTTTTTTGTTAATTTTGATGATTGGCTTGGCTTTTGAATGATATCCGTTTATATTTTTGGTAAATTTTGCTGTGGGATTAAACTGTAGAGAGGTAGACAAAACTACTTGGCGCATTTTTTAACATTTTAATGTCGGGGGGGGGGGTGTTGGGGGGGGGGGTAATCTATTTTCTTTATTTCTATCCCTCAACTGTTTCTATTGCATCCTACTCTGAAAACTGCTATTGGAACTAACATCCACATCAACTTATTCCGTCGCTACAAGTAGTGAAACTCGATGAAATAGTCATAGGAAAAGGCCAACATCCGTCTTCTGTCGAAAGACGCGTCGGCTGCCCGCGGCGATTGGGGCCCCCTTGCCGCGGGCAAGGCACGCAGTCCTGACGAGGTGAGAAGATGGCACAGCCAATCACAATCTTTAGAGAGAGTGGGAGAGTGACTGTAGTCAATCTCTGTCTCACTCACTTGTACTGACCACGTTTCTCACACTGGCCGGATAGGGGACGCGCGGTCCATTCTATATGTCTATGGTACTGCCAGGGTTGCCAGATTAAGAGGGGGAAATGACGCATACGCATTTGGATAATCAGAATTTAGGGCTCAGGACGTATGACACGCAAAGAAATGCGGGTATCATTTTCGCCCCATCCACCTGTTAACTACTCCACGTAAGGAAAATTGAAATTTTTTAGTAGGATTGCAGGAAGCGGTGGAAAAGATTGTAGGAAAAGGAAATATATGATTCTTAGGTGAATAACAGCTGCTGGGAAGGAATTAAATATTGGCTAATACTTATAAATTTGAAATTAAAAATAATTTTAGTCCACTATATGAAGCTCTACAGAAGAGAAAGAAATATCATAAATATCTGCATACGTAAATGATGGAAGATGTAGCTGTATCCTCTGCATACACTCCAAACATAAAAACTTATATCTTTACTACGCTATAATAATTATTGGCACAGTGTTAGCATGTCGAAGACTCCAAGAGTCGAAGGGGTCCCTCGGAGCACCCTATGAAAAGGATAGGAGCGAGCTATACGGGAACAGGGCCTTGGAACTGACCTTGTCAAACCTTAATCTTAAAACGAAACGCACTCGCCCACGAGGAAATCATATAATATCTCCCAAACGGCAGGACCGATTCGTTTGATTCATTGGATTCAGAAAAATTATAGCTAAAATACAAAATTCAGAAATAAATCCTTAATACCGTAACGTTTTCATAAATCGGGAAGAAAGTTTGGCATTGATCGAATCCGCGTTACTTCGGGATAATAGAGTCTCGGCTGTCGCGCGCCATGGGTAGGGGATTACTACTTGGCGCGAGACTCTACCGAGTCTCTTGACCAGATAGTCACTGATAGGTTTCACGGTAAGCTGGTTGTTCAGGAATCATCGCCCTATTGACCCCCCTAGCTTTAAGCAATTGTTATCTAGTCATAGATTATCTAGTCATGCGCATTCGGCCCCGCAGCCGACTACCTGATTATCGATCCGCCTATCGATTCGCATAGATTTAACCAAGGAACGTAGCGATCGGAACGCTCCCCTGCGGAAGCATGAAGAACTTGCGCTTCTTCTCCGGCCGGCTTCCTCTTTCCGCCATAACTGTTACTTTTGCCCAAGGAAACGGACGCGTCCCTCGTGAGCGAATTATAGGAAGATTGTGTGTTGATCCACGTTGCAACCCGCTGATTAGCGATATTCTGTGCCGCCGAACCTACTGTGACTACCTTGTGATCTGTGATAGGACCGAGTGGTGTTCTTGCCACCGGGCCGCTTAATATACACGAAGCAAGATTCCGTACGGCAAGTACCTGACCCGCCTCAAGGTATTTTGAATAAACGCCATTGTTATCAGAACTTCCTCTTATATTTCTGCTGATTTCCCGACTAGCCTGAATCCAGAGTCCCGCAATATCCGCGACACTGGTACTTTAAATAAATTGGGAATGTTTTCACTATGATGTTCCCCTTCTAGTTCTCACGTTGGTCTATAAAGTGGCAAGCGAGAACATTAATAAACCTTCAAAGCATTGCAGAATGCTGTTGATTAATGAGCTGAAGAAACATAATCTTGATGATTACGTGATACTATTGCTTGAAGCTGGATTTAAAGGGAACAGTGATGAATGTAGAAGATTCAGAAAGCACGATCATTTATCTCATTTTGTACTAAAGATGTCATTAGCGTTTGAACAGACTAAAAAGAAATGGTTTTTCGAGCAAGAAGTTAGATTATTCAGGTGGAGGCTACTGTCTTTGGATGAGGACAGTATTATTACTTTTAAATGTATAAATAATTTACCGTAAGACGCTGTCAGTATATGCTATTTAATATAAAAAAGATTGTATGAACTTGTGACATTAATAATCAATTAATATCCTTGGTGTATTACCAAGATTCCAGAAAGTGAACAAAATGAAATACAAGGGTATCTGGATATGTGTAATTTCAATACACCCAATGGGTCGAATATGCCACACTTTAAACTACAATTCGCAGATGTATTAGACTTGATTTCCAAGCGACGTGTCTTCTTGTATAAGGGACAGGCCTTTGTACCACTGTCAAAGCTGCCACTACTATTCGTGAAAGGGTTCCAAGAATTACTATGTGGAAGTTTTGAGGTACGAGAATGTTGTCTAGTTGTACTAAGAATGTCTCTGAATGTCTAGTTCTACTAAGCTTATGAATCTTCCACATCTTCATGGAACTTCCCAAACATGTACAATCTACTGTCTTCCAATGGACCACGTGCAAGAATTTGCATAGCGATGATATAAACGAGGTAACGACTGCATTCTCTCACGATCCGAACGATCATTGCTGCTTACGAAATCATTAATTCCCCATTACTATTCCAGCTTTCTATGAGCAATTTCCCGCTGTGTATGAGAGCCCTCCAGGAGGTGTTGGGGTAGGTAAATTTAAAGGTGCCCCCTGGCCAGGCAGGGGGGCCGATTCCTATGACGGAATCATGGTGAGTAGCGACACCAGGGGTCCGAGCAGGACGACCGGTTCCGGGGGTTCAGGACCCTCCACCGGGAGTGGCATTTAAAGATGTCACGATAGATCCCACCAGTGATCCGCATTCCGGTACCATGGGTGCCAGTTAGTCCGCGTCGGATTGGCGACGTAACTGCGCAAGTTGAGGTCGGAGCATCGTGGTGGCAGTGGTTAACCCCGTACGCTGGGGTAAGGTCCTGGCCTAGGACGGGTCCTGGCGTGTGAGTTGCGTACCACCAACTCGGGAAACAGTCTTCCTTAGTCCGGTAGAGCGGGGATAGACGCTCGGCCTGCCAGTGACTGCACATAAAATGCCTGAACATTTGTGCTACTGGTAGATCAACTGATCCCGCTGATTGGGCGTGATCCCAATCCCGCTCCCATGGGGGAAGTCTGCGTTGGGGCTAGGCGCCAGGTACCGGACTTAAAACTGCAAGACACTAGATGTGTATGAGAGCTCTAAACGATTCGTTGCGAGCGAACCATCACTTACTGCACGGTGGCAGGGTCCAATACATACTATTCCTGAAGGGAATCGGCCTTCCTTTGGAGGAGACCGCGAATTTCCTGCGAAATGAATTTATGGAAAGAATGACAGAGGAGGAATTCAGGAAAAACAAATATGCCTATTACATAAGACATCTTTATGGGAAAGAGGGTAAAAGAATGGATTATGAACCATATAGTTGCAAGAAAATACTACAGTAGCATGTGGGGCCGCGCGACATACACGGATGCCCATACAAAGTAATGTCAGCGGATACCTTGACCACAAAACAACAGGAATGTGGATTGTGCGGTACAGGTAAGCACGTCCCTCCTTTCTGTACTTTGAGCGGCATTCTTATGCGCAATATTCCAGATATAGAAGACATCGTGAAATTATCCCGAGCGGGCAAGTGTCAAGAAGCCTGTGCACAATATTTTAATGTTACCCACGGATGCGTTACCCATCATACGCCGACTACACATCCGAATCAATATTTTAATGAAAGTTGTCAGAAACGGAAATCTAATGTAACCTAACCTTTAAATAAAACGTTCATTTTTATACTGCGAGTACTGCCCATAGCGTGACTGCAGTCACTCTCCATCTCTTTCATCTCGACACCGTAGCAGTGGTTTGTAGCGCCCCGATGACCCCCCAAAAAAATAAACACAAAAAACCACATTCGGGCACAAAAATTGAAACTATTCCGTAGAAAATGTTGTACTGCTCAGTGTAACATGATCTATACGGCGCGATAAAAGAGTAATGTCTGCGCAGTTTGAGAATTACAGATCGTGTTTCGAAAGAGAACCGAAGAGTTTCTAAATAGAAATTAAAAGTAATGTCTGCAGTCTCTTTCAATATTAAAGGTCGTTTTTATTAAGTAATAGAAACATCATCATATAATCATCACCATCCTCCCCATCCCGTGCACAACTTAAATATAAGAAATGAGAGATTTCTACGCGAGCTCACAAATGGCATAGATGGTAAAGTGACGACGGGTTGTCGAATAGGATTTTGAAAGATTCAAGTTCGATTCTCCCAAGTTTTTATTTTGATGACCAATTTTTCTTAAAAAATTTCTTTTCATGTTAAGACCGAAGTATACAGATGCGTCGATTTTGATGAAGTTCATTTCTCCTTTTGTCCCATTCTGATTCTTTGTCTCTCTGCAATCTATAATCTTTCTAATAATCTATTTTCTTTATTTCTATCCCTCAACTGTTTCTATTGCATCCTACTCTGAAAACTGCTATTGGAACTAACATCCACATTAACTTATTCCGTCGCTACAAGTAGTGAAACTCGATGAAATAGTCATAGGAAAAGGCCAACATCCGTCTTCTGTCGAAAGACGCGTCGGCTGCCCGCGGCGATTGGGGCCCCCTTGCCGCGGGCAAGGCACGCAGTCCTGACGAGGTGAGAAGATGGCACAGCCAATCACAATCTTTAGAGAGAGTGGGAGAGTGACTGTAGTCAATCTCTGTCTCACTCACTTGTACTGACCACGTTTCTCACACTGGCCGGATAGGGGACGCGCGGTCCATTCTATATGTCTATGGTACTGCCAGGGTTGCCAGATTAAGAGGGGGAAATGACGCATACGCATTTGGATAATCAGAATTTAGGGCTCAGGACGTATGACACGCAAAGAAATGCGGGTATCATTTTCGCCCCATCCACCTGTTAACTACTCCACGTAAGGAAAATTGAAATTTTTTAGTAGGATTGCAGGAAGCGGTGGAAAAGATTGTAGGAAAAGGAAATATATGATTCTTAGGTGAATAACAGCTGCTGGGAAGGAATTAAATATTGGCTAATACTTATAAATTTGAAATTAAAAATAATTTTAGTCCACTATATGAAGCTCTACAGAAGAGAAAGAAATATCATAAATATCTGCATACGTAAATGATGGAAGATGTAGCTGTATCCTCTGCATACATTCCAAACATAAAAACTTATATCTTTACTACGCTATAACAACTATTGGCACAGTGTTAGCATGTCGAAGACTCCAAGAGTCGAAGGGGTCCCTCGGAGCACCCTATGAAAAGGATAGGAGCGAGCTATACGGGAACAGGGCCTTGGAACTGACCTTGTCAAACCTTAATCTTAAAACGAAACGCACTCGCCCACGAGGAAATCATATAATATCTCCCAAACGGCAGGACCGATTCGTTTGATTCATTGGATTCAGAAAAATTATAGCTAAAATACAAAATTCAGAAATAAATCCTTAATACCGTAACGTTTTCATAAATCGGGAAGAAAGTTTGGCATTGATCGAATCCGCGTTACTTCGGGATAATAGAGTCTCGGCTGTCGCGCGCCATGGGTAGGAGATTACTACTTGGCGCGAGACTCTACCGAGTCTCTTGACCAGATAGTCACTGATAGGTTTCACGGTAAGCTGGTTGTTCAGGAATCATCGCCCTATTGACCCCCCTAGCTTTAAGCAATTGTTATCTAGTCATAGATTATCTAGTCATGCGCATTCGGCCCCGCAGCCGACTACCTGATTATCGATCCGCCTATCGATTCGCATAGATTTAACCAAGGAACGTAGCGATCGGAACGCTCCCCTGCGGAAGCATGAAGAACTTGCGCTTCTTCTCCGGCCGGCTTCCTTTTTCCGCCATAACTGTTACTTTTGCCCAAGGAAAC
The DNA here is from genome assembly GCA_963675795.1 of Crossocerus cetratus. Classification (NCBI taxonomy): domain Eukaryota; kingdom Metazoa; phylum Arthropoda; class Insecta; order Hymenoptera; family Crabronidae; genus Crossocerus; species Crossocerus cetratus. Next base: position 12,216,277 of record OY776671.1, read on the forward strand.
GGACGCGTCCCTCGTGAGCGAATTATAGGAAGATTGTGTGTTGATCCACGTTGCAACCCGCTGATTAGCAATATTCTGTGCCGCCGAACCTACTGTGACTACCTTGTGATCTGTGATAGGACCGAGTGGTGTTCTTGCCACCGGGCCGCTTAATATACACGAAGCAAGATTCCGTACGGCAAGTACCTGACCCGCCTCAAGGTATTTTGAATAAACGCCATTGTTATCAGAACTTCCTCTTATATTTCTGCTGATTTCCCGACTAGCCTGAATCCAGAGTCCCGCAATATCCGCGACACTGGTACTTTAAATAAATTGGGAATGTTTTCACTATGATGTTCCCCTTCTAGTTCTCACGTTGGTCTATAAAGTGGCAAGCGAGAACATTAATAAACCTTCAAAGCATTGCAGAATGCTGTTGATCAATGAGCTGAAGAAACATAATCTTGATGATTACGTGATACTATTGCTTGAAGCTGGATTTAAAGGGAACAGTGATGAATGTAGAAGATTCAGAAAGCACGATCATTTATCTCATTTTGTACTAAAGATGTCATTAGCGTTTGAACAGACTAAAAAGAAATGGTTTTTTGAGCAAGAAGTTAGATTATTCAGTTGGAGGCTACTGTCTTTGGATGAGGACAGTATTATTACTTTTAAATGTATAAATAATTTACCGTTAGACGCTGTCAGTATATGCTATTTAATATAAAAAAGATTGTATGAACCTGTGACATTAATAATCAATTAATATCCTTGCTGTATTACCAAGATTCCAGAAAGTGAACAAAATGAAATACAAGGGTATCTGGATATGTGTAATTTCAATACACCCAATGGGTCGAATATGCCACACTTTAAACTACAAATCGCAGATGTATTAGACTTGATTTCCAAGCGACGTGTCTTCTTGTATAAGGGACAGGCCTTTGTACCACTGTCAAAGCTGCCACTATTATTCGTGAAAGGGTTCCAAGAATTACTATGTGGAAGTTTTGAGGTACGAGAATGTTGTCTAGTTGTACTAAGAATGTCTCTGAATGTCTAGTTCTACTAAGCTTATGAATCTTCCACATCTTCATGGAACTTCCCAAACATGTACAATCTACTGTCTTCCAATGGACCACGTGCAAGAATTTGCATAGCGATGATATAAACGAGGTAACGACTGCATTCTCTCACGATCCGAACGATCATTGCTGCTTACGAAATCAATAATTCCCCATTACTATTCCAGCTTTCTATGAGCAATTTCCCGCTGTGTATGAGAGCCCTCCAGGAGGTGTTGGGGTAGGTAAATTTAAAGGTGCCCCCTGGCCAGGCAGGGGGGGCGATTCCTATGACGGAATCATGGTGAGTAGCGACACCAGGGGTCCGAGCAGGACGACCGGTTCCGGGGGTTCAGGACCCTCCACCGGGAGTGGCATTTAAAGATGTCACGATAGATCCCACCAGTGATCCGCATGCCGGTACCATGGGTGCCAGTTAGCCCGCGTCGGATTGGCGACGTAACTGCGCAAGTTGAGGTCGGAGCATCGTGGTGGCAGTGGTTAACCCCGTACGCTGGGGTAAGGACCTGGCCTAGGACGGGTCCTGGCGTGTGAGTTGCGTACCACCAACTCGGGAACCAGTCTTCCTTAGTCCGGTAGAGCGGGGATAGACGCTCGGCCTGCCAGTGACTGCACATAAAATGCCTGAACATTTGTGCTACTGGTAGATCAACTGATCCCGCTGATTGGGCGTGATCCCAATCCCGCTCCCATGGAGGAAGTCTGGGTTGGGGCTAGGCGCCAGGTACCGGACTTAAACTGCAAGACACTAGATGTGTATGAGAGCTCTAAACGTTTCGTTGCGAGCGAACCATCACTTACTGCACGGTGGCAGGGTCCAATACATACTATTCCTGAAGGGAATCGGCCTTCCTTTGGAGGAGACCGCGAATTTCCTGCGAAATGAATTTATGGAAAGAATGACAGAGGAGGAATTCAGGAAAAAGAAATATGCCTATTACATAAGACATCTTTATGGGAAAGAGGGTAAAAGAATGGATTATGAACCATATAGTTGCAAGAAAATACTACAGTAGCATGTGGGGCCGCGCGACATACACGGATGCCCATACAAAGTAATGTCAGCGGATACCTTGACCACAAAACAACAGGAATGTGGATTGTGCGGTACAGGTAAGCACGTCCCTCCTTTCTGTACTTTGAGCGGCATTCTTATGCGCAATATTCCAGATATAGAAGACATCGTGAAATTATCCCGAGCGGGCAAGTGTCAAGAAGCCTGTGCACAATATTTTAATGTTACCCACGGATGCGTTACCCATCATACGCCGACTACACATCCGAATCAATATTTTAATGAAAGTTGTCAGAAACGGAAATCTAATGTAACCTAACCTTTAAATAAAACGTTCATTTTTATACTGCGAGTACTGCCCATAGCGTGACTGCAGTCACTCTCCATCTCTTTCATCTCGACACCGTAGCAGTGGTTTGTAGCGCCCCGAGGACCCCCCAAAAAAATAAACACAAAAAACCACATTCGGGCACAAAAATTGAAACTATTCCGTAGAAAATGTTGTACTGCTCAGTGTAACATGATCTATACGGCGCGATAAAAGAGTAATGTCTGCGCAGTTTGAGAATTACAGATCGTGTTTCGAAAGAGAACCGAAGAGTTTCTAAATAGAAATTAAAAGTAATGTCTGCAGTCTCTTTCAATATTAAAGGTCGTTTTTATTAAGTAATAGAAACATCATCATATAATCATCACCATCCTCCCCATCCCGTGCACAACTTAAATATAAGAAATGAGAGATTTCTACGCGAGCTCACAAATGGCATAGATGGTAAAGTGACGACGGGTTGTCGAATAGGATTTTGAAAGATTCAAGTTCGATTCTCCCAAGTTTTTATTTTGATGACCAATTTTTCTTAAAAAATTTCTTTTCATGTTAAGACCGAAGTATACAGATGCGTCGATTTTGATGAAGTTCATTTCTCCTTTTGTCCCATTCTGATTCTTTGTCTCTCTGCAATCTATAATCTTTCTAATAATCTATTTTCTTTATTTCTATCCCTCAACTGTTTCTATTGCATCCTACTCTGAAAACTGCTATTGGAACTAACATCCACATTAACTTATTCCGTCGCTACAAGTAGTGAAACTCGATGAAATAGTCATAGGAAAAGGCCAACATCCGTCTTCTGTCGAAAGACGCGTCGGCTGCCCGCGGCGATTGGGGCCCCCTTGCCGCGGGCAAGGCACGCAGTCCTGACGAGGTGAGAAGATGGCACAGCCAATCACAATCTTTAGAGAGAGTGGGAGAGTGACTGTAGTCAATCTCTGTCTCACTCACTTGTACTGACCACGTTTCTCACACTGGCCGGATAGGGGACGCGCGGTCCATTCTATATGTCTATGGTACTGCCAGGGTTGCCAGATTAAGAGGGGGAAATGACGCATACGCATTTGGATAATCAGAATTTAGGGCTCAGGACGTATGACACGCAAAGAAATGCGGGTATCATTTTCGCCCCATCCACCTGTTAACTACTCCACGTAAGGAAAATTGAAATTTTTTAGTAGGATTGCAGGAAGCGGTGGAAAAGATTGTAGGAAAAGGAAATATATGATTCTTAGGTGAATAACAGCTGCTGGGAAGGAATTAAATATTGGCTAATACTTATAAATTTGAAATTAAAAATAATTTTAGTCCACTATATGAAGCTCTACAGAAGAGAAAGAAATATCATAAATATCTGCATACGTAAATGATGGAAGATGTAGCTGTATCCTCTGCATACATTCCAAACATAAAAACTTATATCTTTACTACGCTATAACAACTATTGGCACAGTGTTAGCATGTCGAAGACTCCAAGAGTCGAAGGGGTCCCTCGGAGCACCCTATGAAAAGGATAGGAGCGAGCTATACGGGAACAGGGCCTTGGAACTGACCTTGTCAAACCTTAATCTTAAAACGAAACGCACTCGCCCACGAGGAAATCATATAATATCTCCCAAACGGCAGGACCGATTCGTTTGATTCATTGGATTCAGAAAAATTATAGCTAAAATACAAAATTCAGAAATAAATCCTTAATACCGTAACGTTTTCATAAATCGGGAAGAAAGTTTGGCATTGATCGAATCCGCGTTACTTCGGGATAATAGAGTCTCGGCTGTCGCGCGCCATGGGTAGGAGATTACTACTTGGCGCGAGACTCTACCGAGTCTCTTGACCAGATAGTCACTGATAGGTTTCACGGTAAGCTGGTTGTTCAGGAATCATCGCCCTATTGACCCCCCTAGCTTTAAGCAATTGTTATCTAGTCATAGATTATCTAGTCATGCGCATTCGGCCCCGCAGCCGACTACCTGATTATCGATCCGCCTATCGATTCGCATAGATTTAACCAAGGAACGTAGCGATCGGAACGCTCCCCTGCGGAAGCATGAAGAACTTGCGCTTCTTCTCCGGCCGGCTTCCTTTTTCCGCCATAACTGTTACTTTTGCCCAAGGAAACGGACGCGTCCCTCGTGAGCGAATTATAGGAAGATTGTGTGTTGATCCACGTTGCAACCCGCTGATTAGCAATATTCTGTGCCGCCGAACCTACTGTGACTACCTTGTGATCTGTGATAGGACCGAGTGGTGTTCTTGCCACCGGGCCGCTTAATATACACGAAGCAAGATTCCGTACGGCAAGTACCTGACCCGCCTCAAGGTATTTTGAATAAACGCCATTGTTATCAGAACTTCCTCTTATATTTCTGCTGATTTCCCGACTAGCCTGAATCCAGAGTCCCGCAATATCCGCGACACTGGTACTTTAAATAAATTGGGAATGTTTTCACTATGATGTTCCCCTTCTAGTTCTCACGTTGGTCTATAAAGTGGCAAGCGAGAACATTAATAAACCTTCAAAGCATTGCAGAATGCTGTTGATCAATGAGCTGAAGAAACATAATCTTGATGATTACGTGATACTATTGCTTGAAGCTGGATTTAAAGGGAACAGTGATGAATGTAGAAGATTCAGAAAGCACGATCATTTATCTCATTTTGTACTAAAGATGTCATTAGCGTTTGAACAGACTAAAAAGAAATGGTTTTTTGAGCAAGAAGTTAGATTATTCAGTTGGAGGCTACTGTCTTTGGATGAGGACAGTATTATTACTTTTAAATGTATAAATAATTTACCGTTAGACGCTGTCAGTATATGCTATTTAATATAAAAAAGATTGTATGAACCTGTGACATTAATAATCAATTAATATCCTTGCTGTATTACCAAGATTCCAGAAAGTGAACAAAATGAAATACAAGGGTATCTGGATATGTGTAATTTCAATACACCCAATGGGTCGAATATGCCACACTTTAAACTACAAATCGCAGATGTATTAGACTTGATTTCCAAGCGACGTGTCTTCTTGTATAAGGGACAGGCCTTTGTACCACTGTCAAAGCTGCCACTATTATTCGTGAAAGGGTTCCAAGAATTACTATGTGGAAGTTTTGAGGTACGAGAATGTTGTCTAGTTGTACTAAGAATGTCTCTGAATGTCTAGTTCTACTAAGCTTATGAATCTTCCACATCTTCATGGAACTTCCCAAACATGTACAATCTACTGTCTTCCAATGGACCACGTGCAAGAATTTGCATAGCGATGATATAAACGAGGTAACGACTGCATTCTCTCACGATCCGAACGATCATTGCTGCTTACGAAATCAATAATTCCCCATTACTATTCCAGCTTTCTATGAGCAATTTCCCGCTGTGTATGAGAGCCCTCCAGGAGGTGTTGGGGTAGGTAAATTTAAAGGTGCCCCCTGGCCAGGCAGGGGGGGCGATTCCTATGACGGAATCATGGTGAGTAGCGACACCAGGGGTCCGAGCAGGACGACCGGTTCCGGGGGTTCAGGACCCTCCACCGGGAGTGGCATTTAAAGATGTCACGATAGATCCCACCAGTGATCCGCATGCCGGTACCATGGGTGCCAGTTAGCCCGCGTCGGATTGGCGACGTAACTGCGCAAGTTGAGGTCGGAGCATCGTGGTGGCAGTGGTTAACCCCGTACGCTGGGGTAAGGACCTGGCCTAGGACGGGTCCTGGCGTGTGAGTTGCGTACCACCAACTCGGGAACCAGTCTTCCTTAGTCCGGTAGAGCGGGGATAGACGCTCGGCCTGCCAGTGACTGCACATAAAATGCCTGAACATTTGTGCTACTGGTAGATCAACTGATCCCGCTGATTGGGCGTGATCCCAATCCCGCTCCCATGGAGGAAGTCTGGGTTGGGGCTAGGCGCCAGGTACCGGACTTAAACTGCAAGACACTAGATGTGTATGAGAGCTCTAAACGTTTCGTTGCGAGCGAACCATCACTTACTGCACGGTGGCAGGGTCCAATACATACTATTCCTGAAGGGAATCGGCCTTCCTTTGGAGGAGACCGCGAATTTCCTGCGAAATGAATTTATGGAAAGAATGACAGAGGAGGAATTCAGGAAAAAGAAATATGCCTATTACATAAGACATCTTTATGGGAAAGAGGGTAAAAGAATGGATTATGAACCATATAGTTGCAAGAAAATACTACAGTAGCATGTGGGGCCGCGCGACATACACGGATGCCCATACAAAGTAATGTCAGCGGATACCTTGACCACAAAACAACAGGAATGTGGATTGTGCGGTACAGGTAAGCACGTCCCTCCTTTCTGTACTTTGAGCGGCATTCTTATGCGCAATATTCCAGATATAGAAGACATCGTGAAATTATCCCGAGCGGGCAAGTGTCAAGAAGCCTGTGCACAATATTTTAATGTTACCCACGGATGCGTTACCCATCATACGCCGACTACACATCCGAATCAATATTTTAATGAAAGTTGTCAGAAACGGAAATCTAATGTAACCTAACCTTTAAATAAAACGTTCGTTTTTATACTGCGAGTACTGCCCATACCGTGACTGCAGTCACTCTCCATCTCTTTCATCTCGACACCGTAGCAGTGGTTTGTAGTGCCCCGATGACCCCCCAAAAAAATAAACACAAAAAACCACATTCGGGCACAAAAATTGAAACTATTCCATAGAAAATTTTGTACTGCTCAGTGTAACATGATCTATACGGCGCAATCAAAGAGTAATGTCTGCGCAGTTTGAGAATTACAGATCGTGTTTCGAAAGAGAACCGAAGAGTTTCTAAATAGAAATTAAAAGTAATGTCTGCAGTCTCTTTCAATATTAAAGGTCGTTTTTATTAAGTAATAGAAACATCATCATATAATCATTACCATCCTCCCCATCCCGTGCACAACTTAAATATAAGAAATGAGAGATTTCTACGCGAGCTCACAAATGGCATAGATGGTAAAGTGACGACGGGTTGTCGAATAGGATTTTGAAAGATTCAAGTTCGATTCTTCCAAGTTTTTATTTTGATGACCAATTTTTCTTAAAAAATTTCTTTTCATGTTAAGACCGAAGTATACAGATGCGTCGATTTTGATGAAGTTCATTTCTCCTTTTGTCCCATTCTGATTCTTTGTCTCTCTGCAATCTATAATCTTTCTAATAATCTATTTTCTTTATTTCTATCCCTCAACTGTTTCTATTGCATCCTACTCTGAAAACTGCTATTGGAACTAACATCCACATTAACTTATTCCGTCGCTACAAGTAGTGAAACTCGATGAAATAGTCATAGGAAAAGGCCAACATCCGTCTTCTGTCGAAAGACGCGTCGGCTGCCCGCGGCGATTGGGGCCCCCTTGCCGCGGGCAAGGCACGCAGTCCTGACGAGGTGAGAAGATGGCACAGCCAATCACAATCTTTAGAGAGAGTGGGAGAGTGACTGTAGTCAATCTCTGTCTCACTCACTTGTACTGACCACGTTTCTCACACTGGCCGGATAGGGGACGCGCGGTCCATTCTATATGTCTATGGTACTGCCAGGGTTGCCAGATTAAGAGGGGGAAATGACGCATACGCATTTGGATAATCAGAATTTAGGGCTCAGGACGTATGACACGCAAAGAAATGCGGGTATCATTTTCGCCCCATCCACCTGTTAACTACTCCACGTAAGGAAAATTGAAATTTTTTAGTAGGATTGCAGGAAGCGGTGGAAAAGATTGTAGGAAAAGGAAATATATGATTCTTAGGTGAATAACAGCTGCTGGGAAGGAATTAAATATTGGCTAATACTTATAAATTTGAAATTAAAAATAATTTTAGTCCACTATATGAAGCTCTACAGAAGAGAAAGAAATATCATAAATATCTGCATACGTAAATGATGGAAGATGTAGCTGTATCCTCTGCATACACTCCAAACATAAAAACTTATATCTTTACTACGCTATAATAATTATTGGCACAGTGTTAGCATGTCGAAGACTCCAAGAGTCGAAGGGGTCCCTCGGAGCACCCTATGAAAAGGATAGGAGCGAGCTATACGGGAACAGGGCCTTGGAACTGACCTTGTCAAACCTTAATCTTAAAACGAAACGCACTCGCCCACGAGGAAATCATATAATATCTCCCAAACGGCAGGACCTATTCGTTTGATTCTTTGCTCATTGGATTCAGAAAAATTATAGCTAAAATACAAAATTCAGAAATAAATCCTTAATACCGTAACGTTTTCATAAATCGGGAAGAAAGTTTGGCATTGATCGAATCCGCGTTACTTCGGGATAATAGAGTCTCGGCTGTCGCGCGCCATGGGTAGGGGATTACTACTTGGCGCGAGACTCTACCGAGTCTCCTGACCATATAGTCACTGATAGGTTTCACGGTAAGCTGGTTGTTCAGGAATCATCGCCCTATTGACCCCCCTAGCTTTAAGCAATTGTTATCTAGTCATAGATTATCTAGTCATGCGCATTCGGCCCCGCAGCCGACTACCTGATTATCGATCCGCCTATCGATTCGCATAGATTTAACCAAGGAACGTAGCGATCGGAACGCTCCCCTGCGGAAGCATGAAGAACTTGCGCTTCTTCTCCGGCCGGCTTCCTTTTTCCGCCATAACTGTTACTTTTGCCCAAGGAAACGGACGCGTCCCTCGTGAGCGAATTATAGGAAGATTGTGTGTTGATCCACGTTGCAACCCGCTGATTAGCGATATTCTGTGCCGCCGAACCTACTGTGACTACCTTGTGATCTGTGATAGGACCGAGTGGTGTTCTTGCCACCGGGCCGCTTAATATACACGAAGCAAGATTCCGTACGGCAAGTACCTGACCCGCCTCAAGGTATTTTGAATAAACGCCATTGTTATCAGAACTTCCTCTTATATTTCTGCTGATTTCCCGACTAGCCTGAATCCAGAGTCCCGCAATATCCGCGACACTGGTACTTTAAATAAATTGGGAATGTTTTCACTATGATGTTCCCCTTCTAGTTCTCACGTTGGTCTATAAAGTGGCAAGCGAGAACATTAATAAACCTTCAAAGCATTGCAGAATGCTGTTGATCAATGAGCTGAAGAAACATAATCTTGATGATTACGTGATACTATTGCTTGAAGCTGGATTTAAAGGGAACAGTGATGAATGTAGAAGATTCAGAAAGCACGATCATTTATCTCATTTTGTACTAAAGATGTCATTAGCGTTTGAACAGACTAAAAAGAAATGGTTTTTTGAGCAAGAAGTTAGATTATTCAGTTGGAGGCTACTGTCTTTGGATGAGGACAGTATTATTACTTTTAAATGTATAAATAATTTACCGTTAGACGCTGTCAGTATATGCTATTTAATATAAAAAAGATTGTATGAACCTGTGACATTAATAATCAATTAATATCCTTGGTGTATTACCAAGATTCCAGAAAGTGAACAAAATGAAATACAAGGGTATCTGGATATGTGTAATTTCAATACACCCAATGGGTCGAATATGCCACACTTTAAACTACAAATCGCAGATGTATTAGACTTGATTTCCAAGCGACGTGTCTTCTTGTATAAGGGACAGGCCTTTGTACCACTGTCAAAGCTGCCACTATTATTCGTGAAAGGGTTCCAAGAATTACTATGTGGAAGTTTTGAGGTACGAGAATGTTGTCTAGTTGTACTAAGAATGTCTCTGAATGTCTAGTTCTACTAAGCTTATGAATCTTCCAGATCTTCATGGAACTTCCCAAACATGTACAGGGTGATTCGGGTAAGAGCTATCGGCTTTTTACCATAGTATTTTGAGTTATTGATTTTACCGGTAATTGACTCGCCTGCCCCGTGATGTCACCGGTGTCGCGTGACTGCTCGGGGCCAACTGGCCGAATCGCGCCAGATACCGACAGTCTCCCCATTAACCGGCAAGGGCAGAATGTGCCGGGACAATATTTCTGCAGCACACTGGAAGGGAGAGTGCGAATGATGACATAATAAAATGTTTCACGCATGATAGATACTGTCATTGTTATATTCTGTCATTCGTAATAGTTTTAGTCTTTCTTTTTACTATAAAGCGTAATATTGAAAGAGCCAGCAGTTCTCCAATTAGTTCGGGGATCATCATCATCGGGCTTTTGCACTTTTGCGACGGGCTGGCATTAGACGCGCTCGTCGTCAATCGCCGTGAAATGACAAGCCGCATGCTGCTGCACCTGCACGCCCGTCTGCAGCAGCAATGCGATCAAGCGGTGCGATTCAATTGCGGACTGCTTCGCACTCGGTGTGCGTGCTGCCTTACGCCTATAGAAAATCAATAAGGCTGATGTCTGAACGTGTCGATCGTCCTCCGCCAATTTCGCGATGGATCGGTATTTTCCAACCGGCTCATTTCCATCACGAACGCCGCCAGCTACGGTAAGTGATACAGGTTATCATAGGTTAAATTAATATATATTAATTAAGATATTATTATTCTCTCTTCGCAGATATGGACGAAGCTAAGCCAACGACCAGCGGCACCAGCGGAGGCGGGCAGGCGGCCACTTCGTGTAAGTTTCCAATCTCGCTCTCTCAGCCTCTCTCAGTCCCTCCAAGTCTCTCTCAGTCTCTCCAAGTCTCTCCAAGTCTCGCTCAATCTCTCTCAGTCTCGTTCAGTCTCTCTCTCTCTCTCTCTCTCTCTCTCTCTCGTGAGTAGACTCCACGCACTTTTCTTCGCTCCTACTTTTAGAGCCATTTTCTGCCGGTTCTCTGCCCCGTGGGGCCTGTTCCAGGTTTTGAGCGTATTCTCGATCGGCCCGCCTACACTTTGGCCTATTTACTTCATCGGCCTCTTACCTAGCCGACGAGAATACGCCCTATCTTTCTGTGCCAAATTGACAGAAATTCTAACCCCCAATTACTGGGTCGGTTAATTTTTGTCGCCTGGGAAATTTGAACTGGTCAACCTACACCCACGCCCTCCTGCTAACCGCTGCTACGGGTGCCACCTGTCATACATCACCTAGCCGCCTCAACCTAACCTGCTATGGAACGACTGACAGCTTGCGCCAAGTGTCGCAAAGATATTGCGAAGGAGGTGGTCACCTGCTCCTCCTGCAAGGGCAAGATGCACCCTGGGTGCCTCAAATCGCATTCATCTGCGTGCAAGGGCGCCCTGATGCCTGCGATGCCTAGCCCGACTGTCGCTGTCCCCAGCTTACCACAGCGATCTACTGCCTCCGCCGTCGCCTCAGCGGCAACCTCACCTGCTGCTTCTGCTACGGCCTCCTCTCTGCCGCCCGCTCCGGTGCCTGCCCCGGGTACGGTCACGTCGGTGGACATCAGTGGACTTACTGCCATTATTGAGGTGCTAGCTAACAAGCTTGATAGCTTTATGGCAGACCAGCGGAACCAGATGACAGAGCTGAAGTCTTGCCTACAAGTCCTGTCCGCGACTTCAACTCAACACGCCGGCATGATTGCTGATCTAGACGGCCGCACTTCATCGTTGGAATCAAGGGTGAGTGCGACTGACTCGCAGCTCGCCAACCTTTCGTCCGTCGCGAGCTCTCTTACTGTGACCAAAAAGGCCGTGGATAGCCAGGCCTTGGAGGTTACGACGCTCAATCGGCGACTCGCCAGGCTCGAGCTCGCTGACCGTTCCAGCGATATATCAATATCGGGAATCCCAGAGACCTCTGCCGAGGATCTTAAGACGCTCGTGACTCGGCTTGCGCGTGCGCTGGGTACTGCCATATCCCCCAGTGATGTGGTCTCCGTCTCGCGCCTGCGCGGGACGCCCACCGTTGATCGGCCGCGCATGATCGTCGCGCACCTATCGTCTGCCTCCGTGCGGGACTCTTTACTTGCCGCTAAGCGCACGAAGCGCGATCTCTCCGCTTCGGCGATCGATCCTGCCTTCCCAACTAGGGCCGTGCATGTTAACGAGTTCCTGCCCCGGGAGCTATCCGTACTTCTTAGGCAATGTCGCGCGATTGCCCGAGAGCGTCGTTATTCGCGCGTCTGGCACCGGAACGGGAGCGTTTTCATTAAGAAATCGGACTCCAGTGCTCCGATCCGGATCGACTCCTCGGCTGAGCTAGAGTTTAAGTTAGAATGATGTCCGGTCCCCCATGCGTCGCCTTCAGTTCGCCCCCTACGCCTCGGACACATTAATGCCGAGTCTCTTGCGCGGCATTTTGTTCCCTTCGCGTCTTTCTTCTCTTTCTCGTCTTACGACATCATCGCGGCTACGGAGACTTGGCTCTCCCCCTCTACTCCAAGCTCTGTCTGCTCGCTACCGGGCTATACTCTCCTTCGGTTTGATAGGAATGGCAGAATGGGTGGAGGCGTCTGCCTCTTTATTCGCGATTCCTTCCCGACTACAGTAATCGCGTCTTCCTCTCACAGTCAGTTTTTCGGCCCCGAATATCTTTTTGCAGAGGTGGTTATCCCCTCTGCCGGCTCTCTTCTTGTGGGGGTGGTTTATCGCCCCCCGCACGCTCCTCTCTCGAACTTTGAGCCCGTGTTCGCCGACATCGTCTCGGACTTCCCGAATAAGGTCATTCTGGGCGATTGGAACGCGGACATGTGCTCTCAGTCCTTCGACGCGACTTACCTTGGAGGACTCTTTTCTCGTCTTAACCTCTACTCTATCCCCTATTCTCCCACCTTTCGCACCTCCTCCTCTTCCACTTGGCTTGACCTCGGGCTTGTTGACGACTCTAGCAGGGTAGCTTCTTTCTCGCAAAGTACAGAGCCCCATTGCTCTAATCATGATCTAATTTCGCTAGACTACGTTTTAACTTCTCGGGTAATTCCTACCACTCATCTCCGTCGTAGGTATGGTGCCATCTCTCGTGACGCGCTGCTCGATGACATCTCGCGATACTTAGGCGCTTTACTTAGCTGTGTTCGTCTTGTCTCGAACTCTTGTGAGAGTGGCGTTGATCGGTTGGTGGATGATCTCAATGCGGGTCTGCTCTTGGTTCTCAACGAGCATGCACCGCTCCGAACTCTTCGCTTTCGACGGCCTCCTGCCCCCTGGATCACCCCTGAGATCCGAGACGAGATGCGCTTGCGTGACTCGCTCAGGAGATCTTTCCGGCGTACTGCTAACCCGGGTGCTTGGGCTCTCTACCGAGCCTCACGTAACCGGGTACAGTCCCTTCTGGTGCGAGCCAGATCTTCTTTCCTGTTCCTCCACTTCTCTTCCCCCAGGCGTCCGTATGATCTTTGGCGTGAGCTGAGATCATTCGGTGTCCTCCCCTCCTCACACATTCCCCCTCCCTCTCACCTGTCTCCGGACAGTCTCAATTCTTTTTTTCTCACCGCTCATGCCCCCTCCCCACCGGCCGTCCCTGCTTGCCTCTCAATGTCTCACCATACCTCCGCCGACTCGCGTTTCTACTTCTCCCCCGTCACCGTGGAGAGCCTTGCTCGCGCTGTGCGCCTTTCTAACTCGTCGATCTCGCCCTCGGATGAGCTGAGTGCGAGATTTCTGCTTCTCTCTCTCCCTGCTATCTTCTCTACTGTACTTCAACTCTTTAACTCTTCTTTTACTTTCTCCATTTTTCCTAATGCCTGGCGTAAAGCCATCATCACCCCTATCCCGAAAAAACCTAATGCCTCTGCTCCTGCCGACTTTCGCCCTATTTCACTCCTTCCTGAGCTGTCCAAGATCTTCGAGAGGGTTGTCCTCCACGATATCCAGGGTTTCCTCAGTAGCTCTGGGATGTTGGACCCCTCGCAACATGGTTTTGTGAAAAACCGATCTTGTCAGACGGCTCTCCTGACACTCCTGGACGATGTCCGTTTTGCTGCTGACCAGCGGATGGTCACAGTCCTGGTGTGTCTTGATTTTTCTAAGGCCTTTGATACCGTAGACCACTCTATTCTTCTATCGAAGCTCCACTCTCTTAATTTCTCTCTTCCGGTCTTACGGTGGATCTGGTCTTACCTCACAAACAGGGTTCAGGCAGTCAGAGTCGGACGGTGTATCTCCTCTTGGTCCCCGGTCCATTCGGGCGTGCCGCAGGGTTCCGTCCTTGGTCCGTTCCTCTTCTCTCTCTACATCCAGGATCTCAATTCCGCTATCAAGTTCTCCAAGGTCGTAAAATACGCGGATGATGTGCAATTGTACATCTCCGCGCCTTACTGTGAGTTGGAGGGTGCTATTACAAAGATCAACTCTGACCTCGCTGGTGTCTCTGCCTGGTCTGCAATGAATTCTCTCTCTCTTAATGTCTCGAAAACGCAGTGCCTGATGCTCGGCTCTGCTCGTGCCCTGGGCCTGCAGTTTGTCTCTGGCGCTCCCCTGGTCCAGATGGGTGGTATGCCCATCCCGTACGCCTCTCAGGTTGTCTCGCTGGGCCTGCACATCTCGCCCTCCCTCGACTGGGGCGATCACGCCGGTCACATCTGCAGCAAGGTCTATGGTGCGCTTGCGGGACTTCGACGTCATAGTACTGCGCTACCGCGGAGCCTAAAGACTAGGCTCGTATCCTCCCTCATTCTGCCACACCTAGACTATTGCTGTCTAGCTCTCCTTGGGCTCGGCGTCACAAGCGATCTGCGCCTCCAGCGTGCGCTGAACGCCGCCGTGCGTTTCATTTTCGACCTACCACGCGATGCGCATATTACGCCCTACTATCGACGGTTAGGGTGGCTTAAGGTCCGGGAGAGGAGACTTCTCTTCCTTGGACTGAGCATTTTCCGGGCGCTCAACTCCGACGAGCCGACATTCTTTCGGGCTTTTCTCACGTCCAGGGTAGCGGTTGGCTATCCGACTCGACAGAGAGGCCCTCTTTTCCGCGTGCCTATACACCGCACAAGTTTCTGCGGGGCCGCGTACGCAGTGCGTGGTCCTCTTTTCTGGAACTCACTCCCACCTTCGATCAGGGAGTGTAACAGCGAGATGGCCTTCCGGAGAGCGTTAATGGCTTACTTCCTCGACTCCTATGAGGACTGACTCTTGTCACCTCTCTGCTTTTTCTGTTGCTGCGACTGCATGGGGTGTTCTTATATTCTTATATTCTTATATTGTATATATTGTATGCTATAATTGTATATTTTTCCTCTGCTTCTGCGTGCGTGCATGCTACTGCTTGCTGCTTTTATCCTAGTTTATAAGCTCATTGTAATGTACACATCTTTCTGTATACTTTTTTTGGCCTGAGAGGACTACTTAGTCCTAGGACAATAAACCTAGTCTAGTCTAGTCTAGTCTCTCTCTCAATATGCCGCAATTAATCCTATCTTAATCGTGTTTTCCCATATCTTTTGTTGCAGCGGAAAACCAGAAGGAGCAACAGCGCCTGGAGCTGCGGCTGCAGCAGCTCAAATTGGAAGCGCAGCCGCAGCCGCAGCCGCAGCCAAAACCGCAGGCGCTGTCGAAAGGGGAGAGAATCAAAGATCTTCAGCGGCAGTTGGCGTCCCTTCAAAGGGAAGTCGCTGCCGCTGAAGAAGGCGCAGCGCCGACCGTCCGCAGTAAGTAATAAATTCACACAGCTTTTATGTTAAGTTTTAACACAATTTTTATCAACATTTTCATGTTTCAGATCGCCGGGGAACTAACGCGGGGCGGTCCCGCCGGAAGCGTGGGAGGCGCAGCGGGGGCGGCGGGGGCGGCGGGGGGAAATCAAAAACTATTATTATCAATATGTAGGTTTCAATAAAAAACACAATTCAAAATATCTGTTTCTCATTCATTTCTTTTTCTCAATCTCTCTCCTCTCTCTCCTCTCGCTCAGTCTCTCACATGTCTCTCACATCTCTCCCAATCTCTCTCCTCTCGCTCAGTCTCTCACATGTCTCTCACATCTCTCCCAATCTCTCTCCTCTCGCTCAGTCTCTCACATGTCTCTCACATCTCTCCCAATCTCTCTCCTCTCGCTCAGTTTCTCTCAGTCTCTCACATCTCTCCCAAGCTCTCTCCTCTCGCTCAGTCTCTCACATGTCTCTCACATCTCTCCCAATCTCTCTCCTCTCGCTCAGTTTCTCTCAGTCTCTCACATCTCTCCCAATCTCTCTCTCTCTCTCGTGAGTAGACTCCACGCACTTTCTTAGCTCCAACTTTCGACTCTCTTTCTGCCGCTCTTCTGCCCCACGGGGCCTGTTTCAGGTGACTAGCTTGTTCTCGATCGGCCTGCGCACATTTTGGTCTATAAATCCTCACGGCACATATTTCTGCCGGCGAGAACAGGCGATCTTTGTCTGTAGCTATCTTGACAGATTTTCTAACCCCCATTTTCTGGGACGGTTAATTTCTGTCTGTCTGAGGCAATTCAAACGTCTTGAGCTCACCCACGCGCCCTCTTCGTTGCTGCTGCCGCCAAGGTTCCCACCTGTCATCGCCGGTCACCTAGCCTAACCTGTCATGGAGCGGCCGAACTCCTGTACTAAGTGTCGGAAAGACATAGCCAAGGAGGCGGTCGTGTGCCCTTTCTGCAAGGGGAAACTGCACCCAGGGTGCCTTAAGCCCCATGCAATTTCCTGCAAAGCTGGCCCTATGGATGCCAGACCGTCGGTCATTGCCTGCCCGACTCTACCACCTGCAGCCACCGCCGTCGCCTCTCTCCCATCGTCGCAGCCACTTCCACCTGCACTGCCACCAACCCAGGGATCATCATCCGGCTGTGACACCATCGATCTCAATGGCCCGCTGACCACTGCCGTACAGCAACTTACAGCTACGCTCTACACCTTCATGGCAGATCAGCGTACACTAGGTGCGGAAATCCGTGCCTGCCTACAGCAGCTCACGGCCACCACGGCGCAACACACCGAAGCCATCAACCAGCTGGACACCCGGACCAACGCTCTCGAGGCCAATGCCGGCGCCTGTTCCGCTCAGCTCAATAGCCACTCCACCTTACTTAAGGCTTCCCAGGCTGATGTAGAGCAGTTGACTGCCTCCCATGCGACCCTAACCTCGCAGCTCGCGTCCGCCAAGGCACGTCTCGCCCGTCTCGAGGTCGCAGGTATGACGAGCGAACTCCTCATCTCTGGTATCCCAGAGTCCTCTGGGGAGGACCTCCGGTCCCAAATCGTGCGGGTCGCGCAGGCGCTAGGAACTGTGCTCAGTCCCGCGGACATTGTCTCAGTCTCGCGCATGCGCGGGACCCCCTCTGTCGACCGTCCCCGTACTATCCATGCGAAATTTACTGCTGCCACCGTGCGTAACTCGCTGCTCTCGGCCAAGCGACTAAAGCGTGACCTGCCTGCCTCCTTAGTGGACCCCGCCTTCCCCCCCAACCTCGTTTACATTAACGAATTTCTTCCAAGCGACACAGTGGCTCTACTAAAGCGCTGCCGTGCGCTGGCTCGCTCTCGCGGCTTTGCCAGGGTCTGGCACAGGGACGGCAGTGTTTATGTCAAGAAGACCGACTCCGCGGCCCCCATTAAAATCGACTCAGCTTCTGACATAGAATCCAAGCTCGCGTGAAGTCAAGGTTCCCTTGCGTCGTCTCACTCTGTCCCTCGTGCCCAGTCTGTCCTTCGATGTGGGCATGTCAACGTGCAATCCCTTAGTTGTCACTACAATGCTCTTGCATCGTTTGTTGGAGCTACTCACGACGTCATTGCGTTATCCGAGTCCTGGCTCTCGTGCTCCATCCCGGATACGCACTACGCCCTGTCTGGCTACTCTCTATTTAGGTGTGACAGGGATGGCAGAACGGGTGGAGGCGTCTGTATATATATTCGTAATTCTTTCGTGGTCTCTGTAGTCGCGTCCTCCTCCAGCTGTCAATTCTCGGGGCCGGAATATCTGTTCTTAGAGGTTGTTGTTCCCTCTGTTAGTACCATCCTGGTTGGGGTCGTTTACCGTCCCCCCCATGTTTGTCTTTCAGACTTTGAGCCCGTGTTCGCTGACATTGCCTCGGATTACCCGAACAAGGTTATTCTTGGTGATTGGAACGCGGACATGTGCTCCCAGTCCTTTGACGCCAACTACCTTGGTGGGCTCTTTGCCCGGCTTAATCTTTACTCCGTCCCCTACTCTCCTACTTTTCACACTTCCTCCTCCTCCACTTGGCTCGACCTGGGACTGGTGGACGATCCTAGTAGGGTAGCTTCCTTCTCTCAGAGCAATGGTCATCATTGCTCCAATCATGATTTTATCTCGCTAGATTACATTTTAACTTCACGGGTTACACAAACCAATGATCTCCGTCGTAGGTATGGTTCCATCAACCGTGAGGCGCTGCTCCATGACATCTCGCAGCTTAGCTGTGTTCGCCTTGCTTCGAACTCTTGTGAGAGTGGTGTTGATCGGTTGGTGGATGACTTCAGCGCGGGAATGCTCCGAGTTATCGACGAGCACGCCCCGCTACGACCTCTGCGCATTAGACGGCCTCCTGCTCCCTGGATTACTCCTGAGCTCCGAGCCGAGATGCGCTCTCGGGACTCACTCAGGAGATCTTTCCGTAGGTCTCCTCACCCGGACACGTGGGCCCCTTACAGGGCCTCTCGTAACCGGGTTCAGTCCCTTCTGGCACGAGCCAGAGCCTCCTTTCTCTTCAACCGCTTCTCGATCCCTAGACACCAGAATGTCCTTTGGCGCGAGCTGAAGTCATTTGGTGTCCTTCCTTCTCCTCGTACTACTCTTCCGTCCAACTTATCCCCGGACACACTTAACACCTTCTTTCTCTCCGCTCGTGCCTCCTCACCATCTGCCGTCCCCGCATGTCTGTCGTTGGTTGATAATACCTCCGACGACTCGTGTTTCCATTTCTCCCCCGTTACGGAGGAGACTCTTGCTCGCGCAGTGCGCCTTACTAATTCGTCTATCTCACCCTCGGATGGCCTAAGTGGGAGATTTCTCTTACTCTCCCTCCCTGCTATCGCCCCTACAGTACTCCAGATCTTCAATTCTTCGCTTGCTTTCTCCATCTTTCCCGACGCCTGGCGTAAAGCCATTATCACTCCCATCCCCAAAAAACCGAATGCCTCGGCTCCTGCTGACTTCCGCCCGATTTCTCTCCTTCCTGAACTCTCTAAAATCCTCGAGAGGGTTGTCCTCAATGACATCCAGGGCTTTCTCAGTAGCTCTGGAAAGCTGGACCCCTCGCAACATGGTTTTGTGAAAAACCGCTCCACACAAACCGCTCTCTTGACGCTCCTGGACGACGTCCGTCTTGCTGCCGATCAGCGGATGGTCACAATTCTGGTGTGCCTCGACTTCTCCAAGGCCTTTGACACCGTGGACCACTCTCTTCTCCTCACTAAGCTTCACTCTTTCAATCTTTCTCTTCCGGTCCTACGGTGGATCTGGTCCTACCTCACAAACAGGGCACAGGCAGTCAGAGTCAGACGGTCTCTTTCCCGTTGGTCCCCGGTCCATTCTGGCGTGCCGCAAGGCTCCGTCCTTGGGCCGTTCCTTTTCTCGCTATACATCCACGATCTCAACTCCGTTATCAAGCACTCCAAGGTGGTTAAATACGGGGACGATGTTCAATTGTACATTTCCGTGCCTTACAACGAGCTGGACGACGCGATTACAAGGCTCAACACTGATCTTGCTTGCGTCTCAGCGTGGTCCACTATGCACTCTCTCTCCTTGAACGTTACTAAAACGCAGTGCATGATGCTCGGCACTGCGCGCACCCTTGGCCTGCAGCTCGTGTCTGGCGCTCCTCTGGTCCGGCTGGACGGTACACCCATCCCGTATGGCTCTCGAGCCGTCTCGCTGGGCCTGCACCTATCGCCCACACTGGACTGGGGTGACCACGCCGGTCACATCTGTTCTAAGGTCTATGGTGTGCTCGCGGGGCTCCGACGTCATGGCGCTGCGTTGCCGCGGAGCCTTAAGATCAAGCTCGTATCCTCCCTCGTTTTGCCACACCTGGATTACTGCTGTCTCGCTCTCCTTGGTATCGGAGTCACTTCGGAGCTTCGCCTACAGCGTGCACTTAACGCGTGCGTGCGTTACATTTTTAACGTTCCTCGCGATGAGCACATTACGCCATACTTCCTGCGTCTAGGGTGGCTAAAGGTTAGAGAAAGGCGCCTCTACTTCCTTGGTGTGAACCTTTTCCGCTGCATTCGCGCAACGGCCCCCCCTGTGCTTAGCAGCCTCTTGCTCCTTAGGTCGGAGGGCTCGCGCAGATACCCCTCTCGCCAGAGGGGTACTCTCTTTAGGGTTCCAACTCATCGAACCACCTTTGGTAATGCTTCGTTCTCGATACGTGGGCCTCAATGGTGGAACTCCCTTCCACTTGCCATCCGCGAAAGCAACACCGAGACAGCGTTCAAAAGGGCCCTGTGGCAGTACCTACTTGACAGCTACGCTTAATAAATGAACCTCTGTATTCGCGCTATTGCTATATGGCGACGTCTTGGGAGCCCCCGTTTCTGTGTACTGTACTCTAGTCTGTATGTAGTTTTTAAGTTCTTCCTGTTTAACTCGTCTGTACTTCAATTTTATTATGTTCTGAGAGGGCAAAACGCCCTAGGACAAATATACGTCTTGTCTTGTCCTCTCGCTCAGTTTCTCCCAGTCTCTCTCAATCAATCACATCTCTCCCAATCTCTCTCCTCTCGCTCAGTTTCTCTCAGTCTCTCACATCTCTCCCAATCTCTCTCCTCTCGCTCAGTTTCTCTCAGTCTCTCACATCTCTCCCAATCTCTCTCCTCTCGCTCAGTCTCTCACATGTCTCTCTCCTCTCTCCCAATCTCTCCCAATCTCTCTCAGTCTCTCTCAGTCTCTCACATGTCTCTCTCCTCTCTCCCAATCTCTCTCAATCTCTCACATCTCTTTCAGTCTCGCTCAGTTTCTCTCTTAGCTTTTTAATTCAATAAGGACACATATTTAAATCATAAATCGTATCATTTTATTAATTTGAGATATTTTCATTATAAATTTGAAATAGATTAATTTATGCCTGTCGCTGAAAGCAGACAATTGCTTTCTATGTCATAATGCGACAAATTAACCTTTTCCGGTCGACTATCGCGTAATTTAGGTTCGATTCACTGTCCGACCAAGTGTGGGATCATTTGCAAAGAAAGTGGACCGGAAAAGAATTATTTATCGCAAATTCTGGTATGACATAGAAAGCTGTCGCTGAGTGATAGATAGATAGATAGATAGATTCATCTACCGCTGAGGGCGAACAGATCGGATTAATTATCCTATCTTACGGGGTAAACTTCGTCGCGAATAAAAGCGAATCTAAAAGTCTTTTCTCGTATCATCATCAAAAGGAGAACATGGCTAACCTGATTGTGCGAGAACATCAGCTCGACATGCTGCTGATTTACGGTGAGTGCAACCAAAATCAGCGGCAGGCCGCCCTCGTGTATCAGGAGCGGTACCCCGATAGGATACATCCTGCGCCAGCCAGTTTTTACCAACTGGAGAGACGCCTCCGGCGGAATGGCATCGAGGACAACAGAAGACGTCTTCTTCAACGGGATCCCGCCACTATCCAGGCGGTGCTGGATTTGGTGCGTGAGGATCCTCACACCAGCACCCGATGCATCGCCAGACGTTTGAACCTGAGTCAAACGACGGTGCATCGGATCATCAAGCATGATCTCGGGATGCGGCCGTTTAAGCGGCATCTAGCCCAGAGGCTGCATCCCGGAGATTATGAGAGGCGACTAGCCTTCTGCCGGTGGATGGTGGACGAGGTAAATAAGAAAATATTACAATCATATAATTATTTAACAGTTTTTCAATTGTATAACAGATCAGAATTTTTTAAACATGCAGTTTGTATTTCAGGTCCATCCACTACATGCTGCAGAGGATCCGTTGCTGAGGAGAATTTTATGGACGGATGAGGCCTGCTTTAACACCGCCGGGCTGTTCAACAGGCACAATTCGCACCACTACGCAGTCGAGAATCCACACTGCCGAGTGTCAGCGAATGTCCAGGGCTGGGTGACAGTAAAGGTCTGGGCCGGCATCCTTGGTGAGCGAATAATCGGTCCTTATATAATTCCGGGTAGAGTGAATGCGCGCACCTATTCGGAATTTTTGCGCGACACATTACCAGTTCTTCTGGAAGATGTGCCGCTCGCCGAGCGCGCTAATATAATTTTTCAGCAGGATGGCCATCCAGCGCACACCTCTGCATTCGTCCGAAGGATCCTTCGGACCACCTTCGGCAACAGGATTATTTCCCTGCACGAGCCGATCGAAGGGCCGCCACGAAGTCCGGACCTCACCCCCTTGGATTTCTTCCTGTGGGACCACATAAAGGACTACGTCTACGGTCGGATGCCGAGGACTCGAGGACAGTTACTGGAACTGATCCTCGAAGCATTCCGGACCGTGACGCCGGAAATGCTGCGTAGGGTAAGAGTTAATTTTCGAAGACGCGTTGCCCGATGCATAGAAGCGGACGGCGGCCTCTTCGAAAATTAGAGGAATCTGTCTGCTTTCAGCGACAGCATCTGTCTGCTTTCAGCGACAGCATCTGTCTGCTTTCAGCGACAGAATCTGTCTGCTTTCAGCGACAGCATCCGTCTGCTTTCAGCGACAGAATCTGTCTGCTTTCAGCGACAGCATCCGTCTGCTTTCAGCGATAGAATCCGTCTGCTTTCAGCGACAGCATCTGTCTGCTTTCAGCGACAGGCATAAATTAATCTATTTCAAATTTATAATGAAAATATCTCAAATTAATAAAATGATACGATTTATGATTTAAATATGTGTCCTTATTGAATTAAAAATCTAAGAGAGAAACTGAGCGAGACTGAAAGAGATGTGAGAGATTGAGCGAGACTTGGAGAGACTTGGAGAGACTGAGAGAGACTTGGAGGGACTGAGAGAGGCTGAGAGAGCGAGATTGGAAACTTACACGAAGTGGCCGCCTGCCCGCCTCCGCTGGTGCCGCTGGTCGTTGGCTTAGCTTCGTCCATATCTGCGAAGAGAGAATAATAATATCTTAATTAATATATATTAATTTAACCTATGATAACCTGTATCACTTACCGTAGCTGGCGGCGTTCGTGATGGAAATGAGCCGGTTGGAAAATACCGATCCATCGCGAAATTGGCGGAGGACGATCGACACGTTCAGACATCAGCCTTATTGATTTTCTATAGGCGTAAGGCAGCACGCACACCGAGTGCGAAGCAGTCCGCAATTGAATCGCACCGCTTGATCGCATTGCTGCTGCAGACGGGCGTGCAGGTGCAGCAGCATGCGGCTTGTCATTTCACGGCGATTGACGACGAGCGCGTCTAATGCCAGCCCGTCGCAAAAGTGCAAAAGCCCGATGATGATGATCCCCGAACTAATTGGAGAACTGCTGGCTCTTTCAATATTACGCTTTATAGTAAAAAGAAAGACTAAAACTATTACGAATGACAGAATATAACAATGACAGTATCTATCATGCGTGAAACATTTTATTATGTCATCATTCGCACTCTCCCTTCCAGTGTGCTGCAGAAATATTGTCCCGGCACATTCTGCCCTTGCCGGTTAATGGGGAGACTGTCGGTATCTGGCGCGATTCGGCCAGTTGGCCCCGAGCAGTCACGCGACACCGGTGACATCACGGGGCAGGCGAGTCAATTACCGGTAAAATCAATAACTCAAAATACTATGGTAAAAAGCCGATAGCTCTTACCCGAATCACCCTGTACAATCTACTGTCTTCCAATGGACCACGTGCAAGAATTTGCATAGCGATGATATAAACGAGGTAACGACTGCATTCTCTCACGATCCGAACGATCATTGCTGCTTACGAAATCATTAATTCCCCATTACTATTCCAGCTTTCTATGAGCAATTTCCCGCTGTGTATGAGAGCCCTCCAGGAGGTGTTGGGGTAGGTCAATTTAAAGGTGCCCCCTGGCCAGGCAGGGGGGCCGATTCCTATGACGGTATCATGGTGAGTAGCGACACCAGGGGTCCGAGCAGGACGACCGGTTCCGGGGGTTCAGGACCCTCCACCGGGAGTGGCATTTAAAGATGTCACGATAGATCCCACCAGTGATCCGCATGCCGGTACCATGGGTGCCAGTTAGCTCGCGTCGGATTGGCGACGTAACTGCGCAAGTTGAGGTCGGAGCATCGTGGTGGCAGTGGTTAACCCCGTACGCTGGGTAAGGACCTGGCCTAGGACGGGTCCTGGCGTGTGAGTTGCGTACCACCAACTCGGGAACCAGTCTTCCTTAGTCCGGTAGAGCGGGGATAGACGCTCGGCCTGCCAGTGACTGCACATAAAATGCCTGAACATTTGTGCTACTGGTGGATCAACTGATCCCGCTGATTGGGTGTGATCCCAATCCCGCTCCCATGGGGGAAGTCTGGGTTGGGGCTAGGCGCCAGGTAACGGACTTAAAACTGCAAGACACTAGATGTGTATGAGAGCTCTAAACGTTTCGTTGCGAGCGAACCATCACTTACTGCACGGTGGCAGGGTCCAATACATACTATTCCTGAAGGGAATCGGCCTTCCTTTGGAGGAGACCGCGAATTTCCTGCGAAATGAATTTATGGAAAGAATGACAGAGGAGGAATTCAGGAAAAAGAAATATGCCTATTACATAAGACATCTTTATGGGAAAGAGGGTAAAAGAATGGATTATGAACCATATAGTTGCAAGAAAATACTACAGTAGCATGTGGGGCCGCGCGACATACACGGATGCCCATACAAAGTAATGTCAGCGGATACCTTGACCACAAAACAACAGGAATGTGGATTGTGCGGTACAGGTAAGCACGTCCCTCCTTTCTGTACTTTGAGCGGCATTCTTATGCGCAATATTCCAGATATAGAAGACATCGTGAAATTATCCCGAGCGGGCAAGTGTCAAGAAGCCTGTGCACAATATTTTAATGTTACCCACGGATGCGTTACCCATCATACGCCGACTACACATCCGAATCAATATTTTAATGAAAGTTGTCAGAAACGGAAATCTAATGTAACCTAACCTTTAAATAAAACGTTCGTTTTTATACTGCGAGTACTGCCCATACCGTGACTGCAGTCACTCTCCATCTCTTTCATCTCGACACCGTAGCAGTGGTTTGTAGTGCCCCGATGACCCCCCAAAAAAATAAACACAAAAAACCACATTCGGGCACAAAAATTGAAACTATTCCATAGAAAATGTTGTACTGCTCAGTGTAACATGATCTATACGGCGCAATCAAAGAGTAATGTCTGCGCAGTTTGAGAATTACAGATCGTGTTTCGAAAGAGAACCGAAGACTTTCTAAATAGAAATTAAAAGTAATGTCTGCAGTCTCTTTCAATATTAAAGGTCGTTTTTATTAAGTAATAGAAACATCATCATATAATCATTACCATCCTCCCCATCCCGTGCACAACTTAAATATAAGAAATGAGAGATTTCTACGCGAGCTCACAAATGGCATAGATGGTAAAGTGACGACGGGTTGTCGAATAGGATTTTGAAAGATTCAAGTTCGATTCTCCCAAGTTTTTATTTTGATGACCAATTTTTCTTAAAAAATTTCTTTTCATGTTAAGACCGAAGTATATAGATGCGTCGATTTTGATGAAGTTCATTTCTCCTTTTGTCCCATTCTGATTCTTTGTCTCTCTGCAATCTATAATCTTTCTAATAATCTATTTTCTTTATTTCTATCCCTCAACTGTTTCTATTGCATCCTACTCTGAAAACTGCTATTGGAACTAACATCCACATTAACTTATTCCGTCGCTACAAGTAGTGAAACTCGATGAAATAGTCATAGGAAAAGGCCAACATCCGTCTTCTGTCGAAAGACGCGTCGGCTGCCCGCGGCGATTGGGGCCCCCTTGCCGCGGGCAAGGCACGCAGTCCTGACGAGGTGAGAAGATGGCACAGCCAATCACAATCTTTAGAGAGAGTGGGAGAGTGACTGTAGTCAATCTCTGTCTCACTCACTTGTACTGACCACGTTTCTCACACTGGCCGGATAGGGGACGCGCGGTCCATTCTATATGTCTATGGTACTGCCAGGGTTGCCAGATTAAGAGGGGGAAATGACGCATACGCATTTGGATAATCAGAATTTAGGGCTCAGGACGTATGACACGCAAAGAAATGCGGGTATCATTTTCGCCCCATCCACCTGTTAACTACTCCACGTAAGGAAAATTGAAATTTTTTAGTAGGATTGCAGGAAGCGGTGGAAAAGATTGTAGGAAAAGGAAATATATGATTCTTAGGTGAATAACAGCTGCTGGGAAGGAATTAAATATTGGCTAATACTTATAAATTTGAAATTAAAAATAATTTTAGTCCACTATATGAAGCTCTACAGAAGAGAAAGAAATATCATAAATATCTGCATACGTAAATGATGGAAGATGTAGCTGTATCCTCTGCATACATTCCAAACATAAAAACTTATATCTTTACTACGCTATAACAATTATTGGCACAGTGTTAGCATGTCGAAGACTCCAAGAGTCGAAGGGGTCCCTCGGAGCACCCTATGAAAAGGATAGGAGCGAGCTATACGGGAACAGGGCCTTGGAACTGACCTTGTCAAACCTTAATCTTAAAACGAAACGCACTCGCCCACGAGGAAATCATATAATATCTCCCAAACGGCAGGACCGATTCGTTTGATTCATTGGATTCAGAAAAATTATAGCTAAAATACAAAATTCAGAAATAAATCCTTAATACCGTAACGTTTTCATAAATCGGGAAGAAAGTTTGGCATTGATCGAATCCGCGTTACTTCGGGATAATAGAGTCTCGGCTGTCGCGCGCCATGGGTAGGAGATTACTACTTGGCGCGAGACTCTACCGAGTCTCTTGACCAGATAGTCACTGATAGGTTTCAAGGTAAGCTGGTTGTTCAGGAATCATCGCCCTATTGACCCCCCTAGCTTTAAGCAATTGTTATCTAGTCATAGATTATCTAGTCATGCGCATTCGGCCCCGCAGCCGACTACCTGATTATCGATCCGCCTATCGATTCGCATAGATTTAACCAAGGAACGTAGCGATCGGAACGCTCCCCTGCGGAAGCATGAAGAACTTGCGCTTCTTCTCCGGCCGGCTTCCTTTTTCCGCCATAACTGTTACTTTTGCCCAAGGAAACGGACGCGTCCCTCGTGAGCGAATTATAGGAAGATTGTGTGTTGATCCACGTTGCAACCCGCTGATTAGCGATATTCTGTGCCGCCGAACCTACTGTGACTACCTTGTGATCTGTGATAGGACCGAGTGGTGTTCTTGCCACCGGGCCGCTTAATATACACGAAGCAAGATTCCGTACGGCAAGTACCTGACCCGCCTCAAGGTATTTTGAATAAACGCCATTGTTATCAGAACTTCCTCTTATATTTCTGCTGATTTCCCGACTAGCCTGAATCCAAAGTCCCGCAATATCCGCGACACTGGTACTTTAAATAAATTGGGAATGTTTTCACTATGATGTTCCCCTTCTAGTTCTCACGTTGGTCTATAAAGTGGCAAGCGAGAACATTAATAAACCTTCAAAGCATTGCAGAATGCTGTTGATCAATGAGCTGAAGAAACATAATCTTGATGATTACGTGATACTATTGCTTGAAGCTGGATTTAAAGGGAACAGTGATGAATGTAGAAGATTCAGAAAGCACGATCATTTATCTCATTTTGTACTAAAGATGTCATTAGCGTTTGAACAGACTAAAAAGAAATGGTTTTTTGAGCAAGAAGTTAGATTATTCAGTTGGAGGCTACTGTCTTTGGATGAGGACAGTATTATTACTTTTAAATGTATAAATAATTTACCGTTAGACGCTGTCAGTATATGCTATTTAATATAAAAAAGATTGTATGAACCTGTGACATTAATAATCAATTAATATCCTTGGTGTATTACCAAGATTCCAGAAAGTGAACAAAATGAAATACAAGGGTATCTGGATATGTGTAATTTCAATACACCCAATGGGTCGAATATGCCACACTTTAAACTACAAATCGCAGATGTATTAGACTTGATTTCCAAGCGACGTGTCTTCTTGTATAAGGGACAGGCCTTTGTACCACTGTCAAAGCTGCCACTATTATTCGTGAAAGGGTTCCAAGAATTACTATGTGGAAGTTTTGAGGTACGAGAATGTTGTCTAGTTGTACTAAGAATGTCTCTGAATGTCTAGTTCTACTAAGCTTATGAATCTTCCAGATCTTCATGGAACTTCCCAAACATGTACAATCTACTGTCTTCCAATGGACCACGTGCAAGAATTTGCATAGCGATGATATAAACGAGGTAACGACTGCATTCTCTCACGATCCGAACGATCATTGCTGCTTACGAAATCATTAATTCCCCATTACTATTCCAGCTTTCTATGAGCAATTTCCCGCTGTGTATGAGAGCCCTCCAGGAGGTGTTGGGGTAGGTAAATTTAAAGGTGCCCCCTGGCCAGGCAGGGGGGCCGATTCCTATGACGGTATCATGGTGAGTAGCGACACCAGGGGTCCGAGCAGGACGACCGGTTCCGGGGGTTCAGGACCCTCCACCGGGAGTGGCATTTAAAGATGTCACGATAGATCCCACCAGTGATCCGCATGCCGGTACCATGGGTGCCAGTTAGCCCGCGTCGGATTGGCGACGTAACTGCGCAAGTTGAGGTCGGAGCATCGTGGTGGCAGTGGTTAACCCCGTACGCTGGGTAAGGACCTGGCCTAGGACGGGTCCTGGCGTGTGAGTTGCGTACCACCAACTCGGGAACCAGTCTTCCTTAGTCCGGTAGAGCGGGGATAGACGCTCGGCCTGCCAGTGACTGCACATAAAATGCCTGAACATTTGTGCTACTGGTAGATCAACTGATCCCGCTGATTGGGTGTGATCCCAATCCCGCTCCCATGGGGGAAGTCTGGGTTGGGGCTAGGCGCCAGGTAACGGACTTAAAACTGCAAGACACTAGATGTGTATGAGAGCTCTAAACGTTTCGTTGCGAGCGAACCATCACTTACTGCACGGTGGCAGGGTCCAATACATACTATTCCTGAAGGGAATCGGCCTTCCTTTGGAGGAGACCGCGAATTTCCTGCGAAATGAATTTATGGAAAGAATGACAGAGGAGGAATTCAGGAAAAAGAAATATGCCTATTACATAAGACATCTTTATGGGAAAGAGGGTAAAAGAATGGATTATGAACCATATAGTTGCAAGAAAATACTACAGTAGCATGTGGGGCCGCGCGACATACACGGATGCCCATACAAAGTAATGTCAGCGGATACCTTGACCACAAAACAACAGGAATGTGGATTGTGCGGTACAGGTAAGCACGTCCCTCCTTTCTGTACTTTGAGCGGCATTCTTATGCGCAATATTCCAGATATAGAAGACATCGTGAAATTATCCCGAGCGGGCAAGTGTCAAGAAGCCTGTGCACAATATTTTAATGTTACCCACGGATGCGTTAC
Organism: Crossocerus cetratus; assembly: GCA_963675795.1. NCBI lineage: Eukaryota > Metazoa > Arthropoda > Insecta > Hymenoptera > Crabronidae > Crossocerus > Crossocerus cetratus. The sequence continues at coordinate 12,246,050 of OY776671.1, forward strand.
CCATCATACGCCGACTACACATCCGAATCAATATTTTAATGAAAGTTGTCAGAAACGGAAATCTAATGTAACCTAACCTTTAAATAAAACGTTCGTTTTTATACTGCGAGTACTGCCCATACCGTGACTGCAGTCACTCTCCATCTCTTTCATCTCGACACCGTAGCAGTGGTTTGTAGTGCCCCGATGACCCCCCAAAAAAATAAACACAAAAAACCACATTCGGGCACAAAAATTGAAACTATTCCATAGAAAATGTTGTACTGCTCAGTGTAACATGATCTATACGGCGCAATCAAAGAGTAATGTCTGCGCAGTTTGAGAATTACAGATCGTGTTTCGAAAGAGAACCGAAGACTTTCTAAATAGAAATTAAAAGTAATGTCTGCAGTCTCTTTCAATATTAAAGGTCGTTTTTATTAAGTAATAGAAACATCATCATATAATCATCACCATCCTCCCCATCCCGTGCACAACTTAAATATAAGAAATGAGAGATTTCTACGCGAGCTCACAAATGGCATAGATGGTAAAGTGACGACGGGTTGTCGAATAGGATTTTGAAAGATTCAAGTTCGATTCTCCCAAGTTTTTATTTTGATGACCAATTTTTCTTAAAAAATTTCTTTTCATGTTAAGACCGAAGTATACAGATGCGTCGATTTTGATGAAGTTCATTTCTCCTTTTGTCCCATTCTGATTCTTTGTCTCTCTGCAATCTATAATCTTTCTAATAATCTATTTTCTTTATTTCTATCCCTCAACTGTTTCTATTGCATCCTACTCTGAAAACTGCTATTGGAACTAACATCCACATTAACTTATTCCGTCGCTACAAGTAGTGAAACTCGATGAAATAGTCATAGGAAAAGGCCAACATCCGTCTTCTGTCGAAAGACGCGTCGGCTGCCCGCGGCGATTGGGGCCCCCTTGCCGCGGGCAAGGCACGCAGTCCTGACGAGGTGAGAAGATGGCACAGCCAATCACAATCTTTAGAGAGAGTGGGAGAGTGACTGTAGTCAATCTCTGTCTCACTCACTTGTACTGACCACGTTTCTCACACTGGCCGGATAGGGGACGCGCGGTCCATTCTATATGTCTATGGTACTGCCAGGGTTGCCAGATTAAGAGGGGGAAATGACGCATACGCATTTGGATAATCAGAATTTAGGGCTCAGGACGTATGACACGCAAAGAAATGCGGGTATCATTTTCGCCCCATCCACCTGTTAACTACTCCACGTAAGGAAAATTGAAATTTTTTAGTAGGATTGCAGGAAGCGGTGGAAAAGATTGTAGGAAAAGGAAATATATGATTCTTAGGTGAATAACAGCTGCTGGGAAGGAATTAAATATTGGCTAATACTTATAAATTTGAAATTAAAAATAATTTTAGTCCACTATATGAAGCTCTACAGAAGATAAAGAAATATCATAAATATCTGCATACGTAAATGATGGAAGATGTAGCTGTATCCTCTGCATACATTCCAAACATAAAAACTTATATCTTTACTACGCTATAACAATTATTGGCACAGTGTTAGCATGTCGAAGACTCCAAGAGTCGAAGGGGTCCCTCGGAGCACCCTATGAAAAGGATAGGAGCGAGCTATACGGGAACAGGGCCTTGGAACTGACCTTGTCAAACCTTAATCTTAAAACGAAACGCACTCGCCCACGAGGAAATCATATAATATCTCCCAAACGGCAGGACCGATTCGTTTGATTCATTGGATTCAGAAAAATTATAGCTAAAATACAAAATTCAGAAATAAATCCTTAATACCGTAACGTTTTCATAAATCGGGAAGAAAGTTTGGCATTGATCGAATCCGCGTTACTTCGGGATAATAGAGTCTCGGCTGTCGCGCGCCATGGGTAGGAGATTACTACTTGGCGCGAGACTCTACCGAGTCTCTTGACCAGATAGTCACTGATAGGTTTCACGGTAAGCTGGTTGTTCAGGAATCATCGCCCTATTGACCCCCCTAGCTTTAAGCAATTGTTATCTAGTCATAGATTATCTAGTCATGCGCATTCGGCCCCGCAGCCGACTACCTGATTATCGATCCGCCTATCGATTCGCATAGATTTAACCAAGGAACGTAGCGATCGGAACGCTCCCCTGCGGAAGCATGAAGAACTTGCGCTTCTTCTCCGGCCGGCTTCCTTTTTCCGCCATAACTGTTACTTTTGCCCAAGGAAACGGACGCGTCCCTCGTGAGCGAATTATAGGAAGATTGTGTGTTGATCCACGTTGCAACCCGCTGATTAGCGATATTCTGTGCCGCCGAACCTACTGTGACTACCTTGTGATCTGTGATAGGACCGAGTGGTGTTCTTGCCACCGGGCCGCTTAATATACACGAAGCAAGATTCCGTACGGCAAGTACCTGACCCGCCTCAAGGTATTTTGAATAAACGCCATTGTTATCAGAACTTCCTCTTATATTTCTGCTGATTTCCCGACTAGCCTGAATCCAGAGTCCCGCAATATCCGCGACACTGGTACTTTAAATAAATTGGGAATGTTTTCACTATGATGTTCCCCTTCTAGTTCTCACGTTGGTCTATAAAGTGGCAAGCGAGAACATTAATAAACCTTCAAAGCATTGCAGAATGCTGTTGATCAATGAGCTGAAGAAACATAATCTTGATGATTACGTGATACTACTGCTTGAAGCTGGATTTAAAGGGAACAGTGATGAATGTAGAAGATTCAGAAAGCACGATCATTTATCTCATTTTGTACTAAAGATGTCATTAGCGTTTGAACAGACTAAAAAGAAATGGTTTTTTGAGCAAGAAGTTAGATTATTCAGTTGGAGGCTACTGTCTTTGGATGAGGACAGTATTATTACTTTTAAATGTATAAATAATTTACCGTTAGACGCTGTCAGTATATGCTATTTAATATAAAAAAGATTGTATGAACCTGTGACATTAATAATCAATTAATATCCTTCGTGTATTACCAAGATTCCAGAAAGTGAACAAAATGAAATACAAGGGTATCTGGATATGTGTAATTTCAATACACCCAATGGGTCGAATATGCCACACTTTAAACTACAATTCGCAGATGTATTAGACTTGATTTCCAAGCGACGTGTCTTCTTGTATAAGGGACAGGCCTTTGTACCACTGTCAAAGCTGCCACTACTATTCGTGAAAGGGTTCCAAGAATTACTATGTGGAAGTTTTGAGGTACGAGAATGTTGTCTAGTTGTACTAAGAATGTCTCTGAATGTCTAGTTCTACTAAGCTTATGAATCTTCCACATCTTCATGGAACTTCCCAAACATGTACAATCTACTGTCTTCCAATGGACCACGTGCAAGAATTTGCATAGCGATGATATAAACGAGGTAACGACTGCATTCTCTCACGATCCGAACGATCATTGCTGCTTACGAAATCATTAATTCCCCATTACTATTCCAGCTTTCTATGAGCAATTTCCCGCTGTGTATGAGAGCCCTCCAGGAGGTGTTGGGGTAGGTAAATTTAAAGGTGCCCCCTGGCCAGGCAGGGGGGCCGATTCCTATGACGGAATCATGGTGAGTAGCGACACCAGGGGTCCGAGCAGGACGACCGGTTCCGGGGGTTCAGGACCCTCCACCGGGAGTGGCATTTAAAGATGTCACGATAGATCCCACCAGTGATCCGCATGCCGGTACCATGGGTGCCAGTTAGCCCGCGTCGGATTGGCGACGTAACTGCGCAAGTTGAGGTCGGAGCATCGTGGTGGCAGTGGTTAACCCCGTACGCTGGGGTAAGGACCTGGCCTAGGACGGGTCCTGGCGTGTGAGTTGCGTACCACCAACTCGGGAACCAGTCTTCCTTAGTCCGGTAGAGCGGGGATAGACGCTCGGCCTGCCAGTGACTGCACATAAAATGCCTGAACATTTGTGCTACTGGTAGATCAACTGATCCCGCTGATTGGGCGTGATCCCAATCCCGCTCCCATGGAGGAAGTCTGGGTTGGGGCTAGGCGCCAGGTACCGGACTTAAACTGCAAGACACTAGATGTGTATGAGAGCTCTAAACGTTTCGTTGCGAGCGAACCATCACTTACTGCACGGTGGCAGGGTCCAATACATACTATTCCTGAAGGGAATCGGCCTTCCTTTGGAGGAGACCGCGAATTTCCTGCGAAATGAATTTATGGAAAGAATGACAGAGGAGGAATTCAGGAAAAAGAAATATGCCTATTACATAAGACATCTTTATGGGAAAGAGGGTAAAAGAATGGATTATGAACCATATAGTTGCAAGAAAATACTACAGTAGCATGTGGGGCCGAGCGACATACACGGATGCCCATACAAAGTAATGTCAGCGGATACCTTGACCACAAAACAACAGGAATGTGGATTGTGCGGTACAGGTAAGCACGTCCCTCCTTTCTGTACTTTGAGCGGCATTCTTATGCGCAATATTCCAGATATAGAAGACATCGTGAAATTATCCCGAGCGGGCAAGTGTCAAGAAGCCTGTGCACAATATTTTAATGTTACCCACGGATGCGTTACCCATCATACGCCGACTACACATCCGAATCAATATTTTAATGAAAGTTGTCAGAAACGGAAATCTAATGTAACCTAACCTTTAAATAAAACGTTCATTTTTATACTGCGAGTACTGCCCATACCGTGACTGCAGTCACTCTCCATCTCTTTCATCTCGACACCGTAGCAGTGGTTTGTAGTGCCCCGATGACCCCCCAAAAAAATAAACACAAAAAACCACATTCGGGCACAAAAATTGAAACTATTCCATAGAAAATTTTGTACTGCTCAGTGTAACATGATCTATACGGCGCAATCAAAGAGTAATGTCTGCGCAGTTTGAGAATTACAGATCGTGTTTCGAAAGAGAACCGAAGAGTTTCTAAATAGAAATTAAAAGTAATGTCTGCAGTCTCTTTCAATATTAAAGGTCGTTTTTATTAAGTAATAGAAACATCATCATATAATATCACCATCCTCCCCATCCCGTGCACAACTTAAATATAAGAAATGAGAGATTTCTACGCGAGCTCACAAATGGCATAGATGGTAAAGTGACGACGGGTTGTCGAATAGGATTTTGAAAGATTCAAGTTCGATTCTCCCAAGTTTTTATTTTGATGACCAATTTTTCTTAAAAAATTTATTTTCATGTTAAGACCGAAGTATACAGATGCGTCGATTTTGATGAAGTTCATTTCTCCTTTTGTCCCATTCTGATTCTTTGTCTCTCTGCAATCTATAATCTTTCTAATAATCTATTTTCTTTATTTCTATCCCTCAACTGTTTCTATTGCATCCTACTCTGAAAACTGCTATTGGAACTAACATCCACATTAACTTATTCCGTCGCTACAAGTAGTGAAACTCGATGAAATAGTCATAGGAAAAGGCCAACATCCGTCTTCTGTCGAAAGACGCGTCGGCTGCCCGCGGCGATTGGGCCCCCCTTGCCGCGGGCAAGGCACGCAGTCCTGACGAGGTGAGAAGATGGCACAGCCAATCACAATCTTTAGAGAGAGTGGGAGAGTGACTGTAGTCAATCTCTGTCTCACTCACTTGTACTGACCACGTTTCTCACACTGGCCGGATAGGGGACGCGCGGTCCATTCTATATGTCTATGGTACTGCCAGGGTTGCCAGATTAAGAGGGGGAAATGACGCATACGCATTTGGATAATCAGAATTTAGGGCTCAGGACGTATGACACGCAAAGAAATGCGGGTATCATTTTCGCCCCATCCACCTGTTAACTACTCCACGTAAGGAAAATTGAAATTTTTTAGTAGGATTGCAGGAAGCGGTGGAAAAGATTGTAGGAAAAGGAAATATATGATTCTTAGGTGAATAACAGCTGCTGGGAAGGAATTAAATATTGGCTAATACTTATAAATTTGAAATTAAAAATAATTTTAGTCCACTATATGAAGCTCTACAGAAGAGAAAGAAATATCATAAATATCTGCATACGTAAATGATGGAAGATGTAGCTGTATCCTCTGCATACATTCCAAACATAAAAACTTATATCTTTACTACGCTATAATAATTATTGGCACAGTGTTAGCATGTCGAAGACTCCAAGAGTCGAAGGGGTCCCTCGGAGCACCCTATGAAAAGGATAGGAGCGAGCTATACGGGAACAGGGCCTTGGAACTGACCTTGTCAAACCTTAATCTTAAAACGAAACGCACTCGCCCACGAGGAAATCATATAATATCTCCCAAACGGCAGGACCGATTCGTTTGATTCTTTGCTCATTGGATTCAGAAAAATTATAGCTAAAATACAAAATTCAGAAATAAATCCTTAATACCGTAACGTTTTCATAAATCCGGAAGAAAGTTTGGCATTGATCGAATCCGCGTTACTTCGGGATAATAGAGTCTCGGCTGTCGCGCGCCATGGGTAGGGGATTACTACTTGGCGCGAGACTCTACCGAGTCTCTTGACCAGATAGTCACTGATAGGTTTCACGGTAAGCTGGTTGTTCAGGAATCATCGCCCTATTGACCCCCCTAGCTTTAAGCAATTGTTATCTAGTCATAGATTATCTAGTCATGCGCATTCGGCCCCGCAGCCGACTACCTGATTATCGATCCGCCTATCGATTCGCATAGATTTAACCAAGGAATGTAGCGATCGGAACGCTCCCCTGCGGAAGCATGCAGAACTTGCGCTTCTTCTCCGGCCGGCTTCCTTTTTCCGCCATAACTGTTACTTTTACCCAAGGAAACGGACGCGTCCCTCGTGAACGAATTATAGGAAGATTGTGTGTTGATCCACGTTGCAACCCGCTGATTAGCGATATTCTGTGCCGCCGAACCTACTGTGACTACCTTGTGATCTGTGATAGGACCGAGTGGTGTTCTTGCCACCGGGCCGCTTAATATACACGAAGCAAGATTCCGTACGGCAAGTACCTGACCCGCCTCAAGGTATTTTGAATAAACGCCATTGTTATCAGAACTTCCTCTTATATTTCTGCTGATTTCCCGACTAGCCTGAATCCAGAGTCCCGCAATATCCGCGACACTGGTACTTGAAATAAATTAGGAATGTTTTCACTATGATGTTCCCCTTCTAGTGCTCACGTTGGTCTATAAAGTGGCAAGCGAGAACATTAATAAACCTTCAAAGCATTGCAGAATGCTGTTGATCAATGAGCTGAAGAAACATAATCTTGATGATTACGTGATACTATTGCTTGAAGCTGGATTTAAAGGGAACAGTGATGAATGTAGAAGATTCAGAAAGCACGATCATTTATCTCATTTTGTACTAAAGATGTCACTAGCGTTTGAACAGACTAAAAAGAAATGGTTTTTCGAGCAAGAAGTTAGATTATTCAGGTGGAGGCTACTGTCTTTGGATGAGGACAGTATTATTACTTTTAAATGTATAAATAATTTACCGTAAGACGCTGTCAGTATATGCTATTTAATATAAAAAAGATTGTATGAACTTGTGACATTAATAATCAATTAATATCCTTGGTGTATTACCAAGATTCCAGAAAGTGAACAAAATGAAATACAAGGGTATCTGGATATGTGTAATTTCAATACACCCAATGGGTCGAATATGCCACACTTTAAACTACAATTCGCAGATGTATTAGACTTGATTTCCAAGCGACGTGTCTTCTTGTATAAGGGACAGGCCTTTGTACCACTGTCAAAGCTGCCACTACTATTCGTGAAAGGGTTCCAAGAATTACTATGTGGAAGTTTTGAGGTACGAGAATGTTGTCTAGTTGTACTAAGAATGTCTCTGAATGTCTAGTTCTACTAAGCTTATGAATCTTCCACATCTTCATGGAACTTCCCAAACATGTACAATCTACTGTCTTCCAATGGACCACGTGCAAGAATTTGCATAGCGATGATATAAACGAGGTAACGACTGCATTCTCTCACGATCCGAACGATCATTGCTGCTTACGAAATCATTAATTCCCCATTACTATTCCAGCTTTCTATGAGCAATTTCCCGCTGTGTATGAGAGCCCTCCAGGAGGTGTTGGGGTAGGTAAATTTAAAGGTGCCCCCTGGCCAGGCAGGGGGGCCGATTCCTATGACGGAATCATGGTGAGTAGCGACACCAGAGGTCCGAGCAGGACGACCGGTTCCGGGGGTTCAGGACCCTCCACCGGGAGTGGCATTTAAAGATGTCACGATAGATCCCACCAGTGATCCGCATTCCGGTACCATGGGTGCCAGTTAGCCCGCGTCGGATTGGCGACGTAACTGCGCAAGTTGAGGTCGGAGCATCGTGGTGGCAGTGGTTAACCCCGTACGCTGGGGTAAGGTCCTGGCCTGGGACGGGTCCTGGCGTGTGAGTTGCGTACCACCAACTCGTGAAACAGTCTTCCTTAGTCCGGTAGAGCGGGGATAGACGCTCGGCCTGCCAGTGACTGCACATAAAATGCCTGAACATTTGTGCTACTGGTAGATCAACTGATCCCGCTGATTGGGCGTGATCCCAATCCCGCTCCCATGGGGGAAGTTTGCGTTGGGGCTAGGCGCCAGGTACCGGACTTAAAACTGCAAGACACTAGATGTGTATGAGAGCTCTAAACGATTCGTTGCGAACGAACCATCACTTACTGCACGGTGGCAGGGTCCAATACATACTATTCCTGAAGGGAATCGGCCTTCCTTTGGAGGAGACCGCGAATTTCCTGCGAAATGAATTTATGGAAAGAATGACAGAGGAGGAATTCAGGAAAAAGAAATATGCCTATTACATAAGACATCTTTATGGGAAAGAGGGTAAAAGAATGGATTATGAACCATATAGTTGCAAGAAAATACTACAGTAGCATGTGGGGCCGCGCGACATACACGGATGCCCATACAAAGCAATGTCAGCGGATACCTTGACCACAAAACAACAGGAATGTGGATTGTGCGGTACAGGTAAGCACGTCCCTCCTTTCTGTACTTTGAGCGGCATTCTTATGCGCAATATTCCAGATATAGAAGACATCGTGAAATTATCCCGAGCGGGCAAGTGTCAAGAAGCCTGTGCACAATATTTTAATGTTACCCACGGATGCGTTACCCATCATACGCCGACTACACATCCGAATCAATATTTTAATGAAAGTTGTCAGAAACGGAAATCTAATGTAACCTAACCTTTAAATAAAACGTTCATTTTTATACTGCGAGTACTGCCCATAGACATATAGAATGGACCGCGCACAGTGCCGTCAAAACTGTCCGCACCAGTCGAAAAGGATGGAGCGTGACTGCAGTCACTCTCCATCTCTTTCATCTCGACACCGTGGCAGTGGTTTGTAGTGCCCCGATGACCCCCCAACAAAATAAACACAAAAAACCACATTCGGGCACAAAAATTGAAACTATTCCATAGAAAATTTTGTACTGCTCAGTGTAACATGATCTATACGGCGCAATCAAAGAGTAATGTCTGCGCAGTTTGAGAATTACAGATCGTGTTTCGAAAGAGAACCGAAGAGTTTCTAAATAGAAATTAAAAGTAATGTCTGCAGTCTCTTTCAATATTAAAGGTCGTTTTTATTAAGTAATAGGTAAAGTGGTAAAGTGACGACGGGTTGTCGAATAGGATTTTGAAAGATTCAAGTTCGATTCTCCCAAGTTTTTATTTTGATGACCAATTTTTCTTAAAAAATTTATTTTCATGTTAAGACCGAAGTATACAGATGCGTCGATTTTGATGAAGTTCATTTCTCCTTTTGTCCCATTCTGATTCTTTGTCTCTCTGCAATCTATAATCTTTCTAATAATCTATTTTCTTTATTTCTATCCCTCAACTGTTTCTATTGCATCCTACTCTGAAAACTGCTATTGGAACTAACATCCACATTAACTTATTCCGTCGCTACAAGTAGTGAAACTCGATGAAATAGTCATAGGAAAAGGCCAACATCCGTCTTCTGTCGAAAGACGCGTCGGCTGCCCGCGGCGATTGGGGCCCCCTTGCCGCGGGCAAGGCACGCAGTCCTGACGAGGTGAGAAGATGGCACAGCCAATCACAATCTTTAGAGAGAGTGGGAGAGTGACTGTAGTCAATCTCTGTCTCACTCACTTGTACTGACCACGTTTCTCACACTGGCCGGATAGGGGACGCGCGGTCCATTCTATATGTCTATGGTACTGCCAGGGTTGCCAGATTAAGAGGGGGAAATGACGCATACGCATTTGGATAATCAGAATTTAGGGCTCAGGACGTATGACACGCAAAGAAATGCGGGTATCATTTTCGCCCCATCCACCTGTTAACTACTCCACGTAAGGAAAATTGAAATTTTTTAGTAGGATTGCAGGAAGCGGTGGAAAAGATTGTAGGAAAAGGAAATATATGATTCTTAGGTGAATAACAGCTGCTGGGAAGGAATTAAATATTGGCTAATACTTATAAATTTGAAATTAAAAATAATTTTAGTCCACTATATGAAGCTCTACAGAAGAGAAAGAAATATCATAAATATCTGCATACGTAAATGATGGAAGATGTAGCTGTATCCTCTGCATACATTCCAAACATAAAAACTTATATCTTTACTACGCTATAATAATTATTGGCACAGTGTTAGCATGTCGAAGACTCCAAGAGTCGAAGGGGTCCCTCGGAGCACCCTATGAAAAGGATAGGAGCGAGCTATACGGGAACAGGGCCTTGGAACTGACCTTGTCAAACCTTAATCTTAAAACGAAACGCACTCGCCCACGAGGAAATCATATAATATCTCCCAAACGGCAGGACCGATTCGTTTGATTCTTTGCTCATTGGATTCAGAAAAATTATAGCCAAAATACAACATTCAGAAATAAATCCTTAATACCGTAACGTTTTCATAAATCCGGAAGAAAGTTTGGCATTGATCGAATCCGCGTTACTTCGGGATAATAGAGTCTCGGCTGTCGCGCGCCATGGGTAGGGGATTACTACTTGGCGCGAGACTCTACCGAGTCTCTTGACCAGATAGTCACTGATAGGTTTCACGGTAAGCTGGTTGTTCAGGAATCATCGCCCTATTGACCCCCCTAGCTTTAAGCAATTGTTATCTAGTCATAGATTATCTAGTCATGCGCATTCGGCCCCGCAGCCGACTACCTGATTATCGATCCGCCTATCGATTCGCATAGATTTAACCAAGGAATGTAGCGATCGGAACGCTCCCCTGCGGAAGCATGAAGAACTTGCGCTTCTTCTCCGGCCGGCTTCCTTTTTCCGCCATAACTGTTACTTTTGCCCAAGGAAACGGACGCGTCCCTCGTGAGCGAATTATAGGAAGATTGTGTGTTGATCCACGTTGCAACCCGCTGATTAGCGATATTCTGTGCCGCCGAACCTACTGTGACTACCTTGTGATCTGTGATAGGACCGAGTGGTGTTCTTGCCACCGGGCCGCTTAATATACACGAAGCAAGATTCCGTACGGCAAGTACCTGACCCGCCTCAAGGTATTTTGAATAAACGCCATTGTTATCAGAACTTCCTCTTATATTTCTGCTGATTTCCCGACTAGCCTGAATCCAGAGTCCCGCAATATCCGCGACACTGGTACTTTAAATAAATTGGGAATGTTTTCACTATGATGTTCCCCTTCTAGTTCTCACGTTGGTCTATAAAGTGGCAAGCGAGAACATTAATAAACCTTCAAAGCATTGCAGAATGCTGTTGATCAATGAGCTGAAGAAACATAATCTTGATGATTACGTGATACTATTGCTTGAAGCTGGATTTAAAGGGAACAGTGATGAATGTAGAAGATTCAGAAAGCACGATCATTTATCTCATTTTGTACTAAAGATGTCATTAGCGTTTGAACAGACTAAAAAGAAATGGTTTTTTGAGCAAGAAGTTAGATTATTCAGTTGGAGGCTACTGTCTTTGGATGAGGACAGTATTATTACTTTTAAATGTATAAATAATTTACCGTAAGACGCTGTCAGTATATGCTATTTAATATAAAAAAGATTGTATGAACTTGTGACATTAATAATCAATTAATATCCTTGGTGTATTACCAAGATTCCAGAAAGTGAACAAAATGAAATACAAGGGTATCTGGATATGTGTAATTTCAATACACCCAATGGGTCGAATATGCCACACTTTAAACTACAATTCGCAGATGTATTAGACTTGATTTCCAAGCGACGTGTCTTCTTGTATAAGGGACAGGCCTTTGTACCACTGTCAAAGCTGCCACTACTATTCGTGAAAGGGTTCCAAGAATTACTATGTGGAAGTTTTGAGGTACGAGAATGTTGTCTAGTTGTACTAAGAATGTCTCTGAATGTCTAGTTCTACTAAGCTTATGAATCTTCCACATCTTCATGGAACTTCCCAAACATGTACAATCTACTGTCTTCCAATGGACCACATGCAAGAATTTGCATAGCGATGATATAAACGAGGTAACGACTGCATTCTCTCACGATCCGAACGATCATTGCTGCTTACGAAATCATTAATTCCCCATTACTATTCCAGCTTTCTATGAGCAATTTCCCGCTGTGTATGAGAGCCCTCCAGGAGGTGTTGGGGTAGGTAAATTTAAAGGTGCCCCCTGGCCAGGCAGGGGGGCCGATTCCTATGACGGAATCATGGTGAGTAGCGACACCAGAGGTCCGAGCAGGACGACCGGTTCCGGGGGTTCAGGACCCTCCACCGGGAGTGGCATTTAAAGATGTCACGATAGATCCCACCAGTGATCCGCATTCCGGTACCATGGGTGCCAGTTAGTCCGCGTCGGATTGGCGACGTAACTGCGCAAGTTGAGGTCGGAGCATCGTGGTGGCAGTGGTTAACCCCGTACGCTGGGGTAAGGTCCTGGCCTAGGACGGGTCCTGGCGTGTGAGTTGCGTACCACCAACTCGGGAAACAGTCTTCCTTAGTCCGGTAGAGCGGGGATAGACGCTCGGCCTGCCAGTGACTGCACATAAAATGCCTGAACATTTGTGCTACTGGTAGATCAACTGATCCCGCTGATTGGGCGTGATCCCAATCCCGCTCCCATGGGGGAAGTTTGCGTTGGGGCTAGGCGCCAGGTACCGGACTTAAAACTGCAAGACACTAGATGTGTATGAGAGCTCTAAACGATTCGTTGCGAACGAACCATCACTTACTGCACGGTGGCAGGGTCCAATACATACTATTCCTGAAGGGAATCGGCCTTCCTTTGGAGGAGACCGCGAATTTCCTGCGAAATGAATTTATGGAAAGAATGACAGAGGAGGAATTCAGGAAAAAGAAATATGCCTATTACATAAGACATCTTTATGGGAAAGAGGGTAAAAGAATGGATTATGAACCATATAGTTGCAAGAAAATACTACAGTAGCATGTGGGGCCGCGCGACATACACGGATGCCCATACAAAGCAATGTCAGCGGATACCTTGACCACAAAACAACAGGAATGTGGATTGTGCGGTACAGGTAAGCACGTCCCTCCTTTCTGTACTTTGAGCGGCATTCTTATGCGCAATATTCCAGATATAGAAGACATCGTGAAATTATCCCGAGCGGGCAAGTGTCAAGAAGCCTGTGCACAATATTTTAATGTTACCCACGGATGCGTTACCCATCATACGCCGACTACACATCCGAATCAATATTTTAATGAAAGTTGTCAGAAACGGAAATCTAATGTAACCTAACCTTTAAATAAAACGTTCATTTTTATACTGCGAGTACTGCCCATAGACATATAGAATGGACCGCGCACAGTGCCGTCAAAACTGTCCGCACCAGTCGAAAAGGATGGAGCGTGACTGCAGTCACTCTCCATCTCTTTCATCTCGACACCGTAGCAGTGGTTTGTAGTGCCCCGATGACCCCCCAACAAAATAAACACAAAAAACCACATTCGGGCACAAAAATTGAAACTATTCCATAGAAAATTTTGTACTGCTCAGTGTAACATGATCTATACGGCGCAATCAAAGAGTAATGTCTGCGCAGTTTGAGAATTACAGATCGTGTTTCGAAAGAGAACCGAAGAGTTTCTAAATAGAAATTAAAAGTAATGTCTGCAGTCTCTTTCAATATTAAAGGTCGTTTTTATTAAGTAATAGAAACATCATCATATAATCATCACCATCCTCCCCATCCCGTGCACAACTTAAATATAAGAAATGAGAGATTTCTACGCGAGCTCACAAATGGCATAGATGGTAAAGTGACGACGGGTTGTCGAATAGGATTTTGAAAGATTCAAGTTCGATTCTCCCAAGTTTTTATTTTGATGACCAATTTTTCTTAAAAAATTTATTTTCATGTTAAGACCGAAGTATACAGATGCGTCGATTTTGATGAAGTTCATTTCTCCTTTTGTCCCATTCTGATTCTTTGTCTCTCTGCAATCTATAATCTTTCTAATAATCTATTTTCTTTATTTCTATCCCTCAACTGTTTCTATTGCATCCTACTCTGAAAACTGCTATTGGAACTAACATCCACATTAACTTATTCCGTCGCTACAAGTAGTGAAACTCGATGAAATAGTCATAGGAAAAGGCCAACATCCGTCTTCTGTCGAAAGACGCGTCGGCTGCCCGCGGCGATTGGGGCCCCCTTGCCGCGGGCAAGGCACGCAGTCCTGACGAGGTGAGAAGATGGCACAGCCAATCACAATCTTTAGAGAGAGTGGGAGAGTGACTGTAGTCAATCTCTGTCTCACTCACTTGTACTGACCACGTTTCTCACACTGGCCGGATAGGGGACGCGCGGTCCATTCTATATGTCTATGGTACTGCCAGGGTTGCCAGATTAAGAGGGGGAAATGACGCATACGCATTTGGATAATCAGAATTTAGGGCTCAGGACGTATGACACGCAAAGAAATGCGGGTATCATTTTCGCCCCATCCACCTGTTAACTACTCCACGTAAGGAAAATTGAAATTTTTTAGTAGGATTGCAGGAAGCGGTGGAAAAGATTGTAGGAAAAGGAAATATATGATTCTTAGGTGAATAACAGCTGCTGGGAAGGAATTAAATATTGGCTAATACTTATAAATTTGAAATTAAAAATAATTTTAGTCCACTATATGAAGCTCTACAGAAGAGAAAGAAATATCATAAATATCTGCATACGTAAATGATGGAAGATGTAGCTGTATCCTCTGCATACATTCCAAACATAAAAACTTATATCTTTACTACGCTATAATAATTATTGGCACAGTGTTAGCATGTCGAAGACTCCAAGAGTCGAAGGGGTCCCTCGGAGCACCCTATGAAAAGGATAGGAGCGAGCTATACGGGAACAGGGCCTTGGAACTGACCTTGTCAAACCTTAATCTTAAAACGAAACGCACTCGCCCACGAGGAAATCATATAATATCTCCCAAACGGCAGGACCGATTCGTTTGATTCTTTGCTCATTGGATTCAGAAAAATTATAGCCAAAATACAAAATTCAGAAATAAATCCTTAATACCGTAACGTTTTCATAAATCCGGAAGAAAGTTTGGCATTGATCGAATCCGCGTTACTTCGGGATAATAGAGTCTCGGCTGTCGCGCGCCATGGGTAGGGGATTACTACTTGGCGCGAGACTCTACCGAGTCTCTTGACCAGATAGTCACTGATAGGTTTCACGGTAAGCTGGTTGTTCAGGAATCATCGCCCTATTGACCCCCCTAGCTTTAAGCAATTGTTATCTAGTCATAGATTATCTAGTCATGCGCATTCGGCCCCGCAGCCGACTACCTGATTATCGATCCGCCTATCGATTCGCATAGATTTAACCAAGGAATGTAGCGATCGGAACGCTCCCCTGCGGAAGCATGAAGAACTTGCGCTTCTTCTCCGGCCGGCTTCCTTTTTCCGCCATAACTGTTACTTTTGCCCAAGGAAACGGACGCGTCCCTCGTGAGCGAATTATAGGAAGATTGTGTGTTGATCAACGTTGCAACCCGCTGATTAGCGATATTCTGTGCCGCCGAACCTACTGTGACTACCTTGTGATCTGTGATAGGACCGAGTGGTGTTCTTGCCACCGGGCCGCTTAATATACACGAAGCAAGATTCCGTACGGCAAGTACCTGACCCGCCTCAAGGTATTTTGAATAAACGCCATTGTTATCAGAACTTCCTCTTATATTTCTGCTGATTTCCCGACTAGCCTGAATCCAGAGTCCCGCAATATCCGCGACACTGGTACTTTAAATAAATTAGGAATGTTTTCACTATGATGGTCCCCTTCCAGTGCTCACGTTGGTCTATAAAGTGGCAAGCGAGAACATTAATAAACCTTCAAAGCATTGCAGAATGCTGTTGATCAATGAGCTGAAGAAACATAATCTTGATGATTACGTGATACTATTGCTTGAAGCTGGATTTAAAGGGAACAGTGATGAATGTAGAAGATTCAGAAAGCACGATCATTTATCTCATTTTGTACTAAAGATGTCATTAGCGTTTGAACAGACTAAAAAGAAATGGTTTTTCGAGCAAGAAGATAGATTATTCAGGTGGAGGCTACTGTCTTTGGATGAGGACAGTATTATTACTTTTAAATGTATAAATAATTTACCGTAAGACGCTGTCAGTATATGCTATTTAATATAAAAAAGATTGTATGAACTTGTGACATTAATAATCAATTAATATCCTTGGTGTATTACCAAGATTCCAGAAAGTGAACAAAATGAAATACAAGGGTATCTGGATATGTGTAATTTCAATACACCCAATGGGTCGAATATGCCACACTTTAAACTACAATTCGCAGATGTATTAGACTTGATTTCCAAGCGACGTGTCTTCTTGTATAAGGGACAGGCCTTTGTACCACTGTCAAAGCTGCCACTACTATTCGTGAAAGGGTTCCAAGAATTACTATGTGGAAGTTTTGAGGTACGAGAATGTTGTCTAGTTGTACTAAGAATGTCTCTGAATGTCTAGTTCTACTAAGCTTATGAATCTTCCACATCTTCATGGAACTTCCCAAACATGTACAATCTACTGTCTTCCAATGGACCACGTGCAAGAATTTGCATAGCGATGATATAAACGAGGTAACGACTGCATTCTCTCACGATCCGAACGATCATTGCTGCTTACGAAATCATTAATTCCCCATTACTATTCCAGCTTTCTATGAGCAATTTCCCGCTGTGTATGAGAGCCCTCCAGGAGGTGTTGGGGTAGGTAAATTTAAAGGTGCCCCCTGGCCAGGCAGGGGGGCCGATTCCTATGACGGAATCATGGTGAGTAGCGACACCAGAGGTCCGAGCAGGACGACCGGTTCCGGGGGTTCAGGACCCTCCACCGGGAGTGGCATTTAAAGATGTCACGATAGATCCCACCAGTGATCCGCATTCCGGTACCATGGGTGCCAGTTAGCCCGCGTCGGATTGGCGACGTAACTGCGCAAATTGAGGTCGGAGCATCGTGGTGGCAGTGGTTAACCCCGTACGCTGGGGTAAGGTCCTGGCCTAGGACGGGTCCTGGCGTGTGAGTTGCGTACCACCAACTCGTGAAACAGTCTTCCTTAGTCCGGTAGAGCGGGGATAGACGCTCGGCCTGCCAGTAACTGCACATAAAATGCCTGAACATTTGTGCTACTGGTAGATCAACTGATCCCGCTGATTGGGCGTGATTCCAATCCCGCTCCCATGGGGGAAGTCTGCGTTGGGGCTAGGCGCCAGGTACCGGACTTAAAACTGCAAGACACTAGATGTGTATGAGAGCTCTAAACGATTCGTTGCGAGCGAACCATCACTTACTGCACGGTGGCAGGGTCCAATACATACTATTCCTGAAGGGAATCGGCCTTCCTTTGGAGGAGACCGCGAATTTCCTGCGAAATGAATTTATGGAAAGAATGACAGAGGAGGAATTCAGGAAAAAGAAATATGCCTATTACATAAGACATCTTTATGGGAAAGAGGGTAAAAGAATGGATTATGAACCATATAGTTGCAAGAAAATACTACAGTAGCATGTGGGGCCGCGCGACATACACGGATGCCCATACAAAGCAATGTCAGCGGATACCTTGACCACAAAACAACAGGAATGTGGATTGTGCGGTACAGGTAAGCACGTCCCTCCTTTCTGTACTTTGAGCGGCATTCTTATGCGCTATATTCCAGATATAGAAGACATCGTGAAATTATCCCGAGCGGGCAAGTGTCAAGAAGCCTGTGCACAATATTTTAATGTCACCCACGGATGCGTTACCCATCATACGCCGACTACACATCCGAATCAATATTTTAATGAAAGTTGTCAGAAACGGAAATCTAATGTAACCTAACCTTTAAAAAAACGTTCATTTTTATACTGCGAGTACTGCCCATACCGTGACTGCAGTCACTCTCCATCTCTTTCATCTCGACACCGTAGCAGTGGTTTGTAGTGCCCCGATGACCCCCCAAAAAAATAAACACAAAAAACCACATTCGGGCACAAAAATTGAAACTATTCCATAGAAAATTTTGTACTGCTCAGTGTAACATGATCTATACGGCGCAATCAAAGAGTAATGTCTGCGCAGTTTGAGAATTACAGATCGTGTTTCGAAAGAGAACCGAAGAGTTTCTAAATAGAAATTAAAAGTAATGTCTGCAGTCTCTTTCAATATTAAAGGTCGTTTTTATTAAGTAATAGAAACATCATCATATAATCATCACCATCCTCCCCATCCCGTGCACAACTTAAATATAAGAAATGAGAGATTTCTACGCGAGCTCACAAATGGCATAGATGGTAAAGTGACGACGGGTTGTCGAATAGGATTTTGAAAGATTCAAGTTCGATTCTCCCAAGTTTTTATTTTGATGACCAATTTTTCTTAAAAAATTTCTTTTCATGTTAAGACCGAAGTATACAGATGCGTCGATTTTGATGAAGTTCATTTCTCCTTTTGTCCCATTCTGATTCTTTGTCTCTCTGCAATCTATAATCTTTCTAATAATCTATTTTCTTTATTTCTATCCCTCAACTGTTTCTATTGCATCCTACTCTGAAAACTGCTATTGGAACTAACATCCACATTAACTTATTCCGTCGCTACAAGTAGTGAAACTCGATGAAATAGTCATAGGAAAAGGCCAACATCCGTCTTCTGTCGAAAGACGCGTCGGCTGCCCGCGGCGATTGGGGCCTCCTTGCCGCGGGCAAGGCACGCAGTCCTGACGAGGTGAGAAGATGGCACAGCCAGTCACAATCTTTAGAGAGAGTGGGAGAGTGACTGTAGTCAATCTCTGTCTCACTCACTTGTACTGACCACGTTTCTCACACTGGCCGGATAGGGGACGCGCGGTCCATTCTATATGTCTATGGTACTGCCAGGGTTGCCAGATTAAGAGGGGGAAATGACGCATACGCATTTGGATAATCAGAATTTAGGGCTCAGGACGTATGACACGCAAAGAAATGCGGGTATCATTTTCGCCCCATCCACCTGTTAACTACTCCACGTAAGGAAAATTGAAATTTGTTAGTAGGATTGCAGGAAGCGGTGGAAAAGATTGTAGGAAAAGGAAATATATGATTCTTAGGTGAATAACAGCTGCTGGGAAGGAATTAAATATTGGCTAATACTTATAAATTTGAAATTAAAAATAATTTTAGTCCACTATATGAAGCTCTACAGAAGAGAAAGAAATATCATAAATATCTGCATACGTAAATGATGGAAGATGTAGCTGTATCCTCTGCATACACTCCAAACATAAAAACTTATATCTTTACTACGCTATAATAATTATTGGCACAGTGTTAGCATGTCGAAGACTCCAAGAGTCGAAGGGGTCCCTCGGAGCACCCTATGAAAAGGATAGGAGCGAGCTATACGGGAACAGGGCCTTGGAACTGACCTTGTCAAACCTTAATCTTAAAACGAAACGCACTCGCCCACGAGGAAATCATATAATATCTCCCAAACGGCAGGACCTATTCGTTTGATTCTTTGCTCATTGGATTCAGAAAAATTATAGCTAAAATACAAAATTCAGAAATAAATCCTTAATACCGTAACGTTTTCATAAATCGGGAAGAAAGTTTGGCATTGATCGAATCCGCGTTACTTCGGGATAATAGAGTCTCGGCTGTCGCGCGCCATGGGTAGGGGATTACTACTTGGCGCGAGACTCTACCGAGTCTCCTGACCATATAGTCACTGATAGGTTTCACGGTAAGCTGGTTGTTCAGGAATCATCGCCCTATTGACCCCCCTAGCTTTAAGCAATTGTTATCTAGTCATAGATTATCTAGTCATGCGCATTCGGCCCCGCAGCCGACTACCTGATTATCGATCCGCCTATCGATTCGCATAGATTTAACCAAGGAACGTAGCGATCGGAACGCTTCCCTGCGGAAGCATGAAGAACTTGCGCTTCTTCTCCGGCCGGCTTCCTTTTTCCGCCATAACTGTTACTTTTGCCCAAGGAAACGGACGCGTCCCTCGTGAGCGAATTATAGGAAGATTGTGTGTTGATCCACGTTGCAACCCGCTGATTAGCGATATTCTGTGCCGCCGAACCTACTGTGACTACCTTGTGATCTGTGATAGGACCGAGTGGTGTTCTTGCCACCGGGCCGCTTAATATACACGAAGCAAGATTCCGTACGGCAAGTACCTGACCCGCCTCAAGGTATTTTGAATAAACGCCATTGTTATCAGAACTTCCTCTTATAATTCTGCTGATTTCCCGACTAGCCTGAATCCAGAGTCCCGCAATATCCGCGACACTGGTACTTTAAATAAATTGGGAATGTTTTCACTATGATGTTCCCCTTCTAGTTCTCACGTTGGTCTATAAAGTGGCAAGCGAGAACATTAATAAACCTTCAAAGCATTGCAGAATGCTGTTGATCAATGAGCTGAAGAAACATAATCTTGATGATTACGTGATACTATTGCTTGAAGCTGGATTTAAAGGGAACAGTGATGAATGTAGAAGATTCAGAAAGCACGATCATTTATCTCATTTTGTACTAAAGATCTCATTAGCGTTTGAACAGACTAAAAAGAAATGGTTTTTCGAGCAAGAAGTTAGATTATTCAGGTGGAGGCTACTGTCTTTGGATGAGGAGAGTATTATTACTTTTAAATGTATAAATAATTTACCGTAAGACGCTGTCAGTATATGCTATTTAATATAAAAAAGATTGTATGAACTTGTGACATTAATAATCAATTAATATCCTTGGTGTATTACCAAGATTCCAGAAAGTGAACAAAATGAAATACAAGGGTATCTGGATATGTGTAATTTCAATACACCCAATGGGTCGAATATGCCACACTTTAAACTACAATTCGCAGATGTATTAGACTTGATTTCCAAGCGACGTGTCTTCTTGTATAAGGGACAGGCCTTTGTACCACTGTCAAAGCTGCCACTACTATTCGTGAAAGGGTTCCAAGAATTACTATGTGGAAGTTTTGAGGTACGAGAATGTTGTCTAGTTGTACTAAGAATGTCTCTGAATGTCTAGTTCTACTAAGCTTATGAATCTTCCACATCTTCATGGAACTTCCCAAACATGTACAATCTACTGTCTTCCAATGGACCACGTGCAAGAATTTGCATAGCGATGATATAAACGAGGTAACGACTGCATTCTCTCACGATCCGAACGATCATTGCTGCTTACGAAATCATTAATTCCCCATTACTATTCCAGCTTTCTATGAGCAATTTCCCGCTGTGTATGAGAGCCCTCCAGGAGGTGTTGGGGTAGGTAAATTTAAAGGTGCCCCCTGGCCAGGCAGGGGGGCCGATTCCTATGACGGAATCATGGTGAGTAGCGACACCAGGGGTCCTAGCAGGACGACCGGTTCCGGGGGTTCAGGACCCTCCACCGGGAGTGGCATTTAAAGATGTCACGATAGATCCCACCAGTGATCCGCATTCCGGTACCATGGGTGCCAGTTAGTCCGCGTCGGATTGGCGACGTAACTGCGCAAGTTGAGGTCGGAGCATCGTGGTGGCAGTGGTTAACCCCGTACGCTGGGGTAAGGTCCTGGCCTAGGACGGGTCCTGGCGTGTGAGTTGCGTACCACCAACTCGGGAAACAGTCTTCCTTAGTCCGGTAGAGCGGGGATAGACGCTCGGCCTGCCAGTGACTGCACATAAAATGCCTGAACATTTGTGCTACTGGTAGATCAACTGATCCCGCTGATTGGGCGTGATCCCAATCCCGCTCCCATGGGGGAAGTCTGCGTTGGGGCTAGGCGCCAGGTACCGGACTTAAAACTGCAAGACACTAGATGTGTATGAGAGCTCTAAACGATTCGTTGCGAGCGAACCATCACTTACTGCACGGTGGCAGGGTCCAATACATACTATTCCTGAAGGGAATCGGCCTTCCTTTGGAGGAGACCGCGAATTTCCTGCGAAATGAATTTATGGAAAGAATGACAGAGGAGGAATTCAGGAAAAAGAAATATGCCTATTACATAAGACATCTTTATGGGAAAGAGGGTAAAAGAATGGATTATGAACCATATAGTTGCAAGAAAATACTACAGTAGCATGTGGGGCCGCGCGACATACACGGATGCCCATACAAAGTAATGTCAGCGGATACCTTGACCACAAAACAACAGGAATGTGGATTGTGCGGTACGTCCCTCCTTTCTGTACTTTGAGCGGCATTCTTATGCGCAATATTCCAGATATAGAAGACATCGTGAAATTATCCCGAGCGGGCAAGTGTCAAGAAGCCTGTGCACAATATTTTAATGTTACCCACGGATGCGTTACCCATCATACGCCGACTACACATCCGAATCAATATTTTAATGAAAGTTGTCAGAAACGGAAATCTAATGTAACCTAACCTTTAAATAAAACGTTCATTTTTATACTGCGAGTACTGCCCATAGACATATAGAATGGACCGCGCACAGTGCCGTCAAAACTGTCCGCACCAGTCGAAAAGGATGGAGCGTGACTGCAGTCACTCTCCATCTCTTTCATCTCGACACCGTAGCAGTGGTTTGTAGTGCCCCGATGACCCCCCAAAAAAATAAACACAAAAAACCACATTCGGGCACAAAAATTGAAACTATTCCATAGAAAATTTTGTACTGCTCAGTGTAACATGATCTATACGGCGCAATCAAAGAGTAATGTCTGCGCAGTTTGAGAATTACAGATCGTGTTTCGAAAGAGAACCGAAGAGTTTCTAAATAGAAATTAAAAGTAATGTCTGCAGTCTCTTTCAATATTATAGGTCGTTTTTATTAAGTAATAGAAACATCATCATATAATCATCACCATCCTCCCCATCCCGTGCACAACTTAAATATAAGAAATGAGAGATTTCTACGCGAGCTCACAAATGGCATAGATGGTAAAGTGACGACGGGTTGTCGAATAGGATTTTGAAAGATTCAAGTTCGATTCTCCCAAGTTTTTATTTTGATGACCAATTTTTCTTAAAAAATTTCTTTTCATGTTAAGACCGAAGTATACAGATGCGTCGATTTTGATGAAGTTCATTTCTCCTTTTGTCCCATTCTGATTCTTTGTCTCTCTGCAATCTATAATCTTTCTAATAATCTATTTTCTTTATTTCTATCCCTCAACTGTTTCTATTGCATCCTACTCTGAAAACTGCTATTGGAACTAACATCCACATTAACTTATTCCGTCGCTACAAGTAGTGAAACTCGATGAAATAGTCATAGGAAAAGGCCAACATCCGTCTTCTGTCGAAAGACGCGTCGGCTGCCCGCGGCGATTGGGGCCCCCTTGCCGCGGGCAAGGCACGCAGTCCTGACGAGGTGAGAAGATGGCACAGCCAATCACAATCTTTAGAGAGAGTGGGAGAGTGACTGTAGTCAATCTCTGTCTCACTCACTTGTACTGACCACGTTTCTCACACTGGCCGGATAGGGGACGCGCGGTCCATTCTATATGTCTATGGTACTGCCAGGGTTGCCAGATTAAGAGGGGGAAATGACGCATACGCATTTGGATAATCAGAATTTAGGGCTCAGGACGTATGACACGCAAAGAAATGCGGGTATCATTTTCGCCCCATCCACCTGTTAACTACTCCACGTAAGGAAAATTGAAATTTTTTAGTAGGATTGCAGGAAGCGGTGGAAAAGATTGTAGGAAAAGGAAATATATGATTCTTAGGTGAATAACAGCTGCTGGGAAGGAATTAAATATTGGCTAATACTTAATAATTAGTTTTATTATTCCCCTTAGGGTTATAATTCTGTACAATCCTTACTCACTACCTTATCCTATCTTAACCCTATCGTAACCACTACCTCCCTCCATCTCTCTCCTCGCTCGCCTCTCGGCACTCGCACGCCTCTCGCAACCCGTTTGCCTCCCGCCACTCGCTCGACTCTCGCCGCCCGCTCGCCTCTCGCCACCCGCTCGCCTCTCGCCATCCGCTCGCTTCTCGCCATCCGCTTGACTCTCGCCGTCCGCTCGCCTCACGCCACTCGCTCTCTTCTCGCCACTCTTTTGCCTCTCGCGCGCCACGCTCGCCCTCTCCCCTTCCGCTCCATTCCACACATCCGTCCACACTCTCCTCACCCTCTCGCACATTCATCCCTCCATTTCTCTCACACACACGCCCTTGGACTTCCATTTCCGCTCCGTCTCTTTTCATCCATTCGTTTCCTTCCAAGTCCTTCCATTCTTCTTCTCCCCTCATACATTCCAGCCTCCTCAGCCACCCCTCTCCCTCTCCCCCATCTCCTAGCACCTCATCCGCCATCTCCCTCCAGCCCTTTTCCTTTCCCCATCCCACGCACTCCTCCCATACATGCTCCCACGTTTCTTCCTTCCTTCCACAAATCCTACACTCCCTTTCCCTCTCGTCCTCCCAGTATCTACCTCCCCTCATCCCGTTTCCCATCCTGAATTTCATCACCCTTTCCACCTGCTCTCCCCCCACCCCTTCTTCAAATACCCCGGCACTCCTTTACCCTTCACCCTCCCGTACCACACGTTGTACTTTGACTCCCCTATTTTCCCCCACCTTTCCCTTTCCTGCTCATCCTTTTCCCGTTTTATCATTTCCTCCCCTTTCAGCCCCTCCCCCTTCTCTCTTATTCTCTCCACCTCCTCTATCTCCCACCCTTTCCTTTCATAAAACACCTTCCTTTCTTCCTCCCACCCTTCCAACGCCTTCCCTCTTCTTGCTCTTTCCCTAATTTCCTGCCAGCACCTCCTCGCTAGTTCCCCTCCTTTCCCCTCCACCAACTTTCTCTCGAACCCCCATGCCCTCATACCCGCCCTTCCTGCCATTTTTTCTTTCTGCACCTCCTCCCGCACCATGTATCCCGGCGTGCACCTCTCCAGTCCCAAAACCCACCTCATAAACCTTTCTTGGGCCCTCTCCACACCTTCTCTCTCCTTCCACCCCCAAATCTCCACCCCATAACTTAGCACCGGCCACACCAATTTTTCGAACAGCCATAACCTCCTCTCCCAATCCTTCCCACACCTCCTTTTCCCTATTCCCCATACCTTTCCCATTACCGCTACCCCCTTCCTGATCCTATCCCTAACCTGATCCTCCTGCCCCCCATCCCTCCTCACTATGTACCCTAGATATTTGTATTTTTTCACCTCCTCTATCTTCCTCCCCTTCCACCTCCAATCCACTTTTTTCTGCCCTCCACCCCCTCTCCTGCATCTCATCACCTTTGTTTTCGCTATGTTTACTTCTAGCCCTTTCCTCTCCATGTACTTCTCCAATCTTGCTATCATCCCCTTCATTCCCTCCTGATCCTCCGCCAGCAAGGCCAGATCGTCCGCATAAGCCAGCGCGTATATTTTCTCGCCTCCCACCTTTACCCCTCCCCATCTCCCCTTTTCTAATTCTTCTTCTATGTCTGCTAGGAGCAGCGTAAAAAGACATGGACTTAGTGGACACCCCTGTCTTACCCCCCTTCCCGTCCAAAACCTACCCCCCACTTCCTCTCCTGCCCGTACCCTTCCCGTCGTCTCCCTAATCACCTCTTCACACCTGTTACACAACCCTTCCCTGACCCCTCTCTCCCTCATCGTTTTTATTAACACATCCCTGTTCACCGAGTCAAACGCCGCCTTCAGGTCCACGAACAAGATCACCATTTTTCTTTCTTTCCTCATCACCTGTCTGTTAATCAGATAGTTCAGGACATATATGTTGTCAAGTGTCCCCATTCCTTTCCTGAACCCCGTCTGACTCGGTGGCAGGATGTTCTTGCCTTCTACCTCCTTTCTCAGCCTTTCCGCCAACACCCCCGCGTACACCTTATACCCCGTCTGCGTCAGCGTCACCCCCCTGTAGTCCTCCACCTTTTCCCCTGATCCCCTTTTCACTACCGGGACTACCAACCCCTCCTTCCACGCTTCCGGCCATCCCTCCCCTCTCCACACTTTCCTGCACACCCCATATAGCCCCTTTTCCACTTCCTCCCCCCCATACTTCCATACCTCATTTGGAATCCCATCGCTCCCCATTGCCTTCCCTTCCTTCATCTTCCTTATTACCGTCCTCACCTCTTCTTCCGTTAATTCCTCCTCTCCGTCTCCATGCCCTTCTCCCTTCCTGCCCCTTACCACTCTACACTCTACCCCTCCTAACAACGCTCTGAAATATTCGTCCCATTCCTCCGTCCTTATTCCCTCATTCACTGGCTTCCTTCTTCCCCTTTCCCTATTTACAATCCTCCACACCTGCCCTTCCGTCCTCGCGGACTCCACTTCTCCCATCCATCTTTCCACTTCCTTTCTCTTCTTTCTTTCGCATACCTCTTTATATCTCTGTTTTTTCCTCCTGTACTCCTCCCCTCCCCCTCCTGTCTTTCTCCACCTTCTCATTTCTTCCCTTACCCCTTCCTTCTCCTTCTTACACTCCTCATCCCACCAGCCCCTCTTCCTCCCCCTTTCCCTCCCCTATTGGCTAATACTTATAAATTTGAAATTAAAAATAATTTTAGTCCACTATATGAAGCTCTACAGAAGAGAAAGAAATATCATAAATATCTGCATACGTAAATGATGGAAGATGTAGCTGTATCCTCTGCATACACTCCAAACATAAAAACTTATATCTTTACTACGCTATAATAATTATTGGCACAGTGTTAGCATGTCGAAGACTCCAAGAGTCGAAGGGGTCCCTCGGAGCACCCTATGAAAAGGATAGGAGCGAGCTATACGGGAACAGGGCCTTGGAACTGACCTTGTCAAACCTTAATCTTAAAACGAAACGCACTCGCCCACGAGGAAATCATATAATATCTCCCAAACGGCAGGACCTATTCGTTTGATTCTTTGCTCATTGGATTCAGAAAAATTATAGCTAAAATACAAAATTCAGAAATAAATCCTTAATACCGTAACGTTTTCATAAATCGGGAAGAAAGTTTGGCATTGATCGAATCCGCGTTACTTCGGGATAATAGAGTCTCGGCTGTCGCGCGCCATGGGTAGGGGATTACTACTTGGCGCGAGACTCTACCGAGTCTCCTGACCATATAGTCACTGATAGGTTTCACGGTAAGCTGGTTGTTCAGGAATCATCACCCTATTGACCCCCCTAGCTTTAAGCAATTGTTATCTAGTCATAGATTATCTAGTCATGCGCATTCGGCCCCGCAGCCGACTACCTGATTATCGATCCGCCTATCGATTCGCATAGATTTAACCAAGGAACGTAGCGATCGGAACGCTTCCCTGCGGAAGCATGAAGAACTTGCGCTTCTTCTCCGGCCGGCTTCCTTTTTCCGCCATAACTGTTACTTTTGCCCAAGGAAACGGACGCGTCCCTCGTGAGCGAATTATAGGAAGATTGTGTGTTGATCCACGTTGCAACCCGCTGATTAGCGATATTCTGTGCCGCCGAACCTACTGTGACTACCTTGTGATCTGTGATAGGACCGAGTGGTGTTCTTGCCACCGGGCCGCTTAATATACACGAAGCAAGATTCCGTACGGCAAGTACCTGACCCGCCTCAAGGTATTTTGAATAAACGCCATTGTTATCAGAACTTCCTCTTATATTTCTGCTGATTTCCCGACTAGCCTGAATCCAGAGTCCCGCAATATCCGCGACACTGGTACTTTAAATAAATTGGGAATGTTTTCACTATGATGTTCCCCTTCTAGTTCTCACGTTGGTCTATAAAGTGGCAAGCGAGAACATTAATAAACCTTCAAAGCATTGCAGAATGCTGTTGATCAATGAGCTGAAGAAACATAATCTTGATGATTACGTGATACTATTGCTTGAAGCTGGATTTAAAGGGAACAGTGATGAATGTAGAAGATTCAGAAAGCACGATCATTTATCTCATTTTGTACTAAAGATCTCATTAGCGTTTGAACAGACTAAAAAGAAATGGTTTTTCGAGCAAGAAGTTAGATTATTCAGGTGGAGGCTACTGTCTTTGGATGAGGAGAGTATTATTACTTTTAAATGTATAAATAATTTACCGTAAGACGCTGTCAGTATATGCTATTTAATATAAAAAAGATTGTATGAACTTGTGACATTAATAATCAATTAATATCCTTGGTGTATTACCAAGATTCCAGAAAGTGAACAAAATGAAATACAAGGGTATCTGGATATGTGTAATTTCAATACACCCAATGGGTCGAATATGCCACACTTTAAACTACAATTCGCAGATGTATTAGACTTGATTTCCAAGCGACGTGTCTTCTTGTATAAGGGACAGGCCTTTGTACCACTGTCAAAGCTGCCACTACTATTCGTGAAAGGGTTCCAAGAATTACTATGTGGAAGTTTTGAGGTACGAGAATGTTGTCTAGTTGTACTAAGAATGTCTCTGAATGTCTAGTTCTACTAAGCTTATGAATCTTCCACATCTTCA
The DNA here is from genome assembly GCA_963675795.1 of Crossocerus cetratus. Taxonomy (NCBI): domain Eukaryota; kingdom Metazoa; phylum Arthropoda; class Insecta; order Hymenoptera; family Crabronidae; genus Crossocerus; species Crossocerus cetratus. Next base: position 12,274,893 of record OY776671.1, read on the forward strand.
TGGAACTTCCCAAACATGTACAATCTACTGTCTTCCAATGGACCACGTGCAAGAATTTGCATAGCGATGATATAAACGAGGTAACGACTGCATTCTCTCACGATCCGAACGATCATTGCTGCTTACGAAATCATTAATTCCCCATTACTATTCCAGCTTTCTATGAGCAATTTCCCGCTGTGTATGAGAGCCCTCCAGGAGGTGTTGGGGTAGGTAAATTTAAAGGTGCCCCCTGGCCAGGCAGGGGGGCCGATTCCTATGACGGAATCATGGTGAGTAGCGACACCAGGGGTCCTAGCAGGACGACCGGTTCCGGGGGTTCAGGACCCTCCACCGGGAGTGGCATTTAAAGATGTCACGATAGATCCCACCAGTGATCCGCATTCCGGTACCATGGGTGCCAGTTAGTCCGCGTCGGATTGGCGACGTAACTGCGCAAGTTGAGGTCGGAGCATCGTGGTGGCAGTGGTTAACCCCGTACGCTGGGGTAAGGTCCTGGCCTAGGACGGGTCCTGGCGTGTGAGTTGCGTACCACCAACTCGGGAAACAGTCTTCCTTAGTCCGGTAGAGCGGGGATAGACGCTCGGCCTGCCAGTGACTGCACATAAAATGCCTGAACATTTGTGCTACTGGTAGATCAACTGATCCCGCTGATTGGGCGTGATCCCAATCCCGCTCCCATGGGGGAAGTCTGCGTTGGGGCTAGGCGCCAGGTACCGGACTTAAAACTGCAAGACACTAGATGTGTATGAGAGCTCTAAACGATTCGTTGCGAGCGAACCATCACTTACTGCACGGTGGCAGGGTCCAATACATACTATTCCTGAAGGGAATCGGCCTTCCTTTGGAGGAGACCGCGAATTTCCTGCGAAATGAATTTATGGAAAGAATGACAGAGGAGGAATTCAGGAAAAAGAAATATGCCTATTACATAAGACATCTTTATGGGAAAGAGGGTAAAAGAATGGATTATGAACCATATAGTTGCAAGAAAATACTACAGTAGCATGTGGGGCCGCGCGACATACACGGATGCCCATACAAAGTAATGTCAGCGGATACCTTGACCACAAAACAACAGGAATGTGGATTGTGCGGTACGTCCCTCCTTTCTGTACTTTGAGCGGCATTCTTATGCACAATATTCCAGATATAGAAGACATCGTGAAATTATCCCGAGCGGGCAAGTGTCAAGAAGCCTGTGCACAATATTTTAATGTTACCCACGGATACGTTACCCATCATACGCCGACTACACATCCGAATCAATATTTTAATGAAAGTTGTCAGAAACGGAAATCTAATGTAACCTAACCTTTAAATAAAACGTTCATTTTTATACTGCGAGTACTGCCCATAGACATATAGAATGGACCGCGCACAGTGCCGTCAAAACTGTCCGCACCAGTCGAAAAGGATGGAGCGTGACTGCAGTCACTCTCCATCTCTTTCATCTCGACACCGTAGCAGTGGTTTGTAGTGCCCCGATGACCCCCCAAAAAAATAAACACAAAAAACCACATTCGGGCACAAAAATTGAAACTATTCCATAGAAAATTTTGTACTGCTCAGTGTAACATGATCTATACGGCGCAATCAAAGAGTAATGTCTGCGCAGTTTGAGAATTACAGATCGTGTTTCGAAAGAGAACCGAAGAGTTTCTAAATAGAAATTAAAAGTAATGTCTGCAGTCTCTTTCAATATTAAAGGTCGTTTTTATTAAGTAATAGAAACATCATCATATAATCATCACCATCCTCCCCATCCCGTGCACAACTTAAATATAAGAAATGAGAGATTTCTACGCGAGCTCACAAATGGCATAGATGGTAAAGTGACGACGGGTTGTCGAATAGGATTTTGAAAGATTCAAGTTCGATTCTCCCAAGTTTTTATTTTGATGACCAATTTTTCTTAAAAAATTTCTTTTCATGTTAAGACCGAAGTATACAGATGCGTCGATTTTGATGAAGTTCATTACTCCTTTTGTCCCATTCTGATTCTTTGTCTCTCTGCAATCTATAATCTTTCTAATAATCTATTTTCTTTATTTCTATCCCTCAACTGTTTCTATTGCATCCTACTCTGAAAACTGCTATTGGAACTAACATCCACATTAACTTATTCCGTCGCTACAAGTAGTGAAACTCGATGAAATAGTCATAGGAAAAGGCCAACATCCGTCTTCTGTCGAAAGACGCGTCGGCTGCCCGCGGCGATTGGGGCCCCCTTGCCGCGGGCAAGGCACGCAGTCCTGACGAGGTGAGAAGATGGCACAGCCAATCACAATCTTTAGAGAGAGTGGGAGAGTGACTGTAGTCAATCTCTGTCTCACTCACTTGTACTGACCACGTTTCTCACACTGGCCGGATAGGGGACGCGCGGTCCATTCTATATGTCTATGGTACTGCCAGGGTTGCCAGATTAAGAGGGGGAAATGACGCATACGCATTTGGATAATCAGAATTTAGGGCTCAGGACGTATGACACGCAAAGAAATGCGGGTATCATTTTCGCCCCATCCACCTGTTAACTACTCCACGTAAGGAAAATTGAAATTTTTTAGTAGGATTGCAGGAAGCGGTGGAAAAGATTGTAGGAAAAGGAAATATATGATTCTTAGGTGAATAACAGCTGCTGGGAAGGAATTAAATATTGGCTAATACTTATAAATTTGAAATTAAAAATAATTTTAGTCCACTATATGAAGCTCTACAGAAGAGAAAGAAATATCATAAATATCTGCATACGTAAATGATGGAAGATGTAGCTGTATCCTCTGCATACACTCCAAACATAAAAACTTATATCTTTACTACGCTATAATAATTATTGGCACAGTGTTAGCATGTCGAAGACTCCAAGAGTCGAAGGGGTCCCTCGGAGCACCCTATGAAAAGGATAGGAGCGAGCTATACGGGAACAGGGCCTTGGAACTGACCTTGTCAAACCTTAATCTTAAAACGAAACGCACTCGCCCACGAGGAAATCATATAATATCTCCCAAACGGCAGGACCTATTCGTTTGATTCTTTGCTCATTGGATTCAGAAAAATTATAGCTAAAATACAAAATTCAGAAATAAATCCTTAATACCGTAACGTTTTCATAAATCGGGAAGAAAGTTTGGCATTGATCGAATCCGCGTTACTTCGGGATAATAGAGTCTCGGCTGTCGCGCGCCATGGGTAGGGGATTACTACTTGGCGCGAGACTCTACCGAGTCTCCTGACCATATAGTCACTGATAGGTTTCACGGTAAGCTGGTTGTTCAGGAATCATCGCCCTATTGACCCCCCTAGCTTTAAGCAATTGTTATCTAGTCATAGATTATCTAGTCATGCGCATTCGGCCCCGCAGCCGACTACCTGATTATCGATCCGCCTATCGATTCGCATAGATTTAACCAAGGAACGTAGCGATCGGAACGCTTCCCTGCGGAAGCATGAAGAACTTGCGCTTCTTCTCCGGCCGGCTTCCTTTTTCCGCCATAACTGTTACTTTTGCCCAAGGAAACGGACGCGTCCCTCGTGAGCGAATTATAGGAAGATTGTGTGTTGATCCACGTTGCAACCCGCTGATTAGCGATATTCTGTGCCGCCGAACCTACTGTGACTACCTTGTGATCTGTGATAGGACCGAGTGGTGTTCTTGCCACCGGGCCGCTTAATATACACGAAGCAAGATTCCGTACGGCAAGTACCTGACCCGCCTCAAGGTATTTTGAATAAACGCCATTGTTATCAGAACTTCCTCTTATAATTCTGCTGATTTCCCGACTAGCCTGAATCCAGAGTCCCGCAATATCCGCGACACTGGTACTTTAAATAAATTGGGAATGTTTTCACTATGATGTTCCCCTTCTAGTTCTCACGTTGGTCTATAAAGTGGCAAGCGAGAACATTAATAAACCTTCAAAGCATTGCAGAATGCTGTTGATCAATGAGCTGAAGAAACATAATCTTGATGATTACGTGATACTATTGCTTGAAGCTGGATTTAAAGGGAACAGTGATGAATGTAGAAGATTCAGAAAGCACGATCATTTATCTCATTTTGTACTAAAGATCTCATTAGCGTTTGAACAGACTAAAAAGAAATGGTTTTTCGAGCAAGAAGTTAGATTATTCAGGTGGAGGCTACTGTCTTTGGATGAGGAGAGTATTATTACTTTTAAATGTATAAATAATTTACCGTAAGACGCTGTCAGTATATGCTATTTAATATAAAAAAGATTGTATGAACTTGTGACATTAATAATCAATTAATATCCTTGGTGTATTACCAAGATTCCAGAAAGTGAACAAAATGAAATACAAGGGTATCTGGATATGTGTAATTTCAATACACCCAATGGGTCGAATATGCCACACTTTAAACTACAATTCGCAGATGTATTAGACTTGATTTCCAAGCGACGTGTCTTCTTGTATAAGGGACAGGCCTTTGTACCACTGTCAAAGCTGCCACTACTATTCGTGAAAGGGTTCCAAGAATTACTATGTGGAAGTTTTGAGGTACGAGAATGTTGTCTAGTTGTACTAAGAATGTCTCTGAATGTCTAGTTCTACTAAGCTTATGAATCTTCCACATCTTCATGGAACTTCCCAAACATGTACAATCTACTGTCTTCCAATGGACCACGTGCAAGAATTTGCATAGCGATGATATAAACGAGGTAACGACTGCATTCTCTCACGATCCGAACGATCATTGCTGCTTACGAAATCATTAATTCCCCATTACTATTCCAGCTTTCTATGAGCAATTTCCCGCTGTGTATGAGAGCCCTCCAGGAGGTGTTGGGGTAGGTAAATTTAAAGGTGCCCCCTGGCCAGGCAGGGGGGCCGATTCCTATGACGGAATCATGGTGAGTAGCGACACCAGAGGTCCGAGCAGGACGACCGGTTCCGGGGGTTCAGGACCCTCCACCGGGAGTGGCATTTAAAGATGTCACGATAGATCCCACCAGTGATCCGCATTCCGGTACCATGGGTGCCAGTTAGCCCGCGTCGGATTGGCGACGTAACTGCGCAAGTTGAGGTCGGAGCATCGTGGTGGCAGTGGTTAACCCCGTACGCTGGGGTAAGGTCCTGGCCTAGGACGGGTCCTGGCGTGTGAGTTGCGTACCACCAACTCGTGAAACAGTCTTCCTTAGTCCGGTAGAGCGGGGATAGACGCTCGGCCTGCCAGTGACTGCACATAAAATGCCTGAACATTTGTGCTACTGGTAGATCAACTGATCCCGCTGATTGGGCGTGATCCCAATCCCGCTCCCATGGGGGAAGTTTGCGTTGGGGCTAGGCGCCAGGTACCGGACTTAAAACTGCAAGACACTAGATGTGTATGAGAGCTCTAAACGATTCGTTGCGAACGAACCATCACTTACTGCACGGTGGCAGGGTCCAATCCATACTATTCCTGAAGGGAATCGGCCTTCCTTTGGAGGAGACCGCGAATTTCCTGCGAAATGAATTTATGGAAAGAATGACAGAGGAGGAATTCAGGAAAAAGAAATATGCCTATTACATAAGACATCTTTATGGGAAAGAGGGTAAAAGAATGGATTATGAACCATATAGTTGCAAGAAAATACTACAGTAGCATGTGGGGCCGCGCGACATACACGGATGCCCATACAAAGCAATGTCAGCGGATACCTTGACCACAAAACAACAGGAATGTGGATTGTGCGGTACAGGTAAGCACGTCCCTCCTTTCTGTACTTTGAGCGGCATTCTTATGCGCAATATTCCAGATATAGAAGACATCGTGAAATTATCCCGAGCGGGCAAGTGTCAAGAAGCCTGTGCACAATATTTTAATGTTACCCACGGATGCGTTACCCATCATACGCCGACTACACATCCGAATCAATATTTTAATGAAAGTTGTCAGAAACGGAAATCTAATGTAACCTAACCTTTAAATAAAACGTTCATTTTTATACTGCGAGTACTGCCCATAGACATATAGAATGGACCGCGCACAGTGCCGTCAAAACTGTCCGCACCAGTCGAAAAGGATGGAGCGTGACTGCAGTCACTCTCCATCTCTTTCATCTCGACACCGTGGCAGTGGTTTGTAGTGCCCCGATGACCCCCCAACAAAATAAACACAAAAAACCACATTCGGGCACAAAAATTGAAACTATTCCATAGAAAATTTTGTACTGCTCAGTGTAACATGATCTATACGGCGCAATCAAAGAGTAATGTCTGCGCAGTTTGAGAATTACAGATCGTGTTTCGAAAGAGAACCGAAGAGTTTCTAAATAGAAATTAAAAGTAATGTCTGCAGTCTCTTTCAATATTAAAGGTCGTTTTTATTAAGTAATAGAAACATCATCATATAATCATCACCATCCTCCCCATCCCGTGCACAACTTAAATATAAGAAATGAGAGATTTCTACGCGAGCTCACAAATGGCATAGATGGTAAAGTGACGACGGGTTGTCGAATAGGATTTTGAAAGATTCAAGTTCGATTCTCCCAAGTTTTTATTTTGATGACCAATTTTTCTTAAAAAATTTCTTTTCATGTTAAGACCGAAGTATACAGATGCGTCGATTTTGATGAAGTTCATTTCTCCTTTTGTCCCATTCTGATTCTTTGTCTCTCTGCAATCTATAATCTTTCTAATAATCTATTTTCTTTATTTCTATCCCTCAACTGTTTCTATTGCATCCTACTCTGAAAACTGCTATTGGAACTAACATCCACATTAACTTATTCCGTCGCTACAAGTAGTGAAACTCGATGAAATAGTCATAGGAAAAGGCCAACATCCGTCTTCTGTCGAAAGACGCGTCGGCTGCCCGCGGCGATTGGGGCCCCCTTGCCGCGGGCAAGGCACGCAGTCCTGACGAGGTGAGAAGATGGCACAGCCAATCACAATCTTTAGAGAGAGTGGGAGAGTGACTGTAGTCAATCTCTGTCTCACTCACTTGTACTGACCACGTTTCTCACACTGGCCGGATAGGGGACGCGCGGTCCATTCTATATGTCTATGGTACTGCCAGGGTTGCCAGATTAAGAGGGGGAAATGACGCATACGCATTTGGATAATCAGAATTTAGGGCTCAGGACGTATGACACGCAAAGAAATGCGGGTATCATTTTCGCCCCATCCACCTGTTAACTACTCCACGTAAGGAAAATTGAAATTTTTTAGTAGGATTGCAGGAAGCGGTGGAAAAGATTGTAGGAAAAGGAAATATATGATTCTTAGGTGAATAACAGCTGCTGGGAAGGAATTAAATATTGGCTAATACTTATAAATTTGAAATTAAAAATAATTTTAGTCCACTATATGAAGCTCTACAGAAGAGAAAGGAATATCATAAATATCTGCATACGTAAATGATGGAAGATGTAGCTGTATCCTCTGCATACATTCCAAACATAAAAACTTATATCTTTACTACGCTATAATAATTATTGGCACAGTGTTAGCATGTCGAAGACTCCAAGAGTCGAAGGGGTCCCTCGGAGCACCCTATGAAAAGGATAGGAGCGAGCTATACGGGAACAGGGCCTTGGAACTGACCTTGTCAAACCTTAATCTTAAAACGAAACGCACTCGCCCACGAGGAAATCATATAATATCTCCCAAACGGCAGGACCGATTCGTTTGATTCTTTGCTCATTGGATTCAGAAAAATTATAGCTAAAATACAAAATTCAGAAATAAATCCTTAATACCGTAACGTTTTCATAAATCGGGAAGAAAGTTTGGCATTGATCGAATCCGCGTTACTTCGGGATAATAGAGTCTCGGCTGTCGCGCGCCATGGGTAGGGGATTACTACTTGGCGCGAAACTCTACCGAGTCTCTTGACCAGATAGTCACTGATAGGTTTCACGGTAAGCTGGTTGTTCAGGAATCATCGCCCTATTGACCCCCCTAGCTTTAAGCAATTGTTATCTAGTCATAGATTATCTAGTCATGCGCATTCGGCCCCGCAGCCGACTACCTGATTATCCATCCGCCTATCGATTCGCATAGATTTAACCAAGGAACGTAGCGATCGGAACGCTCCCCTGCGGAAGCATGAAGAACTTGCGCTTCTTCTCCGGCCGGCTTCCTTTTTCCGCCATAACTGTTACTTTTGCCCAAGGAAACGGACGCGTCCCTCGTGAGCGAATTATAGGAAGATTGTGTGTTGATCCACGTTGCAACCCGCTGATTAGCGATATTCTGTGCCGCCGAACCTACTGTGACTACCTTGTGATCTGTGATAGGACCGAGTGGTGTTCTTGCCACCGGGCCGCTTAATATTGTAAAGGAATTTCTTCCGGCCGCGAAATTTGGTTCGCCGGAAGAAATTCGGGAAAGAGAAGAAGAGAGAGAGAACGAAAACCCAAGGCGACAGGCGCGAATTAAAGCCAGTCTCTACGTTACTTTTGAGGGAGACTCGACTCAAATGTATTTTCCCCTCTTAATTTCCCACGTCCTCTACACTTCGGCCGGGAAGTCCTTCCGACAATACTGAACTTGAGCTTAACCAAAATCCGAACGCAAACGCGAGATTGGGCGCCAGGCACCAAAGTGCCAACAACGTTAATAAACTACTGAAAGTTTTAGTTAACGCGAGAATCGAGTTCAATCGGCAAGAAAATTCCCGGGCGGATTCCCAGGCTAGTCAGGAACGCGAGGAGAGCAGGTGGATTCGGCGAGAGAACTAGGCAGAACGGTTAAATGCGACAATGATTTCTTTATTCGAAGGTTCGAATACTTGGACAAAAGATTAGAGGCGACGCACGAGGCCGGTGTACTGCGGCTCGTGCGTGGCACGCGTCCGTTAGGTGATGACGCAACAGATTTTTGGTCGCAGAAGTGGCAAAGTACAATACGCAGGTGGTCGGCACGAGCCTAAATCGCGATAATTAACAGAAAACAGGTTGCACGAGTATGCCGCGATAGATGGAGTGAAACAAATGGGCTCGACAATGGTAACGATATTGATAAGGGCCCGTTGTAGAGGCGCCTAAGCCTGCCGGAAGGTCACCTTTTCATGCACAAGTCGAAGTAGAGATCGCGAGAAAATCCAAAATGCGCTTGCAGTCAACGTGAAGAACCAAGATCGCCAGAAGGGCGGAAAGGAAGCGAGTATCGTGCTGAGACTTCGTACAAAAAGGGAAGTCTCACGCAAAAGCCCGCCGGTACAATGATTCGCTTACCGAAAAGATATGAATACTAGCCGGGCGCTAATATGACTCTCGGACGGAGACAGTCCTGGTACGCTCGTCCGTCCTTCCTTCCTTCTATACGGCGCAAATTCGCTAATGGGCGCTAGGGCGATAATTCGGCTACGTCCGCTCGCACGCACGCTTCTACAATGAGTGCCGGTCCTAACGCGCTTCGCTCGCCGTTCGCTTACGACCCCTTTGTCCCCGAAAACCGGCCTGTCTATTGGTCCCTAAGTCCCCGCCAATCCTAGTGGTCCTCGCTGTGCCCTGAGCTGAGCAGGCGCCAGGGCCGTCGCCCTGCGCCAAATTTTCCTCGCCGAAGTCCGATCAGCGTGGATCTTGGTTCTTCGGCTGGAACCCACATGAGCGCCTGCGGTCGTCCAGTCGTCCAGGAAGATGACCAATCCCTCGCTGGAGTTCCTTCGGATGCTGCTGCTCCTCATGCTCAGCTCTCCAGGCCGGGTCCACGGGATGCGAAGTTGTATCGGTTGTTCGAAGGTACCAGGAGCCCTCGCTCCTGACGGGCGCTAATAGGCTCGCGGAAATGCAAGAAGCGTTACGATTGGCTACTAATGCTTAGCGAGAACCTGGCTGGAGACGTCCGCATACGATAGATGGCTCTTAGTGCCCCAATTCTAATTTCGCGAGAGATATTTCTTTATGGGAAGGCGAGGAGTTGTCTCGCCCCGCGAGTTACATTACAATATTTACTACGCTATAATAATTATTGGCATAGTGTTAGCATGTCGAAGACTCCAAGAGTCGAAGGGGTCCCTCAGAGCACCCTATGAAAAGGTAGGAGCGAGCTATACGGGAACAGGGCCTTGGAACTGACCTTGTCAAACCTTAATCTTAAAACGAAACGCACTCGCCCACGAGGAAATCATATATCTCCAAAACGGCAGGATCGATGAAATTTTTGTAAATTGAAAACTTTAGTTCGTGGCTAGAATTTTTGGTTTAGGAAATTTTTGTAAATTGAAAATTTTAGTTCACGGCTAGAATTTTTGGTTTAGGAAATTTTTGTAAATTGAAAATTTTAGTTCATAGCTAGAATGTTTGATTTAGGAAAATTTTTATAAATTGAAAATTTTAATTCACGACGAATTTTTGTTTTAAAAATTTTTGTAAATTAAAAATTTTAGTTCGTGGCTAGAATTTTTGGTTTAAGAAATTTTTGGAAATTGAACATTTTAGTTCATGGCTAGAATTTTTAATTTAGGAAATTTTTATAAATTGAAAATTTTAGTTCACGGTTAGAATTTTTAGTTTTGAAATTTTTATAAATTGAAAATTTTAGTTCGTGACTAGAATTTTTGGTTTATAAAATTTTTGTAAATTGAAAATTTTAGTTCGTGACTACAATTTTTGATTTAATTTAAAACATAAATATATAAATATATAAAATTTAAAATTAATAATTTAATAATTAAAAATTCATTTTTTAAAATTTAAAATGTGATTTATGTTTTTAATTAATTTTATTATATTAGATTGATTGTTTTCATTAACGTCGACTCCCCGCAGGGTTTGCGACGGGTATGGAATACCTCCTCTATTCACATACCGACCCGGTATGAGCTTCCGTAAGGCAGGGGGGAACACCAAATTTATTCTCATACCGGGTGGACCTACAATTTTTAAGGTGGATTCCCAACCACCCTAATTTTATTATATTAATTATATAAAAAAATAATAAAAAAAATGTTTAATACAATTTTTATATAATTTATTTATTATTTAAATTTAATATATTAATGAAAATTAGAATTAAAAATTAAATTAGGTCGCCCATAGGGACCGAGATGGCGCCTAATTTAGAGGGCTATTCGCGCCAAACGTCAGACCGAAGCTTGGCAGCGCGGTGTGATGTGGGGTTAGGCATACTTTGACGAGATGCAGGGATGACAGTTCATAACAATATGATTTTGGAGAAATCCTCTATTCTGAATCACGGATTTTAGCTATGAAATATATAAATGGAAAGAAGAATGTTCAATAAACCGGGCTTGTCGTCGTTCTATGGGATTGTGATTTTGCCTAGGAAATAGTGTTGTTTCAAAACATAAGGATATAGATGCAGTAATCGTTCGACGCGTCTCTCCGATGCTTCGTCATTGTAACTTTTTAAGCCGTTCGCATTATTCCTAAGATCCTCGAAAGCTACGCTCATTATAATATGATAAATGAATGATGAATATATGTACAGGCATACGTATGTTACATTCATATTAGACCGGGGTCTTTCGGTTTCATTTCAGATAAGCAAAATGAAGTAGACTGCCTCCCTTTGATTACTACCAAACCTACATATATTATAAATAATTTGATAAGTTCATTCATTCATATATTGCCAAAAGTAAAGTGATTCATTGTATTTGATCGTGTTGTTGCGTGCGGAGCCGGGAACGTAGGATTCCCGGGTCGCGGTTCGAAACAAAATAACTCTATTCGGGTAGGGGATCGAATCACTCAAGAGTTGGAACTCACTTTGGATACGGAATAGTCCAGTAAGGTTTATTAGCCGTCACAAGTACACTTACTCCGATATACTTTGTTCGCTGAGGCCGCAGCGGAGCGCCCTCGGGCATATGACGCCGCTGTCGAATCGGTATCGTAGCGTGAGGCTACTCGCGGACAGCGTTCGGCTGTCCCGGTACTGTTTTACGGATGTGCGTTGGAGTGCCCTCGGGCATATGACTCCTTGCAGTGCTCCCTGATTGTCGCACAATCAGGGTTTTTATACCTGTCTTCCAAGGAGGTGCTTATTGTGCATTCCCAGTATTAGCTAACTCGGTTTTTGGGTCGACGGTCTTTGGACTCTTCGAGTCAGCAATACGTTGGCATTTGCTGACGTATCCCGGTCATTGTTATTGGGCAATAGGGAAGTCAGCTGCTGGATTACAACATCCCTCCCCCCTTGGAAGAAGAAGTTGTCCTCAATTTCTGTATCTTATGTGTTACCGCTCGCTTTGTGTATTTGTGGTTTTTGTTTTATTTTTTGCATCCCTCCCCCCTTGGAAGAAGAAGTTGTCCTCAATTTCTGTATCTTATGTGTTACCGCTCGCGTTGTGTATTTGTTTATTCAATGAAGTGTCTAATTCTGTTTGCGTGTATCTTAAGTGTACGTCGGCCCATTTTTATAGTGTAGTTCACCGGAGAATCCTTGGAGATGATGGTGTATGGCCCGATCCATCTTGCGTCCAGTTTTTTGCTGCGTCCTCTGCGAGTTGTAGGGTCGTGTAGTAGTACTTTGTCGCCAGGCTCGTACTTTGGTGTGCTTGCTCGGACATCGTAGTTGGACTTTGCTCTTAGTTTGGCGTCTTGGCTGTTTTGTTTGGCAATTTGTTGGGTTGCTCTGAGCCGCTCCCGCAATTCTTGTGCATAGTCGTCGTACGCGTATGTGGTTCGGGGTGGTAATGATAAGGATGTTGGTAGGCTGGCTCGGTGCCCGTATACTAGTTCGAAGGGCGAGTATGCGGTTGCTGTGTGTGGTGTTGTGTTGTAGGTGAACATGGCATAGGGTATCCATGTGTCCCAGTCTGTCTGTTGTTCGTTTATATAATGTCGCAGGTATTCCGCTAAGGTCCTATGTGATCTCTCTAGGGCTCCATTAGTTTGTGGGTGGTACGCCGTACTTTGTAATTTCTCGATCTTTAGTAGTCGACATACATTTTTGAAGATCTCGCTTAGGAAGTTGGAACCTTGGTCTGTTAGAATTTTTTCCGGTATGCCGTATTCGCAAATGATCTTTGTCGCAAATTCCTTGGCGATGGTACTGGCCTCTTGATTAGGGATGGGGATGGCTTTGCTAAAGCGGGTTAGTACGTCTTGGAATGTAAGGAGGTATTTGTTTCCGGCCTCGGTTTCGGTTAGGGGTCCTACTATGTCTAACGCACATTTTTCGAACGGGGTATTGGGTGTATCGGTTATTACAAGTGGCGCACGTTCCGCACGGTGTAACTTGTTTCTTTGACACGATCCGCATTTGGCTATGCATTGTTTTACATACTGGGTTAAACCCGGCCAGTCATGTTGTTGGCGTATTCTTCGAATAGTCCGATCTACTCCCTCATGTCCCCCCAATGTTGACTCGTGGTACTCACGCAGTATCGTCTGTTTTTCCGCCTCGCTGTACTCCGTAGTTTCCTTTGGGTGTCCGGTACTTCCGTTGAGTCGGGTTTGACTATCCTTCTCGCTGTACAGGGTGATTCGGATAAGTGGTATCAGCTTTTTACCATCGAATTTTATTGATTTTTGTAATTGGTAATTGTCTCAGCGGCCGCGTAATGTCACCGGTGTCGCGTGGCTGCTTTGGGCCAACTGGCCGAATCACGCCAAATACCGACAGTCTTCCGATTAACCGGCAAGGGCAGAATGAGTCGGTAATCATGAGACTCGGTAGAGTCTCGCGCAAAGTAGTAGTCCCCTACGGCGCGCGACAGCCGAGACTCTATTATCCCAAAGTGTAGCGGATTCGATCGATGCCATAATTTTTTCTCGATTTATGAAAAGGTTACGGTATTAAGGATTTATTTCTTAATTTTGTATTTTAGCTCTAATTTTTCTGAATCCGATAAGCCAAGAATCAAGCGAATCGGTTCAGCCGTTTGGGGGCTATAATTATTTTCCTCGTAGGCAAGCCCGTTTCGTTGGTAAAACATTTCTGCACTGCACACTGGCAGGGGGGGAGTGCGAGAGATTCGCGTGACATAATAAATATTTTATGCATAATAAATAATATAGGGAAGCCTATCATTCTTGCACTCTGGCGAGAAATAATTCTTGTTTCTCTCTTTATTATAACTATAAAACGAAATATTGAAAGACTCGGCCGCAATCCTTGATCGCGCCGCTGCTGCAGGCGTGTTGCCTCCGCCTTCCAAAAAAGCGTGAAAGCCTGGCTGTTGACTTGAGGTAAGGAGAGAACTACTGGCTCTTTGAATATTTAGCTCTATAGTTATAATAGAAGGAAAAACAAGAATGATTTCTCGCCAGAGTGCACCGATGACACGCTCTTTACTATGTTTATTATGCCACGCATCGCTCACACTTTCCGTTCCATTGTGCTGCAGAAATGTTTTATTACCGACTCATTCGGCCCTTGCCGGTTAATCGGAAGACTGTCGGTATTTGGCGTGATTCGGCCAGTTGGCCCTAAGCAGCCACGCGACACCGGTGACATTAGACGGCCGCCGAGACAATTACCAATTTCAAAAATCGATAAATTTCGATGGTAAAAAGCCGATAGCACTTACCCGAATCACCCTGTACTCCGTTGTTCCCTTTGGGGTTCCGGTCCTTCCGTTGAGGTGGTCTCCGTCTTCCCTTACTGCGTGAATTGGTCTGCTCAGTGCGTCTGCGTTGGTGTTCATCCTTCCCGCCTTGTGAATGATTTCGTATTCGTATTCCTCCAACTTTAACCTCCATCGCATGAGTCGGGAGCCAGGGTCTTTGACGTTGAACAGCCACACTAAGGGTTTGTGATCCGTGATGATCTTGAATTTGTTTCCGTATAGGTATGGTCTAAAATGCTTAGCCGCCCATACTATGGCCAACAGTTCCTTCTCAGTGGTGCTGTAGTTCTTTTCGGCCTTGTTGAGAACCCGGCTTGCGTATGCGACTGGTTGGTCCTTGTTTATCTCCCCCTATGACAAGATGGCTCCGATGGCGAAGTCGGAGGCGTCCGTGGTTATTATGAACTCTTTAGTGAAGTCTGGATAGATGAGCAAGGGTGCCGTGGTGAGTTTTGTCTTGAGGGTTTGGAATGCGTGTTCCTGTGCGTCTGTCCACTCGAAAGGTCTGTCCTTCTTCGTCAGTTCTGTTAGCGGTTTTGCCAGCCTGGAGAAATCTTTGATGAAACGACGGTAGTATCCTGCGCGTCCCAGAAATGACTGTATGCCTTTCACGGAGCGTGGCGTTGGGAATTCGCTGACTGCGCGAATTTTGTCGTCGTCGGGCAGTAGGCCGTCTTCCGTAATGACATGTCCCAGGTAGTTGACTTCCTTCCTTTCGAAGGCACACTTGCTGGGTTGTAGCTTCAAGTTGTTCGTTCGCAGGACGTTGAGTACGTCTATGAGTCGGGAGTTATGTTCTTTAAGGCTTCCTCCGTGGATGACGATGTCGTCTAGGTACACGAAACACTTCAGGCCTTGTAGTCCGGAGAGGATGGTATTCATCAGCCGTGGGAACGTTGCTGGCGCATTTTTTAGTCCGAAGGGTATTCTATTGAATTCGTAATGGCCATACGGTGTGGAAAATGCGGTTTTACCTCGATCCTGTGGTGCCATGGTTACCTGGTGGTATCCGGATGCTAGGTCAAGGGTCGTGAAGTAGGTGGCTTTTCCCAGCTGGTCCAGTATTTCTGTGATGTTTGGCAGTGGAAAGGAGTCTCCTATCGTTACTTCGTTTAGTCTGCGGAAGTCCACCACGACGCGCATTTTTGGTCGTCCGTTGGCGTCAGCCTTCTTTGGTACTACGAGTAGTGGGGCGTTCCATTGGCTGGTGCTGTGCCGGATTATCCCTTCGGCCAGCATCTGCTTCACCTGTTTGTTAATTTCTTCCTTCTGACTTTCGGGAAGTCTGTAGGGTCTTGAATTAATCGGCGCGGTCCCGGTTACTACAGGAATTTCGTGTGGCACGGCAGTCGTGTGGGTGAGGGGTTCACCTTCCAAGTGGAATCTGTCAGCGTATTGGCTGCAGATCTCCTGTAGAGATTCTCTTTCTTCTCTATTGAGATGATCCATCTTCAGCTGAGTGAATATTTCATCCAGGCGGTCCCGTGGCCTTGGGTTTTTTCCGCTGTGTCCCTGCGTCTCGTTGCGGGTGGTTTCCACGTTCTCCAGGGTGACTAGCGGACCCCTCATGTCCACTGCGGTGTCGGTTGTATTGAGAACGCTAAGGATGCATCGCCCGTCCCGGGGTTGTACCCAGCAGTTTCCTATGAACACTCCGGGTTGGATCTCTTGGGCTGTGGTGATTCCGTCCTGGCGGCTTTCCGTCCTTGCCTCGACGATGGTCTCGGATCTCGGTGGTATCCTCACTGTCGTGGAGGGTGGTTTGGTGCTGTCGGGTCCCCAGGTCGTGGATCCGAAAGTAACGGAGCTGGTTCCACCGTAGAAGTGGGCCTCCTGGGTTTTGAGGAAGTCCATCCCGAGGATTCCCTCGTAGGCGATGGGGAACTGGTCGTCCACGACATGTATCGGATGTGTAATGGTGCCGTCCAGGGTCGGTATGTGGCCGCAGATTTCTCCGCGGGTTGGGAGTTGATGCCCTGTTGCCCCAGTCAACAGGATTTCTATTTTCCTCATAGGTACCTCGCCCTTTAGATTGCGAGCCTTGAGAAGGCTAATGGAGGACCCTGTGTCCACTAGCATGGTGACCTGCCCGTCTTGTGACTCTCTAAGTGGGACTGCTACTACCGGCAGGTCGTCAGTAGGCGCGCGCTTGTAGTTTATAGCCGCGACGTCATGTACGCGCTTTGGGACGTCGCCCCCTCGTTTCCCGTCCCTCTGGACGTGGAGGAAGTGGGTGAGAGTGTGGGAGTTTCCTCGGCATCGGACCTTGAGTGGTCGATGTGGAGGTACTCCGCTCTTCTTCGGCACTCTTCTACTGTATGTCCTGGTCTACGACAGTAGCCGCAGAACTTCCTCACTGCGTGGAGAGAGTGCCGGGGTTCGGGCTTTGGGAGCTCGAATCTCCCGCCGTATCGGCTGACATGGCAGTCGCGCCAATAATGCCCGGTTTTTCCGCACCGGGAGCAGGTGGATTTACGCCTAGGTGGTTCCACGTGTTGCGGGGGACCGTAGTTCGCGGGGTTGCTGAACCGCGGGGGTGGTTGTGGTTGTTCGCCCAAAGGGAACGGTTTGCGCAGTACCTGCGGGGGGGGGGGGGTGCACGCTCCTGCCTGACGGGGAACTGCCCGCGGGGTTGAGCGGTTTTGGGTCCGTTTAATCGCTCCTCTTCCGTCGCTCCGGAGATGGCCTCATGAAGCGTCGGGTAATTCCGGGCGCGTACGATGGAGCATACGGGCTGCAATAGGCCTCGGGTAAAATTTATCAGTGCCTGCTTTTTTAACATATTGTGGATGGCGCGGACTTCTATATGGCTGAGGTTGGGTTCTATTAGAGCCTCCATCAGCTCCGTGAGGAGGAGCTCGGTTCGGGATGCATACCTCCGAACCCATTCGTCGCTCCCTTGCTTTAGTTCGCAGAACTCGATTTGGATAAAGGCAGCAGACTTACGACCTAGATAGCATGTTGTCAGCTCCTCCTTCAAGTGAGAGAAGTCGCGTATCTCACGGTGTTCGAATTCGAGGAGAGCGGGGCCGGAGAGTTTGATCCTGAGTACGGCGCCCAAGAGTAATTCTTCGTCGTCAGGGTCGATATTCTCGAACACGAAGGTGCAGGTGCTGAGGAATATTTTTAAGTCGTCGGGAGAATTTCCGTTACAGGATGGGATCACCTTTAGTCCATCCCTCAGGTCGATGTATCGGGACCTGTGGAAGGTCCTTCGATGTTCTGGGGGTGGTTGGCTAGGGCCGTTCATGGTGCGGTCTAGTTCCGCGCGGAGCCGTTCGATTTCATCTCGGATGGATTCCTCGTGGATGTGTTTGTCGAGGCCGCTTGGACCCGCGATCGCTTCGGTCTCTATCGGACTCATGGTGCCTCGGGGGTTGAAGAGTTCGTTCTCGACGGAGAATAGAGACGCGTCGGTGCGGTGGCTCAATCCACTGTCGGCCCTCGTAGGAAATAGGCTAGTGTCTACTTCTCCGAAGGAGAATTCTCGGTTCTCCGTAATATTCCGCCGTTCCGGGGATCCTTCCGGTGAAGTGGTATAATCTAACACAAGTCTGACGTTGCTACTAATATTGCGGAGTGCGTCAGCAGCACTGTCAACGGCGCTTCATCGGGGTAAGGTCACGGGGAACCCAGGTATGGTCCTGCCTCCGGATCTCGGGTGCGTGATGGCCCGGTTGTAGAGACGACTATCTGACATTAAGTATGAACGGTTTGTCTTACAATGTGATGCTGCTTCGGCGATTCTTCAGGTGCCGTGGCTCGTGGAGGTTTGATGCACTGTGATGAAAGTTTCTTCTGGCTTGATTTTCGCGTGCCCAAATGCGACTGATCCCACCGCTGCCACCAATTTTGTTGCGTGCGGAGCCGGGAACGCAGGATTCCCGGGTCGCGGTTCGAAACAAAATAACTCTATTCGGGTAGGGGATCGAATCACTCAAGAGTTGGAACTCACTTTGGATACGGAATAGTCCAGTAAGGTTTATTAGCCGTCACAAGTACACTTACTCCGATATACTTTGTTCGCTGAGGCCGCAGCGGAGCGCCCTCGGGCATATGACTCCGCTGTCGAATCGGTATCGTAGCGTGAGGCTACTCGCGGACAGCGTTCGGCTGTCCCGCTACTGTTTTACGGAGGTGCGATGGAGTGCCCTCGGGCATATGACTCCTTGCAGTGCTCCCTGATTGTCACACAATCAGGGTTTTTATACCTGTCTTCCAAGGAGGTGCTTATTGTGCATTTCCAGTATTAGCTAACTCGGTTTTTGGGTCGACGGTCTTTGGACTCTTCGAGTCAGCAATACGTCGGCATTTGCTGACGTATCCCGGTCATTGTTATTGGGCAATAGGGAAGTCAGCTGCTGGATTACAACAGTGCATCGACGTTATACAAATGTAAAGTAAAAGAAAAAAATCACAATGTGGATATCAAAAAAATCTACGTACTATGCAGAATCGAACCCGTTCTTTTCACATGCAAATCCATCGCTTTACTCATTACACTATTTGCATAACTAGAAGTAAAATCTCCCCATTCCACTACAAGAACAGTGGCTCTCCTTTGTGCTTCTAATGTTGTCCTTCTTTCGGACAAACAAGTATTTATAGTATGTCAACTTTCCTGTTTCACTATATACATTGATATCCAAAATGTAACATAATTATTATTCGAGCCCTTTTTGCTACGGCATGAATACATAATTTGGATTTGAATGACTGCTATGACGTACATAATTATTTGACTACTCAAATACGTTTTTGATAAAATATCCCCCGATGTGTATTGACAGGAACTGTAGACGATTTGTCATAGATGTTCCAATCGAGTTAGTAACATAGTGAGGTACCTTTCCTAAGACACTATCTGTTCTCATGGTGTATTTTCTTTCTAAATTCGAGACTACAAACTCAATTATTATGAAAATATCGAAACAGCTATGGCTAATGGTCAATTTTTTTCTCTACACATCAAGTAGTATCGTCAAAAAAATTATTGTATTTTGAGGCACTTGTATACGGCATACGAGGCACTCAAACCAAAGCTATAAGTTTTTGTCATACCATATTTCATTTCCCATAAAATTCCTGTCATAGTAAACAAAACGATGAGAAGAATAACAAATCATTTATTGAAATGGTGAGATTTGACGACAGTCTTGCAAGTGGTGCTGTGGGTAAAGCAATGGATTCACATTTGGAAGGACCGAGTTCGATTCCACCCAATGAGGCGTGACCTTCTTGATACTCTTTGCTTTTTCTTTTGCTTTGCATTATTAGTACTTGATTTACGATACATTTAGATATTTAGAACATGATTTTAGAGCACGGTCCTGGATACGACAGGCTTGACACTAGTGAAAATCAACTAGTCTACCTCACTTTTTGTATCGAAAGCGAAACAGAAACATCGATTCCCATATACATATGTACCCACACATAAATATATGCCTTCAATTCTAGCCCCGGTCTCGGAATCTCGGGAGTCGGGAGTATCCCAGTCCGAGATCGGCAAAGCGACAAGCGAGCATCGCAAGGCTTACCACAAAGTTGTCGCCAGACGAACACATACATATGTGGCTTCGGCCTCGGACGCGGCATATACCAGGCCGGAACGTCGAGGGTTCCGGTCGAGGCGCGCGCGAGGTGTTGGCAGGGACGGGTAGTCCCTGGCCACTCCAACGGACGCACGGGCGAGGTGGTTACGCCGATCAGGGCAGAAAAGGCGCGGGATGTTTCACCTAATTACGTTTATTGATAAGACATTAGCGAATAGGTTTACAGGCAGCGATCGATCGGCTGGTAGGATTCGAACTGGTCTCGCCGGCCGCCGCGCTAGCGTGGCCGACGTCACGTCGGCGGTGAAGTTGGCTGGCCTGCCGTCGGTCTCTCGCGGTCGACGGTGAAATTGGCTGGCCTGCCCTCGGTCTCTCGCAGTCGACGGTCGAGTCGGTTGGCCTGCCCTCTGTCGCCGTCTCTCTCGGACGCCCGAGGCCGCCATACATATATTCACTCCAACACAAATGCGTTTGTGGTCGAGTCAATCGACAGACGTCGCGTGCAGCTCCATCTCGCTCTTATGTTACCGTCAAAATTTGTAAGCAACACGGCTAGCGACCAATTCGCGAAAAGTCACGTGGGTAGCCTAGCCCCTTAATGCTGACAGAGACTGTGACGTTTTTCGCTGGGGGCATGGGGCAATAAACGTGATAAGTGTTGTTATTTGTATTTCGCCAAGAGGCGGGAACACGTGTTATTAAAACATATTATTAAGTGTTGTATAAACACGTATGATACTTATTATATTTTACACATAACTCAGGAATTAGAATCTTAGATGAATATACTTTTATTGTGTAAATCAGCAGAGGTGATATAATGGACATCCATACGTCAGTGAAACACGTCAAAGTCACAAGCTCTAAATCAATAAATTTTTAACAACGAAGCATCTACCTTCATAAGCTATTTGCACCAATCTTCAAATTACAAATCTAACACTCTTCCTTAATTTTACGATTGGTGCACTAAATTAATTTTTATCCAACCTTAAACAATTATTTAGACATTATCATATTTCTTAACATTTCAAATTTGGTTCTTACTAACGGTTTTGTGAGAATGTCAGCAAGCTGTAGTTTTGTTTCACAGTACTCTAGTTTGACAATATTTTCCTTTAACTTCTCATGAATAAAATGATATCTTACATCAATATGTTTGGAACGTCTGTTTAGAATACCATTCTCAATCAAGAAAATAGAACTTTGATTATGTATTCTGAGTTTTATAGTTATAGTTTTTTCCGTCAGTTCTTCTATCATTGCTTTAAGATACACTAGCTCTTTAGTGCAGTCCGCCGCCGCAATGTACTCTGCTTCTGTACTCGACAATGCCACTACTGGTTGTTTCCTTGAGCTCCAGGAAATTGGTCCACCATTGAAGAACACAACGAAACCTGTCGTACTTTTTCTTGTATCTGGATCCCCAGCAAAATCGGAATCGCTGTATGCTACCATCTCATTATCTTCACAATTCTTGTTGTAGCAAACTCCATATTCTGTAGTTCCTTTCAGATACCTTAGCGTCCTTTTCACGTCCGATACATTTTGTCTCTTGAAATCATTTACATGCCTGCTTTCATGACTGACTGCATAACCCAAATCTGGTCTTGATTTACTTGACAAGTAAAGCAGACTACCTATTGCTTCCTGATATGGAAAATTTGTATCGTGTTGAAGAGGATCTTCATCTTTTGAATAGATTGGGGTACACACACTCTTGCAGTTTTCCATGTTAAATCTCTCCAATATTTTGTTGGCATACATCTGCTGGTACAGTTTTATTTCATCTATTGATCTTCTTATCTGTAATCCAACATATGTATCAGGATTTCTATTTATTGTTATTTCAAACTCTTCCTGTAATCCTTTGAGTAGATCTTCGATTTGTTTGATATCATGGCTGAGCACAATTCCATCATCAACGTAAATAGCTAAAATCAGTGAAGCATTTTTAGTTCTAAAAATGCACCTCTCAGTCTTTAACACTTGCAAGCCCATTTTGACGAGAAAATCCGTGAATCTCTTATTCCATCTCATGGGAGCCTGCTTCAGTCCATACAAAGATTTTTTTAACTTACACACTTTCCCTTCTCTTTCAAAACCTTCTGGAGGGTACATAAATATATCTTCCTCAATATTTCCATAGAGAAAAGCTGTCTTTACATCAAATGTAACAATTTCATATTCTTTTCTTGGTACTAAGGAGAAAAGAACTCTCAGTGCAGTAGTGTTGACTACTGGACTAAACGTTTCATGGTAATCAATTCCATACTTTTGTTCATTACCTCTCACCACTAACCTCGCTTTAAATCTCCCACTATCCTTTATTTTAAATATCCACTTTCTAGACAAAACTTTTCTTCCATCAGCTTCTGCAAGATCCACCATCTCCCACGTCTCATTTTTATTTAGGGAGTCCCCTTCTTCTTTTATCGCCTTTATCCAATGCTCTGCCTCTACACCTGTAACAGCTTGTGAATAAGATAAAAAAGCATGTTCTCCATATCTATCTGGAATACACCTAGGGCCGTATTCATAGTCGTGTCTTAAGGCAGTACTTAAGACTACCTTAGCGAAGACCGTCTTATCCGGTTAAGACGGCCTTAAGACGGCCATGATTCAGAGTCAAAACTTAAGATGATCTTCAGTAAGATCTGATCTCAAGCACTACCTTAAGGCGACCTTAAATCTGAGACGATCTTATCCCGCTCTCGGCTATTTCCGTGGTGTTTCCGATGGAACTAACGTTCTGATTGGTTTAGAG
Source organism: Crossocerus cetratus (assembly GCA_963675795.1). Lineage (NCBI taxonomy): Eukaryota > Metazoa > Arthropoda > Insecta > Hymenoptera > Crabronidae > Crossocerus > Crossocerus cetratus. The sequence goes on from OY776671.1 coordinate 12,297,706, forward strand.
AATAGGCATATTCAGGGTAGTCATTTGGCCACGCCCACCACATGTGTTCGAATTCAAAAGCGTCGAGTGATTCTTGCGGGCTTCTTAGTTTGGTTGTGTCGCCTTTCTATTATTTATTATTTGCCGCGATGGCCTCCAAAATAAAAGCCAAACATTTCACGTCGGTCGAGAAGCGATTCTACCTCGAAATATTAAAAAAGTTTGCGCATGTTGTGGAATCCAAGCAAAGCAGTGCTGCAAAGCTGAGCGAGAAAGAAGAAGCTTGGGAAGCGATTTGCGTGGAATTCAACAACTCAGCAATAGTGACGGAGAAGGTACGACCTTTATTTAATTTCTAATGAGTAGAGGCGATAACGTGTACGTAATCTCGTATAATAACATCAATATACCAATATTTCCAGAGAACTGTAGCCCAACTGAAGAAACTGTGGACTAACATCAAACAGTCCCAAAGAGAAGCCCTTACCAGGGAAAAACAGAGCGTACTTGCAACAGGAGGCGGGCCCCAAATACGCTCAATTGAAATTGACCCGGATGTAAGCGCTATTGCCCCACACCTCCTGCACAACACTCCTGTAGTGTATACTTCCAATGTACGCAGCCACAAATTGATAGGTAATTATTTCTTGCAATGAAATAACCAATATCTCAGTTTAACAAAACGAAATTTACTTACAGAAAGAGCAGACAACTTTCCTCTCATTTATGAAGCTGTTCAAACCCAAGGTGAAGAAGACGGGATAGATGACATTTTAATGAATATAGAGAGCGAACCACCACTATCACCCGCAGCTACATCATTACCACCTTCCAACAATCCGACAGTACCACCAACAACCACAGCTACACCCTCTACAAGCCAGAACCATCCGACAGCACCACTACCACCAACAGCTCCACCTTCCACTAGCCGCAGACTAATAAGGGAAGAAACTTCGCCACCACCACAACCACCAACAAGGAGGAGGCGTATTCGTTCCGTTGGAGTACAGCAAGTACCACCACTTGAGGAGAGTGAAGAACTTCGCCTGAAGGCTGAGAGAATTAAAAGAATCATGGAGATGGAGGAAGAAATGCACCAACAGAAATTTAAAAAAATGGAATTTGAGGTGAGGACTGCAGCTGCACAAGCCGAGCTTGCAGAGCTCTTGTTGGCGAAAGAGAAGGCCAAAAATTAATCATTAATTAATTAATATATTTTCTGTTTTTTTAATTTTCATTGTTATATTATTGTTATATATTCTTTTATTATTCTAAATAGACATTAGTAAATTGACATGTTTGTATTTAATTATCCTTCTCGTAAAAAAATCTTAACTGGTACGTCTACTACTACTTGGAGCGAGACTCTACCGAGTCTGATGATACAAGCTGGAGTATATACAAAGAGTTTGTTACTTTGGATCACAGGCTGAGGCAAACAAATTTTCCCACCGGTGTCGTTCATCCTACTAATGAAACATTCGAGCTATTAATGCTTCCCGGACAGCAAATCCATCCATTGGCTGGTGGTTAGGTAGATGCACAGGCACTTCCTCTTCCTCCTGCACTCCGTCACCCTCTTCTTCCAGGAAATTATCATTGAATTCCAATGCCATGTTGTGCAGTACTGCGCATGCAACAACGATGGATGTTGAGCAAATGAGCTTGGTGGTCAAGCCTCTCGACAGGCAAGGAAACCGTCGTTTCCATACACCAAACGTCCTCTCAACAGTTATTCTTGTTCGGCTGTGTATGTTGTTGTATCTGCAATACAAGTAAAAACTTATATCTCTTTTTTGAATTGCATGGAAAAAATGTTATGAGCATTTATAAGACTCATAGGAATAAAAAAAACCTTACGTTCTTTGTTCATCAGTTTGCGGGTCCCGAATAGGTGTCATCAGGAATGGCAAACAGGGGTAACCAGCATCGCCAACTAATAAGCCAGTGAACTCCTGCTCCAAATAGCGCATACGAATTAGTGAGTTCTGGAATATACGGCTATCGTGTGAGCTGCCAGGCCATTCTGGTACAATGTCCAGGAACTCCATACGTGGACCAACAACAGCCTAAAAGATGTTTTAATATTATGAATTATTTAGTTTATTTGCCTTAAAATTACATGCTTGTAAGCTATATAATTCTTACGTACTTGCACATTAAGGGAGAAATATCCCTTCCGATTTCTATAAACTTCATTTATAGCTTGGAATCGTGTATCCACCAAACGCACATGAGTGCAATCGATGGCCCCATCAACACCAGGTATTCCAATAGCTCCGTTACCAAAGCCAAGCTGTCGAAATAACCTTTGGTTCTCCAATCTAGCTTCTTGCGTACTTGGCATTTTAATAAATCGTGGCAGTAAACTAGCAAGCAATAAGCTAACGCGAAACACAATTCTTGACACCGTAGGTTGTGACACAGTCATTACGTCGCCTAGAAGAAGCTGTTAAAACAATTAAAACAATTATTTCCTTTCATTTTTGGTATGAAAACATTTATGTTTAAAAGTACTTTTCATAATTACCTGAAAACTAGCTGTGGAATAAAACCTCAAGCATATGAGTAATTGGAGCACTGGGGCGATCGGTAAACCCCGATTGTTTACTTTTGCCAAATGAATTTCAATTTCTGGCAGTATCCCGAATTTGACGCTATCTTTACAAAATCTAAAACGTCTTTTAAACTCCACATCAGAGTAAAAATCAAACGGATCATGTCCATCCCGTATGTACCGCTTCGGAAGACGCTCCACCAATTCATCGCCCTCCTCTTCATCGTCTGATTCAATTAAATCTACATCAATATCATCAATATCAATGTCGATATCGATATCAATATCGTCCAACACTGCGTTGTCCATTTTTGAAAATTAGCTGATTACACGACAGAACGCGACGCTAGAAAACCGACGCCACAGAACGATTTCCAGGTTAGATTGCCGCTTAAGACGGTCTTAAGAGCAGTCCGACGTTGACTTAAGATCTGACGCTTTTCTCACGTGGAAATATGAAGTTGTGTTGGTGGATAAGGTTGCCTTAAACGACTATGAATACATGTATTATGGGGCCATCTTAAGACCATCTCAAGCAATGACTGTGAATCTGCTTGAGATGGCGTCAGATAAGATCATCTTAGCTAAGGCCGAACTTGAGCTCAACCTTAAGGCAAGACCTTAAGATGCGACTATGAATCGAAACACGGTCTTAAGATCGCCTTAAGCACGGCCTTAGATATAAGAACTGACTATGAATACGGCCCCTATTACGGTTAGATCTTCTTAATTCATGTTCTAGTCTCTTTGGTTCGATTCCATGTACTCCTTCATCAATTCTTAAGTTTTCATGGGTAGATTCACTACGCTCACATTGTTCATTATGACATGTTTCTTGAATGTGTTCTTCTATTGAATGTTCTCCTACTGAACCGCTGTTTTGATTATCTTCCTCAAGCGTTATTTGATAGTCAACTTCTTGTTCACCTTCCGCAAACCTGACTCGAACTTTCGGTTCAAGATTCCAATAACTATCAAACTGTTGATTTGCCGTTTTTATATCTCTTGCTACAATAACTTTTCTGTTCTCTTCATCCCAGAGTTTGTATCCATTAGATACATATCCTACTAGTATGTGTTTATTGCTGCGCGTGTCTAATTTTCCCACATTATGCAGTTTCTTCGCATAAACGGTTTCCCCAAAAACTTTCAGATTGCACAAATTTGGTTTCGTTCCGGTCCATTTTTCGAACGGTGTTACAGTTAGTCCCTTAACAGGACTTCTATTCAATAAGTATATTGCTGTATAGGCTGCTTCTCCCCACAAATTTTTATTTACATTTGATTGGATCAGAAGTGCTCGTGCTCTTTCAAAAATGGTTCTATTTAAACGCTTCGCTTTTCCGTTTTGTTGTGGAGTGTACGGAACTGTAAAATCCATTTGTATCCCTCTAATTTTACACCATGTCTTCAAGTCATCGTTTGCATACTCACCCCCATTATCGCTCCTTATTTTGACAACTTTCTCATCTCGTTGTCTTTCTACCATGTTAATATAATCTTTTACTATCTGTGTTGCTTCGGATTTGTGTTTTATTAAGTAGATACTTATGTAGTGAGTGAAATCATCGATGAAAGTAGCTATGTACCTTTTGCCATTCCAAGTATCTGGCTGTACAGGTCCACACAGATCTGTATGAATAATTTCAAGTGGTTTTGACGCTCTTGTACGTTCCTTGTCAAAAGGCAATCTTGTTTGTTTTGATTGGATACACACTTCGCAAGTTTCAATGTCTTCTTTTGCATCTTCCTGATTTAAGTTCATTCCGATTGACATGCTTTGTAATTTTCTTAGACCATCACAACTCAAATGTGCCAGTTTTCTATGCCAATCCCACATTTCATTAATTTTATGACAAGACATGAATGACTTTGTCAATTCTCCTTCCGTCAGAGTAAGCTCCAATTCATAAAGTCCTTTGTTTCCTACAGTTCCTTCCACGATCTTCTTACCACCGTGAATTACTTCTACTTTATTTTTGATAAAACGAACTTCACCATCATTATCGGTTATTGCTTTAGCTGACATTAGATTTGCAGTCAACTCTGGTACATAAAAGACATTTTTAAGTACAAAATCTTGTGTTTGTACTGTTCCTACACCCTCAGCAGTCATGTGTTGATTAACCTTGGCGACCCCTATTTGCGATTTGACTGACCGTAGTTGTGAAACATATTGTTTTTCATAAACCATATGTGAAGTTGTCCCCGAATCTAGAATCCATTTCATAGATTTTGTACGCTCAGCGAGGAAAGATAACATGTTTATATGTTCTTTCGGCTCAGTTGTCTTCTCTCTAAAAAAACAATTTTTCTCCCGGTGATGTTTTTTTGCAAATCCTACATGGTTTCCACTTTGTGAATTCTTCGACTTTGCCCTTATTTCGCTTCTCTTCTGGTGAATATTCCGTCTTACTTGGATTATGCTTATACGCATCTGTATATGTTCTTTTTCTACAGTCTCGTGCAAAATTACCGCTTTTGTTACAATTGAAACATTTTCTTACTTCGGCTTTAAGCGCCACCCCTGGCTCATGTTCTTCCGTTAAACTAATTCTGGATTCCTCCAACAGCAGTCGCGCTGTTAACTTCTCTAAAGTTTTCTGCTCCTTAGATGCTGATTCCCACGCGCTAATAAAATGTTTATAGGAACTCGGAAGTGTCACGAGAATCTTCGAAATCACCATGTCATCTGATATTTCAGATCCTAAAGCCTTTAGACGATAGGCTACGTTTTCTAGTTTACTGATGTGCTTACTAACATCACTCGTGTTATCAAAAGCTTGATTAAAAAATTCTTGCATTAGCATGCATTTTTGTTCTTCGTTATCCCTTTTATAAATTGCATTTAATTTCTCCCACATTGCATGTGCTGAATTACACGTTATGATGTGCATTAATTGTGTCTTATTAGTTGTGGTTATGATTACCTTTTGAGCATTCGCATCCTGTTTCTCCCATATCGGTGTTGTTGGCGAAGGAGGTTGATCTATCACCGTTTTATATAAATCGTGAGATTTGAGAACAATTGTTATCTGGAACTTCCATAATTGGAAATTCTCAGCACCGTCTAATCGCTCTATATGGGAGATCTCATCTGAACTCAGCTTTTGTATATTCTCAGACATTTTATGGACTACCGTTTTTTTGTCCTTTTTATATATTATTATTTTATGCTTCAATCCAATTGAAACTGGTTTTTCATTGAAACTGTTTTCTCTGGGCCCATAACCTGTTGTTATTTGTATTTCGCCAAGAGGCGGGAATACGTGTTATTAAAACATATTATTAAGTGTTGTATAAACACGTATGATACTTATTATATTTTACACATACTTCAGGAATTAGAATCTTAGATGAATATACTTTTATTGTGTAAATCAGCAGAGGTGATATAATGGACATCCATACGTCAGTGAAACACGTCAAAGTCACAAGCTCTAAATCAATAAATTTTTAACAACGAAGCATCTACCTTCATAAGCTATTTGCACCAATCTTCAAATTACAAATCTAACAATAAGAAACAAAGCGGGGCTGCCGATCGCTCAAGTCCTGGTTCGAGACGAACATCTGAGCATCGGCAGCCCCGTTTTGTTTCTAATCACGTTTATTGCCGCATGCCCCCAGCGAAAACGTCCCAATCTCTGTCAGCATTAAGTGCAGTACACATCGGTTCCTGACAGAATTTAGACATCGCCAAAAAGTCAGCATGCTCGAGCCACGCGATTACTTCGAGATGCTGATGATTCTTGGGCACTGCGAGGAGAACGCCGAAGAGGTAGCGCGAATCTACGCCGGGCGACACCCGGAACGGAACCCGCCACCGAGTGCGAAATGTTTTCGCAAACTCGCCCATAGGGTGATAGCGTCGGGGTCCGGTTTGTCACGTGGGAGCGAGGTGGGACGGCCGCGCACCGCTAGAACAGTGAGGGTGGGGGAGGCGGTGAAAGTCGCCGTAGAAAATGACCCCGGGACCAGCATTCCGGATATTGCACGCACCGAGCGGTAAGGATATTTCGAATTACATTTGATGGTAGTTAATATCTGAAACCATTAATCACGTAAATTTTTCTTTTCTGTCCTTATTAGCATTTCAAGATCTACCGTGCAACGTGTACTGCGTACGAACGCTTCCCACGCGTACAAGTACACAAAGATGCAGGCACTGGACCCAGGGGATGCTGAGCGTCGGGTTGAGTATTGCACGTGGTGGTTGCAGCAGTACCGCCACGATCCAGATATTGCCAAAAAAATCCTGTGCACGGACCAGGCAATTTTCACGGAGCGCGGCATTTTCAATGCGAACAACACGCATGTGTGGAGCGTGGAGAATCCACATGCAGTTCGGCACCGGGGCTTCCAAAATCGCTGGTCCCACAATATCTGGGCAGGGATTTTGGGCGACCGGGTAATTGGTCCATACGTTTTGCCGGATCGTCTTAACGGGGGGGATTATTACACATTTTTGGAAGAGGTTCTTGTCCCCGACTTGTTGGATATTGTTCCACTCGCTGAGAGGAACAACATTTGGTTCCAGCAAGATGGAGCGCCTCCGCACAAAACCCTTCTGGTTCGGGGATTATTAAATCGCGTTTTCAATAATTGATGGATCGGTTTTGGGAGCCCCGTTGCCGCCCGGCCGCCAAGATCGCCCGACCTCACTCCCCTGGATTTCTTCTTCTGGGGTTATGCGAAGGTACGTTTTTGTAAATATCGATACAAATTGCAAATAATCGATTATGAAATCTGATTATGTACACAGACCGTCGCATACGAAGTGGATCGGGGGAATGAATTCACGGCGATGGCACGTTTTCACGCCGGAGTCGCGAATTTGCAGCCGGACATTTTGAGAGGATGAGGCGCAGCATCATCGAACGTGCGCAACTCTGCATCGAAGAGAACGGCGGCCACTTCGAACATCTCAGGCCCTAATGCCACCTCCAACAAACGGTCCTTTTCAGGGCCACCACTTTCATGAAGGTAGGTTCTTCCTGTAGCAAATGGCTCTTTTCAGAACTACCCTTTTTTTTAAAAAAAACACAGGTTCTGCTGTCTCCAGCAAACGGCACTTTTCAGAGCCACCAATGATAAGCGCCTGAAGTAGCAGGCAAACGAAAATGTAGGAGAAAATAAAAAAAACTTTTTAACAACAGCCGGGAATCGAACTCGGGAAACCGCGTGACAAGCCGAGCGCCTTGCCACGGCGCTACTACGATACTTGAAGTAAAAGGGATCATTTCTTAAAGACATTAGTCTGCCGGGATGGGGGGAGGAAATGTTTAAACGGGGATAATTAATCAGGGATGATGGATTAGGGATTGGCGTCTAGTCAGGCGTTGCTGCATTTTACTGAGAGTCAGTGAGAGCTGGGCGTTAGGAAAGCGAATGAAATAACGACGGTCGCTACCAATAGCGGCGGAACCGAAATCATGCTCCCGGACTGGCTAATTGTTGCTGATGTTCATCAGTTGCATAATGCTGATGATCGACATCTCGCACTCCTTGATTGGCGATAGCCTTCTCCCTCACCTTCCGTAGGAATCATTCTGTCTCGATCGCAGCGGCCGCAACATTGTCTGCGAGCGTGCTGACCGCGCCGATTCTCGCCCAACGGCCGACGGACTGTCGCGTGCTCGCGGCTTAAGGGGTCATATATGCCAGGCACGTCATGAAATAAGTAAAGGTTTGTTAATTTATTGTCCTATTAATACATCCTGTTATTAAGTTTCTATCATGTGTCCGTTATTGTACATACTTTGAAGTTTTTTCTCTGAAAAATACAAATAAATAACTAGGTTATGTACGACGTAACTGGCTTCGTCTTAATTCAAATTGCAACATGCGGTGGTCAATGTATCTTGGTCAATTGTTATCTAAAAAAAATATAAAAAATTGAGCGTGAACTAGACACAGAAAACTAGTCCTCAACGAGCCAGAATATATTTTTTTTTCACAAAGTTACACGCGAAAATGTCATTATTTCTAAGTGTTCCTACGAAATTGGCGACTTTTTAATTAACTAAAACAAAAATAAACATTATATGGAAAATCCCTTCCGTTGAGGACTGGAGTATTGTATTTCGAAGATATTGTATAAATTTCAATCAATTTGGTCCATTTCTACAAAAGTTATGCTGACCACCGCCACATCTACAAACAAAGTTACGTTTCGAGAAAATCCTGGCTACGATACTTATACGTTATCTTTCAAAATGTGTTAATACATCTTTACAAGCATGGAGTCAAAAGATAGAACTTCCAAATAAACGTATAGTTGAAAAATCGATTCTTGTCCATTTTCGGCATATACATACGTATGACCCCTTAAGGGGCTAGACTCCGGCGCTGTTTTATCGGCACAAGTAGCCCAAATCATGCTTCCGGATTCCCGCTCTTGCTCGCTTATATGAAATGATTTAGGGTTGGGAAAGGTCTCAATCGAAAGATGAAAGATTGAGCTTACAACACTTAGCACACCAATACGACTAAAAAGCATCGTAATCTTGCAAATCCACTAATCATGCTGCCGGTATTGATCTTTCATCTTTCGATTGAGACCTTTCCCAACCGAAAATCATTTCTTATAAGCCAGTAAGAGCGGGAATCCGGAAACACTATTTTCACTGATTTTCACCGCACCGTGGCCATGTTGTTGATATGCAGAGCGGTCTAGCTGAATACTTTACTTCCGCCAGCGCGATCGAGGTGGCGCGTAAGTGAAAGGGCTATTCTGCACCTTATCCTGTCAAAACATAGCTATTTGACAGCGAGCTATCGGGTTAGGTGAGACACATCACAGTATAAGTACCCAACCAGTAGAGTCACTCTCTGAAATTTGTGAAGCTCGTTTGCGTTTGGCCAAGGGAATGTTTTGATTCATGCCAGGATCCGACGCCAGAGGCGCGACAGTGGCACCATGACAGCATGACAGGTCAAGCAAGTCAGACATAACCCGAATTCAATCATATCGGCGAGCAAGACTGTGTAGTACTCATTATTGTCAAGCATTACGGTAGACGCCAGTAAAACCAATAAATCAATTCGTGGGCGGTGTTCCTTTATTAATAATCGAGCCTAACGTTACACCATACAGGGATGCCACTAAAGAGCACAAAAGCTTAATGATGCTTTCCGAAGAGAAGATTACAGAAAGTTATCATGACAAAATGAAAATACTCTTAAAGAATACTATTAAGTGAGTTTTGCGATGATTAACCATTCCTGCTATTGTGAAAGGGATGCCCTTTTGTAATGTAAGGTTTATTATTCACAGCGATGGTGTGCAGGCTGATAATCCACTCTGGGGGGTTCTGGCTGAGGACCAGGCCCCTCCGCAGGGGACCAGGACTGAGGGCGGCTGCATGCTGAGGCTCATGCAGTCGCTGAAGTGCTCGCACCTAGTGGGAAAGTGGACGAAATTGACTGTCCTGTGAGACAGGGGTAGGCCGGAAGCATGCCGAACAAGGCGTTCCTGGCCTGGCCCCAGGTATGTCCCAATGGTGGCCTCCGTGGGGGTTTTAGTCGGTAAGAGTCCGACATACCCCCGTCCTCTCCTCAGGAGGATGGAGGATCCATGAGGATTTCCCCCACGAAAAAAAAAAAAAGGCTGATAATCCAGTTGCACTACTTTGCACACCACCTGGATCAGGGTTTTTCCAAAGCACGACGAATCTCTATTACTCCAAGAGCAATCATGACCTTTACATCGGTTGTACAATTATGATGACCTCGGAGCACCTCATTACCCTCAATGTGTTTCAAAAATGTACAAGGCTGTCAAAACGTGCAAGTACGTATTCATCCCAGGGGCTGGAAGTATACTCCGGTTGGCGAATGAAATGAGGGACGGAAGGTATTGGGAATGTGAGGAAGAAAGGAAGTGTAGGGTACGTTCCCTTTCATATTGAACTACGTTTCTATATTGATATACTGGCAAACCACATTTGTTGAAATTAATGTGTTCTGTTGCAGATTTCATTTTACCCGTTGTTAGTGAATGAAAAATAACTATTGGAAACCTTGGCAAGAATTCCCGAGTCCACAATTTGTTCTTCATAATGGATGGTACAAGGTGATCAGGGTGGAGAAGGAACCTGAATATTTAAAGAGAAGCGAAGGAAACGAAGCGGAAACGTGAGAACATGACTTGGAGAGATGCAGGGAAGCACAGGGTAGCGATGAGGGTGTACAGGAGAGTATAAGGAGGATTCCGGCGGAGGACGGGAAGGGTGAAGAGTGCATGGGGAGATTAGACAGGGAAAGGGAAGAGGGGCTTGGGAGATAGAAGGAGGGAAGGAAGAGTGAATGGAAGTATGAAGAATCACGGAAACGGAAGCCCAAGGAAAGAATGAGGGAAATTATGAAAGTATGAAAGGAATGAAAGAATGTGTAAGGAAGGCAAAGAAGGGGATAGGATACGTGTATGTAAAGGAAACAGGCAATGATGTGGTGATAGATTAAGGGTGTGAGTGTGCAAGGGTGCTGATGTGTGTGTAAGAGCGGAAGAGTGTAAATGTGTAAAAACGGCTAATGATCCGAAGGGTCGAAGCCAATTCTTTATAAATTAAAATGTGTAAATAATATTGTAGTATAGATTATCGTAGAATAAGTATTAGGATAAATGTTTGGTGTGTGAGGCAGCACAAGATGTGAGAGGAACAGAGCCAGGATGTATATGAAATGGAATAAAAAATAAAATGAAGTAACTTAGTCGAAGGCTGTATTATTTATTTATTGGTCAGTGGGGAGCTATGTGAGGAGCTCCAGGGAGAGAAAAGAAGGTGGAAGGCAGGAAAAAAGGCGTGGGACTGGGAGAGTAGGATGGAGGAAGGAAAAGCAAGCGGGATTGCGAAGGACTGTTCGAGGAAAGTAAGAATAGAGGGATAAGAGGAAATGGGGAAACTAGAGGTGAGGAGGAAGAAAGGGGCTTTTTTGAAGAGAGAAGATTCAGAAGCGGGGAAGTGCAGCTCTACGGGGAGGAAGGGAGGGAATTGCAGGAGATGGTGGAAAGCAGGGGATAAGGGCATAGCAGGATAAGGGCAGTGAGATTCAATAGGTGATGGTGGAGTGGTGAAAGCGAAAGGAGTGGAGGGATACCTAGAGAAATGATGGGGAGCAAGTAGGTGAAGAAGAGTCGCGAAGTACAGACTGGGTAATGGGACCAGGGAAGGAAGGTACCGGGAGGTGGAGGAGAAAAGGATCTGTAGCATCTACGGGTGGGAGGAAGAAACGTGGGAAGAGAAGGAGAGAGGCGAAAATGCGCGAGGGAGGGTTGGATGAAGTGGAAAAAATTGAATAGTAAGAGAAAGGCTAAGTAAACGGAAGACCGAGGGAGAGAAGCAGGAGGAGGAGCGAGGTAAGAGAAAGTGGAATAAAGGAAAGAGAGAGAGAGGATATGTGGGAAAGGCGGGGACGAGCGAACAAGTAATATATTAGTAATAAAAAGAGCGATGATACATTTTATTCTTTTACTTTTTTTCTAAAATACAACTTTTTTATTTTTTTGTTTTCGGCCTTGCCTCCCAGCCCTTGTCCTCCAAAAATGCGAAGACCGCATCCCAGGTCTGCAATAAAAAACTTATCTTTAAACTGAAAAAAGTAGAGAGAACAAAATTCATAATAAATGTGAATATTTACCAAAGCCTGCGCCGGTGCCGCTCCCTTTTTCTCTAGGCGGTCGAGGTGGGCGAGCACCTTCTCAAACTGTAAAAAAAATTTAAATTGTATGAAAGGCGCATTTCAGAGGTAGCATAATTACAAAAAAGAACTTGCCGATTTCCAGGTCACGAGTTTATTATGATTATCGCGCGAGGTCTCCCCGCGCGGTCTTTTCCCGGCTTTCTGTAACAGAAAAAAAACATTACATGTCAAAGGGTTCTATAAAAATTATAATACGCAGATGGGAGCCGAGCCGTATGTTTAATACAGATGATGATAAACTTACGGATGGTTCGGCCTTCGTAGGCGCGGGTGCCGCGGCTTCGCCGCCCTTTTGGGCGAGCTGCTTGACCAGCTGCAGCAGCTCATCAATGGTATTATTGCTGCTGCCGCTGCTCGTCTCCATGGGTGTCGACATCTGCGAAAAGTAAGACATATAGAATGATATGCGCTTTGAATTAGAAGAATTAAAAAAAAGAGAATGGCAGTGAATATGAGATAGGCCGAAAAACAAGGAGTGAGAAGCATACGACAGATCAGGGAAATATGGGAGAGAAAACGATGGACCGTTGTAAATCCGATAGAACCACCGTGAAGAGGGCAAGATAGCATGTAAAATAACAAGAAAATGCCAAACAATACGATGGATCGGAAAACGCCAGAGAAAAATGCAATGCGGAGAGAATGCAAGATCATCCCGCAAAGCTACGAGGGAGTGTGCGGTGACGGAGGGCCGGGAAAAGGCCGAAGAGAACGCGAGAGAAAAGATAAAGGTGTCGTGAAAGAACGAAAGAGCGTGCGAGAGGACGTGAGAATACGCGGGGCCGGCAGGAAAACTCGGGAAAGAGTATGGAAAACGCGCAAGGCAGGAGGCCACGATAGATGAGAGGATACACGCAATGAACATGAATTTCCCAAAGAATGCCGAGAAAACACAGGATAGCATATGCAAGAGACAGGGCATTGCTGGATGTTCTAAAAAGCTGGGATAGTGCAAGAAGCTCTAGAGCCAAATAATTCATTGTAAAAATGTACCTTGTTGGTTGTTGAAGAGCTGTGGACTTTATCGTGCCGGCCGCGGCGATATCGATCGGATAATGGGATGATTCTAGAATTGAGGAGGCGACACAGAAGAGGAACAGAAGAAGTTCGTCGATGCTCACTTGAGCGATAGCACGACACGCTCCAACGAGGCACGAGTCCATTCGAGAACAGACGCGCGAACACGTAGCCAGTCCCCATCAGATTTGATTGATTCTGAAATTGATTCTGGTGTGGTGTGGCTGCAAGTGCGAAAATGTCAACGAATTTTGTTTGTGCAGTGCCATTTTGCTACCGAACCTACGCGTCCCCGGGAAATCCGAGCCTGTTCCGCTTCCCGAAGGACCACGACCGGTGAGTACAATAACTTTCATCTTGATTTTGTGTGTCTTTGAAAGCTCTTCAATTCATGTTAATCGCGGTAAATCAGTTCGGTCAGTAAAACGGTGGGTGGGATTCTTTCGACTGAGGTCTGCCTAGTTTCTCGTAAAATTTACTCGTCATGATGTTCGTGCTGTAGTACAGCTGAAAAACATTTGTCCGAGGAATGGATGAATGGATGGGGCAGTACTTTAACGTAGCGTCTCCTAAAATTAATTTCGCGGTGCGTGCGAATCGATGTTTCGACGCGAAGTGCTCCGCGTCCTTGCTATATTGTGTTGCGGGCAGACCGGCGCCCCAGCTGAGCCTCGGATACAATGTAACATGCCGGCATATTCCCAGATTGAAACAGCTATTTGCGTCTGTTTGCGTCTAAACTTGGTGCTGAAATTAAAAAGTTATTTCACCAAAAGGTATTTCAAATACAGATGCTTCCTCGGATCTGCTTTCTCGAACACGCTCGCCGCTGACCCAGGATCTAGCTCCGCAATGTTGATACGAGTGCTGCGAGCAAATCCAATGATAATAAGTTTATTTATTATTTGAGCTAGAGATTGTTCTCGTTTTAAATGATTTGTGTTTCTGAGACAAACCGTTTTTCTTGGTCCTCTACTATAGTATACTCAACTACCATACTATATGGACCAGTATATTTCGGAGTTAATTTCCTAGATTTTGTCACGTGTTTGGTTTCTAGATAAACCTTGTGACGGGGCTGAATCGCCCCGCCACAAGAACCGCTCGTCGCTCGCACATACACGCGCTCGCTACGCACGTCCGCCGGCTCGAACAGCCGTCACTCCAAGGGACACCTCCTAGATCGAAGCGCGTAAACTAACTCGCCTTCGGGCAACGAGTCCTCGACAGCGAGAACGAGACGAGGTGGCACCAAGGGGCAAGGAGTATGTTCCATTGGCATAAGGAGCGACAGGGCCGATGGAAGCTGCGGAGGGAAAGGTCGTAGTCCAGCGGAGGCGCTCATCCCCTGTGACAGAGAGACGACAAAAGCCACGATGCAGCCTGGGAGAAGGCCGGCTTCGGCGAACGAAGATCGGCAAATGCACCAGCGACTCCTGCCCTACCGACAGCGGTAGAGGCCCAGGCCGAGGGACTTAGGCGCGCTAAGTTACCCGGCAACCCCTTGACACGGCGCGGCGCTGCAGGACTAGCGGGAGGGGCGCGGGGCGCGCGCGGGGCTAGAAATTAGGGAACGCGTAGGAACTCGTCACTCTTGTTGTGACGAACGAAACGAGCGGACGTGCGACTCTTAACCATCGATCAGTGAGAGAGCGAACGAGCGAGCGATTCCATTCGGACGACGAGCCCTAGAGGACGACTGGCATTCGGACGATTCCCGAGCGACCAGGATCCTTAGCGAGTACCCGAGACCAGCAGTAGCCAGCGAACGACCGGTAAGCCCCGCGCGTCCCTTTGTTCTTTGTTCGTTGTACTTCCCGTGCGAGTCTCGTTGCCGGCCGTAGGCTCTCCTTGTCCGAAGCAGCGATAGGCAGCCCGCGGGCCAGCCCGGTGTCCCTTGAGGTGACTCTTCCAGTCACCAAGAGTCAAGTAGGTTAATTAGATCGTAAGGTTTCGGCCGAGAAACGGACGTACGCCGCCATTGTGGCGCCGCCCGTTTGAACGTGGATCACGCCCACGTGCAAGGCATCGGGGCCTCCTTTGTAACCGAACGAACAGCTGGTTAACGTGCGAGTTCGTAACCTTTGCCGGAGCACCGTAGCTCCTAGAATCATCCGCGTACGCTATCATCTCACGTAGGAATAAGGTTTAGATTGTAAGCGGCGGCGGGAACGCCGAGGCGCCGGGCCACTCGTAGGTCCGGCTATTTTGTGATCGGCCGAGCGACGGCCTGCCCAAGCGAGGGCCCCGACATTGCAATCACCATCGTGCAATAAATTGTTATTGTTACCCAACCGTGTGGGTTATCCATTCGCCTCCCCTTCTTCCCGACAGGAACCCCTCTCTCTAGCTAGCCGGGAGGATCCATCTCGAGGAGTACCGGCGGACGAGCCAGCTGCCCTCGATACCAGCTTTCCCTCGCGCGAACGTAGAAATTCGGTTCCGTCCGCGGAACCTGGCGCCCGATTCGCGTTTCAGGAAGTCGAGGACCAGCGGCCGATAGCCAGGCCGGCTATTATGCAGGCAGGATTTCCGAGCGGCCAAATCACGGACGGCCGAGGAGAAATCCCCTCATAACCTTGTCGCCAATGTTATATTTGATGCAATTAGTCCTTTTATCGTAGTATTCTTTATTCCTTTCTTTTGAATTGATATTATTTTTCCTCGCTTTTTTTCGTGATTTAATTAGTTTGAGCGTGAGATTATCTAAATACGCACAGTATCTGTATTTGAATTCTCGTTGGTAATTCCAGTTCAATTCCAAAAACTAATTCATAAGGGGAGGAATTGGTGGAAGTATGTGGAACCGTGTTGTACGAGAACATCGCGAAATCTATCCATTTATCTCAATCTGTTTGGTCTGGTTTAACATTTGTGGGTGGTAAGCTGTTGTTTGGATTTGTTTTATTTTGAACAATTTTGCTACGTCTTTTAGCAGATTTTACGTGAAGTCTTTACCCTGATCTATTAATATCGATTTAGGAATTCCAAATTTACAAATGAAGTTTCTCGTAAAGGTTTCGGGAATTGTCTTCGCTTCATGATTTTCAATTGGATAAGCTTGCGAAAATATTGAAAGATCGGAACGCACATTCTGACAAAAGCCAGAGTAAGCGCCACTTATTCACGCACGCCTGGTCACACCGACGCACTTCATATGCAGCACGAAGCGTGCGTGAATTTTTCAAGTTAATTGAATATGTTGTCAAATTTGATAAATCTAGCTACACTGAACGAAAGAGCATATCATAATACTCCAGTGCATATAATAGTTTCCATTTAAAATATGCCGAAGGTTCATAAAACCTGATTCAAATTCTACCGGCCTGTCAGTTTGGTTACGTACTTACGTGACAGTGATGTGTGTAGGAAATAAGATTCCTGTAAGGATGAGAACCACAGACAAGAGCGTGAGTGCCCACGGTGGAGAATCCCTGGGGGTAAAGGGGATTGCGCGTAAGAGAAGCGGGCCGGCTCTGGTTCCTGGGTCTCAGCCATAAAAAGATGAAAACGGTGTGATATAAAGCTGTGTTCGAGGGCAACGCAGAATAAGTCAGAGTATCAGTACAACTTTACGATTCTTGTAACGCTTTAATAAAATACACAAGTATTGTCTACGTGCATCTACGTGGAGTGAACAAATCATTTCACCACGCAAACCTCTAACAGGTTATGGGCCCAGAGACGTGCACGTGGCAGCAAATATTACAAGTACGTAATCCACTGAAATATTCATAAAATAAAACAATCGGATACAAGTATTAAAATAAAACATGGCTAGAATAAACAACATAACCGAATTTAATAATATTGTTGGTCCGGAAAAGTTGAGAGGCAACGAAAACTTCCAACAATGGTTGTTTGAAACAAAGGTAACGCTAAAAGCCCACGAGGTATGGAAAGTGGTAGATGAAACGGTACCTGAACAAAAGACAGACGAATGGTTGAAAAAAGATGCTATCGCGCAAAAGATTATTATTACGTCATGCGAAAGAACGCAACATGCTTTCATATACACGTGCGATACGGCTCACGACATGTGGGAAGCCATTACCAATACGTACAGACAGAACAAAGACAGTCAAAAATATAGCATCATGCAAGAATTATTCAACTATAGATACGACACGACTAAGTGCATAAAAACTCATATAAGCAACATACAAAATCTAGCCATTAGATTGAAGGAACTACAGTATAACATACCGGATGAGTTGATAATATCCAAAATAATAGCCACGCTCCCGACTGAATTCAAAGGTTTTATTTCAGCATGGGAATCGGTCTCAGACGATAAAAAGACAATCACGGAATTAACTGGTAGGTTAATGTCTGAAGAAGCTAGGAATATCTCCCAAGATGCACAAAGTGAAAGTCTTGCGTTTAAAACGGAAACCAGAAAGTGCTTCAATTGCCAGAAAACTGGACATCTGGCCAAAGACTGCACAAAGCAGCCAAACCAAGGGAACCCCTCGAGAGGAAAATTTGGGAAGAAACACTGCAAGATTTGCAAGAGGAACAATCACATTGAGAAAAATTGCTTCTTTCGTAACAAGAAGGACGGTCCATCCAAGGAAAAGGAAACCCCGACGCTCAGCTTCCATGTGTCAAATGACACTCCGAGAGAAGAAACAAGCCAGATGGTGTGGATAATGGACTCCGGGACCACATCTCACATGATAAACGATCAAAGGTATTTACATAATATTGAAAATGTTGAATACCAAATAGGTGTGGCCAAAAACAAAGCGTCAATGACTGCCAAAGGGATCGGCACCGTAAAGTGCGAAACATTTAACCTGAGAAAAGTAATATATGTTCCCGACCTGAGGGAAAACTTGCTATCTGTCAAGGCAATAACCCAAAACAACGGAGAAGTTTTGTTCATGAATGACAGAGTAGTAGTAAAATACAAAGCCACAGTGATAATGGAAGGAAAATTAAAAGAAAATGGATTGTATGTACTGAACTTGCCTGCAGTAAAGAATTCGTACTGTGAAAATAGTTTTTCAGCCAGCCAAAGCAGACAAAGCCCATACGAATGGCATGTGAAATTGGGACACCTCAGCTATAGGAGCTTAAAGACACTGGCGAAAATAACGACTGGAATGAATTTACCAGACGGAAACTGGGAAAAGAACTTGAAGAACTGCGAAGTATGCCTGAAGTCAAAGCTGTCGAAGACCCCATATAAAGAAGAAAGAAGGAAAGCAACAAGACCACTTGAAATAATACACACAGACCTGTGCGGACCGATAGATCCACCAACATGGGACAACAAGAGGTATGTGATGACAGTATTAGACGACTACACACACTACACTATAATCTACCTCCTCAAAAACAAACACGAAGTGTCTGAAAGGATCAGAGAATGTGTATCAATGGCAGAGAGAAAGTGGGAACACAAGGTTCATAAAATAAGATGTGACAACGGCAAAGAGTTTAAAAACGATAAATTGAACGACTGGTACAAGAAGCAAGGAATCATAGTGGATTGGACTGTGCCCTACAATCCACAACAAAATGGGAA
Organism: Crossocerus cetratus; assembly: GCA_963675795.1. Taxonomy (NCBI): domain Eukaryota; kingdom Metazoa; phylum Arthropoda; class Insecta; order Hymenoptera; family Crabronidae; genus Crossocerus; species Crossocerus cetratus. The sequence continues at coordinate 12,316,500 of OY776671.1, forward strand.
AGCCGAAAGGCTGAATCGTACCTTGTTTGATAAGATAAGAGCGATGTTAATCGAAAATAATGTTGACAGGAAAATGTGGGGAGAAGCCGCCTACGCCGCAACATATTTACTAAACAGGTCCCCCACGAAAAACGAGAGTAAAACTCCAGCGGAAAAATGGCATGGCACGAAGCCAAACTTATCGAATCTCAGAGTATTTGGCCAAAACGCAGTGGCGAAGCAGTGCCATAATATAAAAAAATTGGACGATAGAGGAAAAGTATTAAGGTTCGTTGGTTACGCGCCTAACGCTCACAGGATGTGGGATGAGGATAAAAATAAAATAATACTGGCAACGGACGCCAAACCATTGACAGACGATCAAAAGAAGGAAACAGTAAGTGACTCGCAAGTATGGATCACAAACATGGAAGATACAAGTCCTGAAACCGAGGAAACTCAAGAAGACAGCGAAACAGAGGATGATAACGAGCTGTTTGACTCGCTAGAAGAAACAATGACAGATCAAGCAGCAGAACAACCCCAAGAAGAGGAAGAAAGAAGACAACAGGACAAACAAAAAGAAAGAACTAATGAAGAAAATGAAAGTAACGATCAAGAAGAGCCATTAAGAAGATCCACCAGGAAAGCTAAGCCACCTGAACGTTTCAATGACTATGTTTACCTAACATATAATCAAGCAATTACGTCTGCCGAACGAGACCAATGGATGAAAGCAATTACGGAAGAAAAGGAGTCTCTGGCGACGAATAAAACGTGGAAAGTCAAGGACCAGAAAGAAGGTACAAACAAGAAGATACTAAACAGCCAATGGATCTTTAGAAAGAAGGACGACGGAAGATTCAAAGCAAGACTGGTGGTCAGAGGAGATCAACAGACCTACGGGATAGATTACAAGGAGACATACAGCCCGGTGGTCAATACAACCTCGTTGAGAATATTATTCTCTCTGGTACCTAAAGGCGGGTATTGTATAACCACATTTGACGTAAAAACCGCATTTCTATACGGGAAATTGAACGAAGATATATATATGTATCCACCCGAAGGGTATAATCTCAAAGGTAAAATACTAAAACTAATGAAAGCTCTCTACGGATTAAAACAGGCACCAATGCTGTGGAATGCCAGGTTAACTGAATTCTTAAACAAAATGGGGCTAATGCCGTTGAAAACTGAACCGTGTTTGTTCAAGAATTCGAACAACACAATAATGCTAGCAATTTATGTCGACGACGGGATAATCTTGAGTAAAAGTCCGTCTGACATTGAGAACTTGTTAAAAGGGTTAAAAAGGGAATTCTTAATAACGATTAACAACAATCCCGAACAATTTGTAGGAATACAGATAAGTCGTACTAATAACAGTATTAAGTTATTTCAGAAGAATTACTCCGAAAAAACTGTTGATAAATTTAATCTAAGGGAATCCAAAGGAACCAACATTCCGATCACTAAGGAAAGGACGAATGACAAGGAAAAACACGTAACATTCCCATACTCGGAAGCTATCGGTAGCCTACTGTACTTGGCGAATAAGACAAGGCCCGATATTGCCTACGCGGTAGGATACTGCAGTCGTTACTCGAACGAACCAAAGATGAACAACGTGATTGATGTGAAACACATCATAAAATACATTAAAAATACAAGCGATTTAGGGTTAAGTTATAGTAATGGTTCTAAGACTAATGAGATTACAGCTTACAGCGACTCGGACTACGCTGGTGATATAGATACGAGAAAAAGCACATCAGGATATATTATCTACTATAACAATGGACCAATATCCTGGGGATCTAGGAAACAGAGTATAATAGCACTATCTTCGACCGAGGCAGAATATATTTCGGCAGCGGAATGCGCCAAAGAAAGCATATGGATCAAAGGTTTAATTGACGAATTGCTAAATGTGGATACTGCGATAAAACTTCGGATAGATAACCAAAGCGCTATACATATCGCACAAAATGGAGTAACAAATCGCCGCTCCAAACATATAGACGTGAGATACCACTATATTCATGATCTCATAAGAGAGAAAATTATCAGTTTAGAGTACTGTGCTACGACAGAGCAACTGGCGGACATTCTAACCAAGCCATTGGGAAAACAAAAACTAGAATACTTAAGAGAAAGGATAGTCGTAAAATAAGTTGATAAAACTAGAGTTAAGTTATAAAATAAGATTGAAAGGAAATCACTAAGTTTATTTCTGTAAAAGTATGTGAAAAAGATACAGATGTAATAACCCAAAGCATAGACAGGGGAATTACATCTCGCAAACTGTGTTCTCAGTATGATAAAACGGCAGGATCAGCCTCCCGAGAGTAATTTGATTTTTCTTAAGCAATAAAAGAAGAAATGACAAATTAAAGGGGGGTGTAGGAAATAAGATTCCTGTAAGGATGAGAACCACAGACAAGAGCGTGAGTGCCCACGGTGGAGAATCCCTGGGGGTAAAGGGGATTGCGCGTAAGAGAAGCGGGCCGGCTCTGGTTCCTGGGTCTCAGCCATAAAAAGATGAAAACGGTGTGATATAAAGCTGTGTTCGAGGGCAACGCAGAATAAGTCAGAGTATCAGTACAACTTTACGATTCTTGTAACGCTTTAATAAAATACACAAGTATTGTCTACGTGCATCTACGTGGAGTGAACAAATCATTTCACCACGCAAACCTCTAACAATGTGGCTACTGGCGACAGTATTTGAATCAGGTTTTATGAACCTTCGGCATATTTTAAATGGAAACTATTATATGCACTGGAGTATTATGATATGCTCTTTCGTTCAGTGTAGCTAGATTTATCAAATTTGACAACATATTCAATTAAGTTGCAAAATTCACGCACGCTTCGTGCTGCATATGTGGTGTGTCGGTGTGACCAGTGTAACGCATTGCTGATATATCTGTTACCGTATGCTATAGCATATCCAATGTCTGGCCTCGTTTTGCTAGACAAGTATAATAAACAGCCTATAATTTCTTGATAAGGAAATTGTGTATATTCTAGTATCACGCTTTCTTCTCCGCTGCATATGGGAGTGGGTACCTTCTTTGATTTATCCATAGTATACTTAGCTAAGATTTTTGTAATGAATTGTTGCTGAAATAATTTTATTTCATTACTAGATAATTCCAACTGAATCCCTATTAATGAACTAAGATTCCTGTCTATTGTTATTTGAAATTCGACTTGTAATTCTTCAAGTAATTTATCTATATGTTGTTCATCATTGCTCAATATGATTCCGTCGTCTACGTAAATTGCCAGAATCACAGACCTATCTTTACTTCTAAATCGTTACTTCGCTCTGCTTTAATTGTATCTAGTCCCATCTTATCAATGAATGATGTAAATCTGTGATTCCATGTTGGGGGTGCTTGTTTTAGTCCATATAAGGCTTTTGTCAATTTACACACTTTTTCTTTTAAGTCATAACCTTCTGGTGAATGCATGTACAATTCTTCTTGTATATCTACATACAAAAAGGCCGTTTTAATATTAAATGTGGCAATTTTGTAGCCTTTTTTTGGTATTAATGAAAATACTATTCTTAAAGACATGGCATTTACTACAGGACTAAATGTTTCCTGGTAGTCTATACCAAATTTTTGTTGATTGCTCCTTACTACTAACCTTGCTTTGTATATGCCATTATCCTTTTTCCGAAATATCCATTTACTAGTTAAACATTTTTTTTAGCCTCTGATTTATCAACCTCTTCCCACGTTCCATTTTGCTGCAGTGAATCTTTTTCACTTTGGATTGCCGCAAGCCACAATTGTTTGTCTGAACCTGATATAGCTTGTTCATATGTTAAATAGATATTTTCCCCATATCTTACTAGCTGAGTTCTATGACGCTCGGATTTTCTTAGACCAGATCGAATTTCTTGCTGAGATCTTTCTTTTGGTTCTTCGTTCTCTGATCTACTTGATGCAGGTTCTATTTCTTGTCTTCATTGTATATAGTTTGATTGTTTATATTTATTTCATTAGAATCCATATTTTCTAGTTGGTCCATTTCCAATTCAAGTTTTTTTGTTGTGATTCATCGTCGGAATCTCCACTTCTATCAAGTTTTATTACACTTATATCTACAAGTTTAATCACGTGAATCGCGATTGTTTAGGTTTTAATACTGTGGCATCGAATATTTCGGCCGAGTTTTATTATAATAGGTATAATAAGAAACAGTATATAAATTAACGTCGTCAATCGAGTACAATCGGTGCCGATTTTAATCAAAAGTACTAAAGTAAATGTGATATGACTAGTGGCTGTAGTCAATTATTGTTCTTTATCTTATAAACATATAAATCAAGGTAAGTTTTGCTTATGATTTATTTAGATATATCTGTTATATTTTTACTTTGATATTTCGGGGAAGAAATAAATCACCCAACTCACATTTATCACTTTTCATAACTCAAACAAAACAGGCTGGTGGGATGAGGAGTGTAAGAAGGAGAAGGAAGGTGTAAGGGAAGAAATGAGAAGGTGGAGAAAGACAGGAGGGGGAGGTGAGGAGTACAGGAGGAAAAAACAGAGATATAAAAAGGTATGCGAACGAAAGAAGAGAAAGGAAGTGGAAAGATGGATGGGAGAAGTGGAGACAGCGAGGACGGAAGGGCAGGTGTGGAGGATTGTAAATAGGGAAAGGGGAAGAAGGAAGCCAGTGAATGAGGGAATAAGGACGGAGGAATGGGACGAATATTTCAGAGCATTGTTAGGAGGGGTAGAGTGTAGAGTGGTAAGGGGCAGGAAGGGAGAAGGGCATGGAGATGGAGAGGCGGAATTAACGGAAGAAGAGGTGAGGGCGGTAATAAGGAAGATGAAGGAAGGGAAGGCAATGGGGAGCGATGGGATTCCAAATGAGGTATGTTAGTATGGGGGGAGGAAGTGGAAAAGGGGCTATATAGGGTGTGCAGGAAAGTGTGGAGAGGGGAGGGATGGCCGGAAGCGTGGAAGGAGGGGTTGGTAGTCCCGGTGGTGAAAAGGGGATCGGGGGAAAAGGTGGAGGACTACAGGGGGGTGACGTTGACGCAGACGGGGTATAAGGTGTACGCGGGGGTGTTGGCGGAGAGGCTGAGAAAGGAGGTAGAAGGCAAGAACATCCTGCCACCGAGTCAGACGGGGTTCAGGAAAGGAATGGGGACACTTGACAACATATATGTCCAGAACTATCTGATTAACAGACAGGTGATGAGGAAAGAAAGAAAAATGGTTATCTTGTTCGTGGACCTGAAGGCGGCGTTTGACTCGGTGAACAGGGATGTGTTAATAAAAACGATGAGGGAGAGAGGGGTCAGGGAAGGGTTGTGTAACAGGTGTGAAGAGGTGATTAGGGAGACGACGGGAAGGGTACGGGCAGGGGAGGAGGTGGGGGGTAAGTTTTGGACGGGAAGGGGTGTAAGACAGGGGTGTCCATTAAGTCCATGTCTTTTTACGCTGCTCTTAGCAGACATAGAAGAAGAACTAGAAAAGGGGAGATGGGGAGGGGTAAAGGTGGGAGGCGAGAAAATATACGCTCTGGCTTATACGGACGATCTGGCTTTGCTGGCGGAGGATCAGGAGGGAATGAAGGGGATGATGGCAAGATTGGAGAAGTACATGGAGAGGAAAGGGTTAGAAGTGAACATAGCGAAAACAAAGGTGATGAGATGCAGGAGAGGGGGTGGAGGGCAGAAAAAAGTGGATTGGAGGTGGAAGGGGAAGAAGATAGAGGAGGTGAAAAAATACAAATATTTAGGGTACATAGTGAGGAGGGATGGGGGGCAGGAGGATCAGGTTAGGGATAGGATTAGGAAGGGGGTAGCGGTAATGGGAAAGGTATGGGGAATAGGGAAGAGGAGGTTTGGGAAGGATTGGGAGAGGAGGTTATGGCTGTTCGAAAAATTGGTGTGGCCGGTGCTAAGTTATGGGGTGGAGATTTGGGGGTGGAAGGAGAGAGAAGGTGTGGAGAGGGCCCAGGAAAGGTTTATGAGGTGGGTTTTGGGATTGGAGAGGTGCACGCCGGGATACATGGTGCGGGAGGAGGTGCAGAAGGAAAAAATGGCAGGAAGGGCGGGTATGAGGGCATGGGGGTTCGAGAGAAAGTTGGTGGAGGGGAAAGGAGGGGAACTAGCGAGGAGGTGCTGGCAGGAAATTAGGGAAAGAGCAAGAAGAGGGAAGGCGTTGGAAGGGTGGGAGGAAGAAAGGATGGTGTTTTATGAAAGGAAAGGGTGGGAGATAGAGGAGGTGGAGAGAATAAGAGAGAAGAGGGAGGGGCTGAAAGGGGGGGAAATGATAAAGCGGGAAAAGGATGAGCAGGAAAGGGAAAGGTGGGGGAAAATAGGGGTGTCAAAATACAACGTGTGGTACGGGAGGGTGAAGGGTAAAGGAGTGCCGGGGTATTTGAAGAAGGGGTGGGGGGAGAGCAGGTGGAAAAGGGTGATGAAATTCAGGCTGGGAAACGGGATGAGGGGAGGTAGATACTGGGAGGACGAGAGGGAAAGGGAGTGTAGGATTTGTGGAAGGAAGGAAGAAACGTGGGAGCATGTATGGGAGGAGTGCGTGGGATGGGGAAAGGAAAAGGGCTGGAGGGAGATGGCGGATGAGGTGCTAGGAGATGTGGGAGAGGGAGAGGGGTGGCTGAGGAGGCTAGAATGTATGAGGGGAGAAGAAGAATGGAAGGACTTGGAAGGAAACGAATGGATGGAAAGAGACGGAGCGGAAATGGAAGTCCAAGGGCGTGTGTATGAGAGAAATGGAGGGATGAATGTGCGAGAGGGTGAGGAGAGTATGGACGGATGTGTGGAATGGAGCGGAAGGGGAGAGGACGAGCGTGGCGCGCGAGAGACAAGAGAGTGGCGTGAGGCGAGCGGATGGCGAGAGGCGAGCGGGTGGCGAGAGGCGAGCGGGCGGCGAGAGTCGAGCGAGTGGCGGGAGGCGAACGGGTTGCGAGAGGCGAGCGAGTGCCGAGAGGCGAGCGAGGAGAGAGATGGAGGGAGGTAGTGGTTAAGATAGGGTTAAGATAGGCTAAGGTAGTGAGTAAGGATTGTATAGAATTATAACCCTAAGGGGAATAATAAAACTAATTAACTCAAACAAAACATAACTCTCTATTTGTTAATATAATAGTAATAAATGATAAACAAAGGAAGTTTCGGAATGTTGCTCTATCACACTGGCCCCAAAACATGTTTCGCAATCCACGGGCCTCTGAGCACAGACTGTGCGACTCACAAGGGACATTACCCAAGCCATACACGCCGATTCTGTTGAAATTTTTTTGAAAGTTAGTTTTCGAAATTTCATTTGATACGTATTTTTTGTATAGGCCATCATTTACTCTGAGGGGGTCTAAAAATTCGCAAAAGGTGGGGGTAAGCAGGTGACTCGCAAGGGACATTACCCTGGAGTTTTCAGGTTTTCAAAGATGTTTCACTGTTAAGTAATGAATTAGCTGCCGAAAGAAATTCCGAATGTTCAAAAACGAAGGAGGTTCATCATTTTGCTTATGTCAGTCTGTTAATAAAGGGCAAGATTGTAAGCCTGCCCTTCTATCATGAATGTAATGCATACGGGAGACTCGAAACTCAGTCCTAAATCAATAGTTTTAAAATCCCTTTCGGATTTTTCTTTACGTGTATATAGCGATAATTTTCTGTAATTATTTTCTTCCTTCGCTGCATTTAACCCATGTTAGATATTGTCCCAATAGTAATACGATTAAAAATAAAAAGTCCAGTTATATTTTTCTTAAAAATGTTATTGTTCAGGAATCATCGCCCTATTGGCCCCCTAGATTTAAGCCATGTTATCTAGTATGTAAGACTTATCTAGTCATGCGCATTCGGCCCCTTAGCGGACTACAAGATGATCGATCCGCCTATCGATCCGCATAGATTCACCAATGAACGTAGCGATCGGAACGCTCCCTCGCGGAAGCGTGTAGAACTTGCGCTTCTTCTCCGGCCGGCTTCCTTGTTCCGCCATATCTGTGATTTCTTCTCAACCGACCGAACGCGTCCCTTGAGATTTGAACTTCGCAAAGAGATTGCGTGTTTGATCTGAACCGCTAACGAGAGTTATTTTGTACCGCCGAACTGTATTGTGACTTATTGTGACCTGTGATAGGACCTGTGGTGTTTTTGCCAGCGGACCGCTTTAAATACGCGAACAACATTCCTTACGGCGAGTACCTGAACCGCCTCAAGGTATTGTTCTTCTTGAATAAACTCTATTGTCTATCAGAACTCCTCTAACTCTTACTGAATTCCAACTAGCCGGAATCCAGGGTCCCGCATTTCCCGCAAACGTTAATCGAAACAGTTATAATAGAGCCTAGTTTATGCCAAAAGACAAGAAAATGTCTCCAATAACTGTTGATATTCTCTGCTATTTTTTCGAAGATATAAGGATTTTGTTGATTTATATTTTAAACTGTCATATTTTTTTGCTTTGAAGTCAATGACAGCCGCTAAAATTTTCGAGTTTTCCATCTAATTATGGTATGGCTGTTCTCGAAAAATTGTTTAAAATCGATATGTTCGAGATGGATAATGTCCCTTGCGAGTCACCTGCTTACCCCCACATTTCGTGAATTTTTAGACCCCCTCAGAGTGTCAAATGTAAACGTAAAAAATACGTGTCAAATGAAATTTCGAAAACTAACTTTCAAAAAAGTTTCAACAGAATCGGCGTGTATGGCTTGGCACTTAGCTTGCTTTCCTCTCACATATATTCCAACAATATCAATAACTAGGTTATATATTACATAATTGGAATGCTTTGTTGGTTGCAGGTGCAGGCAATGGGCAATTGCTTGCAACAAGCTGCGATGGTTCGAGGCTGAGCTTGCGAGGGGGCGTCTTCTCTTTAACCTCTGCTACAGGGTATGCGAAAGACATTTCGCCCCTGAGTCCTTCTGCAATGCAGCAGGTAGGAGGTTAAAGTTAAGGGCAGACGCCATCCCCAGGCTCAATCTCGACCGTCCAGTGGCAATTGCGGATGAGCGCCCAGGAAACCCGGCGATCGACATTCCCCATGCCTTGCCGGTTCTCGACGATCCTCCCGCTGCTGCTGCAGTAGCAGTGCAACAGCTCGCCGCCATTGTCCTTCCAGTGGAGGAACAGCCCGTGGATCCGAGGTACCAAAGCATGGTGGAACCCATGGAAATTGATCTGTTGCCAGGTATGTCACATCATCGATAATTCGTCATACGCTCTTCCGATGTTGTTGGAGTTATAAGCTCGTTGTTTGAATAATTTGTTTCGCTTCCAGTTCCAGATCAAGCGGATGCCATTGCTCTTCCTGGAAATAGGGAAGAGCCTGGCGATTTCGACCTGGTGCTTCGCGAACTGGTCAAGACCCAGGTACAACTCGACGAGTCGCGGAAGCATGTGAGGTGGTCGGAGCAACTTAGACGGCGAGACGCGGAACGCTTCCGCGCGTACAAGCGGGAGGCCGAACGCAAACGAGCCGAGGAAGTTGCTGCGGCGAATCCACTCAACTCTTTAGAGCCGCGGTTCCGCTCCATCCTGGAGGCGCAGATCGAGCTGGCTAAGAAGTCAGCACGAGGTAGGCGCTATCCTGATTGCATCAAACGGGCTGCTCTGGCCATTCGGTATTGTAGCGCTAGCGCCTACCGGCAATGTCAAAAAGAGCTGTTCAAATTGCCTAGTTCTTCGACACTCGCGCTAGGCCTTTCAGGTTTGAATCCGGGGTGAACGATTTCGCATTCGATATTCTTAAAAGGAATATCGATGTCGATGATCCCCGCGATAAATACTGTACTCTCTCCTTTGATGAAATGGGGTTGAAAACCAACTTATGGTATAACGCTCCAGCCGATGAAATCGAGGGGTTCGAGGACCTCGATGGCGCTAGTCGCAGTTCGAAGCCTGCCACGGCCGCGTTTGTTGTGATGGCCAGGGGTGTGCGCCGTAACTGGAAACAACCCCTGGCCTGTATTCTACCGAACAGAACAGCTTCGGTAGGAACGATCGAGCGGCTTGTTACAGCGTGTGTACGCAAATTGTTCGAAATCGGATTGGAAGTATGCGCGGTCATTTCGGATATGGGCCCCTGCAATATATCGTTCGCGAAGCGTATGGGTGTCTCGCCGCAGACACCCTATTTGACCGTCGATGACCGTCGTATTTTCTTTTTGTACGATCCTCCGCACTTGATAAAGGCGACGCGAAATCACCTGTGCACACGCACATTCCGTCGTCCGAGTACCGGAGGATCGACATCGTGACAGTACATTCGGCAATTATACGCGATCGACAAGAGGGCCCATAATAAATTGGCACCGAAATTGATGGACGCTCATGTCTCCCCCGGTACGCATCAGAAGATGAAGGTGCGATACGCGATTCAAGTGCTCAGCGCATCGGTATCGGCTGCGCTGGGTGTCTTGATAAGCACCGGGCAAATATCGGCACTAGCGTCGGAGACTCAAAAAGTCATCGAGATGTTCGATGGTCTTTTTGACGTGTTCAATTCTTCGCGCATACGCGACGCACCCAAGCCGCTTAGTCGTAAATTTCGAGGCACCGAGGCGCAATTAGAGTTTCTGAACTCGGTGAGGCGGTATATCGGCTCGGTGGAGATGCTCGAGGCCGACGGTACGAACGTTACCAATAAGCTTAATGTTTTGCGATGCTGGACCATCAGCATCAGCGGTCTCATAGAGCTGTGGAGGCATCTCCACTGAGTGGGTTTCGAGTATCCCCTCACTCGACGTCTCAATCAGGATGCCCTCGAAATTTTTTTTGGAAGCGTGCGCAAGCAGGGGGGCAATTGCTTTAATCCGACGTCCATTCAATTCAAGAATGCGTTCAAGAAACTTTTTATAAGCAAATTCTTGCACGTTGGTAATGGCGCGAATTGTGAGGATGATATGGGTGGTTCCATCTTTCAATTCGGTAACGATGCCGCGACGTCGCGACCCCAAAATGCATTGCCTCCGTCGACCGCCGCTTTCACTTGCGCGAGATCGGAACCACAGCCGAGTACGAGCGGTACTCTGGCCGTAGTCCGACACTCAACCATTGGGATAACGAGAGATTATCGTGATCATTCGCTAACCGAAAAAAATGTTCTGCGATTTATCACTGGGTATCTCGTGAAGAGTTGCCTAAGCGTTCATTCCTGCGAGGTGTACCGGGCATATACTAATGCTTGTCAAGAACTTGATGATGATACGACTCTTCTGATTTATTTCAGAGAGTACGACATCAACAATAGGAGAAGTTTGCTAACACCGCACAATAACTTCTTTTATGTGTGCGAGCTGGATCAAATTTTCGAAAGGGAATTTGAACCCATAGCGCACATACCCAAAGTCGGGCACCAGTTGTTGCGGGCGTTTCGTGCGGTTGATTTCGAACATCCCTGTCCGGAATTTCCGTATGAACACCTCCTACAACCTATTCACCCGAATGCGAATATACTACACTGTAAAATTCGCAAACCGAAACTTTGTAACCAGAGACGATAGGAGACGCAGGAATCGAGCTCTTATTTGGCGCAACGGCTAGAGTGGTTTGTGTTCCAACAACCCTTTGTGTATCGAGTACTCGCTCGCGCAAAGGTGTGTGTACTTCTCTGTCGCATGTGCAGAATCCGAAAGCGCGGCAATTGCTGAGTTGCGTGAATTCGCATACGGCACGATGACCTGTGCATGTATCGAAAACGGTGTATGTACGCCCAGGGTCGCGTGTACGTCAATTGCTGCTCACTAGGCTTCGATTCTTGTATATTCGTCCAGAGTGCGTATATATAAACACAAAAATTCACTGGCCAATGTCATTCTTATTCCTTGTGCGTCATTCCTACGCGTCCTCTGGTTACGTGCCTTTTGCTTCACCTCGGGGTGCGATTCTCCCACCCCCGAAGTAACATATCAATAATGTTCTGCTTGCAGGAATACTTCAGGCTTCAGGCACCCACTGAGATACCACGGTCATATGCCGCGGGATCCCGTGGCCTAGTCCGATTGCGATTGGGATTTCGTCAGATTGAAAGAAACTCTATCGCGATCGGTCTCGGCCAATATTCAAAATCAACTGGACGAATTCATCGATTGCAACGCCCTGATATCACTGACAACCACAATGGGTACACCACAGCATCGGGAGGAATGCAAAACTGCCAAGTTTCCAACGACATTTAACAACATGAGGATATTTGTATGTCGATATTTTTAAATTCAATGCAAAGAAGTTTCCAAGTTTATAAATCCATAATTAAATAAAATTGGAATTTAAAATAAAAGTTGGAGGATTTTTGGGCGGTGGAACGGAGTCAAATATTGCAAAACCTCTAATATACTACAGTCGACATTTTTTTTGTTTTACTTTCATTTTATCATCATTGTCGAGATATTTATCTATTTTATTTCGTTTCAGTTTTATATTAATTTTTAATTACAGATTTATAAACTTGTAAACTACACATTGCATCATTAAGGGGGGACGCTTACCTAGAATCATGAAAAAGAAAAGCAGCTGTAACATTTTTTTTTCGATACCGCTATGCGCGATTCTTAAAAATTTTTCAATAATTCGAGAAGCATCTTTCAGCGAAATGGTGGTATTGTTTTTAAGTGTGCAGATAATGAAAATTGCCAAAGCTATTACCAATTTGATGTATTGAAAAAATTTATGGGGTGACCGCTGATGTGCGGTGCTAGAATCTTCTTGGGAAGAATTATATCTTATTACCATTGTCCCTCTTGGTCCCTTACGAACGATGTAAACAAAACAGCGATTGGGGAAGTCGGAGATTACACACGAGGCAAACTTTGCACACGAGACACGTGTAGTCTCCGACTTCATCAATCGCTGTTTTGTTTAAATCGTTCGTAAGGGACCAAGAGGGACAATGGTAATAAGATATAATTCTTCCCAAGAAGATTCATTCAATTAGCCTGAAACCAAGTTCCTGCAGCGATTAGTACCGTCTGCATCACGAGTATTGTGTGTCGTACAATATATTTTTCTCATTAGTTTGCATAGTTTCGCAATATCTGGCGTAGAAACATGTCAGGCAGCTCGATAAATATGTCCAAGCGGTTCCTTGCGACATTAATAAAAGACAAATCTGGAAAAAAAGGCGGCAACGGAAGCCATTGTTTCCTATGTCGAGAACCTTGGTAAAAATATTGACAGAGGAATAGTTCGAGCTTTTGTTACTCTGTATTTGAAGCGATGGAAATCGTGTCACCGTTCTAAACAAAGCATGGAGAATAGGCATCAAAACTGGCTATTTTCATAATCGTCCTTTTTGTATGGTTTATATCTTAAGGATAAGATAAAGCGAGGAAGATCTATCCTTATTTTCTACCGTTTTCTCCTTTCTATCAGTACTATATTCCTCGGTCGCACCGATTTCATTTCTCCTTCATCTTTCACCCCATTCTAGTGTCCACACCTCATTTTGACTTCCATTCTCGCTGTTCTCCTCATTTTCCAACCTGTCTTTCCTCCTCCTCCCCCACTTCTCCTCATGCTACCTCTCTGCCAAATGCTTCGTTTCTTTCGATATTTTCTTCACTAAAACGCAATTTTATAATTGTATTAATTCATAACACAGGTTTATGCAACTTTATGCGGATGAAACATATGCCAAAAGACTCGGAAAAAAATCTAGTTTTGAGGAAAAAAATACACCATGAGGTTCCATTAGGTTCCCGAATTAATATACAAAAGTTAAAGTCCCCCATTTGAATACATGGGAACATACTATACTAATCTGTCGTTAACTTCAAAACTATTTGAGATAAAAAATTAATTTACTAACATTTTTTGTGCTTCATACTATCCAGAACAAGGATATAATGTTCAATTTTCATTCCCATGCCTTTGAATTTTGTCGGTCATAAAGTGCGATGCGCGCGTTTTAGACCCAAATCGGCCACTGTGCGTTGTCTGCCGTCGCACAGTGGCCGATTTGGGTCTAATATGCGCGCATCAACAATATTTCAGGTTGCATTGTAGCAATTCTCAACTTTTTCGGCTTGTTTTCATCTGTGTGACATCAAGATTAATATTAGACCATAATTAGCTTTTTTTAAAAAAATTACGGTGCCCAGTGGTAGTTAGAAATCGTTCACATAGATCAATTTTAAATATTTTAATCAATTTTCTCTCTTCGTCTATCAAGTAATATGATTCATTTTAGAATTGTTTCTTAGATCAAATTTCATCGTTTTACCCTATCCTTAACATATAAACCGTACATAACAATTTGAGTAAATTGGTGGCATACCTGTACAACTTTTTCGTACTGCTTCAAATAAGCGAGTATGCACTAATAGTTATGGAAGTCCTACCTCTCCAGTGACAACAATTTGGAATATTTGCAATAATGCAATAAATAAAGCTGTTAAACATTTAATCATCCTCCGAACTGGATGAATTGTTAGGAGAGTCAGGCTCCTCCTCGCTTTCGCTTGTAATTGAACTCTGCAAAAATTGAACCAGTTGTTAGATATACAGACAGTTAAGGCAAATTCTTATTGTTTATCCTAAAATATTGTTCTCACATCCGATTCGTCGTCATCTCTAACAACGGGTGCCTCGTACGAGTCAGGAAGCGAATAAAGAAGTGATATATATTTAAATTGCAGAGATTTCTGGTGAGCTCGGATCCATTGATCTCCAATAAATATCTACCGAAAACCTAGCATGTGGAGGAGGTTCTTTATTCGCTTCCTGACTCGTACGAGGCACTCGTTGCTAGAGATAACGACGAATCTGATGTGAGAACAATATTTTAGGATAAACAATAAGAATTTGCCTAACTGTCTGTATATCTAACAACTGGTTCAATTTTTGCAGAGTTCAATTAGAAGCGAAAGCGAGGAGGAGCCTGAGTCTCCTAACATTTCATCCTTTTTTTTTTTTTAAATAACCCAGGGGAAATCCATCATGGATCCCCCTAGCCCCGAGGCTAGGGGGTATGCCGGACTCCTACCGGCTAGAACCCCTCCGACGACCTAACATTTCATCCAGTTCCGAGGATGATTAAATATTTAACACCTACATTTATTGCATTATTGCAAACATTCCAAATTATGGTTATTTTTTCACTTAAATATGACGATTTGATATTTGGATTTTGCAAACCAATTTTAAACTTTGATTTATTTTTAAGGGAATTTCCCGCAATTTCCCGCAATTTCCCGCAGATGAATTATATATCACAATTTGCGGGAAAAAATCTATTTTCAGAGGGGGAAAAAATAATTACGCTGCTTCACGCTGCTGGGCCAGTAGATAAAGTTAAAGTTCTCCATTTAAATACATAGGAACATACTCTATAAATCTGTCGTTATCTTCACAACAATTCGAGACAAACAAAACGTGTACTAACATTTTCTGTGCTCTATAGTGTCTAGAATAAGAATATAGCGTTCAATTTTCGTTCCTGCTCTGTGAATTTTTTAGTGCATAAAGTTCGATGCGCGCGTTTTGAACCCAAATCGGCCACTGTGCGGCGCAGCTTGCTGACAGGTTTTCTAACCTGGACAGCCGAACCAGTGCCCTGGAAGCCAGTCTAACTGCAAGTGACTCCAGAGTGGCCTCCCTCACTTCTGCCGTACACGGCCTCCAAGCAGAGGTACTCGCGGTCAAAATCTCGGAAACATCGCGGCCCTCTCCGACAATTTCCACCTAGTTGGATGACTCGGCTGCGATGCGGCTAGCTCGTCTGGAGCTCGCCAACAGATCCGGAGAGCTCACCATCTCCGGCCTTTCGGAGTCCCCTACCGAGAACCTGCCGAACTGCATCACCAAGGTTGCCCAGGCGCTCGGGACGCCTATGACGGCCGCGGACATTGTCTCGGTCTCGCGCATGCGCTGGACCCCCTCCGCTGACCGTCCCCGTCTGCTTCACCTGAGGCTGTCCTCCGCCGCTCTCCGCAAGGCGATCCTTGCCGCCAAGCGCAAGAAACGGGACTTACCCGCCTCCGCGGTTGATCCTGCCTTTCCTACGACACTCATTAACGTTAATGAGTATCTTCCGCGTGAGATTTTCTCGCTCCTAAGGCGCTGTCGGTCCCTAGCCCGCGAGCGTGGATTCCTGCGTGTCTGGCATCATGACGGGTGCGTGTTTATTAAACAGACTGCAGACAGCCCAGCTGTCAAAATCGAATCCGCACGTGATCTAGACACCAAGCTATCATGAAGGCGCAGCCCCCGTGCGCGGTCCCCTAGCGGTGTTCAGGCCTCTCCTCTGCCGTTGCGTATCTCTCATATTAATGCGGAGTCCCTCCCCAGGCACTTTGATTGTTTCCTGGCCTATTTTTCACAATCACCATCGGACATCATTGCTGTGTCGGAGTCATGGCTAAGACCGTACACGCCAGACTCACTTTACGCGCTACCGGGATTCGCACTGCACAGGTGTGACAGGGATGGCAGAACGGGTGGTGGCGTCTGTCTATACATTCGTAGCTCTCTCTCTTCCTCTGTGGTTGCATCCTCCTACTCCTCTTCACATGCTGGCCCGGAATACCTCTTCGTTGAGGTGGCTGTTCCTTCCACTGGCTCTCTTCTTGTAGGAGTCGTCTATCGTCCCCCGCATGCTCCTCTCTCTCTCTTCGAGCCTGTGTTTGCCGACGTCGTCTCGGATTATCCGAATAGGGTGATTCTTGGTGACTGGAACGCGGATATGGGTTCATCATCTTCTGACTCCCTCTACCTTGGTGAACTTTTCTCCCGCCTTAATCTCTATTCCATTCCCTACGCTCCCACGTTTCACACCTCTTCTTCCTCCACTCGACTCGATCTCGGGCTTGTGGACGATTCCGGCAGGGTAGCTTCCTTTTCCCAGAGCAAAGAGCCTCACTGCTCTAACCATGATCACATCTCGCTAGACTATATCCTAACTTCTCGGGTTGTACCAACCAACGATCTTCGTCGTAGGTATGGTTCTGTCAGCCGTGACGCGCTACTCGATGACATCTCGCAGCTTAGCTGTGTTCGCCTTGCATCGAACTCCTGTGAGAGTAGTGTGGATCGGTTAGTTGACAATTTCAACGCGGGAATGCTCGGAGTTCTCGACGAGCATGCCCCGCTTCGACCTCTGCGTATTCGACGGCCTCCTGCTCCCTGGATCACCCCTGAGATTGGAGCAGAAATGCGCTCTCGGGATTCTCTCCGACGCTCCTTCCGTAAGTCTGGTCACCCGAACACTTGGGCCCTTTACAAGGCCTCTCGTAACCGGGTCCAGGCCCTCCTGGTACAAGCCAGAACCACCTTCCTGTTCGACCGCTTTTCCTCTCATCATCACCCGAATGTTCTTTGGCGCGAGCTAAAGTCTTTCGGGGTCCTCCCACCCTCTCGCATCTCTACTCCTACCCACTTGTCTTCGGACATACTTAACTCTCTCTTTCTCTCAGCTCATGCTTCCTCCCCTTCGACCGCCCCCGCATGTCTCACGTCATCTGACCATCCCTCCGATTATTCGCGTTTTTACTTCTCTCCCGTTACGGAAGAAAGTCTTGCTCGCGCCGTGCGCCTTGCCAACTCGTCCATCTCGCCCTCTGATGAATTAAGTGCGAGGTTCCTACTGCTCTCTCTCCCCGCTATCTTTCGCGCTATTCAACAGATCTTTAACTCTTCTCTTGCTTTCTCTATCTTCCCTGCCGCCTGGCGCAAAGCCATTATTGCTCCTATCCCCAAAAAACCGAACGCAACTGCTCCTGCCGATTTTCGCCCTATCTCTCTCCTTCCTGAACTATCTAAAATCCTTGAGAGGGTTGTCCTCAATGACATCCTGGGCTTCCTCAGTCGCTCTGGAAAGTTGGACCCCTCACAACATGGTTTTGTCAAAACCCGTTCCACCCAGACTGCTCTCCTGACACTTCTGGATGACGTCCGTCTCGCTGCTGATCAGCGGATGGTCACAATTCTGGTGTGTCTAGACTTCTCCAACGCCTCTGACACTGTAGACCACGCACTCCTTCTCTCTAAACTTCACTCTCTCAACCTCTCCTCTCCGGTCTTACAGTGGATCTGGTCCTACCTCACGAATAGGACGCAGGCAGTCAGAATCGGTCGGTCAATCTCTCAATGGTCCCCGGTCCACACGGGCGTGCCGCAAGGCTCTGTCTTTGGACCGTTCCTTTTCTCTCTTTATATCCATGATCTAAACTCCGTCATAACACACTCCCAGGTAGTCAAATATGCGGATGCCTACATTTTGGCCTATAAGACTTTTTGGCTCTCCTTATAGCCGACGAGATTTCGCCTACTCTCTCTGTGCCATATTAGACAGAATTTCTAACCTGCCATTTTTGGGCAGTTAATTTTCTGTCCCTGGGATAATTTTGAATTCGTCGGCACGCACTGTGCGCCCTCTTCGCTATCATCCCACGGCTGCCACCTGTCACAGTGCACCCAACTCTACTATGGAGCGGGAACTCCCTTGTGCGAAATGTCACAAAGCCTTGCCAAGGAGTCGGCCCGCTGCCCCTACTGCAAGGCTAAAATGCACCCAGGATGCCTCAAAACGCATGCACCGGCGTGTAAAGGTGCTCAAAGATCGACCGTCATTGCGGTTGCGTCGCATCCGGTCGCCTCCACCTTGGCCGCTGCCTCACCGGTGCCACTGCCTCTGCCTGTGCCCAGTATATCTGCTGCAGAACTTTCGGACATACCATCATTGACAGCCGCTGTCCAAACCCTAGCCACAACGCTGACCAGCTTCATGGCTGACCAGCGTGCTCAGATGGACAAGCTGCAAGCCTGTATGGTGATGTTGGCCACCACTTCTGCGCAGCAGGCGGACAAGCTGACGCAGCTCGACAGCCGCCCCAGCTCTCTTGAGACCCAGGCTAGCACCAGCAGCACTCAGCTTACTGGACTCTCCACCGCAGTTAAGTCCGCGCACACCGAATCTAAGGCTGTTGCGGCCAAACAGTCCGCCCTAACCTCCTAGCTTGACTCGGCGAAGGCGCGTATCGCCCGGCTGGAGCTCGCTGCTCGCTCCTGTGAGCTCACCATCTCGGGTGTCCCAGAGGCCTCTGGTGAGGATCTCCGAAGCCACGTTCTTCGTGTGGCGCTGGTGTTAGGAGCTCCCCTTACTGCGACTGACGTCATTGCTGTATCGCGCCTGCGCGGTACCCCCTCCGTGGATCGGCCGCGCACAATCCACGTTAAGCTAGCCACCACCGCTGTCCGCAACACGCTCCTAGCCGCTAAGCGTGCGAAGCGGGATCTCCCCGCGTCTGCCGTCGACCCGTCGTTCACCTCTGGCTCTCTCTATGTGAACGAGTTCCTGCCGCGCGATATATCCTCGCTCCTCAAGCAATGTCGCTCGCTCGCCCGTGAGCGCAATTATGTTCGCGTCTGGCATAGGGACGGGAGCGTCTTCGTCAAGAAGACTGACTCATCTGCCCCCATCAGAATTGATTCTGACAGGGACATAGTAGCCAAACTCGCGTGAAGCCAGGGGTCCCCTGCGTCGCCGCTTAATCGTCCCCCCGCCGCTCCCTTACTCCGTCTTGCGCATGTGAACGCGCAGTCTCTCGCCGCGCATTTCGACACCTTTGCTTCGTTTTTCTTGCCCTCTACTTTTGACGTGATCGCGGTATCCGAGACCTGGCTATCTCACACCAGCCCTGGTACCAGCTGCGTTTTGCCCGGCTACTCTCTATATAGGTGCGATAGGTATGGTAGAATGGGCGGAGGCGTCTGCCTGTATATTCGTGATTCTTTCTCTGTCACTGTAGTCGCGTCCTCCTCTCGCTTTCTATTTTCTGGTCCCGAGTTTTTATTTCTTGAGGTGATCATTCCCTCTGTCAGTTCTATTCTTGTGGGGGTCGTCTACCGTCCCCCACACGCTCCTCTTTCTCACTTTGAGCCCGTGTTCGCCGACATCGTCTCGGACTTCCCAAACAAGGTCGTTCTTGGCGACTGGAACGCGGACATGAGCTCTCAGTCCCCTGACGCGAACTACCTTGGAGGACTTTTCTCCCGTCTCAACCTCTACTCTATCCCCTATTCCCCTACTTTTCACACTTCTTTCTCCTCCACTTGGCTTGACCTTGGGCTTGTGGATGATTTTAGCAGGGTTGCTTCTTTTTCCCAAAATAAAGAGCCTCACTGCTCTAATCATGATTTAATTTCGGTAGAATACATCTTAACTTCTCGGGTTACTCCAGCCAATGATCTTCGTCGTAGATATGGTTCTGTCAACCGTGACGCGCTACTCGATGACATCTCGCAGCTTAGCTGTGTTCGTCTTGCTTCGAACTCCTATGAGAGCAGCGTGGATCGGTTGGTGGATGACTTCAACGCGGCTTGCTCCGAGTCCTCGACGAGCATGCCCCGCTTAGACCTCTGCGTATTAGACGGCCTCCTGCTCCCTGGATTACTCCTGAGATCCGAGCCGAGATGCGTTCTCGCGACTCACTCAGGAGGTCTTTCCGACGAACTGCTAACCCGGAAACTTGGGCTCTTTACAGGGCCTCTCGTAACCGGATGCAGTCCCTTCTGGCGCGAGCCAGATCCTCCTTTCTCTTCACCCGCTTCTCTACTCCTAGGCACCCGAATGATGTTTGGCGCGAGCTGAAGTTATTCGTGTCATCCCTCCCTCTCACTTGTCTCCGGACGATCTTAACTCGTTCTTCCTCTCTGCGCACTCTTCCTCCCCACCGGCCGTCCCCGCATGTCTATCGCTGTCTAACCGTGTCTCCGACGATTCGCGCTTCTACTTTTCCCCCGTTACGGAGGAAATTCTTGCTCGCACTGTGCGCCTTACTACTTCATCCATCTCGCCCTCGGACGATCTGAGTGCGAGATGTCTTTTGCTCTCTCTTCCTGTCTTATTCCCTGCCATCTTGCAGGTCTTCAACTCCTCTCTTGCTTTCTCTACTTACCCCGCTGCCTGGCGAAAAGCCATCATCTCTCCGATACCCAAGAAACCGAATGCTTCTGCTCCTGCCGATTTCCGCCCTATCTCTCTTCTCCCTGAGCTGTCTAAGATCCTTGAGAGGGTTGTCCTCAATGATATGCAGAGTTTTCTCAGTAGCTCTGGAAAGTTGGACCCCTCGCAACATGGTTTTGTGAAAAACCGATCTTGTCAGACGGCTCTCTTGACACTCCTGGGCGACGTCCGTCTTGCTGCTGACCAGCGGATGGTCACAATCCTGGTGTGTCTTGATTTTTCCAAGGCCTTTGACACTGTGGACCACTCTCTTCTTCTCTCTAAACTCCACTCTCTAAACTTCTCTCTTCCGGTCTTACAGTGGATCTGGTCCTACCTTTCTGATAGGACACAGGCAGTCAGAATCGGACGGTCTCTTTCCCGTTGGTCCCCGGTCCATTCGGGCGTGCCGCAAGGCTCCGTCCTTGGTCCTTTCCTATTCTCTCTGTACATCCATGATTTGAACTCTTCTACAAAGTTCTCCAAGGTGGTTAAATACGCGGACGACGTACAAATGTATATCTCAGCGCCATACTATGAGTTGGACGACGCGATTACAAGGATCAACTCTGACCTCGCTGGCGTCTCTGGCTGGTCCCAAATGCACTCTCTCTCTCTCTTTGAACGGCTCGAAAACGCAGTGCATGATGCTCGGCTCTGCTCGCGCCCTGGGCCTGCAGTTTGTTTCCGGTGCTCCCCTGGTTCAGATGGGCGGTACGCTCATCCCGTACGTCTCTAAGGTCGTCTCGCTGGGCTTGCACATCTCGCCTGCTCTTGACTGGGGCGTTCACGCTGGACGCATCTGTAGTAAGATCTATGGTGTGCTTGCGAGTCTCCGGCGCCAACGCACTGCCTTACCGCGGAGCTTAAGGGTTAAGCTCGTATCCTCCCTCATTCTGCCACACCTGGACTATTGTTGTCTTGCCTTGCTAGGAATTACTGACACTGACGAGATCCGAGTCCAGCGTGCGCTAAATGCCTGTGTGCGCTTTATTTTCGATGCGCACATCACTCCCTTCTTCCGCCGCCTTGGCTGGTTGAAGGTTCGCGAGAGAAGGCTACTTTTCCTGGGTGTCTGCCTCTACCGCGCCGTCGTCTGTGACTCTCCGAGTCCCCTCCGCGTTCTGCTCACGCCTAGACTCGAAGGCTCTGCTGGATACCCGTCTCGACAGAGGTGTACCCTACTCCGTGTGCCTAACCACCGCACCTCCTTCTTTGCGGCCTCTTTTTCCGTCCGTGGACCGCAATTTTGGAATAGCCTTCCAGCGGTAGTTCGGGAGTGCGACACCGAAACATCTTTCAAGAGAGCCTTGTGGGCACATTTGGCTGAGCGTTATGCCTGACTTCCGGACTCCTGCTTTTACCTTGTCTCTGCGTTCTTGTTCTGCGTTCTAATTCTTTTATATTACTGTCTCACAGTTTTCCCTGCGTTTTCTTGTGCACTCCACGCTTTTCTGCCTGTCTGCACTGTTGCGTATGCGTTTGCGCACTCATTTTTCTGCGTCCTTCCGCTTCTTTCGGGGTGTCTAGCCGCATTTCTTTCTATTGTACCTCTTCTAGGTTTTTATTTATAGTTTTAATTTTAATTTTAATTGGCTTACACTACAACATTACTACTTGTATGAATCTTTCTGTAATGTTCTGAGAGGGCAACACGCCCTAGAACAAATATATATCTTAATCTTAATCTCTCTCTCCCTCTCTCTCCCTCTCTCTCTCTCTCTCTCTGTGAGTACCTGCATACGGTTCTTATCGCTCCTGCTTTTCGACACTCTGCTGCCGCTTTTCTGCCCCGTGGGGCCTGTTCTAGGTATTGAACTTGTTCTCGATCGGCCTGTGCTCCTTTTGGCCTACAAATCATATCGGCATCACATTCAGCCGACGAGAACTCGTCTATTTTCTGTGGCCACTATTGACAGAAGTCCTAACCCCCCTTTGCGGTGCGGTTAATTTTCTGTTACCCTCGAGAAAATTTGAATTTTTCTCCAACTCGTGGGCGCCCTCACACCGGCACCCACGTCGCCAGGTCTACCACCCGTGCCTAGCCCGCCTCCTTCGCCACCTACAGGGATGCCAACCCACCAGGCTTCCATGGACAGCGTGACAGTGCCTGTGCCTGTCAAATGCGTGAAGTGTGGAAAGGAGATAAAGAGGGACATTAGCTCCTGCCCATCCTGCATGGGATTTACGCATCCGGGATGCATGCCGACGCACCTGGTGGCCAGCAAGTCTGCCGCCGCCCGCTCATCTTCTGCTCCGGTTTCTACTCCTGCAGTCCCGGCCACCTCTCTACCTACCGGCCAGAGTCTCCAGCGACAGAGTGTCATCCGGTCCGGCTGCTCTCCTTCGCCGGCCACGTCGTCTGCTGTCGCCCCGTCGCTTTCGCTGCCTACCGCCCCCGCGACATCTGCGGATATCGGTGCTCTAACCGCAGTAATTCAGGGCCTTTCCACTACCTTGGCCAATTTCATGGTGGAGCAACGCTCGCAGTCAGAGGAGGTCCGGGCCTGTCTGGACAAGCTTACGGCCGCCTCGGCCCAGCGCACTGACAGGCTGAACAAGCTGGACTCCCGCGCGAAGGCCCTTGAGTCCAAGGCCTCCACCAACTCGGCGCAGCTTGCCAGCCTATCGGCCACCGTCGACAGCCTCCGAGCCGATCTTACGGAGGTTCGTACCGGGCAGTCTAACCTAACCTCCGAGGTTGACTCCGCTACCGCGTCACGTCTCGCTCGGCTAGAGCTGCTAGCGCGATCGGCGGAGCTCACTATCTCCGGCTTCCCTGGGTCCCCTGGTGAGAACCTGCGGACCCACGTTCTCCATGTCGCGCAGGCGCTGGAAGCTCCGCTTGCTGACGCTGACATTGTCTCAGTCTCGCGCATGCGCGGGACCCCCACCGTAGAGCGCCCGCGTATGATCAGGGTTAAGCTCTCGTCGGCCGTGCTGCGTAATGCCATCATTTCCGCCAAACGCGCGAAGCGGGACCTTCCTGCTTCGACCCTTGACCCCGCGTTCTCCTCTCGTCCGATCAACGTGAACGAGTTCCTGCCGCGTGAAATCTCATCCCTCCTAAAGCGATGCCGAACGCTCGCACGGGACCGAGGTTATTCTCGCGTATGGCACCGCGACGGGAGCATCTTCGTAAAGAAGACCTCCGCCGACTCCCCGATCAGGATATATTCGGCACGCGACGTCGAGTCTAAATTCGCATGAAGCGTTACTTCCCGCGCGTCGCCCGTTAGCGCCCCGGCCTTTTCTCCGCCCTTTCTGCGACTCGGACATGTTAATGCCCAGTCTCTTGCCTCCCATTTCAACCGCTTCTCTTCCTTCTTTGCATCTTCCAACTACGATGTCATTGCGGTTTCGGAGTCATGGCTTACTCCCTCTACTCCGGATACACTCTGCGTACTTCCGGGGTACTCCCTCACTAGGTGCGATAGGGATGGTAGAACGGGTGGGGGCGTTTGTCTTTATATTCGCGATTCCTTTCCTTCCTCTGTAGTTGCGTCGTCCTCCTCCACTCAACCTGCCGGTCCAGAATACCTCTTTGTTGAAGTGTCTATTCCCTCTATGGGTACTCGTCTGGTGGGGGTCGTCTACCGCCCCCCACATGTTCCTCTCTCTTCCTTCGAGCCCCTGTTCGCTGACATGGTCTCGGACTTCCCGAATAAGGTGTGACGAGGTACGCCCTCGCCTGTTAGGAGAAAAGACCGGAAGGCTTCCCCGCAGCAATTCCGCATATTAAATAACTACCGCGCCTCCAGGACCAGTCGTCAAAAACTAAGTAACGCAATAGAAAACTAATGCATGTTTGAATTTCGCGCGAGCCACCACTATCTAGGCAAAGGAGCACGGCACCAACCGAGACCACCTAGCAAAGAACCAGAGGATCACCGCGGCCTTCGGAAGATACCCCGTCCGCGTCTGAGCTTCCTTGCGGATCCAGCAGCGTCAGAAGGAGCCTCCCCATGGACCAGCCATCCACGGAGTCTCCGAAGAAGACAGCAAAGCGGATCCAGGGCGAGAAGATTCAAGTGGCAAGACGTTGCATAGGGAATCTACCGCCAGAGCGCAGGGGTCCGGCCCTGTTGCGGAAGCTCCCCGGGCAGAAAGGGACCCGATTGGACGAGCGGGCATTTAGGCTGCGTTAGGTGTGAGGGGGGAAAAATTGGCCGGCGTGCGTACCGCGTGAATTCGTAACGGCATTCGTTGTGCCGAGCCTACCAAGCGAGCGCCGTACCGTATAGAGTCCCGAGTCCCGACGTTAGAGAGAAATTAAGGAAGGAAGGAAGGAAGGAAGGCCGATTAACGTGCCGATGCGTCGAGGAGACTCGTAATCTAGTAACGGTAGGCAGATTTAAGCATTTATTGAGTTTTCCGAGGGATCAGTGCAAGAGAGGCTGGCAGGGGAATGTCCTGCGCCTCTTTGTTCGACTGATCGCCTCGTGGCCCATCAGGCTAGGCCTCATATTGAGATCTGCTCTGTTAGCGTTTCGTAATTAGGAAATTAAAGGAAATCAGCTATCGTTCTTGTGAATTGCGCTTTGACGACGTCCTGGAGGGCCTTCTGCTCGCACAACGAATCACATTTATCTAGTCTCGCGTTTTTGCGCTGTCTCAAGTCCCGTAGGTGCCGGTAACCTCCGTATCGGCTCGAAAGCCCGTTTCGTAATTTATCTTCTCAATTATTTCACTTCTAGCCGCCTCATTTTGTACGATTCTAACATTCCGGTGAAATAGACTATTGTGTTCCGCGTCTCGCTCACGGGCGCCGACAACCGCCCGTATAGCGGACTTGCTTTCCGCCACACTATTGGAAACTCCTGGTCATTATTGCTTTCGCTAACATACCATCTGTTATTTTATGGAACTCTGTTTCGACTTTCCCTGGCGGACCCCGATCCCCGCGCCCTGCATGTCCCCTTCTCAACCTACCAGCTAGTCCCGCATGTATCTCCTTCTCTCAAGCTAATAGCCGCAATATTACGTTGGTTTCATTTCGATTCGACACCCTGGGTGTCTGGCGCCCAAGCTTAGTGAGTAAGAGAGAGAGAGAGAAAACCTTGCCTGATTCTTTGTCCCGCTAGCCTCCTTCCTACCGATACCCCTCTGCCCCTCTCCGCCGGCCACCCAGCCGCGCTGAGACGCACATAACCCCATCCCCCTCTCACTCCCAACCACCGTCCCGCGTATTCCCCGAAAAGATAAGCAACGCTCCTCACCCGGCCTCTCCAAGGCCGGGAATAATTCCTCGCAAACCGAAGATCCTTCACCAAACTATTAGTCACCAAACTAGGTTCCTCACAAACTCTTAGCCACGAAACAAAGATTACCTCACAAACTGGCGCCCAACAATTTGGTCTCGCAGAGAAAGTACCGATGAGTTTTTGGAAATTGCACGCGAGTTAAAAAGTAAAGGCACCGGATTTTGAGATCCGAATTAGTAAAGACAGAAAACGCATGAGAACGAGAAGCTAAAATCATATGGAAACTATAAGATGGAAATGATAATTATGAAATGAACTTTATGATTTACGTAATGGTATTTATGCAATGTGATTTTGAATATGTTATTATGCTGATTATATTATGTGATTGCTGTGTTATGATAATTATGGCATGTGAATTAAGTATTTGAAAATTGGCCAGTATCGTGCAAGAATTTAGAGAATACCGTTTACGAGAACACGATTAGCGAAATCAAAAACTACCGGATTAGAAATAAACAGGAAAATTCTATATAAAGGAAAAGGAACTGTGCCAAATAACATACAAAATAATTGAGATATTGTTGATGTGCTATATGATATTGTTGAAAAATTATTGCTGGTACCGTATATGATAGATGGTATGGTAAGATAAACTAATGGAAATACATATTGCAAATTGTTCCAATATATTCTGAGAGCTGCGCCTTTTAGCTGCGCCTCACTAACTACGAATCCGCGAAAAAGTAAACACCGGGAAGTCACGACGAACAAGTCTCAATCCTGCGGCATCGGCTTGCAAAAATACGCCGCGACAACATAACGCCGCGACACCGCGCGGATAGAAAAACACGGAAATATTTACCAACCCAACTCGTAACTCGCAACGACCGTCGAAGTACCGTACTATTTACAAGATCCCGAAGTAGTCCCGGCCGAAATATTACCTAACGTTTCGTAATACAACGAAAACCCACGATGGCAGACAAGAAACTAGAACGAATTAAAGAATACTCGCTGGAGGAACTAATGGCGGAGATAAATAGACGATCGTTATCTACCACGGGAGAATCACCCGAATTAAGAGATCGACTGACACAACAGCTAAACTTCGAAAGCGGTAAAACAGATGTTCCGGGAACCCCCGCGAATAATACGGTAGAAACAGCAGGACCATCGGGGATGAAAATTCCATTTCTGACCGTGGACGAACATATATCGCCAGACTCCCCCAGTCACGAACGTTTTGTGGATTCAATTTTTATACAACCAACTCGTCAGTCGACACCTCCGGAAAAATCAGAAATACGAAACGTCCCGCCGTTCCGACAATCAATTTCACCGGAAACATATGACCATTCCGACATACCGCCTCCCGAAATTTCGCTACCTCGAACGACACCGAGTAGGCATGAAAGATTAATACCGTTCCAATTACAACCACCACCACCACCACGCACAAGTACCGCAACACCCCAATACGTTCACGACGTAATGCGAAGATTGGGCATCCGTTATGCCGGAAAGCCGGAGGAAGATGCAAAGGAATTCCTCCAACGACTTACAGAGTGCCGTCAATCGTACTATTTACCGGATAACCATGTCCTATTGAATCTACCGTCCTTCCTTGACGGACTAGCATTGCAATGGTACCGCGCGAATAGATCAAATTGGACCCATATAACGGAATTGGAAGAAGCAATGCGATTACATTTCGTAGATCCGAATTTACAACAAGAGCTTCGCCGTATGACCCATTACCGCTACCAAGGGGAAGAAGAACCAGTTAGACGTTACCTTACGTGCATGCAAGCACTGTTCAGCAGATTAAGACCGAAATGGACAACGGAAGTCCAAATAGAACATACTTATTACAATATGCTACCGAGAATTAGGCAGGGAATAAACCTGGAAAATATAAGCACCATGCAGCAGTTACTGCTGGCAGCTTTGCGCGCCGAGAAAAATTGCGACACGTCGGCATTTGTCCCTGCCCAGTACCGTCCGAAATTACCGGAATATCTCGCAGCGTATGGAATACCGGCTCCTAAGACTAAACCAGCAAAGCCAATTGAAACTGTTTGTGCCGTAGTAACGCCAAGCACTAGTTCCGCAAACGAAAACAACAGTACCGCTAGAAGAACGTCAAAGATTAACATTAAATGTTGGAACTGCGATAAGATGGGCCACCGCGAGAGAGAATGCAGAGGCCCGAAAAAAGTATACTTTTTTAAATGCGGAAACCCCGGAACGGTCACGAAAGAATGTCCGAAATGTATCGCGAAAGCGGGAAACGAACAGAAGAGCTGATTGATCGGACCGCCCCAGCTCTACATTCTAGTCCGGTCCATATCGTCCCGGAGATTGTATCGATGTTAGGTACCGCCGAAAGAACCCCAGTTCTCGAAGTCCCGGTCCTTGTTGGTAATCATGCGTCAACAGCGCTAATAGACTCAGGCGCGTCAAGTAGCTTCATCTGTCGCGAAGTAATGAAACAAGCCGGAGATAACATTCAAGAGATAGCCACTTAAGTACCGTGCATACTTATATTAGCATCTGGCCAAGTCCACTCGTCCCGTTCCGCAGCAGAATTTGACTTAACTATCCAGAATAAACAACACCGGATAAAAGCGAAAATATTGGAAGAAGCTGCCGCACCACTCTTATTAGGAGTAGACGTGTTAGCAAAATTTGGCATAATAACCGACTACCAGGAACAGACTTGGCATATGAAAAGCGATCCATCACGAAAGTACCGTTTCGACACTTCCACAACGTCAAATGTAAACACACTATGTGGAATACAAATTCTCGCAGAATCCGAAATAGAGAAATTAGAAGCATTTATCGCAGAAATAAAACCAAAAGCGATGCAGGCGAAAGGAATCACAAATTTAGCAGAACACCGTATCGATGTAGGAAATAATACACCCATCAAACAAAGATATTATTCGGTATCACCACCAGTACAGGAAGCGATTTATGAAGAAGTAGACCGCCTCCTAACCGAAGATATTATTGAACCCTCATCTAGCGAATGGTCCTCGCCAATAGTTATGGTCCGTAAACCAAACGGAAAGTACCGCTTCTGTCTCGATTTCCGAAAAGTAAACAAAGTCTCGAAACGCGATGCTTACCCGTTACCGCATAGGACAAGTATCTTAGACAAATTACGTGCCGCCAAATATTTGACAACTTTGGATTTAAGTCAAGCATACTTCCAAGTACCGATGGAAGAGAAAAGCAAAGAAATAACAGCATTCACTGTACCGGGAAAAGGCCTATTTCAATTTAAAAGAATGCCATATGGACTTACAGGAGCCCCGGCCACATTTCAACGTTTGTTAGATAAACTAATTGGTCCCGAAATGGAACCACATGCTTTCGCATACCTTGACGATATTATAATCGTAAATCAAGATTTCCACGAGCACCTTCAATGGGTTGAGAAAATTCTAAGGAAAATTATAAACGCAGGACTCATTATTAATTTGGACAAATGCGAATTTTGCCGATCAGAAGTACGTTATCTCGGGTTTTTAGTATCGCAAAAGGGATTACAGGTAGATCCGGAAAAATCAAAAACAGTAGTCACGTTTCCAGTACCGCATAATTTACCGTCGCTAAGAAGATTTCTTGGAATGGCCGGTGGGTACAGACGCTTTATCCCCCAATATGCTTTAGTTGCTGAACCTTTAAACAGGCTCACTAAAGCAAAGCAACCCTGGATTTGGAATGAAGAACAACAAACATCATTCGAAGCATTACGTACCGCAAGTGCAACAGCACCAATACTAGCTTGTCCCGATTTTAAAGTACCGTTCGTCCTACAAACTGATGCAAGCGGAGTAGGACTAGGTGCAGTATTGACACAAACAATCGAAGGGATAGAAAGAGTCATTGCATTTGCAAGCCGTGGCCTAATTCCTGCCGAAAAGAATTATACGACAACTGAGCGTGAATGTCTCGCAATTATTTGGTCAATCAAAAAGTTCCGCCCATATCTCGAAGGATTTCAATTTACCGTAATCACCGATCATCATAGCTTACGCTGGCTATATGAGCTAAAGAATCCAACGAGCAGATTAGCACGATGGGCATTAGAATTAGCCGAATACGACTTCTCAATTGTATATAGTGTAATGTAACTCGCGGGGCGAGACAACTCCTTGCCTTCCCATAAAGAAATATCTCTCGCGAAATTAGAATTGGGGCTCTAAGAGCCATCTATCGTATGCGGACGTCTCCAGCCAGGTTCTCGCTAAGCATTTGTAGCCAATCCTAACGCTTCTTGTATTTACGCGAGCCTATTAGCGCCCGTCAGGAGCGAGGGCTCCTGGTACCTTCGAACAACCGATTCAACTTCGCATCCCGTGGACCCGGCCTGGAGAGCTGAGCATGAGGAGCAGCAGCATCCGAAGGAACTCCAGCGAGGGATTGGTCATCTTCTTGGACGACTGGACGACCGCAGGCGCTCATATGGGTCCCAACCGAAGAACCAAGATCCACGATGATCGGACTTCGGCGAGGAAAATTTGGCGCAGGGCGACGGCCCTCGCGCCTGCTCAGCTCAGGGCACAGCGAGGACCACTAGGATTGGCGGGGACTTAGGGACCAATAGACAGGCCGGTTTTCGGGGACAAAGGGGTCGTAAGCGAACGCCTAGCGAAGCGCGTTAGGACCGGCAGTCGTTGTAGAAGCGTGCGTGCGAGCGGACGTAGCCGAATTAACGCCCTAGCGCCCATTAGCGAATTTGCGCCGTATTAGAAGGAAGGAAGGGCGGACGAGCGTACCAGGACTGTCTCCGTCCGAGAGTCATATTAGCGCCCGGCTAATAACCAGTTATTTTCGGTAAGCGAATCTTGTACCGGCGGGCTTTTGCGTGAGACTTCCCTTTTGTAAGAAGTCTCAGCCCGATACTCGCTTCCTTTCCGCCCTTCTGGCGATCTTGGTTCCTCACGTTGACTGCAAGCGCTTTTTGGATTTTCTCGCGATCTCTACTTCGACTTGTGCATGAAAAGTTGACATTCCGGCAGGCTTAGGCGCCTCTACAACGGGCCACTATAATTATCGTTATCATTGTCGAGCCCATTTGTGTCTCTCCATCTATCGCGGCATATTCGTGCAATCTATTTTATGTTAATTATCGCGATTTAGGCTCGTGCCGACCACCTGCGTATTGTACTTTGTGACCTCTGCGACCGAATATCTGTTGCGTCATCACCTAACGGACGCGTGCCGCGCACGAGCCGCAGTACACCGGCCTCGTGCGTCGCCTCTAATCTTTTGTCCAAGTATTCGAACCTTCGAATAAAGAAATCATTGTCGCATTTAACCGTTCTGCCTAGTTCTCTCGCCGAATCCACCTGCTCTCCTCGCGTTCCTGACTAGCCTGGGAATCCGCCCGGGAATTCTCTTGCCGATTGAACTCGATTCTCGCGTTAACTAAAACTTTCAGTAGTTTATTAACGTTGTTGGCACTTTGGTGCCTGGCGCCCACTCTCGCGTTTGCGTTCGGATTTTGGTTAAGCTCAAGTTCAGTATTGTCGGAAGGACTTCCCGGCCGAAGTGTAGAGGACGTGGGAAATTAAGAGGGGAAAATACATTCGAGTCGAGTCTCCCTCAAAAGTAACGTAGAGACTGGCTTTAATTCGCGTCTGTCGCCTTGGGTTTCGCTCTCTCTTTTCTTCTCTCATTCCCGAATTTCTTCCGGCGAACCAAATTTCGCGGCCGGAAGAAATTCCTTTACAAATTGGCGCCCAACGTACGGGCCTTGAGACGAGTCGAGCGTAGTCAGAACGGTTACGCGCAGGCAGGCATTATCGTAAACAGAGCGGTTATCTTTTCGCGGAAATTTACGGTTGGCCAGTGTTGGTTGGGGACTATTTTCCCCGGCTACGATATATTGATGATTTTAGAATTTTAGGCATGAATTACTAAATCTGAGAATTGATGATATTTATTATGTGAACTGGATTGTTGATTATTGTCATTTATGGTATATTATCGTATGAACTGTGAACGATTGAATTGAGCGAATATACGACGATTACATTAACGAGACCTAATTCATTATTGTTGAGGTTATTGGACTTTCACCTAAACTATTTAGTAGAATTGTAAATAATTGAAATCAGTACTCTCACACAGGCGATTACCTGTGAGACAGTACCACATTGTAAATATTTGAAGTTTGTGTCAATTGTACAAATAATTGTGATTGTTATTATTTATTCATATTTATTCAAAGTTATCAAAAAAACTATTCATCTAGCATAATACCGTGTTGTGTGTCCCTAAGGGGTGAAAGTAAGTCTCATTTAGTGGGTTCGATTTGGAATTGAAATCCGAACCATTAGCGAAATTGTCGTATATTCAATTTGCCCAGCTCTCTCGCGAAACCATATTTCGTGTATGTTCTGTTCACAGCCCAGAGGTCGAAAATCCAGAGTATAAGGTTTGAGTAATTCTCATAGTAAATGAAATTTAAAATTGGATTTCGTAAATTATCGTTGCGTGTCGGTTGGTGAGATTTGGAAGAAGAGTTATTGAGTACAGTCTGTTGTCGCGTGTAAATACGGTACTCGATCACATTAGCGTTCAAGAACAATAAGTTCGGTGTCAACCGCGTCGTCGGAACTCGCGCAAGAAACGTAAACATTCACGTGAATAGAGACGCCTACGGTAAACCATGACTGAACCTAACGCGGTGCACGAGTGGCTGAGGAATCTGCCGATCGAAGTAATTCGCGGGGAAATAGAGCGTCGAGAATCTTCCGCGGGTGGCGAATCCCCGGGATTTAGGCTCCACGTCAATGAGCCCTCTAGCCAAGGTACACCCCCTCAGAACAACATAAATCCGCAGTTTCTCGCAGCCCCGAATTATACATCACCGGACTCTCCGTCCGGCTTGTTCCGCGGTAGTCCTCCCCCAGTAGCGCCCTTCGACCCGCCGTCTTTAGCACCGATTTTCGGGCCCAATAGCGCCCCGGGTTCATCCGGGACCAGCCAAAATTTACCGCCGCCGTTGAATCCGACTCGAGCAACGCCCCAGCGAAGGACGTCACCCTATTTCCCGTTGCCGAATCTGTCCGACCTTGGGCATGATTCCCCAATTTTCCAGCCCGGGCCGATCAGCCGATCTAGTGCCGCAGTTGATTACGTCTTCAATGTATTACGGCGATCGGGAATGAAATTCAAAGGAACGCCGCAGGAGGACGTTCGAACATTTGTCACAAAATTACAACGATTGCGACAAGATTATTTATTACCCGATCGGTCGGTCTTACTATGTATTCCGAGTTTTCTGGAAGGACACGCCGCCGATTGGTTCGAGGCGAATCGAGACAAATGGAATACGGCTGACGCCTTTGAAGCTCATATGTTGTCGTACTTCGCGAATCCGGATGATCAATTCACGCTCCGGAAAGCTGCCTATTATCGCCATCAGGAGACCAACGAGAGTGTACGCGAATTTGTCACCTGCATGCAGAGGATTTTCCTACGGATAACTCCCGTGGTTAGCGAACCCGATCAGATCGCTCACATCTACCATAATATGCACCCGCAAATACGCCATGGTGTTCAATTAAGCTCGATTTCCACGACTCTCGAGCTCGTATAGGCCGCGGTTCGCGCGGAGGCAAATTGTCTGCCCGCGCCAAAAACACCGTCCGCTTATCAGCTTCCATATACCGCTTATGGTGCGACTACGACGCCCGGCCAGAAAACCAGCCGTCGTACCGACCCCGTATGCGCCGCGATCGCCGCCGTAAAAGCGCCGGTTCCACCGGCAGCGAAAGAAGTGGAAACAAAAGCGGAACCGAACCCATCTGCCGAAATCGAGGAAGTAGGAATTCTAGCCGCGGTTGATCTGCCCGCGAGCGGAGTTTGTTGGAATTGTCGCGAGGAAGGGCATCAATCTAAGACCTGTCCGGCTCCCGCGACCTTGCATTGTTATCGCTGTGGCTACCCAGCGGTCACTAGTAGGAGATGCCCGCGTTGTGAAAAGAAAACGGGAAACGCGAAGCGGGGTCGATAAATCGGGCCAAAACGACCCCTTCCTCTGAGATAGCGGCCCGCGTGCAAGGACAGATTTTCGCCATGCACTCGAAATTATCGCAGCCTACCCTACTAAATCTGGAAGTGAATATCGCTGGAAGACTATCTGAGTTAGCGCTTGTGGATTCAGGTGCGACATACAGTTTTATTAACGGAACCGTGGTTAAGGAAGCCGGCCCATTGATTAGCGTCGAGAAGCTCGAGCCACCACCGTTTTTCACATTAGCGCCCGGACAAGCTTGCCCCGCCAGATCTGTGGCAACTTTATCGCTCCAAGTTAAAGACGTGGCACACCAAGTGAACTGTTGTGTGCTCGAGACCTTAGCAGCTCCTCTAATCATTGGGGTAGACCTTATCGCTCAATTTGGACTCATGGTCAATTATCGCGAGGAAACTTGGCATTTCTTGGATTCACCTTCGCGTAGTTATTCTTTCGCGAAAACGGCAAGGCCGAAAAATCTAATCAGTAGCTGCGGGTTGGAAGATCTGCTTCCCGAAGAACGTATTCGACTCACGAATTTCTTGCAAGAGGTTTTGCCTCAGGCTACCGAGGCCAAGGGTTTGACTTCGTTGACGGAACATAAAATTGATGTGGGAAATAATCGCCCCATCAAACAACGATATTATCGAGTCTCACCTCCGGTACAGGAAGCGATCGATACAGAAGTCGATCGTCTGCTAGCGGAGGATATTATCGAGCCGTCCTCTAGCGAATGGTCAAGTCCCATCGTGATGGTCAAAAAGTCGAATGGAAAATATCGTTTTTGCTTAGATTTTCGCAAGGTGAACAGCGCATCGAAACGCGATGCGTATCCGTTGCCGATTATGACGGGAATCCTAGACAAGTTACTCGGTGCCAAATATATCTCGACCATCGATTTGAGCCAAGCATATTTCCAAATACCAATGGAATCAAAGAGCAAGGAGATTACCGCCTTTACGGTACCCGGTCGCGGTTTATTTCATTTTAAACGAATGCCTTACGGACTCACGGGAGCCCCCGCTACTTTTCAGCGTCTGTTGGACAAATTAATCGGGCCGGAAATGGAACCACACGCGTTCGCTTACCTCGACGACATTATTATCGTAAACACCGATTTCGAGGAACACTTAAAATGGATCGAGAAAATATTAACGCGCATTCGCGACGCAGGACTGGCAATTAATCCCGAGAAATGTGAGTTTTGTAAAACGGAAGCTCGGTATTTAGGTTTTCGCGTATGTCGGGAGGGGCTTAAGGTAGATCCGGATAAGATAGCTCCGATCTTAGAGTACCCCGCTCCCATTAACGTGTCGAAATTACGCTCATTCTTAGAAATGACCTCGTGGTATCGCCGTTTTATTCCCCAGTATTCTGCCGTGGCAGCTCCACTATATGAACTCCCGAAGAAGGAGCAACTGTGGAGTTGGACTAGCGAGAGACAATTAGCGTTTGAGCTACTTCGCGATGCCGTTGCGACGGCCCCTACTATAGCCTGTCCCGATTTCGCGTTGCCGTTCGTGTTGGAGACGGATGCGAGTGGGACAGGGTTGGGTGCGGTTTTGACGCAAACTATAGAGGGCGTCGAACGGGTTATCGCTTTTGCGAGTCGATCGTTGATCCCTGCTGAACGGAATTATCATACGACTGAGCGGGAATGTTTGGCGATTGTTTGGGCAATACGGAAGTTCCGTCATTACCTCGAAGGCTATCACTTTACCGTAATTATCGATCACAGTAGCCTTCGGTGGCTTCGCGACATTAAGGATCCGAAAGGAAGGGTCGTGAGATGGGCTTTGGAACTCGCGGAATATGACTTCGATATCATACATAGGAAAGGTGCTCTTCATCACGTACCAGACGCTCTGTCGAGAGCATTCGAGTCACCGATGGTCGCCACCATTATTAGCGCACCTGATTGGTACGAGGAAAAGATGATGGAGGTCACGAAAGAGCCGAATAAATATCGCGATTGGAAAATTGAGGGCTCGAAGTTATATTATCGCCGCATAAACCCCATTATTGAGGAAACTCTCGGGAATGATTTAACGCAATGGAAGTTAGCATTACCGCCATCCGAACGACTAGCGATTTTGAGGGAGGTCCATGAGGACCCTCAAGCCGGACATTTAGGGGTTCAGAAGACGTATTATCGCCTTCGTCTTAGATACTATTGGCCGGACATGTTCGTTAGCGTGGCTAAATTCGTTAAGAAATGTCAAACTTGTCAATTCACCAAGGTTGACCAAAAGGCTCCCGCCGGACTCATGGGCCACCGAAGGGTCAATCAACCCTGGTCCACTGTAGCTGCCGATATAATGGGACCGTTTCCGCGTAGTCGAAGTGGCCACCAATACCTGCTTGTCGTTCAGGATCTGTTTTCCAAATGGATAGAATGCTGTCCACTAAGTGCCGCTACAGGGAAGAAAATTTCCGAGGCTTTCGAGGAGATAGTGTTCTCGCGTTGGGGAGCTCCAAAGGCCCTATTAACGGATAACGGAACTGAATTTGTCAATAAGACCCTTAAGGATTTATCGAAACAATACGGCTTCCAACATATTACGACACCCCCGTACCACCCGCAAGCCAATCCGGTGGAACGGGTTAATCGCGTTTTGAAGACCATGATAGTCGCCTTCATAGGGACTGATCACACTCACTGGGATTTGAGATTAGCGCATTTTCGTTTCGCGTATAATACGGCGCATCATTCTTCTCTCCAAACCTCACCAGCATTTCTGAATTTCGGACGGGACCCAGTTCCCTTGAATTGTCGCAATAAGATCGAAGCCAGCACTAAGCCAACCAGTAGCGCCGACATTAAAGAATGGCGCAAAAGAATGCACGATATGGAGTTGATACGCGAATGGGTTAATGAGAATTTAGAATTAGCGCACGAAACGCAGAGTAAATACTACAACAAGAACCGCCAGGTATCCACCTTTAAAGTGGGCGATCTTGTAGTAAAAAGACAGCATGTATTATCGAACGCAGCTCAGAATCGCGCTGCTAAATTAGTACCTAAGTTTCATGGGCCTTTCTTTCTGTCTAAACAACTATCGCCTATTGTTTTCGAACTTTCCACGCTTGAGGGTAAATTAGTTGGCAAAATGCATGTGCAGAATCTGAAACCTTATGTTCCTGTACTATAACTCCGATTCCGACCTTCCGCACAGCATCCTCCTCCAAAAATTATCGCTATGGATCAGCGTCGGGACTTGGTACCCTACTGCCGGGAGGCAGTATGGGCTCGCCACCTGCCCGCCAGTTTCTGGCGCCAGCTGGCTACTGGCCTGCGGATATACCTGGACACCACGTACACTCGCAGCGGGGCCATCATCCTGCCCTGGCGCAAAATTATCGAAGATAGCAGCCCGCCAGTATTAACGCCGACACCAACACCGCTGCCGCCTCCATTAACGCCGGCGACCCTACCGCCCACCACCTCCTCGGCCGCTACCGTACCGATCTTCGACGATCGCCGGTATGGCCCTCCGAAGTCCCGGAAGGAGGCCTCGACAAGGACGAGTCAGCCACGTCCCCTACTCTCTGAAGGAGAGATCCGCGATTATAGAGGGCGGTTGGACAACCCTAAACGGAGCTTGCAGAACTGTTGCCACCACTGTTTTCGAGGACTGGGCCCCATATCCTGGAGTAGCGCGAGCACCCAAACGGAGCCACCCGCGCCCAAACCCTGTAGCCGAGACGCTAGCACCCAGACCATCGGGTCGAGGGTATCATTGTCGCCTTCCTGGACGGATACACTGGTGCAATTCCCGAAGAAAACTCGATCTATCGGAGTGATGGCGGATCGCCTTCCTCCCCCCGCGCCGAGACCTGTGCTAGCGGACCAAGGCACACAAACGGGCGAGGACCGGGTACTCTATCCATCGGCTCCCGCATCACCCACTCCCCGCTTGGAAGTGGACCCCTGGCCGGCTCCCCTCGGCACATTATCGCAGCCAATGCACTGGGCGGCGCCCTACATTAGCGCCACGGAGGTGGTATATCGCTGGCCCGACGGCACTGTCGCTCAACCCGTGAACGAGTTCACCTCGATAGCGAATCCCATCCGGCGTCCGGTCACCCGCAGCACACCTGAGAGCGGTGTTCCCCGAGTATCGCCTGGAACCTACGTGACCGGTAGGGCACTCGAGAACCCCCGTATCGCGCCGACCACGGTCCAGTCGCTTCGCCGACCCCGGCCACCTGCATCGACCACGATTCCCAAGGAGTCCCAGCCCGCTAATAGCGAAGGATGCTCGAACTGCGGCCTGCGTGGCCATAGCTTCGGGCAATGCCCAAAGCCACGATTACTGTTTTGCCACCACTGTGGGGAACGAGGGGTAACTATGAGGACGTGCCCCTGCAGGGATGCATGGAAGGAGAAGAGGGCCGCGTACGAGCTGGAGCGCCACCAACCCGCTCCCCATTAACGCCAATCGCCTCAGTTTCCGACATGACACATTTTTCTTATCATACTCTGTCCGTCCCTGTTTATTAGCGCCGTTGCGCAAATTTTATATCCGTCACTTATCACTTACTCCTTTCGTAGCGCCTACGAGCCAGTATCCGTTCCTAGATTAAGTCCAAAATATTTTTTTTGTTAGCGCCCACGCGCTCGTATTATCCAGCGAAAGCCTATGTTATGTTCAGGCCACCAAACTTTGGTTGTACTCCTTCGATTCGCGCACTGCATTATTAACGTTGTTTCGACCAGCACAGTTAGTGCTATCATTATCGCCTTGGCGAATGATTAGGACCGGAGAAGAAGTCCGAATAAATAGCGTTGTTTTTTTTTGTATATCACGGCCAGCTAATTATCCCTCACCTCCCAGTCCTAGTTTGTACTACCATAGGGAGCCAGGAGGGTCACATTAACGACTAAAAGGAGGAACGATTTAAGGAAGGACCCATTATCGAGCCAACTATTAATTAAGGAATATCTCAGACTTAGGAAAGTCTGCGGGAAGGATCACGAAGTTTTAGAATACGCTTGCAGTCACAGCTATTGCTAATTGGAGCTTGGTTTATTGTCGCACCTTTTATTTAATGCTTGCATTAACACCGGTAGGTCATCCTTTTTACTTATGTTTTGTTGTGCTTGTTTCATTGAGAAATACCTAACTGGAGACGCAGCGAGTAGAGGTACTTGGGGGATACGCTAGGCGGACCTTCGGTCCTTGTTAAAGGAAGGGGGGAGTCTGTAATGTAACTCGCGGGGCGAGACAACTCCTTGCCTTCCCATAAAGAAATATCTCTCGCGAAATTAGAATTGGGGCTCTAAGAGCCATCTATCGTATGCGGACGTCTCCAGCCAGGTTCTCGCTAAGCATTTGTAGCCAATCCTAACGCTTCTTGTATTTACGCGAGCCTATTAGCGCCCGTCAGGAGCGAGGGCTCCTGGTACCTTCGAACAACCGATTCAACTTCGCATTCCGTGGACCCGGCCTGGAGAGCTGAGCATGAGGAGCAGCAGCATCCGAAGGAACTCCAGCGAGGGATTGGTCATCTTCTTGGACGACTGGACGACCGCAGGCGCTCATATGGGTCCCAACCGAAGAACCAAGATCCACGATGATTGGACTTCGGCGAGGAAAATTTGGCGCAGGGCGACGGCCCTGGCGCCTGCTCAGCTCAGGGCACAGCGAGGACCACTAGGATTGGCGGGGACTTAGGGACCAATAGACAGGCCGGTTTTCGGGGACAAAGGGGTCGTAAGCGAACGGCTAGCGAAGCGCGTTAGGACCGGCAGTCGTTGTAGAAGCGTGCGTGCGAGCGGACGTAGCCGAATTAACGCCCTAGCGCCCATTAGCGAATTTGCGCCGTATTAGAAGGAAGGAAGGGCGGACGAGCGTACCAGGACTGTCTCCGTCCGAGAGTCATATTAGCGCCCGGCTAATAACCAGTTATTTTCGGTAAGCGAATCTTGTACCGGCGGGCTTTTGCGTGAGACTTCCCTTTTGTAAGAAGTCTCAGCCCGATACTCGCTTCCTTTCCGCCCTTCTGGCGATCTTGGTTCCTCACGTTGACTGCAAGCGCTTTTTGGATTTTCTCGCGATCTCTACTTCGATTTGTGCATGAAAAGTTGACCTTCCGGCAGGCTTAGGCGCCTCTACAACGGGCCACTATAATTATCGTTATCATTGTCGAGCCCATTTGTGTCTCTCCATCTATCGCGGCATATTCGTGCAATCTATTTTATGTTAATTATCGCGATTTAGGCTCGTGCCGACCACCTGCGTATTGTACTTTGTGACCTCTGCGACCGAATATCTGTTGCGTCATCACCTAACGGACGCGTGCCGCGCACGAGCCGCAGTACACCGGCCTCGTGCGTCGCCTCTAATCTTTTGTCCAAGTATTCGAACCTTCGAATAAAGAAATCATTGTCGCATTTAACCGTTCTGCCTAGTTCTCTCGCCGAATCCACCTGCTCTCCTCGCGTTCCTGACTAGCCTGGGAATCCGCCCGGGAATTCTCTTGCCGATTGAACTCGATTCTCGCGTTAACTAAAACTTTCAGTAGTTTATTAACGTTGTTGGCACTTTGGTGCCTGGCGCCCAATCTCGCGTTTGCGTTCGGATTTTGGTTAAGCTCAAGTTCAGTATTGTCGGAAGGACTTCCCGGCCGAAGTGTAGAGGACGTGGGAAATTAAGAGGGGAAAATACATTCGAGTCGAGTCTCCCTCAAAAGTAACGTAGAGACTGGCTTTAATTCGCGTCTGTCGCCTTGGGTTTCGCTCTCTCTTTTCTTCTCTCATTCCCGAATTTCTTCCGGCGAACCAAATTTCGCGGCCGGAAGAAATTCCTTTACAATAGAAAAGGTAGTCTTCATCATGTACCTGACGCATTGTCCCGCATTCCGGAATCAGATATCGTTGCTACCGTGTTACTGCAATCAGATGAATGGTATATAGGGAAATTCAAAGAAGTACAAACGGACCCAACCGATGGAAATTGGAAAATCGAGGACTCAAAACTCTATCATCGACGTACCGACAAATTAATAAATGAATTACTAGGAGCTGACCTTACCGAATGGAAATTAGTGTTGCCAGCCGCCGAACGAGCAACCGTACTAAGGGAAACCCATGAAGACGCACAATCTGGCCACCTCGGAATAAAGAAAACATACCAACGCCTGTACCTAAGATATTATTGGCCAGGCATGTACCGCACTACCGCCAACTTCGTAAAACGCTGCCAGGTATGTCAGCGCACGAAAGTCGAGCAGACTGCACCCAGTGGATTGATGGGCCATCGACAAATTGACCAGCCATGGGTAGTAGTTGCCGCCGACATAATGGGACCCTTTCCACGCAGCCGTGCCGGACACCAATATTTATTGGTACTACAAGACCTCTTTACCAAGTGGATAGAATGCAGCCCTCTAAGAAAAGCAAATGGCAAGAAGATTGCAGAAGCCATCGAAGAACTCATTTTGTCCCGTTGGGGAACTCCGAAAACCCTTCTCACAGACAATGGTACCGAATTCATCAATAAAACAATTAAGGAGATCGCAGACAAATACGGAATCAGCCATGCGACTACTCCACCCTATCATCCGCAAGCCAATCCCGTAGAAAGAGTAAATAGAGTCCTAAAAACAATGATGGTATCGTTCATTGAAAAAGATCACCGCGATTGGGACTTAAACATCCCACGTTTACGTTTCGCTTACAATACCGCTTTTCATACCGCATTACAAACGTCACCAGCATTCCTAAATTTTGGGAGAGATCCAGTACCGACCCTGTGTAAGAGGGAAGAAAATAATACCGTTTCAGATTTAAGTCCCGCTTCTCCAGAAGCATGGAGAATCAGGATGTCAAATATAGAATCACTTAAAGAATGGGTCATTGAGAATTTGAATATAGCACATCAACAACAAGCAGCACAATACAATAAACACAGAAAAAGTAGAATTTTCCGAATAGGAGACCAGGTCCTTCGCAGACAGCACGTGCTATCGTCAGCTTCTCAAAACATAGCTGCTAAGTTAGCACCGAAATTCTCTGGACCTTTTACAGTTACTAAAGTGTTATCACCTGTTGTGTATGAATTATCGTCGCCGAAGGGCAAATCAGTTGGCAAACTACATATTCAAGATCTAAAACCATATATCGAATGAAACGTACTAAAACTTTGGAATTTCTGCAGACGTACCGATCCTGTACCGCTCCCGTTCCGTTGTACCGCTAGTACCCAACCGCTAGTACCTCAGGATAATTCGAAAAAGCATAAAACAAAGAAATGGCAGGGAACAACCCATTTCGCCGGGGCTGGGAACGCCTCGAACGGTTCGAGCCGTTGTTCCAGGTCATAGACCGTCTACAACCCGACTTTTGGCCGGAACTGCAACAAGCTGTAAGGGAGTACGCGGAGGATAGATACTCCACGACCGCCGCAGTCGTCCGTCCATGGCCCACCAGCCAGGACCGGGGCACCCAGACCACTCCGATACCAACCACCAGGGAGCAGGAAGTCCAAACGGAGCCAGACCCAAAGCCGAAGCAGTACGACGAAACAACCCAAACGCCAAGACAACCAAGGAAATTCTCGACAGCAAGCCAAACATGTGCTTTCCTTTGGCCGGAACCCACGTTCCCAAAAAGAACCAGGGACGTGTGGGTCCAAGTGCAGCCGCGGATGGTCGACGAGTGGTGCCAGACGGGCGAGGAAAGGGTGGTATACGCCCGCCCGAGATACCTGACCAGCAGAGGGGAGGAATCGGGAACATCCCGGGAGCTACCACCACGTACCGCATCGTATCGTACCGCACGAAACAACCCAGTACCGCAACCATCCACCTCGTCTCGCAGTACCGCCTCCACAAGGACACAAACGGACCTACCGGAAGAACCGCCACGGGGTTCGGCCTGCTGGTCCTGTAACCAGACGGGCCACAGATATTCGGACTGTCCGAATAAGAGCAGAAACAAGTTCTGCTTTAAATGCGGGATGCCGGGGGTCAAGGTGGGAGAGTGCCCACATTGCCGCAAGGCGTGGAAGGAGGAGTAGGCCGAGTACGACCGCCGCACTCAGGGACAATAGGGGGGCGGGTATGATAGGAAACGGTCGTCTGCACGAGCCCACTGGTGCCGTTTATGCCAGTGGGAGTCTATTAATTTTGTACCGATAGGATTAAGTACCTTTAAGAATAGAATTAGAGAAATTCCAGAGTAAGAGTACCGTTAGATTTAAGTACCGCTGGTAGCCAGCACCCCTATCATTCCGCGTCAAGAGACGCCACCGTACCGCGTACGGTCAATAAATAAGTTTGTTCCGTAGAACGATGTCAGCCAACTGATTTGACCCTTGTTAGAATAAGTTACTATTTCAGCAAGGTCCAGAGAACTAGGAGATCTGTAAGCGATAGATCAGGATTATAAGTATCGTCCAGAGGAGACCCGACCGGATTTAGTCAGTCAAAGCATAGTACCAAGGGAACTCTAACAGAGAGAGAAATAGAGGATATTTTGACATAGAATAATTGAGTATAGTCCCGCTATTGGCTAAGTTGTACTGTTTATTCATTTATATTGTCATGCGGACTTGTTCTGCAGATGCCTAGTCTGGGGGGGGGGGGGGGGGAATTCAATGGATGCTTGAACTGCCTAGGGAACCTTCCAGTCTTTGGTAGGTAGGGGGGGGGGGGGGGGTGTGTGTGACGAGGCACGCCCTCGCCTGTTAGGAGAAAAGACCGGAAGGCTTCCCCGCAGCAATTCCGCATATTAAATAAGTACCGCGCCTCCAGGACCAGTCGTCAAAAACTAAGTAACGCAATAGAAAACTAATGCATGTTTGAATTTCGCGCGAGCCACCACTATCTAGGCAAAGGAGCACGGCACCAACCGAGACCACCTAGCAAAGAACCAGAGTATCGCCGCGGCCTTCGGAAGATACCCCGTCCGCGTCGGAGCTTCCTTGCGGATCCAGCAGCGTCAGAAGGAGCCTCCCCATGGACCAGCCATCCACGGAGTCTCCGAAGAAGACAGCAAAGCGGATCCAGGGCGAGAAGATTCAAGTGGCAAGACGTTGCATAGGGAATCTACCGCCAGAGCGCAGGGGTCCGGCCCTGTTGCGGAAGCTCCCCGGGCAGAAAGGGACCCGATTGGACGAGCGG
The DNA here is from genome assembly GCA_963675795.1 of Crossocerus cetratus. Classification (NCBI taxonomy): domain Eukaryota; kingdom Metazoa; phylum Arthropoda; class Insecta; order Hymenoptera; family Crabronidae; genus Crossocerus; species Crossocerus cetratus. The sequence continues at coordinate 12,360,806 of OY776671.1, forward strand.
GCATTTAGGCTGCGTTAGGTGTGAGGGGGGAAAAATTGGCCGGCGTGCGTACCGCGTGAATTCGTAACGGCATTCGTTGTGCCGAGCCTACCAAGCGAGCGCCGTACCGTATAGAGTCCCGAGTCCCGACGTTAGAGAGAAATTAAGGAAGGAAGGAAGGAAGGAAGGAAGGAAGGCCGATTAACGTGCCGATGCGTCGAGGAGACTCGTAATCTAGTAACGGTAGGCAGATTTAAGCATTTATTGAGTTTTCCGAGGGATCAGTGCAAGAGAGGCTGGCAGGGGAATGTCCTGCGCCTCTTTGTTCGACTGATCGCCTCGTGGCCCATCAGGCTAGGCCTCATATTGAGATCTGCTCTATTAGCGTTTCGTAATTAGGAAATTAAAGGAAATCAGCTATCGTTCTTGTGAATTGCGCTTTGACGACGTCCTGGAGGGCCTTCTGCTCGCACAACGAATCACATTTATCTAGTCTCGCGTTTTTGCGCTGTCTCAAGTCCCCTAGGTGCCGGTAAACTCCGTATCGGCTCGAAAGCCCGTTCCGTAATTTATCTTCTCGATTATTTCACTTCTAGCCGCCTCATTTTGTACGATTCTAACATTCCGGTGAAATAGACTATTGTGTTCCGCGTCTCGCTCACGGGCGCCGACAACCGCCCGTATACCGGACTTGCTTTCCGCCACACTATTGGAAACTCCTGGTCATTATTGCTTTCGCTAATATACCATCTGTTATTTTATGGAACTCTGTTTCGACTTTCCCTGGCGGACCCCGATCCCCGCGCCCTGCATGTCCCCTTCTCAACCTACCAGCTAGTCCCGCATGTATCTCCTTCTCTCAAGCTAATAGCCGCAATATTACGTTGGTTTCATTTCGATTCGACACCCTGGGTGTCTGGCGCCCAAGCTTAGTGAGTAAGAGAGAGAGAGAGAGAAAACCTTGCCTGATTCTTTGTCCCGCTAGCCTCCTTCCTACCGATACCCCTCGGCCCCGCTCCGCCGGCCACCCAGCCGCGCTGAGACGCACATAACCCCACCCCCCTCTCACTCCCAAGCACCGTCCCGCGTATTCCCCGAAAAGATAAGCAACGCTCCTCACCCGGCCTCTCCAAAGCCGGGAATAATTCCTCGCAAACCGAAGATCCTTCACCAAACTATTAGTCACCAAACTAGGTTCCTCACAAACTCTTAGCCACGAAACAAAGATTACCTCACAAAGGTTATCCTTGGCGACTGGAATGCGAACATGGGCTCACAGTCTTTCGATGCGATATACCTTGGCGGGCTTTTCTCCCGCCTCAACCTCTACTCTATCCCCTATTCTCCTACTTTTCACACTTCTTTCTCCTCCACTTGGCTTGACCTTGGGCTTGTGGATGACTCTAGCAGGGTAGCTCCTTTTTCTCAAAGTAAAGAGCCTCACTGCTCTAATCACGACTTAATTTCGCTAGAGTACGTCCTAACTTCTCGGGTTATTCCTACCACCGATCTTCGTCGTAGATATGGTTCCATCAATCGTGACGCGCTACTCGATGACATCTCGCAGCTTAGCTGTGTTCGACTTGCTTCGAACACTTGTGAGAGCAGCGTGGATCGGTTGGTAGACAACTTCAATTCGGGAATGCTCGGAGTTCTCGATGAGCATGCCCCGCTTCGGCCTCTGCGTATCCGACGGCCTCCTGCTCCCTGGATCACCCCTGACATTAGAACCGAGATGCGTTCTCGGGACTCGCTCAGGCGCTCCTTCCTCAGGTCTGGTAACTCGGTTACTTGGGCCCTTTACAAGGCCTCTCGTAACCGTGTCCAGGCTCTTCTGGCGCGAGCCAGAACTACCTTTCTGTTCGACCGTTTCTCTACTCACCGACACCCGAATGTTCTCTGGCGCGAGCTGAAGTCATTCGGTGTCGTTCCGACTTCTCATTCCTCTCCTCCTTCTCACCTGTCACCGGACAGCCTTAACTCTTTCTTCCTTTCTGCTCATGCTTCTTCCCCACCGGCCGTCCCCGTATGCCTGTCCTTGTCTAACCATACCTCCGACGACTCGCGGTTCTACTTCTCTCCTATTACGGAGGAGAGTCTTGCTCGCGCCGTGCGCCTTGCGAACTCGTCTATCTCGCCCTCGGACGATCTGAGTGCGAGATTTCTCTTACTCTCTCTCCCTGCTATTTTTCCTGCTGTAATGCAGATCTTCAATTCTTCGCTCACCTTCTCTGTTTTCCCCGACGCCTGGCGTAAAGCCATAATCACACCGATACCCAAGAAACCGAATGCTTCTGCTCCTGCCGATTTCCGCCCTATCTCTCTTCTTCCTGAGCTGTCCAAAGTCCTTGAGAGGGTTGTCCTCAATGATATGCAGAGTTTCCTCAGTAGCTCTGGAAAGTTGGACCCCTCGCAACATGGTTTTGTGAAAAACCGATCTTGTCAGACGGCTCTCTTGACACTCCTGGACGACGTCCGTCTTGCTGCTGACCAGCGGATGGTCACAATCCTGGTGTGTCTTGATTTTTCCAAGGCCTTTGACACTGTAGACCACTCTCTTCTTCTCTCTAAACTCCACTCTCTAAACTTCTCTCTCCCGGTCTTACAGTGGATCTGGTCCTACCTTTCTGATAGGACACAGGCAGTCAGAATCGGACGGTCTCTTTCCCGTTGGTCCCCGGTCCATTCGGGCGTGCCGCAAGGCTCTGTCCTTGGTCCTTTCCTATTCTCTCTGTACATCCATGATTTGAACTCTTGTATAAAATTCTCCAAGGTGGTTAAATACGCGGACGACGTACAAATGTATATCTCAGCGCCATTCTATGAGTTGGACGACGCGATTACAAGGATCAATTCTGACCTCACTGGCGTCTCTGGCTGGTCCCAAATGCACTCTCTCTGTTTGAACGTCTCGAAAACGCAGTGCATGATGCTCGGCTCTGCTCGCGCCCTGGGCCTGCAGTTTGTTTCCGATGCTCCCCTGGTTCAGATGGGCGGTACGCCCATCCCGTACGCCTCTAAGGTCGTCTCGCTGGGCTTGCACATCTCGCCTGCTCTTGACTGGGGCGATCACGCTGGACGCATCTGTAGTAAGATCTATGGTGTGCTTGCGAGTCTCCGGCGCCAACGCACTGCGTCACCGCGGAGCTTAAGGGTTAAGCTCGTATCCTCCCTCATTCTGCCACACCTGGACTATTGTTGCCTTGCCTTATTAGGAATTACTACGACTGACGAGATCCGAGTCCAGCGTGCGCTAAATGCCTGTGTGCGCTTTATTTTCGATGCGCCGCGCGATGCGCACATTACTCCTTTCTTCCGCCGCTTGGGGTGTTTAAAGGTTCGCGAGAGGAGGCTACTTTTCCTAGGCGTCTGCCTCTACCGTGCCGTCGTCTCGAACTCACCGGGTCCCCTGCGTGATCTGCTTACGCCCAGGCTTGAAGGCTCTGCTGGATACCCGTCTCGTCAACGGGGTCCCCTACTCCGTGTGCCTAACCACCGCACCTCCTTCCTCGCTGCCTCTTTCTCTGTCCGTGGCCCGCAATTTTGGAATAACCTTCCAGCGGGTGTTCGGGAGTGCGATTCCGAGACAACCTTCAAGAGAGCGTTATGGGCACACTTGACTGAGCGCTATGCCTAATTTTCGGACTCCTGCTTTCACTTTATACCTGCGCTTTTGGACCTGCGCTCTAGTTGTTTTATAGTTCAGAGTTTTCCCTGCGTTTTCTAAATGCACGCCACGCTTTTCTGCTTCTGTATACTGTTGCGCTTGCCTTTCTCTGCGTCCCTCTGCGTCTGTCGGGGTGTCTACCCGCATTCTTTCTTTTTGTACCTCCTCTGTACAGGGTGATTCGGGTAAGAGCTATCGGCTTTTTACCATAGTATTTTGAGTTATTGATTTTACCGGTAATTGACTCGCCTGCCCCGTGATGTCACCGGTGTCGCGTGACTGCTCGGGGCCAACTGGCCGAATCGCGCCAGATACCGACAGTCTCCCCATTAACCGGCAAGGGCAGAATGTGCCGGGACAATATTTCTGCAGCACACTGGAAGGGAGAGTGCGAATGATGACATAATAAAATGTTTCACGCATGATAAATACTGTCATTGTTATATTCTGTCATTCGTAATAGTTTTAGTCTTTCTTTTTACTATAAAGCGTAATATTGAAAGAGCCAGCAGTTCTCCAATTAGTTCGGGGATCATCATCATCGGGCCTTTGCACTTTTGCGACGGGCTGGCATTAGACGCGCTCGTCGTCAATCGCCGTGAAATCACACGCCGCATGCTGCTGCACCTGCACGCCCGTCTGCAGCAGCAATGCGATCAAGCGGTGCGATTCAATTGCGGACTGCTTCGCACTCGGTGTGCGTGCTGCCTTACGCCTATAGAAAATCAATAAGGCTGATGTCTGAAAGTGTCGATCGTCCTCCGCCAATTTCGCGATGGATCGGTATTTGTTTAACCGGCTCATTTCCATCACGAACGCCGCCAGCTACGGTAAGTGATACAGGTTATCATAGGTTAAATTAATATATATTAATTAAGATATTATTATTCTTCGTAGATATGGACGAAGCTAAGCCATCCACCAGCGGCACCAGCGGAGGCGGGCAGGCGGCCACTTCGTGTAAGTTTCCAATCTCGCTCTCTCTCTCTCTCTCTCTGTAAGTATACAGTTGGTGCGAATACACCTCCTGACAATTTTTAAGATTTAAACAATTGACAACCAGTTTCGTGCTGAGTACATATTGACGGGGATTAGCTTATGCTATCCTATAAAATCTCATATTATACGAATCATACAGTAGAGTGAAGAGGGAGATAATAAGAACAGAAATATTGATAGGTTACTAACCTACATTTCTGAATCAAGCAACAAGCTAAATAGCTCGTGGGAGCAATATATATGTTGCAGCAATACCCTCGAGGTACTCGTGTGCAAGCTAAATAAATTTATATTTATTTGACGAGCATATAAACGAGTTACCAGGAAAGGGGAAACAAACACTTCTAATCGCTGGACGAGGCAAGACATTTGACACCTGACTGGCATATGACTGATTGACAGCTGACTGACGGATCAGAGACAATGGAAACCAACACAGACGATGTTATGTTAAACAATGACACAAGAACGACTAACAGGACTCCTAAGAGAAGCACCTCAGGTACAGGTTTTAAAAAGAATAATTGCTGCCACTGCAAAAACACGGTGTATGAGGATACCATGTGTCACTTTTGTGAACGACCATACCATGAAAGATGTAAACCTTTTCGAAACGTGTATGAAAACAATGATAGTAGTGGGAAAATAATAGGATGCACCATCTGCATAAAAGATAATTATAAAATGGATAAAAAACAGACTAAAAAGAGGAAACATGAGGCATTAGTAGAGGATAATGTAGAGCAGGATTTTAGTCAATATTCTATGGAAATGAGGAATCATTTGGAAACCCTGTTTTTGCAAAAAGTAGAGGAAATGAGAAACGAATTCAAAGAAGCAATAGAAAAACTTTCAATCCAGTTAAAACAGAATAGGGTTATGGGTAGCTGTGATACCACTAAGAACATTAATAACAATACATACGCAGAGGTAACACGCAAGCAGGAAGGAAATGCATCGGTCATTATAAAGCCAAAAAACAAGGATAATGGTAAGGAAATAGAGAGGGAAATCCGTGAAACAGTAGACTTAACTAAGCTAAATGTAGGTGTCAAGAAGATGACAACTAACAAGGCAGGAACAGTTATCATAAAATGCTCTAATAGAAAAGATAGCAACAATAAACTAGAGAATGAAATAAAAAGTAAACTAGGCGATAAAATAGAGTCGGTTGAGCAAGGAGTTAGCAAAGTCAGAGTTAAAGTCGTGAAAGTCGAACCTGAACTAATAAACAAAACTGAGGATGATCTTCTAAAGGACATTAAGGACCAAAATTCCTGTCTGAAAGAAGACACAAATCTTAAAATAATAAAATTAATAAAGTATACAAATAATGAAGCTAAAATAGTAAGGGGTACCATTATTCTAGAGCTGAGCAACACAAATTGCGTACATCTCTTAAATGAAGGTAGCCTTTACCTAAATTGGAATGGCTATGACGTATATGAGCTAATAAATATAAAAAGGTGCTATAACTGTTGGGGTTTTGGTCACACAAATAAGACATGCAAAAAAGACAAAACTTGTAAAAATTGTTCAGAAAAACATGACAGTAATGATTGTCCCAATATAAAAAAATTTATTAAATGTATAAACTGTGTTAATAAGAAAACTAAACTTAATATGACGAACATTAGTGATGACCATGTTGCCACAGACAGGAAATGCCCCTCATATATAGAAATAATAAAAAAGGTTAAGAATATGAGTAAATAGCAATTAAGGCGGAACACATATGCGCAGACTAAATTAATTACTTGTATAAATGTACAAAGTTTACTTAACAAAAAAGATGAAATAGAAAACTATTTATTAGACAATAAAGACGTAGACATTCTTACATGTACTGAATCTAGAATTAAGTCGGACATATGCGACGAAGAAATTAGTATAAATGGCTTCGATTGCATCAGATCTGACTCGGAGAATAGATTTACGGGAGGAATAACTTTGTACATTCATAGAAGAGTAAAATATAAAGTCATTGAACGTACCAAGCTTGAGAGAAATTATTGGTGTATTATAATCAATACATATGACTATCAATACAATGGATATTTGCTTGTAGTGTATCATTCTCCAAATTCATCCGACATGACCTTTCTAAGCTTCCTAGAAGAAAAATGTGATAAACTTTTAAGTAAAGGTGACAACCTCATAGTAATGGGTGACTTTAACATTGATTTGTTAAGGCAAAGTTATTATGGGGACAAACTGACAAATTTATTTATGACAAGGGGAATGAGACTGCAAGCAAAACACCCAACTAGAATAACATCGACTAGTAGTACTTTGATAGATTTGATCTTCTCAAACGAGAATCTTAAATGTAGCACTGACTATACACCAAGAATATCTGATCATGCGTGGTTAAAAATTTTCTTAAAAAATGACAATGTATTTAAACATACGCATAAGAAAACCATTAGGAATTTTAAAAGTATTGACAACAACATATTTATTAATACCCTAACTGACGAGTACTACAGACGTATGTACGATGGCAGCCAGTTTGAATTGATTTATAATGTGAATGTCAATGATTGTGATATATTTAATAAAAAAGCCAACTTACTAATAAATTCCATCCTGATTGTACTTGACAAATTGGCTCCAAAGAAGGTTATAAGTAATAACCATAATGCCAAGAAATGGTTCACACCTGCAATAAAGAAAATAATTATAAAAAGGGACAATATGTTCAAAACGTATAAAAACACAAGTTCATATAATCACTGGATAGAATATAAAAGACTAAGAAATGAGACTGTTAAGCTCATAAATAAAGAAAAAAAGACATACTATGAAACAAAAATAATAAGCTCTCAAAAAGACCCTAAAGCTATGTCAAGTACTATAAAAAGTTTATTAAACAAAAATATAACAAAGAAATAAACTGGAACCAAATTATATTTGATGGTAACAGGGAGGCAATTACAAGGAAACAATTAGCAAATAAATTAAATAAATATTATATAGATAGCATTGAAGAAATAATAAAAACGGGAATACAAACTGATATATTCAGACAAATAGAAAATTATAGTCTTTCCGAATATACATGCATAAAGACATGTGACAAATTTAACCAGATTAATCGGCAGAAATTGGACCAAGTCATTAAAAGCCTAGACCAAAGCAAAAGTACATTAGAAGGTATAAATGGTGGGATGATACTTGCAATTAGTAAAAAAATGGGCAATGCATTTCTTGACGTGCTAAATTCCTCCCTAGATTTAGGAGTATTTCCAGATGGATGGAAAACTTCAACCATTACGCCGTACAAAAAGGTGAACAATCCTAGTTTGCCTAGTGAGTTGCGACCCATAAACCAACTCCCACTGTACGAAAAAATACTAGAGCTTCTTATTAAAGAACAACTTGAGAACTTTCTGAAAGATAATAACATATCAGACGAGGCACAGGCAGGTTTTCGAAAAGGTTACTCATGTGAAACTACACTGCAACTTACCCTTGATGAATGGGTCACAGCAATTAGTGATAGAAAATATGTAGGAGTTATATTTATTGACTATCGCAGGGCTTTTGCGACTGTAAATCAAGATCTTTTAATTAGAAAACTATTTCTATATGGTATACGGGGAAATGCACTAAGATGGTTTGAAACTTATTTAAAGGACAGAGAACAGCAAACATGTATAGATGGTGAAATATCGGATAGACTTACAGTTAAGTGGGGCGTCCCGCAGGGATCAGTCCTTGGGCCGCTCCTATTTATTTTATACATTAATGACCTCAAGGCCTACCTGAAACAGTATTGTAGTATTAGAATGTTTGCCGATGACACAATATTATATATTACGGATAACGACATAAATAACCTAGAAGATAAGTTAAACCAGGCAATGACTCAATTGGATTCATGGATGAATCAAAATAATATGTTCTTAAACACGCGCAAGACTTATTATATGGTCATTAGAGGTGACAGAATGACAAAGTGCAAAAAACTGAATATAACTTATAGAGAAGCGACCATAGAGAATGTAAAAGAAATTAAGTACCTTGGCGTATATATTGACGAGAAGCTTAACTTTAAGAAACATGTGACAATGCTGCAACAAAAAGTTGGTGCAAAGATTAGCTTGATAAATAGAGTAGGAAGACTAGTTTGTCCACTTACTAGATGCTATATTTATAAAGTAATGGTAGCCCCAATCATAGAGTACTGCTCACCGCTTCTCACATATGCTGATCTGGAATCAATAAGCAAATTGCAGATTCTACAAAACAGAGCAATGCGCACTATACTTCAATGCGATATTTATACGTCGGTTAAACTTATGAGAGAAACACTTAACTTTATGCCGATTAATGTGCGGATTCAGAGAAAGATCTTGATACTCATATATAAAATGGTAAAGAACGAAATAGCTCCTGAAATGGCAAATAGAATTGAATACGTAGGTAATGCGACGCAACGAAACACGAGACAGTGCAATAACATACAAATTAAGGCTAGGAACACGAACAAAGCGCAAAAAAGCTTATTTTATGCAGGCTTTAATGCATATAATAAGCTCCCGAAAGAAGTGACAGATGCGGACAATGTCAACATCTTTAAAAGGCGGGTGACTACTTACCTAAATAGGTGCAGCGAGAACTAACGTACCAGTGGCGCCGCCACGAACTATGCGGTACATAGTAAGGTAGGAGCGCGAAGATTTGGAACCTTCTGCTAATGCGATAGAAGGATATGGCCAGAAACTGACAAAAGTATTTGCGTTGTACGAAATGAAGCGGTAAAAACTGAAATTGTAAATATGCGAGTAGTGTAAATGGAGAATCTGATGTAGCAGTGAAATACTGCAAGGGAAAATGTATGTAACGAAATAGCCGAGGAGGCTAAATACAGACGACCATCATCATCATCATCATCTGTGAGTACCTGCACACGCTTTCTATCGCTCTTCCTTTAAGACCATCTCCTGCCGCAGCTCTGCCCCGTGGGGCCTGTTCCAGGTTTTGAGCGTATTCTCGATCGGCCCGCCTACACTTTGGCCTATTTATTTCATCGGCCTCTCACCTAGCCGACGAGAATACGATCTATCTTTCTGTGCCTCATTAGACAGAAATTCTAACCCCCAATTACTGGGTCGGTTAATTTTTGTCGTCTGGGAAATTTTTGAATTTTTCGTCGACCTACACCCACGCCCTCTTGCTGATCGCCGCTGTCACGGTTGCCACCTTATCATCACCTCAGGACAACCTGCCATGGAGCGGCCAGTAGCATGTGCCAAATGTCGGAAGGACATTGCAAAAGAAGCGGTGTCTTGCTCTTCCTGCAGAGGGAAAATGCATCCTGGGTGCCTCAGATCGCACTTAGCTGCGTGTAAGGGCGCCCCGATGACATTGACGACGACGACAACCACCCCGACTACCAGCGGTCCCACCTTCTCGCAGCCGTCTGCTGCCACCGCCGTCGCCTCAGCCCCCCCACCTGCTGCTTCTGCTGCCGTCTTCTCTCCCTGGCCCGTGCCGATGCCTGCTACGGCTATGGCCACGTCACTAGACATCAGCGGCCTCACTACTGTCATCGAAGTGCTTGCCAACAAACTTGACAGCTTCATGGCCGACCAGCGAAACCAAATGTCGGAATTGAAGTCTTGCCTGCAGCTGCTGTCCACCACCTCGGCCCAACATGCTAGCAAGATTGCTGACTTGGACGGCCGCACGTCGTCTCTGGAGTCAAGGGTGAGCGCGACCGATTTGCGGCTCGCGAGCCTTCCCTCCGACACAGGCTCTCTCGCTGAGACCAAAAAGGCCGTGGAAACTCAGGCCTTGGAGGTTACCTCGCTCAATCGGCGACTCGCCAGGCTCGAGCTCGCCGATCGCTCCAGCGACCTGTCAATTTCTGGAGTCCCAGAGACATCTGCCGAGGATCTCAAAACCCTCGTGACTCGGCTTGCGCACGCGCTAGGTATCGCCACATCCCCCAGCGATGTGGTCTCCGTCTCGCGTCTGCGCGGGACGCCCACCGTCGATCGGCCGCGGATGATAGTCGCGCACCTCTCTTCTTCCGCCGTGCGGGACTCGCTACTGGCAGCAAAGCGCGCGAAGCGCGATCTCACTGCTTCGGCGATTGATCCCGCCTTTCCAGCTAGGGTGATACATGTCAACGAGTTCTTGCCTCGCGATCTCTCCATTCTACTTAGGCAATCTCGCGTGATTGCACGAAAGCGCGGCTACTCGCGCGTGTGGCACCGGAACAGGAGCGTTTTCATTAAGAAAACGGACTCCAGTGCTCCGATCCGGATCGACTCCTCGGCTGAGCTAGAGATTAAGTTAAAATGATGTCCGGTCCCCCATGCGTCGCCTTCAGTTCGCCCCCTACGTCTCGGACACATTAATGCCGAGTCTCTTGCGCGGCATTTTGTTCCCTTCGCGTCTTTCATCTCCTTCTCGTCTTACGACATCATCGCGGCTACGGAGACTTGGCTCTCCCCCTCTATTCCAAGCTCTGTCTGCTCGCTACCGGGCTATACTCTCCTTCGGTGTGATAGGAATGGCAGAATGGGTGGAGGCGTCTGCCTCTTTATTCGCGATTCCTTCCCGACTACAGTAATCGCGTCTTCCTCTCACAGTCAGTTTTTCGGCCCCGAATATCTTTTTGCAGAGGTGGTTATCCCCTCTGCCGGCTCTCTTCTTGTGGGGGTGGTTTATCGCCCCCCGCACGCTCCTCTCTCGAACTTTGAGCCCGTGTTCGCCGACATCGTCTCGGACTTCCCGAATAAGGTCATTCTGGGCGACTGGAACGCGGACATGTGCTCTCAGTCCTTTGACGCGACTTACCTTGGAGGACTCTTTTCTCGTCTTAACCTCTACTCTATCCCCTATTCTCCCACCTTTCGCACCTCCTCCTCTTCCACTTGGCTTGACCTCGGGCTTGTTGACGACTCTAGCAGGGTAGCTTCTTTCTCGCAAAGTACAGAGCCCCATTGCTCTAATCATGATCTAATTTCGCTAGACTACGTTTTAACTTCTCGGGTAACTCCTACCACTCATCTGCGTCGTAGGTATGGTGCCATCTCTCGTGACGCGCTGCTCGATGACATCTCGCAGCTTAGCTGTGTTCGTCTTGCTTCGAACTCTTGTGAGAGTGGCGTTGATCGGTTGGTGGATGATCTCAATGCGGGTCTGCTCTTGGTTCTCAACGAGCATGCCCCGCTCCGAACTCTTCGCATTCGACGGCCTCCTGCCCCCTGGATCACCCCTGAGATCCGAGACGAGATGCGCTTGCGTGACTCGCTCAGGAGATCTTTCCGGCGTACTGCTAACCCGGGTGCTTGGGCTCTCTACCGAGCCTCACGTAACCGGGTACAGTCTCTTCTGGTGCGAGCCAGATCTTCTTTCTTGTTCCTCCACTTCTCTTCCCCCAGGCGTCCGTATGATCTTTGGCGTGAGCTGAGATCATTCGGTGTCCTTCCCTCCTCACACATTCCCCCTCCCTCTCACCTGTCTCCGGACAGTCTCAATTCTTTCTTTCTCACCACTCATGCCCCCTCCCCACCGGCCGTCCCTGCTTGCCTCTCAATGTCTCACCATACCTCCGCTGATTCGCGTTTCTACTTCTCCCCCGTCACGGTGGAGAGCCTTGCTCGCGCTGTGCGCCTTTCTAACTCGTCGATCTCGCCCTCGGATGAGCTGAGTGCGAGATTCCTGCTTCTCTCTCTCCCTGCTATCTTCTCTACTGTACTTCAACTCTTTAACTCTTCTTTTACTTTCTCCATTTTTCCTAATGCCTGGCGTAAAGCCATCATCACCCCTATCCCGAAAAAACCTAATGCCTCTGCTCCTGCCGACTTTCGCCCTATTTCACTCCTTCCTGAGCTGTCCAAGATCTTCGAGAGGGTTGTCCTCCACGATATCCAGGGTTTCCTCAGTAGCTCTGGGATGTTGGACCCCTCGCAACATGGCTTTGTGAAAAACCGATCTTGTCAGACGGCTCTCCTGACACTCCTGGACGACGTCCGTTTTGCTGCTGACCAGCGGATGGTCACAGTCCTGGTGTGTCTTGATTTTTCTAAGGCCTTTGATACCGTAGACCACTCTATTCTTCTATCGAAGCTCCACTCTCTTAATTTCTCTCTTCCGGTCTTACGGTGGATCTGGTCTTACCTCACAAACAGGGTTCAGGCAGTCAGAGTCGGACGGTGTATCTCCTCTTGGTCCCCGGTCCATTCGGGCGTGCCGCAGGGTTCCGTCCTTGGTCCGTTCCTCTTCTCTCTCTACATCCAGGATCTCAATTCCGCTATCAAGTTCTCCAAGGTCGTAAAATACGCGGATGATGTGCAATTGTACATCTCCGCGCCTTACTGTGAGTTGGAAGGTGCTATTACAAAGATCAACTCTGATCTCGCTGGTGTCTCTGCCTGGTCTGCAATGAATTCTCTCTCTCTTAATGTCTCGAAAACGCAGTGCCTGATGCTCGGCTCTGCTCGTGCCCTGGGCCTGCAGTTTGTCTCTGGCGCTCCCCTGGTCCAGATGGGTGGTATCCCCATCCCGTACGCCTCTCAGGTTGTCTCGCTGGGCCTGCACATCTCGCCCTCCCTCGACTGGGGCGATCACGCCGGTCACATCTGCAGCAAGGTCTATGGTGCGCTTGCGGGACTTCGACGTCATAGTACTGCGCTACCGCCGAGCCTAAAGACTAGGCTCGTATCCTCCCTCATTCGGCCACACCTAGATTATTGCTGTCTAGCTCTCCTTGGGCTCGGCGTCACAAGCGATCTGCGCCTCCAGCGTGCGCTGAACGCCGCCGTGCGTTTCATTTTCGACCTTCCACGCGATGCGCATATTACGCCCTACTATCGACGGTTAGGGTGGCTTAAGGTCCGGGAGAGGAGACTTCTCTTCCTTGGACTGAGCATTTTCCGGGCTCTCAACTCCGACGAGCCGACATTCTTTCGGGCTTTTCTCACGTCCAGGGTAGCGGTTGGCTATCCGATTCGACAGAGAGGCCCTCTTTTCCGCGTGCCTATACACCGCACAAGTTTCTGCGGGGCCGCGTACGCAGTGCGTGGTCCTCTTTTCTGGAACTCACTCCCACCTTCGATTAGGGAGTGTAACAGCGAGATGGCCTTCCGGAGAGCGTTAATGGCTTACTTCCTCGACTCCTATGAGGACTGACTCTTGTCACCTCTCTGCTTTTTTCTGTTGCTGCGACTGCATGGGGTGTTCTTATATTCTTATATTGTATATATTGTATCCTATAATTGTATATTATTTCCTCTGCCTCTGCGTGCGTGCATGCTACTGCTTGCTGCTTATATCCTAGTTTATAAGCTCATTGTAATGTACATATCTCTTCTGTATACTTTTTTTGGCCTGAGAGGACTACTTAGTCCTAGGACAATAAACTTAGTCTAGTCTCTCTCTCTCTCTGTGAGTACCTGCACACGCATTCTATCGCTCTTACTTTAAGACCATCTCCTGCCGCATCTCTGCCCCGTGGGGCCTGTTCCAGGTTTTGTGCGTATTCTCGATCGGCCCGCCTACACTTTGGCCTATTTACTTCATCGGCCTCTCACCTAGCCGACGAGAATACGATCTATCTTTCTGTGCCTCATTAGACAGAAATTCTAACCCCCAATTACTGGGTCGGTTACTTTCTGTTCATCCTCGGATTTTCGAATTTCTCCGGCTCCTCTGCGCCCTCGCACCTGAGCTCCTCGTCAGGATTGCCACCCTCGCCAGGCCTGCCACCATCACCTCACCATGCCTGCTGTGGAGCGCGATGTCACTTGCGCGAAGTGCCACAAGGCGATCCGGAAAGGTTCGGAGAGATGCCCCTCCTGCAACTCGACAATGCACCCTGGGTGCCTCAAGTCGCATTCGGAGTCCTGCAAAGGTGTCCTGTCGGCCTCCCGATCGACGGTGATCACCAGCCTGCCAGCGCAGCCGTCCACCTCCTACGTCGGCGCCTCACCGCCGGTCTCTACATTTGCTCCGCTGACATCGACTGCCCCCCCGTGCGAGGAACTCGCTCCAACCACCGCCGCGTCCCTGACTAAGGCTGTGCAGGACCTGTCACGCATGATGTCCTCTCTCGTCTTGGAGCAGCGTGCCCAGTTCGCTGACGTGAACGCGCGGCTGGACCAGATCGCCTCCGTTGCGGCAGAACACTCGGCCAAAATCCTGGACCTCGATGGAAGGACCACTGTTCTCGAGTCCTCCGCTAGCTCAGCGGCCACCCAGCTCAACGGACTAGCCTCCTCCATGGACTCCTCTCAAGCGGCTTTAAAGAAGCTGGGTGAGGAAAACGCCGCACTAACCTCTGAGCTCAATGCTGTCAAAGCTCACGTCTCGGCGCGCTTCGACCTGGCACGACGGGCCCGTGACGTCACGATCTCTGGTCTCCCAGAGTCCCCTGGTGAGGACCTCCGCGCCCTCATTCAGGGTATCGCGCAGGCGCTCGCGGCGCCGCTTGGTCCCACCGACATCGCCTCAGCGTCGCGCATGCGTGGGACTCCCTCCGTGGAGCGGCCCCGGCTGATCCACGTGACACTAGCCACCTCTGCCGTTCGCGACTCCTTGCTCGCGGCGAAGCGTGCGAAGGGTGTTCTTCCGGCGTCTCTGGTCTCACCTGCCTTCAATTCTGTGAACTCCCACGTAAATATTAATGAATATCTGCCGCGGGCAACGTCGGATCTTCTCAGGCGTTGTCGCTTGCTTGCTCGGGAGCGCGGTTATATCCGAGTTTGGCACCGTGACGGGAGTGTATACGTCAAGACCACCGCCTCGAGTGCTCCTGTCCGCATAGACACGGGCGCTGACGTCACAACGAAACTCGCATGAGTTCTAGGCTCCCGATCATCGCGTCTTCCCCCTCTTGCGCTCTCCTCCCCCCCGTTACGACTTGGACATCTCAACGCGGAGTCCCTCCTCGGGTCCTTTGACCGCTTCTCCGAATTCGCAACCGGCTCGAATTTGGATATTATAGCTGTCTCTGAAACGTGGCTTTCGCCCTCTGTCCCGGACTCATGTGCCGCTCTCCCTGGCTACTCGCTGGTTAGGTCCGACAGGAATGGCAGAAGGGGTGGAGGCGTTTGTTTATATGTTCTTAATTCTCTTTCTTTCACTGTAATTGCGTCCTCTACTCACTCTCAACTCCTCGGTCCGGAATTCCTCTTCGTGCAAGTGGTTGTCCCCTCTTCTGGTTCTCTGCTGGTGGGGGTGGTATACCGCCCTCCGCACGCCCCCCTTTCTTCCTTCGAGCCCTTGTTCGCTGACATCGTCTCGGACTTCCCGAATAAGGTTGTCCTTGGCGACTGGAATGCGGACTGGGGCTCTTCCTCCTTTGACTCCTTCTATCTCCAACGTCTTTTCTCTCGCCTCAACTTATATTCCATCCCCTATGCTTCTACCTTCCATACTTCTCAATCCTCCACGCGGCTCGATCTTGGGCTTGTTGATGATTCTAGCAGGGTCGTCTCTTTCTCTCAAAGCAAAGAGCCTCGATGCTCCAATCATGAGTTCATTTCACTAGATTACGTTTTCGCTTCACGCTTCACTCCGACTTACGACCTTCGTCGTAGGTATGGTTCCATTGATCCCAATGCGCTACTTAAGGGGTCATATATGCCAGGCACGTCATGAAATAAGTAAAGGTTTGTTAATTTATTGTCCTATTAATACATCCTGTTATTAAGTTTCTATCATGTGTCCGTTATTGTACATACTTTGAAGTATTTTCTCCGAAAAATACAAATAAATAACTAGGTTATGTACGACGTAACTGGCATCGTCTTAATTCAAATTGCAACATGCGGTGGTCAATGTATCTTGGTCAATTGTTATCTAAAAAAAATATAAAAAATTGAGCGTGAACTAGACACAGAAAACTAGTCCTCAACGAGCCAGAATATTTGTTTTCTTTTTTTTCACAAAGTTACACGCGAAAAAGTCGCCAATTTCGTAGGAACACTTAGAAATAATGACATTTTCGCGTGTAACTTTATTTGTATTAACCTAGTTATTTAACCTAGTTATTTATTTGTATTTTTCGGAGAAAATACTTCAAAGTATGTACAATAACGGACACATGATAGAAACTTAATAACAGGATGTATTAATAGGACAATATATTAACAAACCTTTACTTATTTCATGACGTGCCTGGCATATATGACCCCTTAATGACATCTTGCAGCTTAGCTGTGTTCGCCTTGCTTCGAACGCCTGTGAGAGTAGTGTGGATCAACTGGTGGACAATCTCAACGCGGGGCTGCTCCGAGTTCTCGATGAGCACGCTCCGCTGAGACCTCTATGTATCCGACGGCCTCCTGCTCCCTGGATCTCACCTGAGATTCGAGCCGAGATGCGTTCTCGGGACTCGCTCAGGCGTTCCTTCCGTAGGACTGGCAGTCCGGACGCGTGGGCCCTTTACCGGACTGCTCGTAACCGGGTCCAGTCTCTTCTGGCGCGAGCCAGAACTGTTTTCCTTCTCTCTCGCTTCTCCCGTCCTAGGAGCCCGACTGAACTTTGGCGCGAGCTGAAGTCCTTCGGTGTCCTCCCTCCCTCTCACTCTTCTGTTCCGAGTAACCTATCTCCGGACATGATGAACTCTTTCTTCCTTTCTGCCCATGCCTCCTCTCCCTCGGCCGTCCCCGCGTGTCTTCTGTCTAACCATATCTCCGACGACTCGCGTTTTTACTTCTCTCCCGTCACGGGGGAGAGTCTTGCTCGCGCCATACGCCTTGCCAACTCGTCTATCTCGCCCTCGGATGAGCTGAGTGCGAGATTCCTGTCTCTCTCTCTCCCGGCGATCCATCCGGTCGTCCTCCATATCTTTAACTCCTCTCTCACCTTTTCTATCTTTCCAGACGCCTGGCGTCGCTCTATTATTACTCCCATTCCCAAGAAGCCGAATGCCTCTGCACCGGCTGACTTTCGCCCTATCTCTCTTCTTCCCGAGCTCTCAAAAATTCTTGAGAGGCTGGTCCTTAACGACCTCCAGGCTTTTCTCAGTGAGTCTGGTAACTTGGACCCCTCCCAACACGGTTTTGTGAAAAACCGCTCTACCCAAACAGCTCTCCTGACTCTCCTGGATGACGTCCGTCTCGCCGCTGATAAGCGGATGGTCACTGTCCTGGTCTGTTTGGACTTCTCCAAGGCCTTTGACACCGTTGACCACTCCCTTCTTCTCTCCAAGCTCTACTCACTTAACCTCTCTCTTCCGGTCTTACGGTGGATCTGGTCCTACCTTACGAATAGAAGGCAGGCTGTCAGAATCGGACGGTCTCTCTCCCAGTGGTCCCCGGTCCTTTCGGGCGTGCCGCAAGGCTCGGTCCTTGGGCCCTTCCTTTTCTCTCTGTATATACAAGACCTCAATTCCGTTGTCCGTTATTCCAAAATAGTTAAATACGCGGATGATGTGCAACTGTACATCTCTGCACCTTACTCTGAGCTGGAAAACGCAATTACAAGGATCAACTCCGACCTTGCTGGCATCTCTGGCTGGTCTAACATGCACTCCTTGTCTCTCAACATCAATAAGACGCAGTGCCTGATGCTCGGCTCTGCTCGTGCCCTGGGCCTGCAGGTTGTGTCCGGTGCTCCCCTGGTCCGGGTGGGTGGTACACCCATCGCGTACGCCTCCCGAGTTGTCTCGCTGGGTTTGCACATATCGCCTGCTCTCAGCTGGGGTGACCATGCAGGTCACATCTGCAGTAAGGTCTATGGTGTGCTTGCGGGGCTCCGGCGCCAACGCACTGCGTTACCGCGGGGCTTAAGAATAAAGCTCATTTCCTCCCTCGTTCTGCCACACCTTGACTATTGCTGTCTCGCTCTCCTGGGTATTAGTGCCATGAACGAGCTTCGAATCCAGCGTGCGCTGAACGCCTGCGTGCGCTTTATTTTCGACGCTTCGCGGGATGCTCATATCACGCCATATTTTCGCCGTCTGGGCTGGCTTAAGGTCCATGAGCGGCGGCTACTTTCCCTCGGAGTCAGCCTTCACCGCGCCACCGCGAATGGTCTGCTCCCGCTGCGTGAGCGTCTCGCTCTGCGTCCTGAGGGGTCGGCCGGGTATCCCTCTCGACAGAGAGGCACCCTCCTCTGCGTCCCCACTCATCGCACGTCGTTCTTCGGTGCGTCGTTCTCGGTACAGGCTCCGAAATTTTGGAACTCTCTTCCTGCCTCCATTAGGGAGTGTGACACGGAGGGCGCCTTTAAAAGGGCTTTGCAAGCCCATCTTTGCGAGCGTTACTAATAACTTGCGACTCTCTGAGTACCACTTACTTTTTGACTATTTCTTTACTTCTCTCCAGTTCCTATTTTTCGTTACCCGTTTAATGTACCTGCTTCCTATCTCGCGACTCTTGTAGAGTATGCGTGTTTCTCGCTTTGCGTGCTGTAATTGTTTATTTGATGCTTGATGCGTGACATTGTGCCTTTGATCGGGGTGCCTAGCCTTATTTTGCGCCTAACTTTTACCTAGCCTAAGTTGCCTGTCTTTTTGACTTCTTTTTGATTTCTGCGCATGCCTTGGCTGTGTTGTAATTGTAAGTTTTGAGTGTCCACCTATTGCGTTCTAAGAGGGTATTTTTAGCCCTAGAACAATAAAACCATCTGATCTGATCTGATCTCTCTCTCTCTCTCTCGTAAGTAAAGCACGTTATCTTTACACCCCCGCAATTAGCGAGAAAATATTTATGTATGACAAACATTATGCGCACAAATTTATTTATTTGAAAAAAGGAGAGTATACTTTCCCTAACAAAATATAAATTTACATGCATGATTGAGTGAGGATGGAGATAACCATACATAAAGCAAGTGACAGGTTGCTAACCTCAATTGCTAATATATGCACGTGCGAGACATACCTGTTTTAGCTCACAAATCCTCGTGTTGCTTGTTGTCGTTAATAAATTATATTTATTAAACGTACATATGAACGAGTAACATAAACGAGGGATCGACTGAGACTTGACATACGTACAACCCACCGACTCTGTGACAAACGCTGACGAAGGAGCACAAGAAACGGAGACGGACAAAAACCTAATAGGATCAACGGGATTAACACAGACGACTCACATAGGACGAAGACGACAAGAAACCCAGTAGGCACCGTTAAAACTAATTCGGCGAGCATGGAGGTAAAAACCTTCAATTCCAACAAGTGCAGTCACTGCAAAAAGGTAGTCTATGACGACGGTAAGTGTGACTTCTGTACGCGGCCTTACCATGCCCATTGCAAACCACTTAGGAATGTTTATTTAAATAACGACATTAACGAAAAAATAATAGGGTGCACAATTTGCGTAAGATTAGGAAATAAAGCGGATGGTAATCAAGGAAAGAAAAGAAAACGTAATACAATAGTAGTCGAGGACACAGAATCTGAAATTCAGCATTACTTTAATGAAATGAAGAACCACTTCGAGAACCTGTTTGTGACTAAAATGTGTGAAATGCAAAAAGACTTTAATGACAGAATAGAAAAGCTGACAATGGAGCTCAACAAGAATAGGGTGCTGGGTGAGTGTCGCTGCTCTGAAAATAATAACATTGGGACTAACAATACGTATGCACAAGTAACACGCAAGCATGGCAGGGATGCATCGCTTATTGTTAAGCCAAAAAACAAAGACAACGGTAAAGAGATCGAAAGGGAAATCAGAGACAAAGTTGACTTAACAAAACTAAATATAGGTGTCAAAAAAATAACCACGAGTAAAACGGGAACGATAGTGATAAAATGCT
Organism: Crossocerus cetratus; assembly: GCA_963675795.1. Taxonomy (NCBI): domain Eukaryota; kingdom Metazoa; phylum Arthropoda; class Insecta; order Hymenoptera; family Crabronidae; genus Crossocerus; species Crossocerus cetratus. The sequence continues at coordinate 12,381,183 of OY776671.1, forward strand.
CTAACAGAAACGATAATAACAATAAACTAGAAACGGAAATAAAAAGTCAACTAGGGGACAAAGTGGAGTTGGTTGAACAGGGTGAGAGAAAGATGCGAGTGAAGGTAGTCAGGATTGAGCCCGAGACTATTAATAAAACTGACGAAAATCTTCTGAAAGACATGCGAAAGCAAAACTCATATCTTAAAGAAGATCCGAACCTAAAAATAGTTAAAAAAATCAAATATACAAACAATGAAAATAAGTTAACAAAGGGTACAATAATCCTAGAACTGAGCAACACCAGCTGTGTTCACCTTTTGAAGGAAGGTAGTCTTTACCTTAACTGGAACAGTTATGTTGTATACGAATTAGCAAATATCAAGAGGTGTTACAACTGCTGGGGCTTCGGTCACACAAACATGACGTGTAAAAAGGACAAGATCTGCCGAAATTGTTCGGAAAAGCATGACAGCAAAGATTGTCCCAATACTAATAAAGTTTATAGATGTATAAATTGTGTAAATAGAAAAACTAAAATGAACTTGACGAGCATCAGTGTTGATCATGTAGCCACGGACAGGAAATGCCCCTCGTATCTGGAAATAGTTAAAAAGATGAACAATATAAGTAAATAGCAACCAAAGATTAAGTTAAAAAATAGTAACCCTAGACTAATGACTTGTATAAATGTACAAAGCCTTCTTAGCAAAATGGACGAATTAGTAAACTATACATTTGTAAATAAAGACTTAGACATTCTTGCATGTACGGAATCTAGAATTAAGTCGGACATATGTAACGAAGAAATTAGTATAAACTGCTTCGATTGCATTAGATGTGACTCACATAGTAGCTTTACAGGAGGTATAACTTTGTACATTCATAGAAGAGTTAGATATGAAGTAATAGAACTTACCAAGCTCGATGGAAATTTTTGGTGTATTATAATCAAAACACGGGACTATCAATATAATGGCTACTTGCTGGTGGTGTATCATTCTCCTAACTCATCCGATATGACGTTTCTTAATTTTCTGGAAGAAAAATGTGACACTTTATTAAGTAAAGGGGACAACCTCATAGTTATGGGTGATTTTAACATTGATTTGTTAAAGCAAACATACTATGGGGACAAATTGACTAATTTATTCATGACAAGGGGAATGAGACTACAATCAAGTCTACCTACCAGAGTAACATCGAGTAGTAGCACGCTGATAGATTTAATTTTCTCGAATGAAAATCTAATATGTAGCACGGACTATACGCCAAGAATTTCTGATCATGCGTGGTTAAAAATTTATCTCAAAAATGACAGTGTAGTCAAACGGACGCACAAAAAAACCATAAGAGATTTTAAAAATATTGACACCGAACTATTTATTAATGCATTGACCGACGAGTACTACTCACGTATGTACGATGGTAGTCAGCTGGATTTAATTTATAATGTAAACGTCAATAAGTGTGAAATATTTGTTAAAAAAACTAACTTCCTAATTGCTACGTTGTTGAGTGTTCTTGACCAATTGGCACCGCAAAAGACCATAGAGAATAGCCCTAGCTCCAATAAATGGTTTACTCCTGAAATAAAACAAATGATTTTAGTAAGAGACGACATGTTCAAAATGTATAAACAAACGAAAACATACGAACACTGGACACAATATAAAAAGCTTAGGAATGACACAGTAAAGTGCATAGATAAAGCTAAAAAGTCTTACTTTGAAGGCAAAATAATTAACGCACAAAGAAACCCTAAAGCAATGTCCAATGTCGTCAAAAGTATTCTAGGTAAAAATAAAAACAAACAGATAAATTGGGATCAAATTACATTTGATGACAGTAGGGAATCAAGAACACTGCAACAAATAGCAAACAAGCTGAATCAATTCTATATTGACAGCATTGACGAAATTATAAAAGATGGAATAGATAAAAACACTGACAGTTACATAGAATCCTATGAACTGCGAGATTACGCATGTGCAAACACATGTGACGTGTTCGAGTCGGTTAAAGTAGAAAAATTGTGCAAAATTATGGAAAGCCTTGATAAGAAAAAAATTACCTTGGAAGGCTTAAATGGTGAAAGGATGCTTGCAGTCGTCCGGGCAATGGGCGATGCATACCTTGACGTGATAAACACCTCTCTTGAGCTGGGAATATTCCCTGAAGCGTGGAAGACGTCAATTATAACACCATATAAAAAGGTGAACAACTCTAGACTTCCCAGTGAGCTACGACCAATCAACCAGCTTCCGTTGTACGAGAAAGTACTGGAGCTCGTTGTAAAAGAACAGCTGGAGGATTTCCTGGAAATAAATAAAATACTCGATGAGTCACAGGCTGGTTTTCGGAAGGGTTATTCTTGCGAAACGACACTTCAACTTACCCTCGATGAATGGGTGACTGCAACAAGTGAGCGAAAGTATGTAGGAGTCATATTTATTGACTATCGTAGGGCATTTGAGACTGTAAACCAAGATTTACTGTTACATAAATTAGAAACATATGGTATTAGACACAAAGCGCTAAGCTGGTTCAGAAGTTATATAAAAGACAGGGAACAGCAAACATGTATTGACGGGGAATTATCCGACAAACTTACTGTGCAATGGGGTGTACCGCAAGGATCAGTCCTAGGGCCCCTTTTATTTATTTTGTATATAAACGACCTCAAGGCGTACCTGAAAAATGATTGTAGTGTAAGAATGTTTGCTGATGACACGATATTATATATTACGGAAACAAATATTAATACTTTAGAAGTGAAACTGAACCAAGCATTGACGAAACTTGACAAGTGGATGAAGCGAAATAATATGATTTTAAATGTAAAGAAAACTTACCATATGGTGATTAGGAGTAATAGGATGCCATGCAGTAGGGAACTAGACATTTTATATAGAAACACAAATATCGTAAAAGTGGCTGACATAAAATACCTTGGAGTATACATTGATGAATGCCTGACGTTGAAGAAACATGTGACTGTGCTACAGCAGAAAGTAGGAGCGAAAATTAGTTTATTGAATAGAGTAGGTAGGCTGGTTTGTCCGCTCACAAGGGGTCACATTTACAAACTCATGATAGCGCCTATTATGGAGTACTGCGTATCGCTCTTGACGTATGCTGACTCTGAGTCAATTAACAAGCTCCAAGTCCTACAAAATAGGGCTATGAGAGTGATACTACAGTGCGACATATACACATCGGTCGATGAAATGCGTGAAGCGCTTAATTTCATGCCCATAAATGTAAGAATAAAAAGAAAAGTACTCACGATGGTGGATAAGATGGTACGCAAAGAAATAGCCAGTGAAATGTCTGACAGAATTGAGTACGTAGGATCACAGTCTCACAGATTAACACGACAATGTAATAACATAAAAATTACAGCTACAAACTCGACGAAAGCCCGAAAAAGCTTGTTTTACAGCGGATTCGAGGCATACAATAAACTTCCACAAGAAGTGAAGGATGCCGAAAATGTAGGCACCTTCAAGAGACGTGGAACTGCGTACTTGATGAATGAACGGTGAAGCGTAGTACACCAGTGGCGTCACCGCAGACTATGAATGTATAGATGTGAAGCTTGGTGCGTGAGAACTGAGGCATGAACTATGTATATGGTATGAACGTGGCGGAGCGTGGCGCGAAATTTAAGACCGGCGTAAGTGTGAAAGTGACAAAATGAATGTGAAAGGACTGAATGGTTGAAGCGAAGAAGAATGTATGTATGATATACTGTAAATTGTATGCAACGAAATAGCCGAGGAGGCTAAAATAGACGAATTCATTCATTCATTCTCTCTCTCTCTCTCTCAATATGCCGCAATTAATCCTATCTTAATCGTGTTTTCCCATATCTTTTGTTGCAGCGGAAAACCAGAAGGAGCAACAGCGCCTGGAGCTGCGGCTGCAGCAGCTCAAATTGGAAGCGCAGCCGCAGCCGCAGCCGCAGCCAAAACCGCAGGCGCTGTCGAAAGAAGGAAAAATCAAAGATCTTCAGCAGCAGTTGGCGTCCCTTCAAAGGGAAGTCGCTGCCGCTGAAGAAGGCGCAGCGCCGACCGTCCGCAGTAAGTAATAAATTCACACAGCTTTTATGTTAAGTTTTAACACAACTTTTATCAACATTTTCATGTTTCAGATCGCCGGGGAACTAACGCGGGGCGGTCCCGCCGGAAGCGTGCGAGGCGCAGCGGGGGCGGCGGGGGTGGCGGCAAAGCCAAAACCATTATAATTAACATGTAGGTTTAAATAAAAAAAAAATGATTGAAAATATCTGCCCTAATCAATCTCATCCCTCCCAATCTCTCAATATTCATATTCTCACCTCTCTCAGTTTCTCCCAGTCTCTCTCCTCTCGCTCAGTTTCTCCCAATCTCTCTCAATTTCTCACATCTCTCTCAGTCTCTCACATGTCTCTCTCCTCTCTCCCAATCTCTCTCAATCTCTCACATCTCTTTCAGTCTCGCTCAGTTTCTCTCTTAGCTTTTTAATTCAATAAGGACACATATTTAAATCATAAATCATATCATTTTATTAATTTGAGATATTTTCATTATAAATTTGAAATAGATTAATTTATGCCTGTCGCTGAAAGCAGACAGATGCTGTCGCTGAAAGCAGACGGATTCTGTCGCTGAAAGCAGACGGATTCTGTCGCTGAAAGCAGACGGATTCTGTCGCTGAAAGCAGACGGATGCTGTCGCTGAAAACAGACGGATGCTGTCGCTGAAAGCAGACAGATTCTGTCGCTGAAAGCAGACGGATGCTGTCGCTGAAAGCAGACAGATTCTGTCGCTGAAAGCAGACGGATGCTGTCGCTGAAAGCAGACAGATTCTGTCGCTGAAAGCAGACGGATGCTGTCGCTGAAAGCAGACAGATGCTGTCGCTGAAAGCAGACAGATGCTGTCGCTGAAAGCAGACAGATGCTGTCGCTGAAAGCAGACAGATTCCTCTAATTTTCGAAGAGGCCGCCGTCCGCTTCTATGCATCGGGCAACGCGTCTTCGAAAATTAACTCTTACCCTACGCAGCATTTCCGGCGTCACGGTCCGGAATGCTTCGAGGATCAGTTCCAGTAACTGTCCTCGAGTCCTCGGCATCCGACCGTAGACGTAGTCCTTTATGTGGCCCCACAGGAGAAATCCAAGGGGGTGAGGTCCGGACTTCGTGGCGGCCATTCGATCGGCTCGTGCAGGGAAATAATCCTGTTGCCGAAGGTGGTCCGAAGGATCCTTCGGACCAATGCAGAGGTGTGCGCTGGATGGCCATCCTGCTGAAAAATTATATTAGCGCGCTCGGCGAGCGGCACATCTTCCAGAAGAACTGGTAATGTGTCGCGCAAAAATTCCGAATAGGTGCGCGCATTCACTCTACCCGGAATTATATAAGGACCGATTATTCGCTCACCAAGGATGCCGGCCCAGACCTTTACTGTCACCCAGCCCTGGACATTCGCTGACACTCGGCAGTGTGGATTTTCGACTGCGTAGTGGTGCGAATTGTGCCTGTTGAACAGCCCGGCGGTGTTAAAGCAGGCCTCATCCGTCCATAAAATTCTCCTCAGCAACGGATCTTCTGCAGCATGTAGTGGATGGACCTGAAATACAAACTGCATGTTTAAAAAATTCTGATCTGTTATACAATTGAAAAACTGTTAAATAATTATATGATTGTAATATTTTCTTATTTACCTCGTCCACCATCCACCGGCAGAAGGCTAGTCGCCTCTCATAATCTCCGGGATGCAGCCTCTGGGCTGGATGCCGCTTAAACGGCCGCATCCCGAGATCATGCTTGATGATCCGATGCACCGTCGTTTGACTCCGGTTCAAACGTCTGGCGATGCATCGGGTGCTGGTGTGAGGATCCTCACGCACCAAATCCAGCACCGCCTGGATAGTGGCGGGATCCCGTTGAAGAAGACGTCTTCTGTTGTCCTCGATGCCATTCCGCCGGAGGCGTCTCTCCAGTTGGTAAAAACTGGCTGGCGCAGGATGTATCCTATCGGGGTATCGCTCCTGATACACGAGGGCGGCCTGCCGCTGATTTCGATTGCACTCACCGTAAATCAACAGCATGTCGAGCTGATGTTCTCGCACAATCAGGTTAGCCATGTTCTCCCTTTGATGATGATACGAGAAAAGACTTTTAGATTCGCTTTTATTCGCGACGAAGTTTACCCCGTAAGATAGGATAATTAATCCGATCTGTTCGCCCTCAGCGGTAGATGAATCTATCTATCTATCTATCTATCACTCAGCGACAGCTTTCTATGTCATACCAGAATTTGCGATAAATAATTCTTTTCCGGTCCACTTTCTTTGCAAATGATCCCACACTTGGTCGGACAGTGAATCGAACCTAAATTACGCGATAGTTGACCGGAAAAGGTTAATTTGTCGCATTATGACATAGAAAGCAATTGTCTGCTTTCAGCGACAGGCATAAATTAATCTATTTCAAATTTATAATGAAAATATCTCAAATTAATAAAATGATATGATATATGATTTAAATATGTGTCCTTATTGAATTAAAAAGCTAAGAGAGAAACTGAGCGAGACTGAAAGAGATGTGAGAGATTGAGAGAGATTGGGAGAGAGGAGAGAGACATGTGAGAGACTGAGAGAGACTGGGAGAAACTGAGCGAGAGGAGAGAGATTGGGAGAGATGTGAGAGACTGAGAGAGATTGGGAGAGATTGGGAGAGAGGAGAGAGACATGTGAGAGACTGAGAGAGATGTGAGAAATTGAGAGAGATTGGGAGAAACTGAGCGAGAGGAGAGAGATTGGGAGAGATTGGGAGAGAGGAGAGAGACATGTGAGAGACTGAGAGAGATGTGAGAAATTGAGAGAGATTGGGAGAAACTGAGCGAGAGGAGAGAGACTGGGAGAAACTGAGAGAGGTGAGAATATGAATATTGAGAGATTGGGAGGGATGAGATTGATTAGGGCAGATATTTTCAATCATTTTTTTTTTATTTAAACCTACATGTTAATTATAATGGTTTTGGCTTTGCCGCCACCCCCGCCGCCCCCGCTGCGCCTCGCACGCTTCCGGCGGGACCGCCCCGCGTTAGTTCCCCGGCGATCTGAAACATGAAAATGTTGATAAAAGTTGTGTTAAAACTTAACATAAAAGCTGTGTGAATTTATTATTTACTGCGGACGGTCGGCGCTGCGCCTTCTTCAGCGGCAGCGACTTCCCTTTGAAGGGACGCCAACTGCCGCTGAAGATCTTTGATTTTTCCTTCTTTCGACAGCGCCTGCGGTTTTGGCTGCGGCTGCGGCTGCGGCTGCGCTTCCAATTTGAGCTGCTGCAGCCGCAGCTCCAGGCGCTGTTGCTCCTTCTGGTTTTCCGCTGCAACAAAAGATATGGGAAAACACGATTAAGATAGGATTAATTGCGGCATATTGAGAGAGAGAGAGAGAGAGAGAGAGAGAGAGAGAGAGAGAGAGAGAGAGAGAGAGAGACTGAACGAGACTGAGAGAGATTGAGCGAGACTTGGAGAGACTGAGAGAGACTTGGAGGGACTGAGAGAGGTTGAGAGAGCGAGATTGGAAACTTACACGAAGTGGCCGCCTGCCCGCCTCCGCTGGTGCCGCTGGTGGATGGCTTAGCTTCGTCCATATCTACGAAGAATAATAATATCTTAATTAATATATATTAATTTAACCTATGATAACCTGTATCACTTACCGTAGCTGGCGGCGTTCGTGATGGAAATGAGCCGGTTAAACAAATACCGATCCATCGCGAAATTGGCGGAGGACGATCGACACTTTCAGACATCAGCCTTATTGATTTTCTATAGGCGTAAGGCAGCACGCACACCGAGTGCGAAGCAGTCCGCAATTGAATCGCACCGCTTGATCGCATTGCTGCTGCAGACGGGCGTGCAGGTGCAGCAGCATGCGGCGTGTGATTTCACGGCGATTGACGACGAGCGCGTCTAATGCCAGCCCGTCGCAAAAGTGCAAAGGCCCGATGATGATGATCCCCGAACTAATTGGAGAACTGCTGGCTCTTTCAATATTACGCTTTATAGTAAAAAGAAAGACTAAAACTATTACGAATGACAGAATATAACAATGACAGTATTTATCATGCGTGAAACATTTTATTATGTCATCATTCGCACTCTCCCTTCCAGTGTGCTGCAGAAATATTGTCCCGGCACATTCTGCCCTTGCCGGTTAATGGGGAGACTGTCGGTATCTGGCGCGATTCGGCCAGTTGGCCCCGAGCAGTCACGCGACACCGGTGACATCACGGGGCAGGCGAGTCAATTACCGGTAAAATCAATAACTCAAAATACTATGGTAAAAAACCGATAGCTCTTACCCGAATCACCCTGTACCTTTATTTATAGTTTTAACTTTAAGTGCCTTAACTATCTGTACACTCTCTCTCTCTCGTGAGTACACTGCACGCCAGTTTTATCGCTCTTACTTCTTAGACCACTTTCTGCCGCATCTCTGCCCTGTGGGGCCTGTTACAGGTTTCAGCTTGTTCTCGATCGGCCTGCGCACATTTTGGCCTAATAATTTTATCGGCACGTCATCCAGCCGACGAGAACTCGCATACTTATTCTGTGGCTCACTTGACAGAATTTCTAACCTGCCATTAGTTTGGCAGTTAGTTTCTGTCCTTCTTACAATTTTCGAATTGTTGGGTCGCACTGTGCGCCCTCCTCGCGGACACCTACCCACGCTTGCCACCTGTCAGCGCCTACTATGGAGCGGGAACTCCCTTGTGCTAAATGTCACAAGGACATTGCGAAGGAGTCGGCCCGCTGCCCATCCTGCAAGGCCAAGATGCATCCAGGGTGCCTGAAAACTCATGCACAGGCGTGCAAGGGCGCCTTACGCTCGACCGTCATTGCGGTTGCATCTCCGCCGGACTACGTCGCCGCCTTCACCTCGGCCGCTGTTTCCCCGCTGTCTCTGCAGACCTCACGGCCTAGTGGCACTCCTGGCTTGCCGTCGCCCCTCCTTAGACCACCTGCACCAGCCCCGGTCGTCTCCGTTGCACCAGCACCCGGGTCGACTACTGCCACGCCGCCTGACATTGGCCCGCTTCAAGCAGTTGTCGATGTGGTGACAGCTACCATCACTTCGAAGCTCGACAGCTATTTGGAGGCCCAGAAGGTCCAATTTGACAACTTTGTTGCCAAACAAGAGGCGCAAATGGACGAGATGAGGTCCTGCCTCCAGTTTCTCTCCACCGCCTCCGCTCGCCACACCGACCAGCTGGCTTCGCTGGACACCCGGACCACTTCGCTGGAGTCCTGTGCCGCTTCCTCCAGCAAGCAGCTAAGTGGCCTTGCCTCCTCGGTGAAATCAGTGGAGACGTCGGTGGCCTCCAGCAAGAATGCTGTCGACGCCCAAGCTTCGGAGCTCGCTGTCGTAAAGACGCGCCTTGCTCGTATGGAGCTCGCCGCTCGATCGTGCGAGCTCTCCATTTCTGGGGTCCCGGAGTCCGTCGGCGAGGACCTTAAGTCCCTCGTGTCCCGGCTTGCGCTGGCGCTGGGAACGTCACTGGCGCGGAACCCCCACCCCCGATCGCCCGCGGACAATTCACGCGACGCTCGCTTCGCCTGCGCTTCGTAAGTCGATTATCGACGCCAAACGCGCTAAGCGCGAACTACCTGCGTCTTGCATTGACGCGTTTTTCCCCTCGGGACCCGTCCAGATAAATGAGTACCTGCCCGGCGAGATCGCGTCTCTCCTCCGCCGGTGTCGCCTGCTGGCTCGCGAGCGCGGTTGTGCTCGCGTATGGCACCGGGACGGGACCATATTTGTCAAGAAGACGGCTACCGATGCGCCGGTCAAAATCGACTCCTCTCAGGACGTCGATCGTAAGCTGGCGTGAAGTCCTGCTCCCCGTACGTCGCGCGCCCCCACTCCCGCCGCTCGCTCCGTCTTACGTTTCGGACACGTAAACGCCGAATCTCTCTGCCGCCACTTCAACACCTTTCAATCTTTTTTCGCGTCGTCAAACTATGACGTTATTGCGATTTCTGAGACTTGGCTCTCGTGCTCGATTCCCGATTCGGAGTGTGCCCTTCCTGGGTACTCGCTTCTCAGATGTGACAGATATGGCAGAACGGGTGGAGGCGTCTGCCTATATATTCGCGATACTTTCTCGACCTCTATAATCGCGTCCTCCCCTCGCTCTCAACTCTCCGGCCCGAAATATCTTTTTGCGGAGGTGGTCATCCCCTCTGCCGGCACTCTTCTAGTGGGGGTCGTTTATCGCCCCCCGCATGTTCCTCTTGCTAACTTTGAACCGGTGTTCGCCGACATCGTTTCGGACTTCCCGAACAAGGTTGTTCTGGGCGACTGGAACGCGAACATGGGTTCACAGTCCTTCGATGCGATCTACCTTGGAGGGCTTTTCTCCCGCCTCAACCTCTACTCTATCCCCTATTCTCCTACTTTTCACACTTCTTTCTCCTCCACTTGGCTTGACCTTGGGCTTGTGGATGACTCTAGCAGGGTAGCTTCTTTCTCTCAAAGTAAAGAGCCTCACTGCTCTAATCATGACTTAATTTCGCTAGAGTACGTCCTAACTTCTCGGGTTATTCCAACCACTGACCTTCGTCGTAGACATGGTTCCATCAATCGTGACGCGCTACTCGATGACATCTCGCAGCTTAGCTGTGTTCGTCGTGTTTCGAACTCCTGTGAGAGCAGCGTTGATCAGTTGGTGGACGACTTCAATGCGGGACTGCTCCGAGTCCTCGACGAGCATGCCCCGCTTAGACCTCTGCGTATTCGACGGCCTCCTGCTCCTTGGATTACTCCTGAGATCCGAGCCGAGATGCGTTCTCGTGACTCACTCAGGAGATCTTTCCGACGAACTGCTAACCCGGAAACTTGGGCTCTTTACAGGGCCTCTCGTAACCGGGTGCAGTCCCTTCTGGTGCGAGCCAGATCCTCCTTTCTTTTCTCCCACTTCTCTACTCCTAAGCACCCGAATGATATTTGGCGAGAGCTGAAGTCATTCGGTGTCCTCCCTCCCTCTCACTCTCCTCTTCCCTCTCACTTGTCTCCGGACGATCTCAACTCGTTCTTCCTCTCTGCGCACTCTTCCTCCCCACCGGCCGTCCCCGCATGTCTATCGCTGTCTAACTGTGTCTCCGACGATTCGCGTTTCTATTTTTCCCCCGTTACGGAGGAAATGCTTGCTCGCGCTGTGCGCCTTACTAACTCATCCATCTCGCCCTCGGACGATCTGAGTGCGAGATTTCTTTTACTCTCTCTTCCTGTGTTGTTCTCTGCCATTCTGCAGGTCTTCAACTCCTCTCTTGCTTTCTCTACTTTCCCCGCTGCCTGGCGAAAAGCCATCATCTCTCCGATCCCCAAGAAACCGAATGCTTCTGCTCCTGCCGATTTCCGCCCTATCTCTCTTCTTCCTGAGCTGTCTAAGATCCTCGAGAGGGTTGTCCTCCATGATATCCAGAGTTTTCTCAATAGCTCTGGACAGCTGGACCCCTCCCAACATGGTTTTGTAAAAAACCGATCTACACAGACGGCTCTCCTGACGTTCCTGGACGACGTCCGTCTTGCTGCTGACCAGCGGATGGTCACAGTCCTGGTGTGTCTTGACTTTTCCAAGGCCTTTGACACTGTAGACCACTCACTTCTACTTACTAAACTCCACTCTTTCAATTTCTCTTTTCCGGTCTTACAGTGGATCTGGTCCTACCTCTCCAATAGGGCACAGGCAGTCAGAATCGGACGGTGTCTCTCCCGTTGGTCCCCGGTCCACTCGGGCGTGCCGCAAGGTTCCGTCCTTGGACCGTTCCTCTTTTCTCTCTATATCCAGGATCTCGACTCTGTCATTAAGCACTCCAAGGTGATTAAGTACGCGGACGATGTACAATTATACATCTCCGCACCTTATAGTGAGCTGGACGACGCGATTAGGAGGATCAACTCTGACCTTGCCAGCGTCTCTGGCTGGTCCACAATGAACTCTCTTTCTCTTAACGTTTCTAAAACGCAGTGTATGATGCTCGGCTCTGCTCGTGCTCTGGGCCTGCAGCTTGTTTCCGGTGCTCCCCTGGTTCAGATGGGTGGTACGCCCATCCCGTACGCCTCTAAGGTTGTCTCGCTGGGCCTGCACATCTCGCCCACTCTCGACTGGGGTGATCACACTGGGCACATCTGCAGAAAGGTCTATGGTGCGCTTGCGGGGCTTCGACGTCACAGCACTGCGCTGCCGCGGAGCCTTAAAATCAAGCTCATATCTTCCCTCATTCTGCCACATCTCGATTACTGCTGCCTAACTCTACTGGGCATTGGTGTAACCAGCGAGTTGCGCCTCCAACGTGCGCTGAACGCCTGCGTGCGTTTCATTTATGGCGTTCCTCGTGACGCGCATATCACGCCCTACTATGTGCGCCTAGGCTGGCTGAAAGTTCGGGAACGAAGGCTCCTCTTTCTCGGAGTCAGCATTTTCCGGGCTCTCAAGTCGAGTCAGCCGCACCACCATCGGGGCTGGCTCACGCCTAGGGTTGCGGGGTCGTCTGGGCGGCCCTCTCGTCAGAGGGGCCCCCTCTTTGTGGTGCCAACACACCGAACCTCCTTTTTTGGGGCCTCGTACCGCGTTTGTGGGCCCCAGTTCTGGAATGGCCTTCCACCTACCATCCGGGAGTGTGATAGCGAGGCGGCTTTCAAAACTGCTCTGTGGGCCTTCCTCATGGAGCAGTACACGTAGGGTTCTCTTAGCTCTTAGTTTCTTTTTCTTTAATTTCTCCTCCTACGACGTGCGGGGCTGATTTGCCTTTTCCTGACCTTTTTGCGTGCGCTTATTTTTTCTATATTTTTCTATGTTATTTTTTATTTTTCTATGTTATTTATTACTTTCTGTGTAATTCTTCTTTGTTAACACGTCCTGAGAGGGCTATTTTGTTGCCCTAGGACGAAATATATATATTCATATTCTCTCTCTCTCTCTCTCTCTCTCTCGTGAGTAGACTCCACGCACTTTTCTTCGCTCCTACTTTTAGAGCCATTTTCTGCCGGTTCTCTGCCCCGTGGGGCCTGTTCCAGGTTTTGAGCGTATTCTCGATCGGCCCGCCTACACTTTGGCCTATTTACTTCATCGGCCTCTTACCTAGCCGACGAGAATACGCCCTATCTTTCTGTGCCAAATTGACAGAAATTCTAACCCCCAATTACTGGGTCGGTTAATTTTTGTCGCCTGGGAAATTTGAATTGGTCAACCTACACCCACGCCCTCCTGCTAACCGCTGCTACGGGTGCCACCTGTCATACATCACCTAGCCGCCTCAACCTAACCTGCTATGGAACGACTGACAGCTTGCGCCAAGTGTCGCAAAGATATTGCGAAGGAGGTGGTCACCTGCTCCTCCTGCAAGGGCAAGATGCACCCTGGGTGCCTCAAATCGCATTCATCTGCGTGCAAGGGCGCCCTGATGCCTGCGATGCCTAGCCCGACTGTCGCTGTCCCCAGCTTACCACAGCGATCTACTGCCTCCGCCGTCGCCTCAGCGGCAACCTCACCTGCTGCTTCTGCTACGGCCTCCTCTCTGCCGCCCGCTCCGGTGCCTGCCCCGGGTAGGGTCACGTCGGTGGACATCAGTGGACTTACTGCCATTATTGAGGTGCTAGCTAACAAGCTTGATAGCTTTATGGCAGACCAGCGGAACCAGATGACAGAGTTGAAGTCTTGCCTACAAGTCCTGTCCGCGACTTCAACTCAACACGCCGGCATGATTGCTGATCTAGACGGCCGCACTTCATCGTTGGAATCAAGGGTGAGTGCGACTGACTCGCAGCTCGCCAACCTTTCGTCCGTCGCGAGCTCTCTTACTGTGACCAAAAAGGCCGTGGATAGCCAGGCCTTGGAGGTTACGACGCTCAATCGGCGACTCGCCAGGCTCGAGCTCGCTGACCGTTCCAGCGATATATCAATATCGGGAATCCCAGAGACCTCTGCCGAGGATCTTAAGACGCTCGTGACTCGGCTTGCGTACTGCCATATCCCCCAGTGATGTGGTCTCCGTCTCGCGCCTGCGCGGGACGCCCACCGTTGATCGGCCGCGCATGATCGTCGCGCACCTATCGTCTGCCTCCGTGCGGGACTCTTTACTTGCCGCTAAGCGCACGAAGCGCGATCTCTCCGCTTCGGCGATCGATCCTGCCTTCCCAACTAGGGCCGTGCATGTTAACGAGTTCCTGCCCCGGGAGCTATCCGTACTTCTTAGGCAATGTCGCGCGATTGCCCGAGAGCGTCGTTATTCGCGCGTCTGGCACCGGAAAGGGAGCGTTTTCATTAAGAAAACGGACTCCAGTGCTCCGATCCGGATCGACTCCTCGGCTGAGCTAGAGTTTAAGTTAGAATGATGTCCGGTCCCCCATGCGTCGCCTTCAGTTCGCCCCCTACGCCTCGGACACATTAATGCCGAGTCTCTTGCGCGGCATTTTGTTCCCTTCGCGTCTTTCTTCTCTTTCTCGTCTTACGACATCATCGCGGTTACGGAGACTTGGCTCTCCCCCTCTACTCCAAGCTCTGTCTGCTCGCTACCGGGCTATACTCTCCTTCGGTGTGATAGGAATGGCAGAATGGGTGGAGGCGTCTGCCTCTTTATTCGCGATTCCTTCCCGACTACAGTAATCGCGTCTTCCTCTCACAGTCAGTTTTTCGGCCCCGAATATCTTTTTGCAGAGGTGGTTATCCCCTCTGCCGGCTCTCTTCTTGTGGGGGTGGTTTATCGCCCCCCGCACGCTCCTCTCTCGAACTTTGAGCCCGTGTTCGCCGACATCGTCTCGGACTTCCCGAATAAGGTCATTCTGGGCGACTGGAACGCGGACATGTGCTCTCAGTCCTTCGACGCGACTTACCTTGGAGGACTCTTTTCTCGTCTTAACCTCTACTCTATCCCCTATTCTCCCACCTTTCGCACCTCCTCCTCTTCCACTTGGCTTGACCTCGGGCTTGTTGACGACTCTAGCAGGGTAGCTTCTTTCTCGCAAAGTACAGAGCCCCATTGCTCTAATCATGATCTAATTTCGCTAGACTACGTTTTAACTTCTCGGGTAATTCCTACCACTCATCTCCGTCGTAGGTATGGTGCCATCTCTCGTGACGCGCTGCTCGATGACATCTCGCAGCTTAGCTGTGTTCGTCTTGTATCGAACTCTTGTGAGAGTGGCGTTGATCGGTTGGTGGATGATCTCAATGCGGGTCTGCTCTTGGTTCTCAACGAGCATGCACCGCTCCGAACTCTTCGCTTTCGACGGCCTCCTGCTCCCTGGATCACCCCTGAGATCCGAGACGAGATGCGCTTGCGTGACTCGCTCAGGAGATCTTTCCGGCGTACTGCTAACCCGGGTGCTTGGGCTCTCTACCGAGCCTCACGTAACCGGGTACAGTCTCTTCTGGTGCGAGCCAGATCTTCTTTCTTGTTCCTCCACTTCTCTTCCCCCAGGCGTTCGTATGATCTTTGGCGTGAGCTGAGATCATTCGGTGTCCTTCCCTCCTCACACATTCCCCCTCCCTCTCACCTGTCTCCGGACAGTCTCAATTCTTTCTTTCTCACCGCTCATGCCCCCTCCCCACCGGCCGTCCCTGCTTGCCTCTCAATGGCTCACCATACCTCCGCTGATTCGCGTTTCTACTTCTCCCCCGTCACGGTGGAGAGCCTTGCTCGCGCTGTGCGCCTTTCTAACTCGTCGATCTCGCCCTCGGATGAGCTGAGTGCGAGATTTCTGCTTCTCTCTCTCCCTGCTATCTTCTCTACTGTACTTCAACTCTTTAACTCTTCTTTTACTTTCTCCATTTTTCCTAATGCCTGGCGTAAAGCCATCATCACCCCTATCCCGAAAAAACCCAATGCCTCTGCTCCTGCCGACTTTCGCCCTATTTCACTCCTTCCTGAGCTGTCCAAGATCTTCGAGAGGGTTGTCCTCCACGATATCCAGGGTTTCCTCAGTAGCTCTGGGATGTTGGACCCCTCGCAACATGGTTTTGTGAAAAACCGATCTTGTCAGACGGCTCTCCTGACACTCCTGGACGATGTCCGTTTTGCTGCTGACCAGCGGATGGTCACAGTCCTGGTGTGTCTTGATTTTTCTAAGGCCTTTGATACCGTAGACCACTCTATTCTTCTATCGAAGCTCCACTCTCTTAATTTCTCTCTTCCGGTCTTACGGTGGATCTGGTCTTACCTCACAAACAGGGTTCAGGCAGTCAGAGTCGGACGGTGTATCTCCTCTTGGTCCCCGGTCCATTCGGGCGTGCCGCAGGGTTCCGTCCTTGGTCCGTTTCTCTTCTCTCTCTACATCCAGGATCTCAATTCCGCTATCAAGTTCTCCAAGGTCATAAAATACGCGTATGATGTGCAATTGTACATCTCCGCGCCTTACTGTGAGTTGGAGGGTGCTATTACAAAGATCAACTCTGACCTCGCTGGTGTCTCTGCCTGGTCTGCAATGAATTCTCTCTCTCTTAATGTCTCGAAAACGCAGTGCCTGATGCTCGGCTCTGCTCGTGCCCTGGGCCTGCAGTTTGTCTCTGGCGCTCCCCTGGTCCAGATGGGTGGTATGCCCATCCCGTACGCCTCTCAGGTTGTCTCGCTGGGCCTGCACATCTCGCCCTCCCTCGACTGGGGCGATCACGCCGGTCACATCTGCAGCAAGGTCTATGGTGCGCTTGCGGGACTTCGACGTCATAGTACTGCGCTACCGCGGAGCCTAAAGACTAGGCTCGTATCCTCCCTCATTCTGCCACACCTAGATTATTGCTGTCTAGCTCTCCTTGGGCTCGGCGTCACAAGCGATCTGCGCCTCCAGCGTGCGCTGAACGCCGCCGTGCGTTTCATTTTCGACCTTCCACGCGATGCGCATATTACGCCCTACTATCGACGGTTAGGGTGGCTTAAGGTCCGGGAGAGGAGACTTCTCTTCCTTGGACTGAGCATTTTCCGGGCTCTCAACGCCGACGAGCCGACATTCTTTCGGGCTTTTCTCACGTCCAGGGTAGCGGTTGGCTATCCGACTCGACAGAGAGGCCCTCTTTTCCGCGTGCCTATACACCGCACAAGTTTCTGCGGGGCCGCGTACGCAGTGCGTGGTCCTCTTTTCTGGAACTCACTCCCACCTTCGATTAGGGAGTGTAACAGCGAGATGGCCTTCCGGAGAGCGTTAATGGCTTACTTCCTCGACTCCTATGAGGACTGACTCTTGTCACCTCTCTGCTTTTTCTGTTGCTGCGACTGCATGGGGTGTTCTTATATTCTTATATTCTTATATTGTATATATTGTATGCTATAATTGTATATTATTTCCTCTGCTTCTGCGTGCGTGCATGCTACTGCTTGCTGCTTTTATCCTAGTTTATAAGCTCATTGTAATGTACATATCTCTTCTGTATACTTTTTTTTGGCCTGAGAGGACTACTTAGTCCTAGGACAATAAACCTAGTCTAGTCTAGTCTCGTGAGTACACTGCACGCCAGTTCTATCGCTCTTACTTCTGAGACCATTTTCTGCCGCATCTCTGCCCTGTGGGGCCTGTTTCAGGTTCAGCTTGTTCTCGATCGGCCTGCGCACATTTTGGCCTAATAATTTTATCGGCACGTCATCTAGCCGACGAGAACTCGCCTACTTACTCTGTGGCTCACTTGACAGAATTTCTAACCTGCCATTATTTTTGGGCAGTTAGCTTTCTGTCCTTGGGAAATTTTGAACTGTCGGGTCGTACTGTGCGCCCTCTTCGCGGACATCCGCCCACGCCTGCCACCTGTTTAGTGCCAACCATGGAGCGGGAACTCCCTTGTGCGAAATGTCACAAAGACATTGCCAAGGAGTCGGCCCGCTGCCCCTACTGCAAGGCTAAAATGCACCCAGGATGCCTCAAAACGCATGCACCGGCGTGTAAAGGTGCTCAAAGACCCACCGTCATTGCGGTTGCGTCGCCTCCGGTCGCCTCCACCTTGGCCGCTGCCTCACCGGTGCCACTGCCTCTGCCTGTGCCCAGTATATCTGCGGGGGAACCTTCGGACATTACATCACTGACAGCCGCAGTCCAAACCCTAGCTACAACGCTGACCAGCTTCATGGCTGACCAGCGTGCTCAGATGGACAAGCTGCAAGCCTGTATGGAGATGTTGGCCACCACATCTGCGCAGCAGGCGGACAAGCTGACGCAGCTCGACAGCCGCACCACCTCTCTTGAGACCCAGGCCAGCACCAGCAGCACTCAGCTTACTGGACTCTCCACCGCAGTTAAGTCCGCGCACACCGAATCTAAGGCTGTTGCGGCCAAACAGTCCGCCCTAACCTCCGAGCTTGACTCGGCGAAGGCGCGTATCGCCCGGCTGGAGCTCGGTGCTCGCTCCTGTGAGCTCACCATCTCGGGTGTCCCAGAGGCCTCTGGTGAGGATCTCCGAAGCCACGTTCTTCGTGTGGCGCTGGTGTTAGGAGCTCCCCTTACTGCGACTGACGTCATTGCCGTATCGCGCCTGCGCGGTACCCCCTCCGTGGATCGGCCGCGCACAATCCATGTTAAGCTAGCCACCACCGCTGTCCGCAACACGCTCCTAGCCGCTAAGCGTGCGAAGCGGGATCTCTCCGCGTCTACCGTCGACCCGTCGTTCACCTCTGGCTCTCTATACGTTAATGAGTTTCTGCCCCGGAATATCTCCTCGCTGCTCAAGCGTTGCCGCCCGCTCGCCCGTGAGCGCAGCTTCTTTCGCGTCTGGCATAGGGACGGGAGCGTCTTCGTCAAGAAGACTGACTCATCTGCCCCCATCAGAATTGATTCTGACAGGGACATAGCAGCCAAACTCGCGTGAAGCAGGGGTCCCCTACGTCGCCGCTTAATCGTCCCCCCGCCGCTCCCTTACTCCGTCTTGCGCATGTGAACGCGCAGTCTCTCGCCGCGCATTTCGATACCTTTGCGTCGTTTTTCTTGCGCTCCACACTTGACGTGATCGCGGTATCCGAGACCTGGCTATCACACACCAGCCCTGGTACCAGCTGCGTCTTGCCCGGCTACTCTCTACATAGGTGCGATAGGTATGGTAGAATGGGCGGAGGCGTCTGCCTGTATATTCGTGATTCTTTCTCGGTCACTGTAGTCGCGTCCTCCTCTCGCTCTCTATTTTCTGGTCCCGAGTTTTTATTTCTTGAGGTGATCATTCCCTCTGTCAGTTCTATTCTTGTGGGTGTCGTCTACCGTCCCCCACACGCTCCTCTTTCTGATTTTGAGCCAGTGTTCGCCGACATCGTCTCGGACTTCCCAAACAAGGTCGTTCTTGGCGACTGGAACGCGGACATGAGCTCTCAGTCCCCTGACGCGAACTACCTTGGAGGACTTTTCTCCCGTCTCAACCTCTACTCTATCCCCTACTCTCCTACTTTTCACACTTCTTTCTCCTCCACTTGGCTTGACCTTGGGCTTGTGGATGATTTTAGCAGGGTTGCTTCTTTTTCCCAAAATAAAGAGCCTCATTGCTCTAATCATGATTTAATTTCGGTAGAATACATCTTAACTTCTCGGGTTACTCCAGCCAATGATCTTCGTCGTAGATATGGTTCTGTCAATCGTGACGCGCTACTCGATGACATCTCGCAGCTTAGCTGTGTTCGTCGTGTTTCGAACTCCTGTGAGAGCAGCGTGGATCGGTTGGTGGACGACTTCAATGCGGGACGGCTCCGAGTCCTCGACGAGCATGCCCCGCTTACACCTCTGCGTATTCGACGGCCTCCTGCTCCTTGGATTACTCCTGAGATCCGAGCCGAGATGCGGTCTCGCGACTCACTCAGGAGGTCTTTCCGACGAACTGCTAACCCGGAACCTTGGGCTCTTTACAGGGCCTCTCGTAATCGGGTGCAGTCTCTCCTGGCGCGAGCCAGATCTTCCTTTCTCTATTGCCATTTTCCACACCTAGACGTCCGAATGATCTTTGGCGCGAGCTTAAGTCGTTCGGCGTCCTTCCTCCTTCTCCTTCTGCTCCTCCGTCTCTTTCTGCTCCTTCGTTGCTATTAAATGCATCTGAGTGAGTGTCTTTGCCTCATCTACTCTTTTCAAGATCCTTCCATTGTCATGTATTTAATGAATCTTCTTTACCAGCTCAAGGGCTGCATCCGAAGATGTTGCAGAAGCTATGGTAATAGATCTAGAACCAGAAGATCTAAATCTAGAATCCTTCATGCCCGGATCTGTTGTAAATCCCGTGAGGAAGCACAAATGGCACATGTTGTCTCATCGAGCGCTGTATCCAGAAAAGCCGTTACCACCCGTGGAAAATTATTTATTAGAGGCCCTCAAAGTCCCATCGATCGAGGAAAAATGCAAAAAGCCCTTAGAGTTGGTCAAATCGTTGTTCCGCACGGAAAAATTGGTGCTGAAGAAAAAGGGGCAGTAAGTGCTATTTGTTTTACTTCTTTTATCAAGAAAGTATACAAATAGCTACAACTAATCTATATTTCTTAAAGGCAGGCAAACTCTGCTGATGATAATGCTAAGGAGACAGCAACTGGAGAGAAACAAGAATCGGCTATGGATACAGCTGTGCTCTGAATGCAGTTCCGGATGATCTCATGATTGATATGTCGGACCTGGATTTGGATGATTTAGTATGGATCTATATGACTTTAAAAATGTTTTTAAAATGGAGCTGTGTTAAATTATTTTTTCCCCCAGGATACTATATAAGTAACATGGTTCTGTTACTTATACCTGCCGCCAAGACGGCATCTCGGTGGATCAACTTGATGTTTGTTGTAGAGGCACATGAGGCAAATATGCAATACTCGAGTGGTCCAAGATGTTATCAACTCTGCGGATTCACAAAGATAGCTTATATTGGTATTGATCGATGGGCTCATGCCAGTAGTACACGCGCTGTTTTCCCTAGTACAAAAGTAAAAATCCTCAATCATTAAAATCAAGTCTGTGGTATTCTATTGTACAAACCAAAATGCTATTTCAGATAGTGGAAGCCGAATTTTACTCCTTGGTTGAAGTAATGGCAACTAAGCACCTGGCTGCTGTTGTGCGTAAAGGACATGACACAAATATGGGGTCAACGATGGTTGCACTGTTTCCTTGTCGTCAGTTCTACTGAACCATGGGTAATACGACTTTATCTATGAATCTGCTTTTCGTAGCGCTTGGTGGAAATTACACTGCCGTATAGGGAGGACAGCAGAATACTGGTAACCCGGCCAATGATAGGGGTATTAAAAGAAGCAACGAAAGAGCAACATGAGGCCGTTGATAGTTTGTTAGATTCGTTGCTATTAAATGCATCTGAGTGAGTGTCTTTGCCTCATCTACTCTTTTCAAGATCCTTCCATTGTCATGTATTTAATGAATCTTCTTTACCATCCCAAGGGCTGAATCCGAAGATGTTGAAGAAGTTATGGAAGTAGAACAAGATCTAGAACCAGAAGATCTAAATCTAGAATCCTTCATGCCTGGATCTATGGGAAATCCCGGGAGACAGCACAAATGGCACATGTTGTCTCATCAGGCACTGAATCCGGAAAAGCCTGGATACAGGCTTGATGCTCTAGCTATAGTGTCTGCTGATCTGATGATTGATATGTCGGACCTGGATTTGGATGATTTGGTATGGATCTATGTGACTTTAAAAATGTTTTTAAAATGGAGCTGTGTTAAATTATTTTTTTCCCCAGGATACTATATAAGTAACATGGTTCTGTTACTTATATCTGCCGCCAAGACGGCATCTCGGTGGATCAACTTGATGTTTGTTGTAGAGGCACATGAGGCAAATATACAATACTCGAGTGGTCCAAGATGTTATCAACTCCGCGGATTCACAAAGATAGCCTATATTGGTATTGATCGATGGGCTCATGCCAGTAGTACACGCGCTGTTTTCCCTAGTACAAAAGTAAAAACCCTCAATCATTAAAATCAAGTCTGTGGTATTCTATTGTACAAACCAAAATGCTATTTCAGATAGTGGAAGCCGAATTTTACTCCTTGGTTGAAGTAATGGCAACCAAACACCTGGCTGCTGTTGTGCGTAAAGGACATGACACAAATATGGGGTCAACGATGGTTGCACTGTTTCCTTGTCGTCAGTTCTACTGAACCATGGGTAATACGACTTTATCTATGAATCTGCTTTTCGTAGCGCTTGGTGGAAATTACACTGCCGTATAGGGAGGACAGCAGAATACTGGTAACCCGGCCAATGATAGGGGTATTAAAAGAAGCAACGAAAGAGCAACATGAGGCCGTTGATAGTTTGTTAGATTCGTTGCTATTAAATGCATCTGAGTGAGTGTCTTTGCCTCATCTACTCTTTTCAAGATCCTTCCATTGTCATGTATTTAATGAATCTTCTTTACCATCTCAAGGGCTGAATCCGAAGATGTTGAAGAAGTTATGGAAGTAGAACAAGATCTAGAACCAGAAGATCTAAATCTGGAATCCTTCATGCCTGGATCTATGGGAAATCCCGTGAGACAGCACAAATGGCACATGTTGTCTCATCGGGCGCTGAATCCGGAAAAGCCGTTACCACCCGTGAACGATTAAATATTACAGGCCCTCAAAGTTCCATCAATCGAGGAAAAATGCAAAGAGCCCTTGCAGTTGATCAAATGACTGTTCCGCATGGAAAAATTGGTGCCGAAGAAAACGGGGCAGTAAGGCAAACTCTGATGATGACGATGCTAAGGAGAAAGCAGCTAGAAAGAAACAAGAACAGGCTATGGATAAAGCTGATGCTATGGATACAGTTCCCGATAATCTGATGATTGATATGTCGGACCTGGATTTGGATGATTTGGTATGGATCTATGTGACTATAAAAATGTTTTTAAAATGGAGCTTTTAAATTATTTTTTTCCCCAGGATACTATATAAGTAACATGGTTCTGTTACTTATATCTGCCGCCAAGACGGCATCTCGGTGGATCCGTTAATAATGACAAGCCAACGTTCACCAAGAATACCACCGTATTCTCGACAAATTTCTCGTTATTTGTCTTAAGCATTATACACTTCATTAGCATTATATTTATAATATGATAACGATCGTTATTTGTCTCATCCCGCTTTGACAAGCCAACGTACACCAAGCATATTATTATATATTATATATATATTTTATTTTCATTAAAATAATGCGTCTAGAAGACTCGGGAGAATCTGCAAGTTGTCATAAGCATTTAGATGGAATCTTACCAATATTGTATTAATAAAAAAACATTACACCGCTTATACCTTCTCGGTACTACCGCGACACTTATACCCCTCATGAACTGAAGTTTCTCGTTGGAGTTCAAAATTAATAAAACAAGTTCTGAGTTGATTAACTTATTCAAAAGAGTATTAGTTATTTCGAAACTCTTCAAATCATCCTCGGAGTGCCACTTCGAAACAGGGAACTTCGGTTTTTCTTGAACACTGAATCAACGTGTCCCAGAGCTAATCTGTAATAAAGAGAGTTTGAATAACGCGGGTTTTAGTCAAATCCACTCCTCGACCCGCAACAAATTGGCGCGCAGTCGATTTATATCTGTGTGAAACAAACGGATTCTCGGTACTGTTATTTTTTCGTTTTACGAGATCCTGCGTATACCGCCCTTACTTCATCCTCTCCGTTAGACCGTTAGACCGCTGGAGCCTCGTGCCGTTTCATTAGTACTGCGTGTGACAAGTAAAGTATCGGTCGACATCGCCTTTAAGGGGTCATATATGCCAGGCACGTCATGAAATAAGTAAAGGTTTGTTAATTTATTGTCCTATTAATACATCCTGTTATTAAGTTTCTATCATGTGTCCGTTATTGTACATACTTTGAAGTATTTTCTCTGAAAAATACAAATAAATAACTAGGTTATGTACGACGTAACTGGCATCGTCTTAATTCAAATTGCAACATGCGGTGGTCAACGTATCTTGGTCAATTTAGAATGATTCGCGATTCTACTTCTCCCCCGTCACGGAGGAGAGTCTTGCTCGCGCTGTGCGCCTTGTTAATTCGCCTATCTCTCCCTCGGATGCTCTAAGTGCAAGATTTCTGCTTCTCTCTTTTCCCGCTATTTACTACACTGTGCTCCAGATTTTCAACTCTTCTATTACTTTTTCTGTCTTCCCTCGCGCCTGGCGCAAAGCCATAATTACTCCGATCCCCAAACGACCGAACGCAGCTGCTCCTGCCGACTTTCGTCCTATCTCCCTGCTACCTGAGCTGTCCAAGATCCTTGAGAGGGTTGTCCTCAATGATATGCAGAGTTTCCTCAGTAGCTCTGGAAAGTTGGACCCCTCGCAACATGGTTTTGTGAAAAACCGATCTTGTCAGACGGCTCCCTTGACACTCCTGGACGACGTCCGTCTTGCTGCTGACCAGCGGATGGTCACAATCCTGGTGTGTCTTGATTTTTCCAAGGCCTTTGACACTGTAGACCACTCTCTTCTTCTTTCTAAACTCCACTCTCTAAACTTCTCTCTTCCGGTCTTACAGTGGATCTGGTCCTACCTTTCTGATAGGACACAGGCAGTCAGAATCGGACGGTCTCTTTCCCGTTGGTCCCCGGTCCTATCGGGCGTGCCGTAAGGCTCCGTCCTTGGTCCGTTCCTATTCTCTCTGTACATCCATGACTTGAATTCTTCTATAAAGTTCTCCAAGGTGGTTAAATACGCGGACGACGTACAAATGTATATCACAGCGCCATACTATGAGTTGGACGACGCGATTACAAGGATCAACTCTGACCTTGCTGGCGTCTCTGGCTGGTCCTCTCTGCACTCTCTTTCTTTAAACGTTTCTAAAACGCAGTGCTTGATGCTCGGTACCCCTCGTGCCCTGGGCCTGCAGTATGTTTTTGGTGCTCCCCTGGTTCAGGTGGGTGGTATGCCCATCCCGTACGCCTCTAAGGTTGTCTCGCTGGGCCTGCACATATCGCCCTCCCTTGACTGGGGCGATCACACCGGTCACATCTGCAGCAAGGTCTATGGCGTGCTTGCGGGTCTCCGTCCTCACAGGGCTGCGTTGCCGCGGAGCCTAAAGATAAAGCTCATATCCTCCCTCGTCCTGCCACACCTGGACTACTGCTGCCTTGCTTTGCTTGGCATCGGTCCCACGTCTGAGCTCCGTCTTCAGCGTGCGCTGAACGCCTGCGTGCGTTTTATTTTTAACGTTCCTCGCGACGCGCATATCACCCCGTACTTCTTGCGTCTGGGGTGGCTGAAGGCTCGGGAGAGAAGGCTCCTATTTCTCGGAGTAAGCGTTTTCCGGGCACTCAACTCTAGGCAGCCACATCATCTGCGGGACTGGCTCACACCTAACGCTGCAGGCTCGTCAGGGAGACCCTTTCGCCAGAGGGGCCCCCTCTTTCTGGTGCCCACTCACCGCACCTCCTTCCTCGGGGCCTCGTACCGTGTTAGTGGTCCCCAGTTCTGGAACGCTCTTCCAGCGAGCATTCGGTCTTGTGACTGCGAGAGTGCGTTCAAAAGGGCTCTTGTAGGCCACCTGCTTGCGGGCTATCTTGCGTGACCTCTAACTCTAACTTTTTGCGATGCGCGGGTCTATCTTTGTTATTTTTTTATTATTCTTGTTTTACTTTTATATTTATATTCTCTCTCTCTCTCCCGTGAGTACACTGCACGCTAGTTTTGTCGCTCTTCCTTTTGGACCTCTTTCTGCCGCTGTTCTGCCCTGTGGGGCCTGTTTCAGGTGCGTGCTTGATTCTCGATCGGCCTGCCTTTATTTTGGCCTATAAATTATATTCGACTCTCTACCTGCCGACGAGAATTTCTTCCGTGGGGAGCGTGACTGTGCCCGTGCCTGTCAGGTGTGTCAAATGTGGGAAAGACATCAAGAGGGACGTCAGCTCCTGCCCGACATGCATGGGTTTCACGCATCCCGGGTGCCTGCCGACCCACCAGGCTGCCTGCAAGCCCACCGGCACTCGTTCGTCCGTCATCATCACCGCAGGGCCTTCACCTTCATCTTCTGCTGCCACTACCGCTGCTGTCCCGGCCGCCTCTGTGCTAACCAGGCAGGCGCCTGCGCCTCCTGCTACCACGCCGGCTGATGTCGGCCCCTTCGCAGCAGTCATCGAAGCCCTGACTGACTCCATTTCCAAGAAATTGGATAATTTCGTGGCCGCCCAGAAGCTCCAGCTGGACAGCTTCATGGCAGACCAGAGGACGCAGATGAACGAGGTCAAATCGTGCCTGCAGCTTCTCTCCACTGCATCTGCCCAACACTCTGAGAAGCTGGCCTCGCTTGACAGCCGCACCACCTCCTTAGAAGCGGACTCTGCATCCGCCGGCCAACAAATCAGTGCTCTCTCTTCGGTGGTTGCGTCCTCGACGGCCGACACAAGGAAGCTTGTGTCCTGCCAGGCTTCGGAGCTCAATGGGCTCAAATCGCGGCTCGCTCGCGTGGAGCTCGCCTCCCGTGCGTGCGACTTGTCAGTCTCTGGGCTCCCGGAGACCCCCGGTAAGGATCTCAGGTCCCTAGTGTCCCGGCTCGCGCAGGCGCTGGGAACTGCTCTGGCGCCCGGCGACGTGGTATCTGCATCCCGTATGCGTGGTACCCCCACCGTGGATCGTCCCCGTACGATCCACGTGTCTTTCGCCTCCCCGGCCGTGCGAAACGCGCTGCTCGCTGCCAAACGAGCCAAGCGTGACCTTCCGGCGTCTACTGTTGACGCTTCTTTTCCGGCGGGACTCGTACTCGTCAACGAGTACCTCCCGAAAGAGCTTGCCAGTCTCCTCAAGCGGTGTCGCCAGCTTGCTCGTGAGCGCGGTTTTCTTCGCGTATGGCCCCGGGATGGGGCAATTTTCGTCCAAAAGGCGGCTTCCGACGCGCCGGTCAAGATCGACTCCCTTCAGGACGTCGATCGAAAGCTAGCGTGAAGGCCTGCTCCCCGTACGTCGCGCGCCCCAACTCCTGCTGCTTGCTCCGTCCTATTTTTCGGGCACGTAAACGCCGAATCTCTCTGCCGCCACTTCACCGCTTTTCAAACTTTCTTTGCGTCGTCAACCTACGATGTTATTGCGGTTTCTGAGACTTGGCTCTCGTGCTCGATTCCCGATTCTGAGTGTGCCCTTCCTGGGTACTCGCTTCTCAGGTGTGACAGATATGGCAGAACGGGCGGAGGCGTCTGCCTATATATTCGCGATACATTTTCGACCTCTGTAATCGCGTCCTCCTCTCGCTCTCAACTCTCCGGCCCGGAATATCTCTTTGCGGAGGTGGTCATTCCCTCTGCCGGCACTCTTCTAGTGGGGGTCGTTTATCGCCCCCCGCATGTTCCTCTTGCTAACTTTGAACCGGTGTTCGCCGACATCGTTTCGGACTTCCCGAACAAGGTTGTTCTGGGCGACTGGAACGCGAACATGGGCTCACAGTCTTTCGATGCGATCTACCTTGGAGGGCTTTTCCCCCGTCTCAACATCTACTCTATCCCCTATTCTCCTACTTTTCACACTTCTTTCTCCTCCACGTGGCTTGACCTTGGGCTTGTGGATGACTCTAGCAGGGTAGCTTCTTTTTCTCAAAGTAAAGAACCTCACTGCTCTAATCATGACTTAATTTCGCTAGAGTACGTCCTAACCTCTCGGGTTATTCCAACCACTGATCTTCGTCGTAGATATGGTTCCATCAATCGTGACGCGCTACTCGATGACATCCCGCAGCTTAGCTGTGTTCGTCTTGTTTCGAACTCCTGTGAGAGCAGCGTGGATCAGTTGGTGGACGACTTCAATGCGGGACGGCTCCGAGTCCTCGACGAGCATGCCCCGCTTAGACCTCTGCGTATTCGACGGCCTCCTGCTCCTTGGATTACTCCTGAGATCCGAGCCGAGATGCGTTCTCGCGACTCACTCAGGAGATCTTTCCGACGAACTGCTAACCCGGAAACCTGGGCTCTTTACAGGGCCTCTCGTAATCGGGTGCAGTCTCTCCTGGCGCGAGCCAGATCTTCCTTTCTGTATTGCCATTTTCCCACACCTAGACGTCCGAATGGTCTTTGCGCGAGCTTAAGTCGTTCGGCGTCCTTCCTCCTTCTCTTTCTGCTCCTCCGTCTCTTTCTGCTCCTTCGTTGCTATTAAATGCATCTGAGTGAGTGTCTTTGCCTCATCTACTCTTTTCAAGATCCTTCCATTGTCATGTATTTAATGAATCTTCTTTACCAGCTCAAGGGCTGAATCCGAAGATGTTGCAGAAGCTATGGTAATAGATCTAGAACCAGAAGATCTAAATCTAGAATCCTTCATGCCCGGATCTGTTGGAAATCCCGTGAGACAGCACAAATGGCACATGTTGTCTCATCGAGCGCTGTATCCAGAAAAGCCGTTACCACCCGTGGAAAATTATTTATTAGAGGCCCTCAAAGTCCCATCGATCGACGAAAAATGCAAAAAGCCCTTAGAGTTGGTCAAATCGTTGTTCCGCACGGAAAAATTGGTGCTGAAGAAAAAGGGGCAGTAAGTGCTATTTGTTTTACTTCTTTTATCAAGAAAGTATACAAATAGCTACAACTAATCTATATTTCTTAAAGGCAGGCAAACTCTGCTGATGATAATGCTAAGGAGACAGCAACTGGAGAGAAACAAGAATCGGCTATGGATACAGCTGATGCTCTGAATGCAGTTCCGGATGATCTCATGATTGATATGTCGGACCTGGATTTGGATGATTTAGTATGGACCTATATGACTTTAAAAATGTTTTTAAAATGGAGCTGTGTTAAATTATTTTTTCCCCCAGGATACTATATAAGTAACATGGTTCTGTTACTTATACCTGCCGCCAAGACGGCATCTCGGTGGATCAACTTGATGTTTGTTGTAGAGGTAGAGGATTAACCAAGATAGCTTATATTGGTATTGACCGATGGGCTCATGCTAGCAGTACACGCGCTGTTTTCCCAAGCACAAAAGTAAAAACCCTCAATCATTAAACTCAAGTCTGAGGTATTCTATTGTACAAACCAAAATGCTATTTCAGATAGTGGAAGCCGAATTTTACTCCTTGGTTGAAGTAATGGCAACCAAGCACCTGGCTGCTGTTGTGCGTAAAGGACATGACACAAATATGGGGTCAACGATGGTTGCACTGTTTCCTTGTCGTCAGTTCTACTGAACCATGGGTAATACGACTTTATCTATGAGCCTGCTTTTGGTAGCGCTTGGTGGAAATTACACTGCCGGATAGGGAGGACAGCAGAATACTGGTGACCCGGCCAATGACAGGGGTATTAAAAGAAGCAACGAAAGAGCAACATGAGGCCGTTGATAGTTTGTTAGATTCGTTGCTATTAAATGCATCTGAGTGAGTGTCTTTGCCTCATCTACTCTTTTCAAGATCCTTCCATTGTCATGTATTTAATGAATCTTCTTTACCATCTCAAGGGCTGAATCCGAAGATGTTGAAGAAGTTATGGAAGTAGAACAAGATCTAGAACCAGAAGATCTAAATCTGGAATCCTTCATGCCTGGATCTATGGGAAATCCCGTGAGACAGCACAAATGGCACATGTTGTCTCATCGGGCGCTGAATCCGGAAAAGCCGTTACCACCCGTGAACGATTAAATATTACAGGCCCTCAAAGTTCCATCAATCGAGGAAAAATGCAAAGAGCCCTTGCAGTTGATCAAATGACTGTTCCGCATGGAAAAATTGGTGCCGAAGAAAACGGGGCAGTCAGGCAAACTCTGATGATGACGATGCTAAGGAGAAAGCAGCTAGAAAGAAACAAGAACAGGCTATGGATAAAGCTGATGCTATGGATACAGTTCCCGATAATCTGATGATTGATATGTCGGACCTGGATTTGGATGATTTGGTATGGATCTATGTGACTATAAAAATGTTTTTAAAATGGAGCTGTTTTAAATTATTTTTTTCCCCAGGATACTATATAAGTAACATGGTTCTGTTACTTATATCTGCCGCCAAGACGGCATCTCGGTGGATCAACTTGATGTTTGTTGTAGAGGTAGAGGATTAACCAAGATAGCTTATATTGGTATTGACCGATGGGCTCATGCCAGCAGTACACGCGCTGTTTTCCCAAGCACAAAAGTAAAAACCCTCAATCATTAAACTCAAGTCTGAGGTATTCTATTGTACAAACCAAAATGCTATTTCAGATAGTGGAAGCCGAATTTTACTCCTTGGTTGAAGTAATGGCAACCAAGCACTTGGCTGCTGTTGTGCGTAAAGGACATGACACAAATATGGGGTCAACGATGGTTGGACTGTTTCCTTGTCGTCAGTTCTACTGAACCATGGGTAATACGACTTTATCTATGAATCTGCTTTTCGTAGCGCTTGGTGGAAAT
Organism: Crossocerus cetratus; assembly: GCA_963675795.1. Classification (NCBI taxonomy): domain Eukaryota; kingdom Metazoa; phylum Arthropoda; class Insecta; order Hymenoptera; family Crabronidae; genus Crossocerus; species Crossocerus cetratus. The sequence continues at coordinate 12,411,500 of OY776671.1, forward strand.
TACACTGCCGTATAGGGAGGACAGCAGAATACTGGTAACACGGCCAATGACAGGGGTATTAAAAGAAGCAACGAAAGAGCAACATGAGGCCGTTGATAGTTTGTTAGATTCGTTGCTATTAAATGCATCTGAGTGAGTGTCTTTGCCTCATCTACTCTTTTCAAGATCCTTCCATTGTCATGTATTTAATGAATCTTCTTTACCATCCCAAGGGCTGAATCCGAAGATGTTGAAGAAGTTATGGAAGTAGAACAAGATCTAGAACCAGAAGATCTAAATATAGAATCCTTCATGCCTGGATCTATGGGAAATCCCGTGAGACAGCACAAATGGCACATGTTGTCTCATCAGGCGCTGAATCCGGAAAAGCCTGGATACAGGCTTGATGCTCTAGCTATAGTGTCTGCTGATCTGATGATTGTTATGTCGGACCTGGATTTGGATGATTTGGTATGGATCTATGTGACTTTAAAAATGTTTTTAAAATGGAGCTGTGTTAAATTATTTTTTTCCCCAGGATACTATATAAGTAACATGGTTCTGTTACTTATATCTGCCGCCAAGACGGCATCTCGGTGGATCAACTTGATGTTTGTTGTAGAGGCACATGAGGCAAATATGCAATACTCGAGTGGTCCAAGATGTTATCAACTCTGCGGATTCACAAAGATAGCTTATATTGGTATTGATCGATGGGCTCATGCCAGTAGTACACGCGCTGTTTTCCCTAGTACAAAAGTAAAAACCCTCAATCATTAAAATCAAGTCTGTGGTATTTTATTGTACAAACCAAAATGCTATTTCAGATAGTGGAAGCCGAATATTACTCCTTGGTTGAAGTAATGGCAACTAAGCACCTGGCTGCTGTTATGCGTAAAGGACATAATAGAAATATGGTGTCGAGGATGGTTGCACTCTTTTCTTGTTGTCAGTTCTACTGAACCATGGGTAATACGACTTTATCTATGAGTCTGCTTTTGGTAGCGCTTGGTGGAAATTACACTGCCGGATAGGGAGGACAGCAGAATACTGGTGACCCGGCCAATGACAGGGGTATTAAAAGAAGCAACGAAAGAGCAACATGAGGCCGTTGATAGTTTGTTAGATTCGTTGCTATTAAATGCATCTGAGTGAGTGTCTTTGCCTCATCTACTCTTTTCAAGATCCTTCCATTGTCATGTATTTAATGAATCTTCTTTACCATCTCAAGGGCTGAATCCGAAGATGTTGAAGAAGTTATGGAAGTAGAACAAGATCTAGAACCAGAAGATCTAAATCTGGAATCCTTTATGCCTGGATCTATGGGAAATCCCGTGAGACAGCACAAATGGCACATGTTGTCTCATCGGGCGCTGAATCCGGAAAAGCCGTTACCACCCGTGAACGATTAAATATTACAGGCCCTCAAAGTTCCATCAATCGAGGAAAAATGCAAAGAGCCCTTGCAGTTGATCAAATGACTGTTCCGCATGGAAAAATTGGTGCCGAAGAAAACGGGGCAGTCAGGCAAACTCTGATGATGACGATGCTAAGGAGAAAGCAGCTAGAAAGAAACAAGAACAGGCTATGAATAAAGCTGATGCTATGGATACAGTTCCCGATAATCTGATGATTGATATGTCGGACCTGGATTTGGATGATTTGGTATGGATCTATGTGACTATAAAAATGTTTTTAAAATGGAGCTGTTTTAAATTATTTTTTTCCCCAGGATACTATATAAGTAACATGGTTCTGTTACTTATATCTGCCGCCAAGACGGCATCTCTGTGGATCCGTTAATAATGACAAGCCAACGTTCAGCAAGAATACCACCGTATTCTCGACAAATTTCTCGTTATTTGTCTTAAGCATTATATATTTCATTAGCATTATATTTATAATATGATAACGATCGTTATTTGTCTCATCCCGATTTGACAAGCCAACGTACACCAAGAATACCACCGTATTCTCGACAAATTCCTCGTTATTTGTCTTAGGCATTATATACTTCACAAAGCATTAGCATTATATTTATAATATGATAATGATCGTTATTTGTCTCATCCCGCTTTGACAAGCCAACGTACACCAAGCATATTATTATATATTATATATATATTTTATTTTCATTAAAATAATGCGTCTAGAAGACTCGGAAGAATCTGCAAGTTGTCATAAGCATTTAGATGGAATCTTACCAATATTGTATTAATAAAAAAACATTACACCGCTTATACCTTCTCGGTACTACCGCGACACTTATACCCCTCATGAACTGAAGTTTCTCGTTGGAGTTCAAAATTAATAAAACAAGTTCTGAGTTGATTAACTTATTCAAAAGAGTATTAGTTATTTCGATACTCTTCAAATCATCCTCGGAGTGCCACTTCGAAGGAAGGCCTGCTCCCCGTACGTCGCGCGCCCCCACTCCTGCTGCTTGCTCCGTCCTATTTTTCGGGCACGTAAACGCCGAATCTCTCTGCCGCCACTTCACCGCTTTTCAAACTTTCTTTGCGTCGTCAACCTACGATGTTATTGCGGTTTCTGAGACTTGGCTCTCGTGCTCGATTCCCAATTCGGAGTGTGCCCTTCCTGGGTACTCGCTTCTCAGGTGTGACAGATATGGCAGAACGGGCGGAGGCGTCTGCCTATATATTCGCGATACATTTTCGACCTCTGTAATCGCGTCCTCCTCTCGCTCTCAACTCTCCGGCCCGGAATATCTCTTTGCGGAGGTGGTCATTCCCTCTGCCGGCACTCTTCTAGTGGGGGTCGTTTATCGCCCCCCGCATGTTCCTCTTGCTAACTTTGAACCGGTGTTCGCCGACATCGTTTCGGACTTCCCGAACAAGGTTGTTCTGGGCGACTGGAACGCGAACATGGACTCACAGTCTTTCGATGCGATCTACCTTGGAGGGCTTTTCCCCCGTCTCAACATCTACTCTATCCCCTATTCTCCTACTTTTCACACTTCTTTCTCCTCCACGTGGCTTGACCTTGGGCTTGTGGATGACTCTAGCAGAGTAGCTTCTTTTTCTCAAAGTAAAGAACCTCACTGCTCTAATCATGACTTAATTTCGCTAGAGTACGTCCTAACTTCTCGGGTTATTCCAACCACTGATCTTCGTCGTAGATATGGTTCCATCAATCGTGACGCGCTCCTCGATGACATCTCGCAGCTTAGCTGTGTTCGTCTTGATTCGAACTCATGTGAGAGCAGCGTGGATCAGTTGGTGGACGACTTCAATGCGGGACTGCTCCGAGTCCTCGACGAGCATGCCCCGCTTAGACCTCTGCGTATTCGACGGCCTCCTGCTCCTTGGATTACTCCTGAGATCCGAGCCGAGATGCGTTCTCGTGACTCACTCAGGAGATCCTTCCGACGAACTGCTAACCCGGAAACTTGGGCTCTTTACAGGGCCTCTCGTAACCCGTGCCGCGGTGACCGGTGCAGTTGGGTGGTCTCTAAGCCCTTCCCACAAACCACCGGCATCGTGGAGGGAGTTGCTGGTCTTCGACACGGCGCGTCCCCAGGTGGCGCATAGGGGGCCCCTCCGGTTCCAACTGGAGGGTTGCGACTCGCGTAAGCAGTCGCCGCGGACCAAAACCAGCGCACACTCACCCTTACACACACCTTACACACACTCTCCCGCGGTGTGCCGCCTCTTCGAGGTGGTCCACCGCGGGGGAGCACACACACACAGAAACACACCCTACATTACACTTCAACACACACACGAGAGATGGTCTCGCTCGGGGCCGTTCTTCCCGTTCGGGGGGATGGTCGGTCGTTCTGTCGCGGTGGTACCACGGGAGGGTACAGTTGATAAACCGGGGATGGCACACCCGGGCCGCTCCCTAGTACAGGTGCCCGAACCCCATCTAACCAATGGGGAGGCTGCACTATCAGGGGCGAATAATCTCGGGGCGGGTTGTAGTGCCGGTTGGTGACCGGTTGGGACCCTGCAGCCCGTCCCGGGGGGCTCTTCCGAGGCTACCCGTGGATGCCTTAAAAAGCTTAAAAAGCTTAGCCGCCGCGACGGCGCGGCCGGCCCCTCCTCGTTCTGGGGGGTTCGGATTTTCCGGGCGATGACCGTCTCTCAACACAACTACGCACACACACACATCCACATACACACACTACATCACACTTACATATAGACGTGGAGGGGAAAAAAATAAAATAAAAATGGAGACGACAACGAAAAAGAATATTGGAATTGAAACGTGCCAAAAAGACGACGTGGAGATTCCCAGCTCCAAGGGGGGAGAAGTGGAGGGTGACAGCAGCGCTGCCCATTCCAGCAACGGAATGAGGCCGCCTGCGACCCCCTCCGCTAGGAGGAAGAAGAAGGGCCGTGTGGTTATCCGGCCCACGGAGGACAGCGCGGGCAAGTCCGATGACTCGGACACGTCCGTCGCCTCCGTGGTGTCGGTGACCGAGAGGGCCGTGCCGAGATGTTCGGTGGTGTTGAGCCGCCTGCCCGACACGGTCCTCTCCCGACGCGGCTCGGCGACGACGGAGGCTTCTGGCGGCGAGGGGTCCGATGCCTCGATGGCATCGGGCTCCTCGCGGCCCGGAGGTTCCCGGCGAAAGAGGGGGCCCCCATCCACGGGGGAGGGCGCCGGGTCGGCACTGGCGAAGAAACGCCAGGTCGACTCGGCGCGCGCTGGGACTGAGTCCCAAATGGGGCAGCCCACCGGCGGCTCAGAGCCTGAGCCGTCGGCAACACCGGGCGACCCACCGCCCACCGGGGAGGAGAGCGCCGCCCAGGCTCTCAGCCGACAGGCTGAGTTGGCGCGGAGGCTGAGGGTCAGCTCGTCCGCGGATGTAGGTGCCCATATAATTGAGGCGATGGACGTGGTGCGTCATCTGGCGACCACCTCGTCCAACCTCGAGGGCACCTACAAACGCAGGTTCCGGGAGGCGGCCCAAGAGGCCACGGTGGCGGCGACGGAGTTGGCAGCCAGAGCCAACTCCGACGGGGAAGGGGCCCTCATTAGGGCCGAGAATAGGCGTCTGAGGGCAGGATCGCCGACCTCGAGGGGGAGATTTTCTCCCTCTCGAGGAAGGTCGAACTCCTGGACTGCCAGGGGGCTGGACCCTCGGGCGCCACGGCGAGGGCACCCTGCGCCCCCAACGATGGCCCCGTCGGCCTCACTCTTGATGAGAGAGTGATGGCGCGGATCGGGGCTCTCGTGGAGGCCAAGCTGACCCGCTTCAGGGAGGAGCTCCATTGGGGGTGAAGGCGGCGACTCGGGCGGGTGGGTGTGAGCCCGTCCGAGCCGCCGCTTCTTCCGCGGAGGCTCCGGCGGTGGACGGTACAGTCCGCCGCCGGAAGAAGAAGCGGAAGAAGGGGAGGGAAAGAAGGGTGGGGCAGCAGTCGAGGCTGCTGCCCAAACACCCAAAAACTCCCCGACCGCCGGTGGCCCACAGATACCACCGCCGCCCGCACCTCCCACGCAGGGAGAGACGTGGGCGACGGTGGTGGGTCGCAAGCAGAAGGGCGGGCAGGGCCGCAAAGCCCCACCACCTCCTGCTGCCACGGCCAAGGCAGCGAAGTGGGCCGAAGGTGCCGGTGGGACCAAGGTGGTGCCTGGACGCCCTCCGAAGACCGCAGCAGTCACGCTGACGGTCCCGGAGGGGTCCAGGCTCAGGGTCCGTAGTGGCACAGTGGTTAGAGTACTCGACTCGCAATGTGCGGGTCGTGGGTTCGAGCCCAGCCGTCACCAATGAGAATTTTATTCTTAAATGATAATCACAAGATTGCTACGCTGGCCCTCGGTGGTTCGGAACCACAACTTGGAGGCCCCGATCCCGTCGACGGATCTCGACCCGTTGACGGGCCGGGTGCTTGCCAAGGGGCCGCGAGGCGGCAGAGTGGTGGCTCTGTCGCCTGCGCAAGCGGCCCCGAGGCGGGGCGGGCGTGTAGTGGTCGCACGACCCGCCCAGGAGGGATGGGTAATGCGGGGGCGCGGTTCCCGCCTCCTTCGCCGCTAGCGAAAGGAGTGCGGTGAGCCGTGTCTCCCCGCGAGTAGTGGGGGAAGCCTCCCTCTCTCGTGAAAGCGAGAGAGCGGATGGCCGCTCCCCCACCACGAGACGTGCCTCCAATAGGGGGCGGGCGCGGGGCGGCACCGGTAGTGTTCTACCAGAGTTCCTGGTGTCGCCCCAGTCAGCGCCGAGGATGGCCACCGTGGGGTTTTAGCCGGTAAGAGTCCGGCACTACCCCGTCGCCCCCACCAGGGCGGCGGGGTGTCCATGAGGATTTCCCCACGTAAAAAAAAAAAAAAAGGGCCTCTCGTAACCGGGAGCAGTCCCTTCTGGTGCGAGCCAGATCCTCCTTTCTTTTCTCCCACTTCTCTACTCCTAGGCACCCGAATGAGGTTTAGCGAGAGCTGAAGTCATTCGGTGTCCTCCCTCCCTCTCACTCTCCTCTTCCCTCTCACTTGTCTCCGGACGATCTTAACTCGTTCTTCCTCTCTGCGCATTCTTCCTCCCCAACGGCCGTCCCCGCATGTCTATCGCTGTCTAACTGTGTCTCCGACGATTCGCGTTTCTATTTTTCCCCCGTTACGGAGGAAATTCTGGCTCGCGCTGTGCGCCTTACTACTTCATCCATCTCGCCCTCGGACGATCTGAGTGCGAGATTTCTTTTACTCTCTCTTCCGGTGTTATTCCCTGCCATTCTGCAGGTCGTCAACTACTCTCTTGCTTTCTCTACTTTACCCGCTGCCTGGCGAAAAGCCATCATCTCTCCGATCCCCAAGAAACCGAATGCTTCTGCTCCTGCCGATTTCCGCCCTATCTCTCTTCTTTCTGAGCTATCTAAGATCCTCGAGAGGGTTGTCCTCCATGATATCCAGAGTTTTCTCAATAGCTCTGGACAGCTAGACCCCTCCCAACATGGTTTTGTAAAAAACCGATCTACACAGACGGCTTTCCTGACGTTCCTGGACGACGTCCGTCTTGCTGCTGACCAGCGGATGGTCACAGTTCTAGTGTGTCTTGACTTTTTCAAGGCCTTTGATACTGTAGACCACTCACTTCTACTTACTAAACTCCACTCTTTCAATTTCTCTTTTCCGGTCTTACAGTGGATCTGGTCCTACCTCTCCAATAGGGCACAGTCAGTCAGAATCGGACGGTGTCTCTCCCGTTGGTCCCCGGTCCACTTGGGCGTGCCGCAACATTCCGTCCTTGGACCGTTCCTCTTTTCTCTCTATATCCAGGATCTCGACTCTGTCATTAAGCACTCCAAAGTGATTAAGTACGCGGATGATGTACAATTATACATCTCCGCACCTTACAGTGAGCTGGACTACGCGATTAGGAGGATCAACTCTGACCTTGCCAGCGTCTCTGGCTGGTCCACAATGAACTCTCTTTCTCTTAACGTTTCTAAAACGCAGTGTATGATGCTCGGCTCTGCTCGTGCCCTGGGCCTGCAGCTTGTTTCCGGTGCTCCCCTGGTTCAGATGGGTGGTACGCCCATCCCGTACGCCTCTAAGGTTGTCTCGCTGGGCCTGCACATCTCGCCCACTCTTGACTGGGGTGATCACACTCGGCACATCTGCAGAAAGGTCTATGGTGCGCTTGCGGGGCTTCGACGTCACAGCACTGCGTTGACGCGCAGCCTTAAAATCAAGCTCATATCTTCCCTCATTCTGCCACATCTCGATTACTGCTGCCTAACTCTACTGGGCATTGGTGTAACTAGCGAGTTGCGCCTCCAGCGTGCGCTGAGCGCCTGCGTGCGCTTCATTTATGGCGTTCCTCGTGACGCGCATATCACGCCCTACTATGTGCGACTAGGCTGGCTGAAAGTTCGGGAGCGAAGGCTCCTCTTTCTCGGAGTCAGCATTTTCCGGGCTCTCAAGTCGAGAAAGCCGCACTACCATCGGGGCTGGCTCACGCCTAGGGTTGCGGGGTCGTCTGGGCGGCCCTCTCGTCAGAGGGGCCCCCTCTGTCTGGTGCCCACTCACCGCACCTCCTTCCTCGGGGCCTCGTACCGCGTTTGTGGGCCCCAGTTCTGGAATGGCCTTCCACCTGCCATCCGGGAGTGTGACAGCGAGGCAGCTTTCAAAACTGCTCTGTGGGCTTTCCTCATGGAGCAGTATACGTAGGGTTCTTTTAGTCTTTTAGTCATTTAGTCTTACATTTAATCTTACTTTTCTACCTACGACGTGCGGGGCTGATTGCTCTTCTCTTTATTATTATGCGTGCGCTCATTCTTCTATTTATTTTTCTACTTATGTACATTTACTAGTCTCTGTTCAATACTGTATTGTTAATGCGTTCTGAGAGGGCTACTTTGTTGCCCTAGGACGGGTTATCATCACCTGCTGCGTGACCGCTCGCGCGGCTCTGACTAACGGTGAGGTCAAGTCGATCGGGATTGTTTTGGAAAATGGGCAAAAAAAATTCAAAAAACTTCTGCAGCATTTTTGGATATTTTCGGGGCAAAAATCTGGAAAAAGACGTTGGAGGAACGCGATAACAGTCCGCAAGGGTCAACAGTACGTGTGACACCGTCAAGATCAGCGAGACGCCTTCTGGAAATACGCCCGATGATAGTTGCTGGAAGGGGCACCTTGGATAGGCACCTACCACTTAGTGCGGGCCTGCGCTGTCCAATAATTAGCCGGGCGTAGTGTGCGTGTGCACGTCCGACGCGCGGTGCAATGCGCGTCGCCCGAGCGGCGAGATTATCCGGCGGCTCGATTCGTACGACCGTGTCACAGCTACCGCGCGCTGATTCGTCACTTCTCTTCGTTAATACCTCCCAAATTAGGGTAGAATTTGAAAATGTTGAACGGCGTATTGCCCTTAGGAAGCTACGCCCCACAAGATGGCTATCTCCATCAGCACCACTTTTGAATCACCCTGTAGAACACACAAAATAGAATTATAACTCGCCTACATCCCCTTAATTTAATGATATTGTTACGGCCTTGGCGCCCAGTTGTATCAAACACCTGTCATCCTTGGTCCGAAGCCCTGAACATTGTCCTTAACTACCCGTCGTTCCACTATTTAACATGTTACACGACTGTCAGTCTAATGCTGGATCTTATCCTGTGTGCACGCATTCCCGGTTCTTAAATATACGCCTTTACCCATCTAATAATCAGCCTCGTCCATGCCTATTACGCGATCCACGTCCGCAACGCGTAACAATATATTTACCTTTGCTATAACCGGTATTTAGGCCAGGGATGTCTAATATTTTCTTGAAATCGTCGTTCTTCCTCTCCTTCCATTCTCCGTTTAATTTCTCTCCTGGGGGATCTGTCGTCAAAATATCCTCATTCACTTTCGTAGCCGAGGTCCAGGAGTTTCAGTAATTATAATTGTAAGATTCACATCCAATTGATAACGCAAGTTAGCACGATTGACAGAATGAATCAATCTAAAAAAACAGCCTCTCTATTTAATCTATTCCACTCTCAAATACTCTCACCATAATTTCAATAGCTTCTTACTATTTTTAAATTTCCACCAGTAAAGTATACTATATTTGTCTCCAATACATCCTTAAAAGGGGGAACGCACAAGTCTGTCGTACATACGTGGTTGGTAAGACTGATATACAGGGTGATCCAAAAGTGGTGATAATGAAGATAGCCATCTTGTGGGGCGTGGCATTCTAAGGGCAATACGCCCTTCAAAATTTTCAAATTCTACCCTAATTTGGGAGGTATTAGCGAAGAGAAGTGACGAATCAGCGCGCTGTCGCTGTGACACGGTCGCACGAATCGAGCCGCCGGATAATCTCGCCGCTCGGGCGACGCGCATTGCACCGCGCGTCGGACGTGCAGCACACTACGCCCGGCTAAGTATTGGACAGCGCAGGCACGCACTAAGTCGTAAGTGCCTATCCAAGGTGCCCCTTGCAGCAACTATCATCGGGCGTATTTCCAGAAGGCGTCTCGCTGATCTTGGCGGTGTCACACCTACTGTTGACCCTTGCGGACTATTATCGCGTTCCTCCAACGTCTTTTTTCAGATTTTTGCCCCGAAAATATCCAAAATTCTGCAAAAGTTTTTTGAATTTTTTTTGCCCATTTTCCAAAACAATCCCGATCGACTTGAGCTCGCCGTTAGTCAGAGCCGCGCGAGCGATCACGCAGGAGGTGATGATAACCCGGCGGGGGTTCCATTGAGCTAACACGGGGTACGAGGGGCGCAGGTCAACCGAACTTGGGGAATCTTTAAAGCAGACTTCAATGCATCTACCAATTTAATTTCAGCAGGTTACTGCCACGGGAACCGGAGGTATTGCCGATTTCGTCGGATAAATTAGTGTGGCGAACAATTAATGGTGATTTGAATACTAGCGTATTTTTTTAATGAAAACCGAATCCTTTGCGAACAACACGCCGCTTCCCGTTTTCCGATATCTAACGCAGGTTCCGAGTTATGATTTCTTAAAGGAGGGCCGGTGTCGCGCGTGCAACTGCCCGACCGGTCACGACCGCCGCGCCGGCAGCGTGGTCGCTCGCGCGACACCGGCCCTCCTTTAAGAAATCATAACTCGGAACCTGCGTTAGATATCAGAAAACGGGAAGCGTCGTATTGTTGGCAAAGGATTAGGTTTTCATAAAAAAAATATTGCAATAATCAAATCGGCGCTAAATTCTCGCGACAGTACTTTCTCCAACGAAATCGGGAATATCTCCGGTTGGCACGAAAGTATCTCGCTGAAATTAAATTGATAGATGCATTGAAGCCTTTTCAGACGATTCGGCGAGTTTTGTTTACCTGCGCCTCCCGTACCCCGAGTTAGCCCCTTCAAACCCGGGCCGGTCACCATCGCCGGCTGCGTGGCCGCTCGCGCGACACCGGCCCTCCTTTAAGAAATCATAACTCGGAACCTGCGTTAGATATCGGAAAACGGGAAGTGGCGTGTTGTTCGCAAAGGATTCGGTTTTCATTAAAAAAATACGCTAGTATTCAAATCACCATTAATTTTTCGCCACACTAATTTATCCGACGAAATCGGCAATACCTCCGGTTCCCGTGGCAGTAACCTGCTGAAATTAAATTGGTAGATGCATTGAAGTCTGCTTTAAAGATTCCCCAAGTTCGGTTGACCTGCGCCCCTCGTACCCCGTGTTAGCTCAATGGAACCCCCGCCGGGTTATCATCACCTCCTGCGTGATCGCTCGCGCGGCTCTGACTAACGGCGAGCTCAAGTCGATCGGGATTGTTTTGGAAAATGGGCAAAAAAAATTCAAAAAACTTTTGCAGAATTTTGGATATTTTCGGGGCAAAAATCTGAAAAAAGACGTTGGAGGAACGCGATAATAGTCCGCAAGGGTCAACAGTAGGTGTGACACCGCCAAGATCAGCGAGACGCCTTCTGGAAATACGCCCGATGATAGTTGCTGCAAGGGGCACCTTGGATAGGCACTTACGACTTAGTGCGTGCCTGCGCTGTCCAATACTTAGCCGGGCGTAGTGTGCTGCACGTCCGACGCGCGGTGCAATGCGCGTCGCCCGAGCGGCGAGATTATCCGGCGGCTCGATTCGTGCGACCGTGTCACAGCGACAGCGCGCTGATTCGTCACTTCTCTTCGCTAATACCTCCCAAATTAGGGTAGAATTTGAAAATTTTGAAGGGCGTATTGCCCTTAGAATGCCACGCCCCACAAGATGGCTATCTTCATTATCACCACTTTTGGATCACCCCGTACTACTACACTGGTGTGCACATTGGTGCACACTGGTGCACACGCATTTTGTTTCGTGTGTCACGAATTTTACACTTACACTCTTGTATATGACACGTAATGCCTTTGGTAAAATCGTTCACCATGGGCTACGAATGCATATTCCAGCCCAGTATGCGCGTTGTCGTACAAAGTGAGAAGTCTACAGACGCTTAAGGGCCCGTGCGCGCTCGAGCAGAATTTGTCGGCGAGAGAGACAGCAAAGTTCGGAGTGAGACAACGAGCTGTCAATGGGCGGAGCCTCCAGGAGCAAATAGAACGAAGTAGGGAGAAAATCACAGGCCGTTTTCGTGCATTTTTCCTACTCTGAGTTTGACCGTCGCTTGCCAGTTATACCTGAGTCCAGTGACAATAGCGCTCGAAGGTTTATGACGGTACGCGCCTCGGGCCCTCCGTAGCTCGGCCAGGCGAATGTGAAGCCGAGAGCTGTTGGGGACTTTTCGCTAGTCGACAGGCTCATCGGGCTGATGATGCCCCGCGCTTGAATTTTAGTAAAAGGGAAGCACGAAAAAGTACAGTAGACCTCAATGGTGTTGTGAGTAAGGTGTCAAACTGGGAATTCTAGAATACTTGGTTCGGTTCCCCGCGGTGCAATGCAATTTTTACACAGTACATATTCTGAATAATAAAATCAATTTTGAATACAAATATTTTATTCATAAAAATTGAAAATTTTATCAATGAAAATTGTAATATTATTTTTTTTAATTTCTTTGTAGCGATTATATAGGTCATAGTATTTTTCTATGACGGTAAAACCGTCGTTCCGTCAATTATTGTTATGTCAGTGCTCAGTACGAGTTTCGTCAGTTGTCAATTATTATTATGTCGTTGTGCCAATAGTCCTTAGTATAAATTATAATACTTTATTGCTCTCTGTAATAAGTACCTTTTTGGGGACAAATCAGAGGGAAGAAAGAACGTTTTTTACATTATTCCGTCCGAGTGAAGACGGGCTTTGCCGTTCAAATAGTCAATATTCACCGTAAGTAATCTATAAAAAAATCAGATTGGACAGTAAGAGCAGGTATCGCGCGAGTTGCTAACGATGAGCTGCGATGTTTGTCTCGATGATTGTCTGGCCGAACCGCGGCGGGATCTGATTTGGTAAAAATTGGGAAACGCGAGGCTCTGCGCGGCTTCGAGTGAAAAGCTATTGTGCTTACGGAGTGCTGCCCGAGGCAATATACAGAAGGGACAAATGGAAAGATCAGTTACGGGATGCGGTCAAGAAAACCTTATTCTAATGGATAGGTGTACGTTTGACTCTCCCTCCACAGTCGCCTGTCATGCTCCGAGGCTCCGCCCCCGTCGACTGAAGGGAGCGTACTTCTGAGTTTGCCGCTAGAGGCAACCTAATCAGTTCCCGTAAATTTCGCATTTTCGAACAGTCGTAGCGTCGTTATTTATGAACCGATTGATTTCAAATTTCGGTTACGTACTAATGAAACTATTACCTAGTACATGATCGAGCCAGATTTTTTTCTACCAAGACTATATCTCTTAAACAAAAAGCTTTTTCAAAAATCTGGCTCGATCATGTACTAGGTAATAGTTTCATTAGTACGTAACCGAAATTTGAAATCAATCGGTTCATAAATAACGACGCTACGGCTGTTCGAAAATGCAAACCCCGAGCACGGGCCCTTAACAACGCTGAAAAGGTTAAGTTAATTGGCCGAACCTCGCAAGTCCAAATTTCAGCAAATAAAGTGTAAAATTTATGCGCAAGCGAGAAACATGTGTAGTACTGTGTCGGTTTAACCAGTCACGTATGTGTGAGATTTGTGCGTACCTCCATAAATTATAGTTTTTCACCTGTAACTTTGAAACGAATGAGACCTGAGATTCGACATTTTGACGGTTGACACTCTTTTTGGGGCTCCACTTCCTGCGAGGAGTACTCAAACCGATTCAAGGGGGGACAAATTCGAAGCCACTGCCCGAACACCTGAAATCATATAATACTTTGCATGTATCATATTGCAGGGCAGATGATACAGAATAATCTACATATTCCATATACCTGTATGTCCCTTGAAGAGTCTTCCATCCATCTGGCTGGGGTGTACTCAGCAGCTCCAGTTGACCTGTGCGCAAGCATTTATGGATCAGTATCGCATCTACAGGAACTACATTAATAGTTCCTTTTTGTGGCCGTGCTACCTACCATATGTTTCCTGGTACGTTGCATTTCGCCTCCACTCCTTTCTTATTTTGGTCTGCAAGGAAAAACGAACTTAAGAACTTGTGAAAAGAAAGATAATGTATTATGGTCTTAAATAAATATCTTACTTACGTGTATTCAGTATGCATGAGTACGGCCACTGCGTATGCCTCATCGTCTCCAATGCTTCCCTGCGGCAGTGGCATTGTTTGAGATAAAAAGTAGGTACAAATTTCGCGCGCAAGTGACAGGTGTCTCACCTGTCACTTAATCAATCATGGGTGACAGCTGACAGCCAATTAGCAACGAGCCCGCCCACAGAGTCTTAACCCTTTCCTGGAAATAAGTTACTTCCTTTCTAGAATGGTCTAGAATGTTCTAGAATAGGAAGTGACGTTCTGTGATTTCAGGAAAGGGATAGTTTATAAATAGGGGGTGCGTGGGGTCGTTAATCCTCTTACGCAACAGTCACCGAGGTGAACAGTCAGGTCTAACTACTAAGCTAACGAGTGCTTATTGTCGTGTAATCTTGAGTGCAAATTCTAACAAATGAACAGAGTGTGCTTTTGCTTCTGAGTGCGTGCATGGCTTTTGCTTTAACATTCTAACCATCATTGCTTGCGCCTTTTCAAAAGTCTACGACAAGAAACTGACTTCAATCTTTGTACATATCAAGATATTTATTTGAGACAATATATTCTGCAAGAATATCCCATCCAATTGACTACCTTCAGTTACAAGATAGATCATCCTATCGATCCAACTTAACCTAGCTCCTTATTTTGCTCCATCGCCAAAACAGGCATTCTAAAACACTTGAAAGAAATATCGCAGGGATTAGCATACGATATTTCGCTGAGTCCACTGCACCTATAATACTGGACATCGGAGGAACGAATGCCAACATCAAAGAAATCATCGACCCGAAGAAACCCTTTAACAGCTAATTTGATTGTATTATCCTGCTGGAAAATGCGACAGATAAAACAAATGGCATTGTCGTGCAAGATGCAGCAATTATCGCGTACAGGTTGATTCGGATAAGTGCTATCAGCTTTTTACCATCCAATTTTATCGATTTTTGTAATTGTTAATTGTCTGAGCGGCCGCGTAATCTCACCGGTGTCGCGTGGCTGCTTAGGACCACCTGGCCGAATCACGCCAAATACCGACAGTCTTCCGATTAATCGGCAAGGGCAGAATGAGTCGGTAATCATGAGACTCGGTAGAGTCTCGCGCAAAGTAGTAGTCCCCTACGGCGCGCGACAGCCGAGACTCTATTATCCCGAAGTGTAGCGGATTCGATCGTTGCCATAATTTTTTCTCGATTTATGAAAAGGTTACGGTATTAAGGATTTATTTCTTAATTTTGTATTTTAACTGTAATTTTTCTGAATCCGATAAGCCAGGAATCAAGCGAATCGGTTCAGCCGTTTGGGGGCTATAATTATTTTCCTCGTAGGCAAGCCCGTTTCGTTGGTAAAACATTTCTGCACTGCACACTGGCAGGGGGGAGTGCGAGAGATTAGCGTGATATAATAAAGGTTTGTGCATAATAAATAATATAGGGAAGCCTATCATTCTTGCACTCTGGCGAGAAATAATTCTTGTTTCTCTCTTTATTATAACTATAAAACGAAATATTGAAAGACTCGGCCGCAATCCTTGATCGCGCCGCTGCTGCAGGCGTGTTGCCTCCGCTTTCCAAAAAAGGGTGAAAGCCTGGCTGTTGACTTGAGGTAAGGAGAGAACTACTGGCTCTTTCAATATTTAGCTCTGTAGTTATAATAAAAGGAAAAACAAGAATGATTTCTAGCCAGAGTGCACCGATGACGCGCTCTTTACTATGTTTATTATGCCACGCATCGCTCACACTTTCCGTTCCATTGTGCTGCAGAAATGTTTTATTACCGACTCATTCGACCCTTGCCGGTTACTCGGAAGACTGTCGGTATTTGGCGTAATTCGGCCAGTTGGCCCTAAGCAGCCACGCGACACCCGTGACATTAGACGGCCGCCGAGACAATTACCAATTTCAAAAATCGATAAATTTCGACGGTAAAAAGCTGATAGCACTTAACCGAATCACCCTGTACATCCAGCCCCAATGACATGCCATTGACTTGTATCTTACGGTACTGAAGAAGATTATCAGTACCGTAACCAAAAGGCATTGATACACATGCCGAAGAAGGAACCACCTGGTTGTGTTTCGACGCGTGGAGTTGAATCTCCGTCATTCTGTTGGAGAACTGCTGAAGCGGTTGGCTCGTTTTCCTACAATATTTACGAAAAATTTTCATGTTGCTTTCAAAGGGGAAAACAGAAAAGAAATCGAGACTACCCAAATGTCTCACATCATCGGTTAGATGGAGAAGGCCATGCACATTATAAGACATAAAAGTCGAGCCATACAACTCTTCACTATGGAGAACAAATTTCTGCAGTGTTTGTTCTGCAGCATTGAGGAAGTGTATTGCCGGAGATTCCGAAATTAAAATTCTCAGAGCCGCATGAAGGAAGAGAAAATGTTTGTAAAGCCTATCACTAAGGATGCCATATGTCACAACCGGCACTGTATATAAAAGAAACTGGCGATCTTCAGTTGCCTTAAACTTGGAAGCGAAACAGAGCGGTCTTAGGCGTCTTGCAAACTCGGAGGGGCAATAGTCTCTGAGGCTACTCAGCCTTGTAGACATAAGAGAAACATCATATGCGGACAACTTGTAGAAGCGTGAATATTTACTGGATATCCACGCAAAAAATAATTTTTTCATGACGCCTAAGCACACAAGGTGCATATAATCAAAGGGAACCTGAGAGACCATCCCAAAGGGTAGCGAAGATAGTGGACTTCTACCCTCTTTATGATGGTCTTCATCCAAACATTGAAGATACTCTTGATCGGTCCTAAGGGAATTATTAACCGAAGGGAAAACTTTTCGGTCCATGGCAGTTATACCACAGACCTTGCATTTGGAACAGGGTCGGCTGGACATATGACCACGATGATTGAGAATAAATGCCCTAGCTGGTGCGTCCGCTATAAAGGACCTTAATTTTAATGGTACCTTGGTACCATGAATATCTACGCCCCCATTGGAAATGATACGATGGACATCGGAAATGAATCGACTAACAAAGGTACTGGCGTCATGCGGCTTCTCCAGACCTTTGTACATACCTACTACTATTGGCCTTGTGCAAACGTTTCTGACTATGCACTGAATCGGCCAAAGGTGGATTGTCCCCGCTTTATCTAAAGCACAACCATCCGTACTAAAATCTAGATCTAACTCCCTAACAGAAGATAATGCAACATTGCTAAGGTTTTTAACAATTTGCTCTTCCAGATCGAAATGAATATACTCCCCCGGTTCAACAACGAATGTTGGAACACGAGCACGTGGAGTACTTAAAATAGTCCTACAATCTTTGGGCAAACTGGAGAAGCATTTGTGCTGTCGCAGAAGACACAGAAGATTGTTACCCTGACTATGCGAGAGATTGTTGTCAATAAGATAGGAAGCTAAGCTATCGCGAAAGGAAGGGACTTCAGGGAGGGCTTCATTGATCTCAGACAGATCACATGATGAAGAGGAGGAAGAAGAAGCATCGGAGGCACCAATCGAATCATCACAAATATCATCTACAAGCGGAGGATGAATTTCTTGGAAGTTGCTACTCGCGGACGTGGAAGCGATTTCGTGGTCATAACCACCCCCTTCTGACCAAACTGTACCAACCATGAATTATAAAATACCGAAAAATCGTACGAACTCGTATATAATGATATGTAATTGCATGTATTATACCGGATTAAAAAATTAGATTTTTCATATATAAATAAATGCAATGAATGTATTATATAAAATGCCTTAAATAAATATCGCAATATCCCGCTAAAAAAGTAGCCCGCCGTCTCTTGTTTTAAGCGCGCACGACTGCAGGAACGACGCGGACAGTAAATTTTGCTCCTGAACGCCGAGGGTGCAGCCACGACCAACGAAGAATAGTTCATCATCGATTGAATTTCTATTATTGAAACGCCATGGACGAGAACAACGTAAGGAAGTAGTTTTAGAATCTTTAATCATCCGAATCACGGAAACCCGTGTTTAACTTATCGTTCTACTTTTTCTCGAAATTTCAGAATACAAAGCAGCGGCAGAAGCGAACCATCGTCAAACCAACGCGGTACATGACGACGTCATCGGAGGACGAGCCAGCGCCGAAGAAGAGGACCAGAGGGAGGAGAGTGGAGGACCTCGAAGATGGGATCAACGAGATTAGGGCCACAATGGAGAACAACTCCAATTTTGCTTTATCCCTTCCATGCACCACATACACACACTCTACAAATACATACACACCATACATGCCACATACCAACACATACACTCCCCCCACAAATACATACACACCATACATGCCACATACCAACACATACACTCCCCCCACAAATACATACACACCACACATGCCACCGCATACAAACATATACATTCCCCCGATGAATACACGCACACCACACAGCACATACACTCCAAACATACCACAACATACAAGTACAGGGTGATGCGGATAATTGGAATCAGCTTTTTACCATCGAATTTTATCGATTTTTGAAATTGGTAATTGTCTCGAGCGTGTCATCGGTGCACTCTGGCGAGAAATCATTCTTGTTTTTTCTTTTATTATAACTATAGAGCGAAATATTGAAAGAGCCAGCAATTCTCTCCTTACCTCAAGTCAACTGCCAGGCTTTCAGCCTTTTTTGGAAGGCGGAGGCAACACGCCTGCAGCAGCGGCGTGATCAAGGATTGCGGCCGAGTCTTTCAATATTTCGTTTTTTAGTTATAGCAATGAGAGAAACAAGAATTATTTCTCGCCATAGTGCGAGAATGATAGGATTACCTATATTATTTATTATGCATAAAACATTTATTATGTCACGCGAATCTCTCGCACACCCCCCCGCCAGAGTGCAGTGCAGAAATCCCCCAAACGGCTGAACCGATTCGCTTGATTCTTGGCTCATGCGATTCAGAAAACTTACAGCTAAAATACTAAATTCAGATATAAATCCTTAATACCGTAACCTTTTCATAAATCGAGAAGAAATTTTGGCATCGATCGAATCTTCGGGATAATAGAGGCTCGGCTGTCGCGCGCCGTAGGGGACTACTACTTTGTGCAAGACTCTACCGAGTCTCATGATTACCGACTCATTCTGCCCTTGCCGGTTAATCGGAAGACTGTCGGTATTTGGCGTGATTCGGCCAGTTGGCCCTGAGCAGTCACGCGACATTGGTGGCATCACACGCCCGCCGAAACAAATACCAATTAAAAAAATCGATAAAATTCGATGGTAAAAATCTGATTCCAACTATCCGCATCACCCTGTACAAGCATACCACAAACCGATAATTTCGTACCTGAACCGGTTTCACCAACAGGGCAGGAATAAGTGGAGCTTCGGCCACGCCGCCAGGACGACCATCAACAGGATACAGGTTGCAGCAGTCCTCCAACTGGATCAGTTAAGTCAGAACTCAGGTACATTGTTTGCATACTATATTGATATACAACTTTGACACGTTTACAAAGACCTGGTCTAATGAATATTTATTCTTGTTTGCAGAGTCCTCCATACCCGGATCGATGGCTTGCATGGAATGCTATCGTAAGCCATGAGTATGTTCTCGTCACTATCACCTATCACTATAATTATTTTTGTTTGTGTTTTGTGAGGGGAATTCCTGGGGGAAGAGTCCCCGAGGCTCGGCCGCTCACAAGGGTCTCCTAATCGTCCCGAGCCTCGTCTCCGTCGTCGCCCTGAAATTCGCGAAGCGGGCGCCAGGCCCGAGAGAGACGAATTTATAGGCTCCGCGCACGGGGACGGCTGTCCCGAGAGAGACGATCGGCTCGTCCGCCTGGCCTCCTGGCTGGTGTCCTCCCGGCTAGCAGCAGGGAGCGGGCGTGGAGTTCCTACTAGTGGGGAAACGGGGGTACTAGGTGGTTGAAGGCGAAACGCGGAATCTAATTTGTCGTGGTTTATTTCTAAGATCCTAAAGATCGAGCCTACGAGTGGCTCGATGCCTCGGCTTTCCCGTAGCCGCTTACAATCTACGTTAACCTAGATGAGTGATGCGCGCGCGGTGGATGACTTAGCCTACGATCTTACTCTTTAACGCCTCGAACAAGTCCGGTCGACAGAAGGTCGGTCGTTCCGGTGTCGGATACCCCGCTCGCTGCGTGGCACACGTCCGAACAATGGCGGTGGTATGCGTCGTCGGTGGACGCGCCGCTACTGGCTGCCCGAGGCCTTACAGTTAAACTTAAACTACGCTGACTCCTGGCGACTAGACGAGTCGCCCCAAGGGAACCCGGGATAGCGGAAGGCTATCCCCCAATGCCTTCGAACTAGGCGGAATCACGGCCGGCGCCGAGACACCACGGGAAAATGATCGGCGTACACAAAGGGGCGCGCAGGGCTTACCGGGATCTAAGTTGGTCGACCTCAAGCCTCCTCTCCGTCGGGCCTTCTCGTCTCCGGGGTCCGTCCGGGTCTTGGCCGACGTTATTACGTCGACGATGCTCGTCGGGGTCTCCGGCTCGTCGCTCGTCCTCACAAGAATCTCTCGCAAATCGAAATTGGAAATAGCTCAGAATTCACACCGTACGCTCGCACGTTAGCAGTCGCTACAAGAGTGACGAGCCGGCACGCGTTCCCTAATTCCTTGCCCCGCGCGCCGCGCGCCCTCCCCTGGCCCTGCCGGTCTTTTCGGTGCCACGCCGTCTCGAGGGTTGACCGGGCGTCTTAGCACGCCTAAGACACCCGATCCTGGGCCTTGACCCGCGTCGGTAAGGCAGGGACCGCTGTACGTCGCCGGGCCTCCTTCTATGCTCGGCAACTCCCAGGCTGTGCTTCGGCCCGCTCGCCCGCTCGTACTTGGAAGAGCCTCCTCCTCGGGCACCAGCCTCACGCTCCACAGCTCTCGTCGGCTTTGGGTGCTCCTTTGCTCAGACAAGACATGTCCCTATTCCCCTCGAGGTCGCCTCAACTAATAGATTCCCTGTTGAGGAATCGGTGCCTGAAGGCAAGTTAGTATACGCAAAATTGGCCTAGAGGTTCCACTTGGAGCAACGGCTGTTCTGATAGCGAGCGTACGGGCTGAGTTGCGCCTTGGCGCGATTGACGAGTGGGACGGCTAGTGACGGGGCAGATGGCCCCGTTACAGTTTATAGGTACGTTGTCACCATCCTCGAACACATCAAAAAGGGGCAGGACCAATTACTCCGGGACCGACAGCAGCAACGTGGCTTGTTGGAGAAGCCAGTCTGCCTCCCTATGGCCACAGTGGCGGACCTGGACGACTTCCAGGATGCCCCGGACGACACCTTCCAAGAATTAGTAAGCACAACTAAACTATGCCCTTATTTCACTTAACAATATATATGCATACTAATTATAATTTATTCTGTTCAGGTCGACTACTTTGAGTTTGTTGGCGGCTTCAGTTTAAAAGAAGCCGTCAAATTATGCATGAAGGAGGCTTTCACCGATGAGGTGTGAAGCCATTATTCTTGGACGGGTCAGACAGGAAGACGTCTGAGTACCTCCCGCATGTTGAAGGCCATCAATGGTATGAATTATTAATTTCTACCCTGTTCCAATACTATTAATATTTTACTTATTAACTTTTCCTTATCTTATTGTCAACTGCGGTAATGAGGAACCGCCACTTCTCCAATCCGACCAGAGCCGATGTCGCCGACGTGATGAAACTGGCCTTGAGAACAACGAAGGAGCGACATGCGGGCCACCAACGGGGCCAACGAGACCGCCATCCAAATGGGAGAAGACAGCTTGACGACTTCTGGGGAGAAGGCGGCGACTGAAGATTATTATATAGGTTCCAATTTGTATTTTTCCATGTTTCTTTTTTATGTTTTATGTCTTTTTTCTAGGTTTTTGTACAAACGAGCAAATGATGAAATGGTGAAATATTTCATACCCTCTTGATATATATTTTAACATTCTGATGCTCTATGTGCAAACATTTTATTATTATTATTATATGTATTTATTACTTGGAATTTAACCTCAATTTCCCTTCGCATATATATTTAATGTTCCCTTTTAGTCTTGCATTTCCTTAATCCTATAGTTCCCACCCAACTTTTCCTCCCTTTTCTATTCTTCCGCTCGTTCCATCGTCCTTCGCCCTGATTTTAGCTCGTCCTCTCCACTGCTCGCTCATTCCCTTAACCTTTCGCTCCCTCGTTCGTCACACGTCCGCTCTCTCGCTCGCCCGCTTACCTGCTCGCTCGCTCTTCATTCATTTCCTATATATATTAGATCTTTTTACAGCCGCATAGACATGCAGACTGTGCTGCGATTCTGCTGCGGTTCCACTGCCAGGCTCTGCTCAGCAGGCTCTGTCACGAATCTGCAGCCAATCTGCTGCCAGACTCTGCTGAGCAGGCTTTGCTCGGTTTCTGGCCCCGTTCTGCTGCCAGACTCTGCTGCGGTTCTGCTGGCAGGCTCTGCTCAGCAGGCCCTGTCACGAATCTGCAGCCAATCTGCTGCCAGACTCTGCTGAGCAGACTCTGCTCGGTTTCTGTGCCCGTTCTGCTGCCAGATGGCTCTGCAGACTCTGTCCGAATTCTGTCGCCAATCTGATGTAGCAGGGTCTGCTGTATTTCTGCAGGCAGTTTGCTAGCAGAAACGAATATAACAGATCCTGCGGCAAAACTGCTGTCTTTTTGCCAACAGACGTTGGCGACAGGTTTTGCAGGAATCTGTTATGCACAGGTTTGGCTATCAGGGCGCAAACGTACCTGATGGAATTTTCCTCCGCAAGTTCGTGCGTTTGATAATCCGTTGGGACATCCGTCATTTCCAACGTAATTTTCCTCCTAGTAGGTGGAGGTGCGTCTTCGAACAGTTGTATCCCCGTGCCGGACTGCAAAAGAACGAATGCGTCGTCGGCTTCGCAATTTTCTGATCCCACGTGGAACAGATCCAGACACACCATCTTCTGGAATGCCCTCATAAACTGGATGGGCGTGGGGTTGGGATTATTTCCCCCTTGCTGTCGGATGGTACCGAAGAAGTTTTCCAGCGGGTCCTGGTTCAGCCGCTTTGTGAGAACGTAGGGGTAGCCTGCGTCCTTCAACCTGCTCCACAGGGTGAACAAGGCGTTGATGGTGATTTGCCAGCACTTTAAAAAATTTAATCGGTTGGTGGTTATTACACCGGTAACGGGATGTTTCACTGTCACGTTCCCCATATACTTGTGCATGGTCTCCAAAAAGGACCGCTGCTCATCGGTGCCCTTGTACGCCGAGTTGTACGGCTTTGGAGATTCCTGCGTGTTGGAGTTGAAAATATCGAATAACGAATTAAATCTTTCGACAAACATTTGCGTTCCTGTTGCCTCTGCTGTGAAGCGACCGATGCTTATTAGCACACCTATTCCGGTGGCAAAAGATGCACTCAATAGCTGAGCGGCCAACTTCACCCTCATTTTATCCGCAGCATTCATATTTAAACGTAGACCCGTTAAACACGGAACTAATTTAAATGAATGGCTCTTATCGAATTCATGAAGTTGGCGAACGTATTCCGACGAAGCTACAGCACCGGTTTCATTGTCGACAAAATTCTTTTCGAGAAATTGGTTACGCGCGGCCTTGTAAAGATACGGCGGATCGAAAATGAAAATTAAATCCATTTCGTCCACTTTGAAACTAGAGTTACTAGTTGTAACGCCGAGATCGCGAGACAACTTTATATTACAGGCGCCCATATCGCATACCCATGCTTCTACTTTGAAACCGATGCTGTTTAAACGCCTCGTGCACTCGGACAGCAGTTCCTTTAGAAGGCCCGGCGAGGCTGTATCGCGCGACAGTATATACGCGAGGGGCTGTTTCGAATTCTCGTACATTCCCCTCGCGAGAACTACTAAACTACTACGCGCGACATAATTTATATCACGCACTGCAGTGCCAAAGCCAACATTTCCGGATGTTGGAAAGCCTATTACGCTATCCTCCGTTACATTATAAAAGAGGTGAGCTTTCAACGACATCTCATCGAATGCAAGCGAACAAACCCTATCCCGGGGTGCAATACCCCCCGCTTGTAATTTTAGCATATCGAATAATATGTCGTTGATACCAGGCCTCAATTTAATATTTTCCGTGAATCGATTCAATGTCCGTTTGGACGGGTAACCATGCTCAAGTTCGAACATACGATAGTACCGGGGGCTCAAATAGTAGCACTTCAGTGCATGCTTTTTGAACTCCAGGGTGTATCGTTTCCCCTTCTTTTTGCAGGTTTGCAAGTCTAATAAATGCCTAAAATGATCTGCCTTACGTGGTGATAAATCCGCAAAGCGATTCTTTTTCTCCGACAGAGGCTTCTGCAACCCCTTAGCTGCCGCTAACTGCGTTTGAAACCGCTTCACCTTTCTCTTCTCTGCCTTCAGCGCCTTTCGTAGCTTTCCCAGCGTGTCCTGCACCATCGGACACGCCATTGCTAACGAAAGCAGGGTTTGGGAGACTTGTTCGTCGTTTCTGTGCTGTGGTTGGCGTTGATACTCTGCTGCAGCTGAAACTGAAACATAACATATGTGAGAAGCATTGGTATCGTTTGTGACAATTCTTGTACAGGGTGATGCGGATAATTGGAATCAGCTTTTTACCATCGAATTTTATCGATTTTTGTAATTGGTAATTGTCTCGGCGGGCGTGTGATGCCACCAATGTCGCGTGACTGCTCAGGGCCAACTGGCCGAATCAAACCAAATACTGACAGTCTTCCGATTAACCGGCAAGGGCAAAATGAGTCGGTAATAAAACATTGCTGCACTGCACACTGGCAAGGAAAGTGTGAACGATATGTTTATTATGCCACATATCGTTCACACTTTCCTTGCCAGTGTGCAGTGCAGCAATGTTTTATTACCGACTCATTTTGCCCTTGCCGGTTAATCGGAAGACTGTCAGTATTTGGTTTGATTCGGCCTGTTGGCCCTAAGCAGCCACGCGACACCAGTGACATTAGACGGCCGTCGAGACAAATACCAATTTAAAAAATAGATAAAATTCGATGGTAAAAAGCTGATTCCAATTATCCGCATCACCCTGTACGCGAAATACTCAAAGGAATATCGGAAAGATTTAAATTGCCGTTGGGGGGCAAGGTGAACACAACGTACCTTCGTTGTCACGGATTCCGCATGCGTCGATTTCCATTCATTCCAATGGACTCGGTGGACCTGCAATTAAAATGGTATTCATCATAAACATTTCCATGTGCTCAATCGACTCATACTGGTTGTAATAAACATTCATACCTGACAACTGCGACCGCGCCACAACTCGCTGCATCCCAGACGGGCCTGCAACTAAATTTGAACATGGTTATCATGCAACAATCCGACAATAAATAAATACTGATTATAATTTGATATTCATACCTGGCGATCGCGATCGCGACCGCGCCGCGTCTCGTTGCATCTCGGATGGGCCAGGGACTGCAATCGTAGACATGGTATTTAGCAACGATGCAAAGGAAACTGTATATGGATGGCAAGGATGAGGGTGGGGAATGAAATGAGAGGGAGAGCGGCGGAAACGGAGGTCCCAGAAGTGTGAATGTGAGAGAGAGGGTGAAAGGGAATGGCGGAGGCGGGTAGGGCGAGATCGGCGAGGTAGGGCGAGATCGGCGATTTTCCTCAGACCGTGAGGAAAAGCGGCGAGAGAGAATGCGGCGATAGCGAAAGCGGCGAGAGCAAAAGCAGAGGGAGCAGGGGCGGCGAGAGCGAGAGAGGAAAGCAGGCGATGAGGGAAGCGAAAAGCGGAAAGAGAGATGAGTGGGAGAGGAGAGGCAGGGATGGAGAAGGAGAGGATTACAGGGAAATAGGTTAATGGCAGTTGTAGTAGGAATAAGAATTGTAACGCCGAGGGGAGGCAGTAAAGAATACATACATACTACTCTCTGGCACTTACCTCCGGGCAGTGACTGGACCTCCGGTACTCGCACGGTTCCTCCTAAATGCAATGTCGGCACTGCCTCCGCGGTGAGTCTCCGCTTTTTGTAGGAGGGAAAGCACTGCCCTTCAAAGTGCATGCTGCATACACGATAATGCGTGTTATGCATCAGTCGGTGCGAATCCCGTACACTCTCCCACAGACGAACAACTCCGCAGGCCTCCGCCCAACGTTTGCATCTGCAAATCAAACACTCATTATTCATCACACAAATTCATTCACTCTCGAATAGTTGTGGAATTTTGTTTGCTGTTTCCTCGTGATCCTGGAACAATATGTGGTGTTCTTACCTTAGGTGTTCTAGCGGGAAGCGAAAAAGGCTTATGCCTTTATCCAAGTAGCGCTTGCCACAACTCGAGACTACACATGGATTCCTGACGCGTTCGGCCATGGTCAATAAGATATTTGCACGAGCCACGAACTAACGCCAAGAAAAATGCTTGCAGTCTGGATTTGATGCACGGATAACCGTGTTTCAAGCACCGAATTGCAGCGAGAATGACCGCATTCTGGGAAAACTGAGGGATCCATGAGGAGACCCGGAGATTGGACCTTTTCATTCCGCTCTCCCTTTTACCCTCTCCCTTTCTTGATTATGCAAGTCACCGCTTCGAAAAGTTCGCGGCGCACTTGCTCCGATACCGACCGATTTTAACGATTGCCTATATGTCTTGCAGATTTGCCGCCCAAGCAAGACAGCACCGAGATGGAAGGCACAGCCAGGCTCGAGGCACCACCAGAACAGCCAGGGTAACAACAGTTCGTCATTTGCTTGGAGGTGGTGGAAGTGTCTTAAAGTGTCGGAAACCATTTGTTGCAAGAAATCCACGGCAGTGCCCAAGATATTTTACGGCACAAGAACGCATCGCCAAATCGCCCAAGTGGTGCACGAATTGCACGAACAAAAGGTGGGCCGCGATCACTTGGAGAGAGTATCGGGAGCGTTCGATATTTATAGGGTGTATTCATGATTTTTAGAATGACAATATTGAGCAGCAGGGAACACACCTGCATCTGGCTAGAACATCGCAACAACACTGAACTGTGTAATGAGCTGCTCGATCTGACAAAGGTATCTATCGTCTAGTTTGCGGGAGTGAAGTTTAGGGATTGGGTCGATAACTGTCCCGATATATATTTTCAGCCTGGATCTTGCCAGTTTTACACTGAAAATAACAAGGTATTGCTGATCAGTTTCGCGGGACTCGCTCATCATGGATTGAACGGTGTCTGGGACATCGAGGACCTAGTCACATTGGGCAGAAAGCACGGCTCTTGCCCGTACTTTGCCGCGCGAAGCTTGATGCAGGAAGCCGAGATCGTTTTCTGCCCATACAATTATCTACTCGATCCACCCCACCCGCCCAACAGCCTCAGTTAACCAAAGAGGAAGTGAGTGTGATATTTTTCATATTTCCTAGATTTCATAGTATTTATATATTTGGATTTCATTGGGATTCTTGGCTTTCTCACACTCTAATAATAAAATTGTTATGTCATTTCAGACCTTCGCGATTGTCAAGGGCCAAGGTTTCCGCTTGGCGGGAAGGCAACGCAACAAGAAGGGGAAGAAGCGGGACGCGGACACTACCGGTCCATCAGGCGGCCGAGGGAAAAGGGGCGGCCGCGGCAGAGGGGGCGGCCGAGGCAGAGGCGGAATCGCCTGCAAATATTATATAGTGCATAATCATTAATAATAAATAAAACTCAAATAATTATATACACAAAATGAGGTTTATGATCCATTTATTATGATCCACCACCGGCCAGACGAGCGAACGAGAGGCGTTTTAGCGCAAATGACGACCTTGCGCAAGAGACAGAGCGGATGCGGCTCCGCAAAGAATTCCTGCAACACGAGCAAGAGATCACCAGGCTCGAAGCAGAGAAAACCGCACAACAACGCGAGCATGAGGAGATGGCTTTCTTTTGCCTCAAGGAAGCCATGATGGGGAAAAAGCTTGACAATAACGGCCTATCTTATTTCTAGCCGCTCGTCCTCGCTTTTCCATATATTTTCTCTCTCTTGCCTTTATTGCGCTTTCTCTTCCTTCGCTCCTCCTCTCCCTCGGACTTCCGTTTCCTTGGCCTTCCTCTTATCATTAGAACTTTTCGAACTTCATCCCGCCCGCAAAGTAGACTCACTCACTTGGGCTAGATCGAAAAAGAAAGAGACCGAGATCGAGATCGAGACCGAGACCGAGACCGAGAGAATACGCACTCTGGGAAAACCGAGGGATCCACGAGGAGACCCGGAGATTGGACCTTTTCATTCCGCTCTCCCTTTTACCCTCTCCCTTTCTTGACTATGCAAGTCACCGCTTCGAAAAGTTCGCGCAAGACAGCACCGAGATGGAAGGCACAGCCAGGCTCGAGGCACCACCAGAACAGCCAGGGTAACAACAGTTCGTCATTTGCTTGGAGGTGGTGGAAGTGTCTTAAAGTGTCGGAAACCATTTGTTGCAAGAAATCCACGGCTGTGCCCAAGATATTTTACGGCACAAGAACGCATCGCCAAATCGCCCAAGTGGTGCACGAATTGCACGAACAAAAGGTGGGCCGCGATCACTTGGAGAGAGTATCGGGAGCGTTCGATATTTATAGGGTGTATTCATGATTTTTAGAATGACAATATTGAGCAGCAGGGAACACACCTGCATCCGGCTAGAACATCGCAACAACACTGAACTGTGTAATGAGCTGCTCGATCTGACAAAGGTATCTATCGTCTAGTTTGCGGGAGTGAAGTTTAGGGATTGGGTCGATAACTGTCCCGATATATATTTTCAGCTTGGATCTTGCCAGTTTTACACTGAAAATAACAAGGTATTGCTGATCAGTTTCGCGGGACTCGCTCATCATGGATTGAACGGTGTCTGGGACATCGAGGACCTAGTCACATTGGGTAGAAAGCACGGCTCTTGCCCGTACTTTGCCGCGCGAAGCTTGATGCAGGAAGCCGAGATCGTTTTCTGCCCGTACAATTATCTACTCGATCCTGATATCAGGGAGAGTTGGTATTAATTGGTAGGTCGTCTTACAGATGCAACTGAACCTAATGAACCAAGTGATCATTTTGGACGAGGCGCACAAAATCGAGGACATCTGCCGCGAATCGGCGAGCGTCGATTTACGCGACGACCGTTTGATGCAGATATTCTATGAGTTCAAGGATCTTTCGAAGCACAATAAACCAATGGCACCAGCCTTCAAGGCCGTAATGTCATACCTGAAAGCACTCGCCTCTTTCCTCAACCAGGTGCAGGTGCTGCAATATGTACGTGAGAAAAAACAAAGTGTCCGTTCGATCGAATGATTTCGGCGCCGATAAGTAAACTAATTAGCGCTCTTGGAACTCAGGATAATAACACCGGGAATGCGTGCAGTAAATATTGGACAGGCCTGGAAGCGATCGAGCTCGTCAATATTCATAAAATCGGAGTGAGCGTGTTCTTCTCCATTATCGACGCTTGCCAAGTCATCGTGATGGACCATCAACGTAAGAAATCTTTCTTTAAGAGAAAGAACTTAGTGTACCTGAGGGTCTCTCGCTGGTCGGCCTAAGGTCTCGCCTCCCTCGTTTCGCCTAGATAACACGATAGTAGAAGAGTAGAGGTGTTAGTATTCGAAACGGAAAGTTAGTTGAAATACGGGGTTACTTTGAAAACGAAAGGGTTAGTGGACAGTAAAGCGGCCAAATTCGGCAAAACCCGGGGCTACATAGGGAGGGAGCCAGAAAACCCGACGGAGGAGGACATGGTCCGAGTGCCCTGCCCTCCTGTTACGTAGTTAACGGCCGGAGGTGGTCACCGGGGAGTGTCGGTCTGGGCGGCCTCCTTCGCGGCCGCCCGCTTTTTGGACTCGGCCAGGATGTCTTCCCAGTCGTCCCACTCTGGCCCGGGCGAACCCGCGATTAGGACGGCGCGAGGGATGCGCGTGATGCCGGGTCGCACCGTGATTTCCTCGTACTCCTCCGAGTGAATCCTGAGTGTGTAATTTTTCCCCTTGAGCATCTCCACCCGTAACAGACCCTCCTTCCTGGTTAGGAAGAGGCATTGCCCGGTCTTTTCTAGTTTTCCTTCGAGGAGTTCAACCGGCGCGTCCACGAGGTCCAGTCGTCCGTACGTGTTGTACGCAAACAAGTACGAGTCGAAGTCGTCCGGTCCTTCCGCGGCTATGACCTGATCTCGCCGCTGGTCTACTGTATATCGGCGCTCCAACGCCTCCCTCATCCGGCGCAGAGCTCCGCACACTCCGGTACCCAACGCGGCGTGTCATTCGGTGGTTTGGGTTTGTAGGCCCGCCCCAACGCTTTCCTCGTCTTCGGCGCCAGCATTTTTTGACTATGTTTTTGGATTCTGCGGGGTCGAACGCGTATGCCTGTGTTACTTAACGGTATTCCGCTTCCCCCCATCCGGTGCGTTACCAGTGGTACGGCTTCAAATGCTTGACGTGGTGCTTTCCGGCGGACTTGCCATCCAAAGTTTCTAACCGGTATACGGAGTCTCCCATAGCTTTCCCTATTTTGTACGGACCATGGAATTTCGGCGCTAATTTCGCAGCTTTCCCTTGCGCGGCGGACGAGAATACTCGCAATCTCTTTAATACCAAATCCCCCTCCCCAAAAATTCGTTCACCGTGCCTTAGATTGTACCTATCGGCCTCTGTCAGCCGGTAAATCCACGCGAACTCGTCCAGTGGCATGTTTACGCGGCGCGCTCGCACTCTATTGTCTGGGTCCACGCGATACTCTTCTTATGCCCGCGCTACGCTAAGCGTTACTTTTAACTAGCCGATTCCCAACCGTCTCGGCTCGAAATTCCAAACCGAGTCTTACAAATCCGTTTTGTCAATGGAGCTCTCGGAGCAAGTTATCGAATTTCTGATTTCGGAAATTGAACGATACGAAGCTTCAAAGTATCGTCCGGTCCTCCCTCAGCTATTCACCCCCCCCCCCCCCCCGAGTTTACCCCGACCGAGATTTTACTCTAATAAATAGGATCCTACTCGAGAATTATCCATCACTGAACTTTGCCAAACCGGCGGGCTCGGCCCCGTGAATTCTAAATTTACCCGTTTACTTAGTGCTCGTCTACGGCCCGGATTCACGTACTTGCAGTTAGTCTCTCGCTAAACCCCTCGGTACTTTTTAACCCAAGGTCGATTGTTCGGAACCCTCCAACCCATCCGGGAGTATCCGAGATCCTTCTACCCGAGTCTATTTTTCCCGAGATTATCTCAATCGTATATCATTTTCACATGTTATATCATATTACACAAGAATATAGATGGCAAGTCCTCAGTCCCGACACCACATTTCATTCACAACAATTTTTTGTGCGGAATACACCTTGCGGGACTCGTTTTTACGGACCACAGCGTTCGCTTAGCAAGTGCTCAAAATGGCGGTCTACCGCGTTCCTATACTGTGCAACCTTAGCGTCCCTGTTCGGGCGCCATTTGTGACGAGCGAGCGCTTTTACGGCTCCTGGGTGAGCGACTCTCAGCACCTTCGTCGGGCAATTCGTCCCGCTCAGTAAGGAGGCCCAGGCCCTGAAAAGGGCCGGTAGTGAGTACGTTCGAAAGATGGGTTTTCGAGACTGGCAGGCGAGCTGGGCCCGACGGGAGGTCCTTCGTGCAGCCAGTTATTTCACAAAAATTTAACAGGCAGGACGCCCAAAGGAAGCACAGTAAGGTTTAACAAGGAGCCCAACAATAAGCAATATTTAAGGAGAAAGAAAGAAAATAGATTTATTCAATGCAGCAGAAGATATAAGTGAAATCAATCCAATAGTGAGAAAGTAAAGTGTAGTCTGATCACGGGCCGGAAGGGCCAATTCCAGTCTATAGAGACAATTCCAGTTAACAATCTTTTTATAACAAAGTCAATGCGAAACGCCTCATTACACGCGCTGTCCCTGCGTTAGTCGGACCATAGGTCCTCCGCAATTCCACACACAATCAAATGTCTATCCCGCAGAAGCATAGCATACATCACAGAGCAATTATATCAATCATTCATACCCAAGCAATTATATCCAAGCAGTAGAAGGCAAACAATGATAAAGCAAGTACTGCAATTACATGCTGAAGCTCACGGTGAATTTCATACTATCGGGACGCATTCCCGGCCCACGCGTTAACATTCGGAATAATCCTTAATCAAAACTAAATCATTACGCTGTTTCTGCGCTAACCCGTTGTGCCCAGAAGGGACACCAGGAAAGGCTGGCTATCCGGGGCAGAAGGCCCTAATATGTGGAGACACTTGGTCGGCTTACCGAAGTTAAATCGATCAAAATCCACCCTCAGAGACTAGGTACACAATCGATCTGGACTCGGGGTAGACGGAACAGCAAGAGAGCGTTCGATATTCGGTTCGCACGCTCGTAGGCTCAGTATTACCCTTCCCTTCCCCCCATTCCCTTCGCGGATCCTAGATCCAGGCAGGTGCGCTATCCTAATGCGCGACTCTTTGGCGGTCTTGGAGTCGCGTGGGTTTACAGGTGGCGTAGTCTGGCCTAATTTCGTTGCGGCGCAATTGGGACAAGTCGATCCAATGGCGTCGACTGCTTGGGCTGGTGACAGCCCGTGTGCCTGGTCCCGCGTGCTCCCCACCGCTTGCCGAGCTATCCTCCCGGCTTCATGCTGCCATTGCCTCAGGGTGGGGGGTTAGGAGGTTTCTCGCCTTGTCTTAGCTGACTGCGGCCCGTCTCGTCTCCTTCCTCGTCTTGTCGGCCCACCAAGTTCGGCCTGATATCCCTTTATCCTATCACGCATACAAAAAGAACGCGAAGCCAATTTCGTGTTTCCACTTTAATTTCGGAGCCTAAGGGAACCCTTCCTGGCTCTGCTGCCCTACCCCGAGCCCGGGGTACTCTATGTACATCGGGTCCAGCTGACCACCGCCGCGATTCATAGCGAAGCGCCTGACGCTTCGTTACAATACATATACCCCACCCTCGGGGATTAGGTGCATACTTTGTAATGTAACTCGCGGGGCGAGACAACTCCTCGCCTTCCCGTAAAGGAATATCTCTAGCGAAATTAGATTTGGGGCTATAAGAGCCATCTATCGTATGGGAACGTCTCCAGCCAGGTTCTCGCTAAGAATTAGTAGCCAATCCTAACGCTTCTTGTATTTGCGCGAGCCTATTAGCGCCCGTCAGGAGCGAGGGCTCCTGGTACCTTCGAACAACCGATTCAACTTCGCATTCCGTGGACCCGGCCTGGAGAGCTGAGCATAAGGAGCAGCAGCATCAGAAGGAACTCCAGCGAGTGATTGGTCATCTTCCTGGACGACTGGACGACCGCAGGCGCTCTTGTGGGTTCCAGCCGAAGAACAAGTATCTACGACGATCGGACTTCGGCGAGGAAAATTTGGCGCGGGGCGACGGCCCTGACGCCTGCTCGGCTCAGGGCACAGCGAGGACCACTAGGATTGGCGGGGACTTAGGGACCAATAGACAGGCCGGTTTTCGGGGACAAAGTGGTCGTAAGTGAACGGCTAGCGAAGCGCGTTAGGACCGGCACTCGTTGTAGAAGCGTGCGTGCGAGCAGTCGTAATCTTAGCTATCGGAATTAGCGCCCATTAGCGACTATCGAACTTGCGCCATAGAGAAGGAAGGAAGGACGAACGAGCGTACCAGGATTGTCTCCGTTCGAGAGTTGTGTTAGCGCCCGGTTAATAATCAGATATTTTCGGTAAGCGAATCTTGTACCGGCGGGCTTTTGCGTGAGACTTCCCTTTTGTAAGAAGTCTCAGCTCGATACTCGCTTCCTTTCCGCCCTTCTGGCGATTTCTGTTCTTTACGCTGACTGCAAGCGAACCTTGGGCATTCTCGCGATCTCTACTTCGGTTTGTGCATGAAAAGGTGATCTTCCTGCAGGCTTATGTGCCGTCTACAACGGGCCATTCTCATTATCGTTATCATTGTCGAGCCCATTTGCTTCACTTCATCTATCGCGGCATATTCGTGCAAACTACTTTCTGTTTAATTATCGCGATTTAGGCTCGTGCCGACCACCTGCGTATTGTAACGTTGCGACTTCTGCGACCGAATATCTGTTGCGTCATCACCTAACGGACGCGTGCCACGCACGAGCCGCAGTATACCGGCCTCGTGCGTCGCCTCTAATCTTTTTTGTCCAAGTATTCGAAAATTCGAATAAAGAAACTATTGTCGCCTTTAATCGTTCTGTCTAGCTCTCTCGCCGAATCCACCTGCTCTCCTCGCGTTCCTGACTAGCCTGGGAATCCGCCCGGGGATTTTCTTGCCGATTGAACTTTATTTTCGCGTTGACTAAAACTTTCAGTAGCTTATCAATGTTGTTGGTACTTTTGTGCCTGGCGCCCAATTTCGCGGTTGCGTTCGGATTTTGGTTAAGTACTAGTTCAGTATTATCGGGAGGACTTCCCGGCCGAAGTGTAGAGGAATTGGGAAATTAAGAGAGAAAATACTTTCGAGTCGAGTCTCCATCAAAAAGTAAAATAGAGACTGTCTTTAGTTTGTGTCGCGTTCTTGTTCCTGCCTCTTGTGTGTTTCTTGCTTCCCGAATTTCTTCCGGCGAACCAGATTTCGCGGCCGGAAGAAATTCCCTTACAACTTATACGGACCTATCAGCAGGCAGACCGACCCCGTCTGGCTGACGAATCAACCCGACCATCCGACCGACCGACAGACCGAGCGGTCTTCCCGCTCGAAATTAGTGTACTAATTTCTGTCTCACTAATTACTTCCTCAGCAACTGGCTGAATTTCTGCCGACATCAGAAATAGAAGGATACGTGCACATATTAGCCACAGACAGTACAAAACAACCGTTGACCGATGGGCTGTACATTCGGGTAGATTCAATAAGATATGAACCTTATCCCTTTTCATGCGTCGATTACCATCCATATCATAATTTTGCAAGCCTAAAGGCATAAGAAAGCCTTCGATTCAAGAGACAAGCACGAGCAAGAAGGTATATATCTGTCGATCTTCCTCGCATGATGCGCCGCACCATTTCCACGCGCATGTAACTGTGACTGCGAGAGAGTATATCTCCTTCTCTTTCCCTGTAGAGACGCTCGAGTTCAGCAGACGGTCAGGGGAAGTGTAGCCTTGCTTCTCCTCGCGGCCTGCTGAACCCCTACTCTACCACCCAGCGCCTCACGCTGTGACTGCGAGAGAAGATATCTGCTTCTCACTTTCTCTTTAAACAGGCGAGGCAGCTGTGAGCACACCCTGCGTTTCTGCCTGTTATGAGGGACCCTTAAGCTTTAGTTCGACTGCTGTTGGGTGGCGGTGGGACAGACAAGCTGGAACCTGTCACGTGGTACAAGTGTCCCTACTGTATTATACTGTGGTTAAACGATCTCTGGCCCGATCACAGAGCACAGGTATGAATATCATACGGAAGTAAGGATCTTGTAGCTGGCGCGTATGCTTATTAACGTACATGAATATGTTCCCTTTTAGAAGAAGCGGAGCCCATCGAAGTCGCAACCGATGTAGCCTGCGAAGGTACGTTCAACAGAGCATTGTGTTCTGTACGTAAAAGAATTGTGAGTAAAGCAAACCATTTTTGTTAGGAATGTATTGAAACTCGAACACAATAATGTGAACCAACAGCTTAAAAGTAGTTGTTACATTACATTAGATTTTACCTGAATATTTTCGATACTCTTTGTACTGACTGATAGGTTTTCGAGCTTGTGGTGCATATCAAAGTTGTCAACATCGTAGTCGATATCTCGGAAACAATGTACTATCAAGTCAAGTACACTCTGGCCGGTGCTTTCAAACTGTTGTACAGATGATTGTGTGCGAGTTTCAAGACTATCTGGAGAAACATGGTTTTCTTTACCAATTACTTTCCTTAGGGTGATGTGAGACAGTTATCACCTTCATTTGCTCTCATTTTATCCGTCTCATGCATTATTTCTAAAAAGTGTTAAGAAAGAAGATACTGAACTGTCCCACATTCTTATAAAATAAACAGTTTGCATACAGTGAGAGTGGTACAAGGTGCACTAAAGCAGAACCAAACATACCAATTCTTGTTCTTGGTTTTTCGCGTCTGCATACATTTTATACAGGGTGTTCCAAAAATATCCAAAATGAGTATAGCCATCTTGTAGGGAATTTCGCGGCGATCAAGACAGCTACTTTAAATTTTTTGATTCGTCCTTGATTTCGCGACAAAATTGAAAAAATTATACGCCTAGAAGATACTTCCATTGCCCCGCTGCCTAAAGGTCAGCCCACAGTATAATACAGTAGGGACACTTGTACCACGTGACTGGCCAGGACCGATGTACGCTCCCTCGGTGGAAAAGCGGCATGTCACCTGTAAATCCGCCAGGCGCCGACACAGTCGCTGCGAGGAAGCGAGAGGGAAATACGTTCCCTCGCAGTCACACTCAGTCGTGCCGGGCCGCGGGTAGGGCCCTTACGGCCTCCTCAGCGCGAGAGGGAGCGCGACGGAGATATATATCGACATGTGGGCCCGCGGTATAGAAAAGGATGGCTCGATATCCCCACCGACTCCCGAACAACGACCGCTTGCCGAGCCAAGCCAAATCGAGGCTAGCGTCATCTCGTGCCGACAGCGTAAGTTGCCGCTTAAGCCGCCATTTTGGTGGTGACACCGACATCAAAGGTGCCGACAGAGAGTGTCCCAACTGTATTATACCGTGGGTCAGCCCTTTCCTCCGGCAGAAGGGATAATCTGTCCTTTCAGTGATGTGTTTTATTGATGCTTAAACGACTTTGGCACCAGCCATTTCCGAGAATCAACCGAATAGATCAACCGTATTGGTGCATCATTTTTTGTATTTTGTCGCGAATTAAAACGCGAGACAACATTTTGAGAAAAGCCATCTTCATCGCCGCGAAATTCTTAACAAGATGGCAATACACGTTTAGGACATTTTTGAAACACCCTGTATGTTTGTTTCGATAAGATAGGTACCACGAGGGGCCCTCAGTTATTTGCAGCTCGTGGAATACAAACATTGTCTCACTCTCGAATGTAACTCGTAAAGAAAATATTCTGTCATCACTGCATGCAACTCCGTGTAATATAACAGACTACCGAATTCAGACAAATGTATTAATCGCGCTACTCTGCGTTTTTTCAGTTGGCGATGAACCGCCCCGCAAGCGACGACGACTCGAGGCGCTGGAGAAAGGGTTTCAAACCCCGGTCTCTATGCTTCTGGAAGCTCCGGAGTTTAAGGCCATGCGAGATGAATTGCAGGCAGTGCGGAAGAAATTGAAGGCACAGACCAGGACAATTCATCGACTGCAAAACCGCAATCGGGAATTGGAGGTCGAGCGCGAGTCGAGACCGGAATCGATGGACGAGTGCCTCGCTCACCTATCGGACGAGCAGAGAGCGAACATCCTGAGACAGGTCAGTGCTGCCAAGTACAAAGGAAAAGGGCTACAATACACTGTCACGGCAAAACAGAGGGCCTTGCGCCTCTTCTATTTGAGCCCGGTGTTATCGTGCCTTTAAGGACCAATATATGCTTCCGTCTACGCGGACACTTAATCGGTTTACCGAGAGCATCAAGTTGAAGCCCGGCATCAGCGAGACATTGTTGAAAATGTTAGAAATAAAAGTAGCTTCGATGGAACCGATGGACCGATACTACTCTCTATGTTTCGACGAGATGGCAGTAAAGAGTCATTTATTCTATAGCACAGTCAGTGACTCCGTTGTCGGGTTTCCGACTCTCGATGGCGTAACCAATAATGCTAAGGATATAAACAGAGTTGCACGTGACAGACTCCTGGTAATGGCGCACGGGTTGAAGACGAATTGGAAGCAACCGGTCGCATATGTGTTCTCGCGCGATGCAGCTTCGACACCCGTATTAAAGAAACTTTTGCGAGACCTCATCAAGCGCTTGTCCCAATTCGATTTAAAAGTGAGAGCTTTGGTATGCGATATGGGACCGTGCAACGTGAGCCCAGCAAAGCAATTGGGAATAACAGAGTTTTCGTCGGTGACAAAGCTCGATGGACAGTGTGACGGGGCAGAATCGCCCCGCCACAAGAATCGCTCGTCGCTCGCACGTACATGCGCTCGCTACGCACGTCCGCCGGCTCGAACAGCCGTCACTCCAAGGGGCACCTCCTAGATCGAAGCGCGTAGACTAACTCGCCTTCGGGCAACGAGTCCTCGACAGCTAGAACGAGACGAGGTGGCACCAAGGGGCAAGGAGTATGTTCCGTTGGCATAAGAAGCGACAGGGCCGATGGAAGCTGCGGAGGGAAAGGTCGAAGTCCAGCGGAGGCGCTCATCCCCTGTGACAGCGAGACGACAAAAGCCGCGATGCAGCCTGGGAGAAGGCCGGCTTCGGCGAACGAAGATCGGCAAATGTACCAGCGACTCCTGCCCTACCGACAGCGGTAGAGGCCCAGGTCGAGGGACTTAGGCGCGCTAAGTTACCCGGCAACCCCTTGACACGGCGCGGCGCTGAAGGACTAGCGGGAGGGGCGCGGGGCGCGCGCGGGGCTAGGAATTAGGGAACACGTAGGAACTCGCCACTCTTGTGGTGACGCGAATTCCGAGCGGACGGGCGACCAGAGCGACTAGAAAATCCAGGCGACCAGAGCGACTAGACAATCTTGACGAACGAGCGAGCGAGCTGAGCCCACGGAAGAGGGACTAGCGATTTCCCGGACGAGTTCCGAATTCCGGGGGCTTCAAGGATCTCGGAGAGAGGCGAGAAAGGCGAAGCAGCGAACGACCGGTAAGCCCCGCGCGTCCCTTTGTTCTTTGTCCATTGTACTTCCCGTGCGCGTCTCGGTGCCGGCCGTAGGCTCTCCTTGTCCGAAGCAGCGATAGGCAGCCTGCGGGCCAGCCCGGTGCCCCTTGAGGTGACTCTTCCAGTCACCCAGAGTCAAGTAGGATAATTAGGTCGTAAGGTTTCGGCCGAGAAACGGACGTACGCCCGCCATTGTGGCGGAATCCCGTTCGAACGTGAATCACACCCACGTGCGAGGCATCGGGGCCTTCTTTGTAACTGACGAACAGCTGGTTAACGTGCGAATTCGTGATCTTTGCCGGAGCGTCGTAGCTCTTAGAATCATCCGCGTACGCCAATCATCTCACGTAGGATTAAGGTTAGATTGTAAGCGGCGGCGGGAACGCCGAGGTGCCGGGCCACTCGTAGGTCCGGCTATTTTGTGATCGGCCGAGCGACGGCCTACCCAAGCGAGGGCCCTTGAAATTGCCATAACAACCGTGCAATAAACGATCTTTGTTACCCAACCGTGTGGGTTGTCGATTCGCCTCTCCTTCTTCCCCAACAGGAACCCCTCTCTAAGCTAGCCGGGAGGATCCACCACGAGGAGTACCGGCGGACGAGCCAGCTGCCCTCGATACCAGAGCTTTCCCCACGCGCGAACATAGAAATTCGGTTCCGTCCGCGGAACCTGGCGCCCGATTCGCGTTTTCAGGAAGTCGAGGACCGGCGGCCGATAGCCAGGCGGGCTATTATGAAGGCAGGATTTCCGAGCGGCTAATACACGGACGGCCGGAGGGAAACCCCCTCATAACGCACACACTCATACACGCACGCACGCACCTCCGTTGCTTGTGATTCGGCACAAATTCTTGGCACAGTCTGCTCTTCGCGGATGGTTAAGAAATTCGAGCTTCCTGGATCGAGAGATTCACAATAAATTGAGAAATTTGGATACGAAGTTCTTTCCTTGCCTTCTTATGTCTTTTGGCGCCATTTCGACTGACCACAAACGCACTTCGACAATCAGAACTTCGAATAATAGTAATAATAAATAATTCAACGTGTTAAGAAGGTGGTGAAAAGGGGAGCGGGGGAAAAGGTGGATGACTACAGGGGGGTGACGTTGACGCAGACGGGGTATAAGGTGTACGCGGGGGTGTTGGCGGAGAGGTTGAGAAAGGAGGTAGAAGGCAAGAACATCCTGCCACCGAGTCAGACGGGGTTCAGGAAAGGAATGGGGACACTTGACAACATATATGGCCTGAATTATCTGATTAACAGACAAGTGATGAGGAAAGAGAGAAAAATGGTGATCTTGTTCGTGGACCTGAAGGCGGCGTTTGACTCGGTGAACAGGGATGTGTTAATAAAGACGATGAGGGAGAGAGGGGTCAGGGAAGGGTTATGTAACAGGTGTGAAGAGGTGGTTAGGGTGACGACGGGAAGGGTACGGGCAGGGGAGGAAGTGGGGGGTAGGTTTTGGACGGGAAGGGGTGTAAGACAGGGGTGTCCATTAAGTCCGTGTCTTTTTACGCTGCTCCTAGCAGACATAGAAGAAGACCTAGAAAAGGGGAGATGGGGAGGGGTAAAGGTGGGAGGCGAGAAAGTATACGGTCTGGCGTATGCGAACGATCTGGCTTTGCTGGCGGAGGATCAGGAGCGAAAGAAGGGGATGATGGCAAGATTGGAGAAGTACATGGAGAGGAAAGGGCTAGAAGTGAATATAGAGAAAACAAAGGTGATGAGATGCAGGAGAGGGTGTGGAGGGCAGAAAAAAGTGGATTGGAGGTGGAAGGGGAAGAAGATAGAGGAGGTGAAAAAGTACAAATATTTAGGGTACATAGTGAGGAGGGATGGGGGGCAGGAGGATCAGGTTAGGGATAGGATTAGGAAGGGGGTAGCGGTAATGGGACAGGTATGGGGAATAGGGAAGAGGAGGTTTGGGAAGGATTGGGAGAGGAGGTTATGGCTGTTTGAAAAATTGGTGTGGCCGGTGCTGAGTTATGGGGTGGAGATTTGGGGGTGGAAGGAGAGAGAAGGTATGGAGAGGGCTCAGGAAAGGTTTATGACGTGGGTTTTGGGATTGGAGAGGTGCACGCCGGGATATATGGTGCGGGATGAGGTGCAGAAGGAAAAAATAGCAGGAAGGGCGGGTATGAGGGCATGGGGGTTTGAGAGAAAGTTGGTGGAGGGGAAAGGAGGGGAATTAGGGAGGAGGTGCTAGCAGGAAATTAGGGAAAGAGCAAGGAGAGGAAAGGCGTTGGAAGGGTGGGAGGAAGAAAGGAAGGTGTTTTATGAAAGGAAAGGGTGGGAGATAGAGAGGTAGAAAGAATAAGAGAGAAAGGGGAGGGGCTGAAAGGGCATGAAATGATAAAGCGGGAAAAGGATGAGCAGGAAAGGGAAAGGTGGGTGAAAATAGGGGAGTCAAAATACAATGAGTGGTACCGGAGGGTGAAGGGTAAAGGAGTGCCGGGGTATTTCAAGAAGGGTTGGGGGGAGAGTAGGTGGGAAAGGGTGATGAAGTTCAGGCTGGGAAACGGGATGAGGGGAGGTAGATACTGGGAGGACGAGAGGGAAAGGGAATGTAGGATTTGTGGAAGGAAGGAAGAAACGTGGGAGCATGTATGGGAGGAGTGCGTGGGATGGGGAAAGGAAAAGGGCTGGAGGGAGATGGCGGATGAGGTACTCGGAGATGGGGGAGATGGAGAGGGGTGGCTGAGGAGGCTAGAATGTATGAGGGGAGAAGAAGAATGGACGGACTTGGAAAGAAACGAATGGATGGAAAGAGACGGAGCGGAAATGGAAATCCAAGGGCGTGTGTGTGAGAGAAATGGAGGGATGAGTGTGCGAGAGACGAGAGAGTGGCGAGAGGAGAGCGAGTGGCATGAGGCGAGCGGATGGCGAAAGGCGAGCGGGCGGCGGGAGGCGAACGGGTTGCGAGAGGCGAGCGAGTGGCGAGAGGCGAGCGAGTGGCGAGAGGCGAGCGAATGGCGAGAAGCGAGCGAATGGCAAGAGGAAAGCGAGGGGAGAGATGAAGGGAGGTAGTGAATAAGATAGGGTTAAGATAGGCTAAGGTAGTGAGTAAGGATTATATAGAATTATAACCCTAAGGGGAATAATAAAACTGTTTGACAACATGTTAAGAAGAAGAGTGTATATGCTGTGCAACAGAACTTGTATCTCCCACAAACGCCTTGCGTATAGTTTTTCCATTTTCCCAATTGGCTGGACAGTTTGGAAACTCCGGAGCGCGGACCGAAAGAACCACCCCCGTAGAAGTCAAAAATTGAAATATGCAGGGTGCATATTTCACTGAAAATATACAGCTTGATTGCTGAAACCTTCTAGATATCGCCATAAGGTTTGCAGTTACACGAAAAGTTGTGCAATGAACTACTACGGGTAATAAACCTTCTACTGAATACACTTTCCTTCCGATAAATATACAACTTAATTGCGGACGCTTGAACTTCGTCAAACAGCACCGAGTCGACCAAATATTCACGCTACCCACGATGGTAATGATAAATCTTCTACAGGGCGCATCTTTAGCTGAGAATTATACAGCTTAATTGGTAAGGGCTACATTGCATCGAAAGGTGCGGCTGCCCAATGCAGCTGCAGTGGTGTAAACCGATTTAG
Organism: Crossocerus cetratus; assembly: GCA_963675795.1. Classification (NCBI taxonomy): domain Eukaryota; kingdom Metazoa; phylum Arthropoda; class Insecta; order Hymenoptera; family Crabronidae; genus Crossocerus; species Crossocerus cetratus. Next base: position 12,453,849 of record OY776671.1, read on the forward strand.
GCTTGCCACGAGCCTTCTTTTACTGTTTTACTGCTCACGGCGAATTTGGGATATTCCCCTTTGCAGGGGTCACGGTCGGTTGCTCGTGCACCCGCATTCGAGGAGCTGCACCGAGTCGGCCAAAGACTTCCTCTTACCGTGTCGTAAACTTTCTCGCGTAGGGTAATTCCACCACACACTTGCCATGCACTGGCAGTATATATACTCCTCTTCTTAAGATGTTGAAGCCAAAGTCTCTAAGGAGCCGTCATAGTACGTACACTATTATTCCAAGTTCCCTGATTGTCGAAGTGCGTTCGTGTTCAGTCGAAATGGCACCAAAAGACATGAGAAGCCAAGGAAAGAGCGTGGTAGCCAAGGTGCTCAATTTTTTTGAGAAACTCTCGATCCAGGAGGATCGAGATATCCTTAATCACCCGCGAAAAGCTGCGGCCGAAGCATGCGGGGTGTCTCTTCGGACCGTGGAGAGGATTTGTGCCGAAGCACAAGTAACGGACGTGGGTGCAGGCCCGTGTTTTACGTCGCCCCAAAAGCGAGGGGAACACAAGAAGAGGGTGACCGGGTTGACCGACCGACAGAAGGAAGGCATCAAAAATGCTATTTCTGCCTTCTACGACCGCCGAGAATACCCGACTGTGGAGAAAGTACTTCAAAGTCTGAGGGAGTCTGGAGAATTCGAAGGATCGGATTCATCAATGCGGAGAATCATGAAGAAACTGGGGTACAAGTACCGCAAAGGGAACGACGGACTTTAAGTTCCTTATGGAACGAATCGATGCCGTGGCAGCAAGGTGCAAATTCCTGCGGACCATGCACACATTGAGGAGCTCGAAGGACAGTCGTCCTATTATTTATTTGGACGAGACGTGGGTGAATCAAAACCACACGCTCAAATACATTTGGCAGACGAGCGATAATTCTGGTGGACTCAGAGTACCAACAGGCAAGGGTCAGCGCCTCATTGTGGTACATGCTGGATGTGCCAAATATGGTTTTATTGAGGACGCGAAGCTAGTCTTCCGTTCCAAAAAAACCAAAGACTACCACGAGGAAATGAACGGTGAGGTTTTTCGGACGTGGTTCACAAGTCTGCTCGACAGCTTGGAGGAAGCGTCCATCATCGTCATGGATAACGCGAGCTATCACTCGATGTTCATGGAGAAGATCCCCACAGCGAAAACGACGAAGCCTGAAATTATCCGGTGGTTAAACGGAAAGGGTATTCCGTGCAGTCCGCTTTACAGCAAGCCCGAACTGCTGCAAATCGTAGGGCAGCAAGGTTATTTGTACCGTAAATACGAATTGGACGAGTTGACCCTTGAAAAGGGGCACGAAGTAGTGCGGCTGCCTCCGTATCACTGTCAATACAACCCGATTGAATTGATTTGGGCCCAAATCAAACACCAAGTGGCAGACCAAGTGGCAAGTGGCATCCTTCAATATGAAGGATGTCGAGAAGTTGTTTGACCAGGCAGTCGAAAACGTAACAGTGGAAAACTGGAGAAAAGCAGTGGACCACGCAGAACGTCTGCAGGAAGAGGACTTCCATAAGGAAGGATTGCGGGAGGACATCCTCGAGGAGCTCCTCGTTGGCACCGAGTCAGATGACGAGGATATCGCAGAAGATGAGGAGGATGAGGAAGATGCGGTCGCACTCGACGATTCCGATTAAGGAATTACACGGCTGTCGCGCGCCGGAGTGTCATATATATATGAAGAGGGGACTTCGACTTGGCGCGAGACTCTACCGAGTCTCCTAATATATTTGCGGCGCGCGCGCGCGCGCGTGTGTGTGTGTGTGTGTGTGTGTGTGTGCGTGTGTGTGCGTGCGTGCGTTCCTTATTTGTACAAATATTTGTAAATATGAGCTGTAAATATATTCATTTAATCCATATTTTAATGTCGAAACGAATTACTGCAAAGACGCTCAGAATAAAACCGACGTCTTGGGAAAGCTTGTTCAGTGTGCGAAGATATCCAATTTCTTTGATAAGGCAATTTATTATCGATCATTATAGAAAGTAACGTTGGAAACGTTACTAACAGAAAGTAACGTTAAAAACAAAAAAATATACTCCACGCAGTCGGGATTGAACGTGGATCTTAGGATTGGAAATCTCAACACGCTACCCCTGTGCTATCGTGGCATACGGTTTGAGGGGCTGTGCGGCGAGACGAGCCGCCGGGCTCCTAGGAAAGGGAAAAGAGAAAGGCACTTCGGGCGACGGGAGGGGTGGATTCTCGGCCTTGGGACCGCCTATTGAATTGACGACGACTCTATGAGGGCACCCTCTCATTGGGTTCCTCTCCCAATCTCACAAAGGTCCTGGACATCACCAACACGCTGAAACAGATTTATGCAAAATTATTTGACTTAGACTTAATAAAAAACAAACTTCTCACGGTCACCCAGGGACCATTCGAGTCAGTTAGAGAATACACGAATAGGATCGAAGGATGCTGCGCAAAGCCCATGACTCGGCCCGTCAAAAGTACACTGGCGTTAAATTAGAACGTGTTATATCGAAAACTTCGCGAAAGGCTAAAGAAGGATTTCTGAGAGGCATAAGGGATGAACCAATTAGAGACCGTTTCTCTACTGATACGGAATCGACCTTTAAAGAAGTTTTGAAAATAGCATTGCAAATGGACGATGAAATGGAAAGAAGGAGAGTATCACTTTATGACAGAATACCTTTTTGTACTCCAAATATTAGCAATGTATTCTTGGCTGCTCCCTCAGAGGTTACGTGCAATAGTTGCAGACAACCCGGACATTTTTCCGCAGGGTGTCCTTTACGTGTTCAAGCTACGAACGGTGTCCCCTTCCCTCCTCCTGCCGAGGTTACGTGTTTCCACTGTAATCAACCCGGACACTTCTATAATTCGTGTCCCGAAATGAGAAAGAATACAGGAAATAGAAACATGACGGTTTGCTCCTTCTGCAAAAAGACAGGGCATTCAATTGACCAGTGTTTTAAAAGAAATGAAAGTTACCAAAATTCAAGAGGTAGAAGCCACCGGAAACCACGTTATAATCAAAATGGTCCATACGATAATAATCCAAACGTGTCAATTAAATCGCTTAGCTCTACGAATATAGGACCCAATAATAATAACCGAACTGTCGAACAACAAAGAAATAACAACGCTCAATTGGGAACTGAAACGAACCAAAATAGATCTTTAAACTCGGAACCCGGATCACGGAACGGCGCACCGCGAATAGAACCGGAAATCGCTCGCGCCAACCCAGGGAAATCTACCTAAATACTACAAAGCAAATGTTGTCGTCACTACCGACTATAAGCTTACAAAATTCTGATTTTGAAAACGGTACTGCCTCGTTCCTTGTCGACACGGGATCACAAATTAACCTCATTAAAATAGGCCAAGTTCATGACAGAATACTCCTAGACGAAGAGATAGTGTATAACCTAAAAGGAATTGAGGGGATAAGTAACATTTCCACCTTAGGCGAGATTGAACTCGTGATAAATGGAAATAAAACATCCTTATAGCTGGTCGACAACGAGTGAGTCTACTTTGCGCACAGTTTTTTTGGACACGAGCCTCTTTTGGAACTTGCGCACTTGAGAAACAGGACTCAATGGACACTGCCCACATGAGAAACAGTGCGCGTTGGAAATTGCGCACGGTGGAAGCAGTTGACAATGGAAATTGTACACATCAGATATCATTTCGTATGGAAACGGCGCACAGTGTTTATCGTACAATATGGACATAGAACACATGAAAAGTAGAACTTGCTCACATAATTCTACAAATACGCTTTAGTATGAGTTAGTCGTTGAAATAAGATATTACAATAGGTGAAATCATATACTAACTCCCCCCTCCCCCCCACCAGAATACGAACCTAACCTTACCTAATCCGACACGGCCTCACGTAAACCCTACCAAAACAGTTAAAAATCTTTGTTTTATAGCATAGCTATCTAACCTAACCCAAGTATCGTTTACGCATTCCTAACCTTACCCTTCTTACAAATCATTAATTATTTCACTGTTATTCATTGCTTCTCAGTTAAATGTGTGCTAAAAATTCATACTCCCAGCGATGTACACGTCTTTTTCATGTAATGTGTCCAAATTCCATTATTCGCGTTATCCCGTGTGTCCTGTTTCCTCTGGGATGTGTACAGCTTTCACTGCCGATGTGTCCTCCTTCCACTGAACTCAACTTCCAACATGCGCAAATTCCACTGTGTCCAATATCCAATGTGTTCTGATTCCACTGGAATTAATTTCGAACGTGCGCAAATTCCACTGTGTCCAATAATCCACATGTGCGCAAGACGGAACGTGCGCAATGTGGACACTCCCTCGACAACAGCTTCCCAATTAGGCAGGCCGGTTTGTTAGGAGTCCCTTTCCTGGAGGTCCAAGGAACTCATTTGACCTTTTCAAATTCCGAACCCTTCTCCATCGAGTTCAAGAGCTCACAGTCCTTCTCAAATTCAGAACCCTCCTCTTTTGAAAGCTCTTCTTTAAGATCCTGTCACACCCAAAAGGAACGAAGCCTCACTACCATGTTGCCCCCAAGGAGCAAAACTTTAGTAACAATAGCAATTCAAAAAGGTTCTCCAGAAACCGGTTACCTCGAGCAAGTAGAAACTCCTCCTGGAGTGTACTTGGGTAAAGCCCTAGCAACCCAAAGAAACGGATTTGTGAAAGTCTTTGCGATCAATACCTCTTATGAAACCCAGCGTTGCGTTCTTTCACGCGTTGAACTGTTGGAATTTGATGAATCTTCCCCTCGTGCTCGCACAGCCAAGACAGCCAACCCTGATCTAGGTCGCGCACAGGCTGACGCGCTTAGATTTACTGCTTCAACAAAGAAATTAGACATGTCACAACTTAGTTCTGAAGAAGGTGCTAGTTTAATGAAATTAATTTATGAGTTCCCGAACCAATTTCACTTACCGGGTGATGAATTGGGTTCAGTAAAATCAGTCAAACATCACATCAGGACCAGCGATGAAGTCGTTTTCGATTAACGGTTGCGGTAAATGCGGGACTCTGGATTCAGGCTAGTTGGAATTCAGTAAGAGTTAGAGGAAGTTCAGATAGACAATATTTATTGAAATACCTTCAGGCGGGTCAAGTACTCGCCGTACGGAATGTTGCTTGTATATTAAGCGGCCCGGTGGCAAAAACACCACAGGTCCTATCACAGTGGTCACAATAAGTCACAGAACAGTTCGGCGGTACAAAATGATTGTCGTTAGCGGTTCAAATCAACACACAATCTCTATTGCAAAGTTCAAATCTCAAGGGACGCGTCCGTTCGTTTGAGAAGAAATCACAGTTATGGCGGAACAAGGAAGCCGGCCGGAGAAGAAGCGCAAGTTCTACACGCTTCCGCGAGGGAGCGTTCCGATCGCTACGTTCATTGGTGAATCTATGCGGATCGATAGGCGGATTGATCATCTTGTAGTCGGCTGCGGGGCCGAATGCGCATGACTAGATAAGTCTTACAATACTAGATAACGTGGCTTAAATCTAGGGGGCCAATAGGGCGATGATTCCTGAACAAAGTCCCAATTAATGTCAAATAATATAGGTTTCCACCTGTCCACAAAGATGAAATTCAGAAACAAGTAAAAGCACTTTTAAAAGATAAAATCATTGAAACTTCAAACTCGGCTTACAACTCTCCTGTTTGGATAGTTCCCAAAAAACCTTCAGCAACAGGCGAACGAAAATGGCGTATGGTAATAGATTATAGAAAGCTTAATAAGAAAACAATTAGTGACGCTTACCCCATTCCGAATATAGTTGAAATTATTGATAATCTCGGTGGAGCAAGATACTTCAGCACCCTTGACCTTGCTTCAGGCTTCCACCAGATTCTGCTAAATCCGAAATCAAAGGAGAAGACCGCCTTTTCTACTCCAAGCGGACATTTTGAATTTAATAGAATGCCTTTCGGGCTTAAAAATGCTCCTAGTACATTCCAACGTACAATGAATTCTGTCCTTTCTGGGCTCCAGGGGAGCGAGCTCTTCGTGTACATGGATGACATCGTGGTCTACGGTAAAACGCTTGAACAACATTATCAGAGACTACGAACCCTGCTAGCTAGGTTACAGAATGTGGGACTAGCCCTACAACCTGAGAAGTGCCACTTCCTTAGAACGGACATTTCGTATCTTGGACATTTCATAACCCTAGAAGGCGTAAAACCTGATCCAGTCAAAGTTTCTGCTGTGTCGGAATTTCCGATACCTCGTTCACCTAAAAATGTAAAGCAATTTCTGGGTCTCATTGGTTATTACAGGAGATTCATACAAAATATGGCTCTAATAGCGAAACCCCTTACTAGACTTTTAAAGAAAGACGTACCTTTTGAGTGGACCAGCCAAGCACAAAACGCATTTGACAAGTTACGACATGCTATAACCTCTGGACCCGTCCTTCAATATCCCGACTTCACTGAACCCTTCGACCTTACGACTGATGCTTCGAAGTTTGCACTGCGAGCGATCCTGAGCCAGGGCCCCATCGGAAAAGACCTCCCGATCGCTTATGCCTCTCGGACCTTACATAAAGCCGAAACAGAATCTTCAACGATTGAAAAAGAGACCTTAGCTATTGTATTTGGCGTAGAGCATTCCCGACCCTATCTTTATGGAAGGCGCTTCACTCTGGTGACCGATCACCAACCGCTTACTTGGATTAAGCGTATAAAAGACCAAACCCTTAGAATAGCTAGGTGGCGTTTACGCCTTAATGAGTATGACTATGACATTGTTTATAAACCGGGGAAGTTAAATGCAAACGCAGACGCGTTATCCCGAAACCCCTGGGCGAAAGATGTATTGAACGTTGAGATTATATCGTTCTCCTTTGATAAGGTTGGAAAAAGCGGGGAACTGGAAATGCATATCGATAGGTTGATAGGTACGACGTTTACGAAACCTAATTATGCGAAAGACAATCTGTTAATACGCCTCGTTGCATGCTCTTAAAGTTTTTAAAGTAGTGGGTGACGATAATATGCTCGGTTGTGAGCCGGTGGATTTGTTGGCTGATAGTGGGACCTTTACGGCGAGGTCTAAAATAATTGCTGTCAGCGAGGAAGCTGTAATTGGACCTTTGCTCTGTGCCTTAGGCTGTGAGGCCTGTGTAGCTGGCCAACGTAGAAGCCTATTTTGGACCCCATCTCATCCACTTCCCCCAATTCCACCCAAAACGTCTATGCCCGAAATTGAAAAATGAAATACCCATCATGTTAAACGAAGTGGCCAATGAAAATTTAAGTCTAGAAGAAACTCCAGTTCCCATTCTAATGTTTACAAAAGATCATTTAACCCAGAGAAGGGACAATATAGTCAACTTCCTACCTATAGATTGTGTACTCACATCTAGTATAAATGAGAATCTGCGGATCAGAGACAAAATACCTCTTGACCTTATTAGGAAATACGACTTCGATGTGGGAGACAGCATGGTTTTTCCAGATGGTGATAGATCAGTCTTCCACTTATTCTATAAAAATAATCACACGGAAGATGCTCAGGTTAGCAACGTGATACAATGTTTAAAGACTCTGAAACAACTCATGGATAGACTGAACCAAGGTACCTTCAGTATCTCAACTTATGGAAACGATCTCGAACCCATTGAATGGAACCATGTTGGAGCTCTGATCACTCGCATATTTAATTCGATGCAATATATTATAACAATATGCTCTGGAGACGTGACCACTCCACCTGAAAGTAGAAGGTTAGGAATTATAAAAGAATACCACGAGCCAATAGTAGGAGGGCATCAAGGGAAAACCAAGGTTTATGCTCGTATCAGGCAAGACTTCATTTGGCCGCGAATGAGGCACGATGTGGCAAACTTCATTAGAACTTGTCACAGCTGTCAGCGAAATAAAATTTTGGCTGCTAAAACCCGTCAACCCATGAAGATTACTGATACTCCCAAAGGAGCTTTTGACAAATTAGAAATGGACATTGTTGGCCCTATGCCAATAACGTCAAAAGGAAACAGGTATTTACTCACTTTACAAGACAATCTGACCCAATATTCAGATGCCATTCCCTTGCCTACTATTGACGCAACCACGGTAGCGATTGCCTTTGCGGAACACTTTATCAGTCGATTCGGATGTCCACAAGCGATCCATACCGACCAAGGTAGTAATTTTGCCAGCCGTGTAATGAAACACTTTTGCCGTATATTCAGGATTCAGCAGTTGACTTCGACAGCCTTTCATCCACAGTCGTTAGGTTCTCTCAAACGGGCTCACCGCGTATTCACAGAATATCTAAATCATTACTGTACTAAAACAAACTGGGACGAATACATCCGGTACGGAATTTTTGCATACAACACTTCTGTACATGAAAGTACTGGGTTCACATCCCATGAATTAACCTTTGGAGTTAAAGCAACAATACCTACCGAATTCGCTAAAGAGACAGTGCCCCGAACCTTTGTAGATCAACTAGACCTGCTATTCAAGGGGTCATATATGCCAGGCACGTCATGAAATAAGTAAAGGTTTGTTAATATATTGTCCTATTAATACATCCTGTTATTAAGTTTCTATCATGTGTCCGTTATTGTACATACTTTGAAGTATTTTCTCCGAAAAATACAAATAAATAACTAGGTTATGTACGACGTAACTGGCATCGTCTTAATTCAAATTGCAACATGCGGTGGTAAATGTATCTTGGTCAATTGTTATCTAAAAAAAATATAAAAAATTGAGCGTGAACTAGACACAGAAAACTAGTCCTCAACGAGCCAGAATATTTTTCTAGTTTTCTGACTAGTTGTGACTAGTGACTAGTTTTCTGTGTCTAGTTCACGCTCAATTTTTTATATTTTTTTTAGATAACAATTGACCAAGATACATTTACCACCGCATGTTGCAATTTGAATTAAGACGATGCCAGTTACGTCGTACATAACCTAGTTATTTATTTGTATTTTTCGGAGAAAATACTTCAAAGTATGTACAATAACGGACACATGATAGAAACTTAATAACAGGATGTATTAATAGGACAATAAATTAACAAACCTTTACTTATTTCATGACGTGCCTGGCATATATGACCCCTTAACAGAATAGCCAGACTGCAAGCTTCAGCTGCTGAAAACCTGGTTAGAGCAAAAGAGAAAAGCAAAGCGCGATATGATAAAAACAAGAATCCCAAAACATTTTATGAAAACGATGATGTTTACCTAGCAAAGGAAATAAAAATCTTCAAAGTTTGATATTAGTTGGTTAGGACCATACAAGGTTAGCCGCATCCTAGGTAACCAAAACGTAGAGATTAATATAGGAAACAATAGATTCAAAATCGTACATGTGAACAAATTGAAACTTGCCTGCATTAGGCCTGACAACGATTAGAACATCTACCTTCCTTTTCAGCATTAGAACGTGTTCCACCTGAGCTGTAAAACCAAAGAATTGTAACTATCCTGTAAATTAACTGTATGTTAAGTCAAATAATTGACGTACCACGTAAACCCATGTTACCTTTAAGACACTCAAATCGAAATCACTATGCTTGTAACAAACAATGTATCTCATTGACAAACTACTTGAATTGTATAGCTTCAATCTACTTGAAAATTGTAAACTGCAGTTGAATACTCAGTACTTGAAAATGTATAAACTCACATTCACTCTCGCAAGGTGCCATTGTGAAAAGGTGCTCCTACGAAACACCTTTAAGGGGCTAGGCTCCGGTCTGCCGCGGTAATGCAGGGTCGTTGTTTGACCGGCGATTTTGGCCCAAAACTGAGTTCGCGGGGCCACTTCCTGCTCGCTTATGTGACATGATTTTGGGTCGGGAAAGATTTCAATCGAAAGAGGAAAGTCCAATAGAGACCGCTCTGGTAGTAGTTTCATGGTATTGTTATTTTTGTAGCAAATTAGTCGTCTAAAGTTTACACATTTTTCAATATGGTCGCGAAATATTCTGGCTTTTTGCTGAGGTATATTTGTGTCATTCCCGTGTTTTCCTTCCAAAATAACCACCAGAGCGGTCTTCCTTATGAACTAGGGAACACGCCAAACTATATTCTATCTTGAAACTAAGAAATGAAGCCGTAGGAAGTGGCCCCGTGTAACCCTGTTTTCTGCCGGATTTCGCCATAGTTCGATCGCATATGTCAATATTTGTGAGTACTTTAGGTCGGCCGCCGAGAACGAGATGGCGCCTAATTTAGAAGGCTATTTGCGACAAACGTCAGACCAAAACTTGGCAGCGCGGCGTGTTTTGGTGTTAGGCACGCTGACGAGATGCAGGGACAGTTCATAACCATATGATTTTGGAGGAGGAATCCTCTATTCTGATTCACGAACGTTAGCTATGAAACATATAAGTGGAAAGAAGAATGTTCAATAAACCGGGCTTGTCGCCGTTCTATGGGATTGTGATTTTGCCTAGGAAATAGTGTTGTTTCAAAACATAAAGATATAGGTGCAGTAATCGTTCGACGCGTTTATCCGATGCTTCGTCATTGTAACTTTTTGAACCGTTCGCATTATTCCTAAGAGCCTCTAAAGCTACGATCATTATAATACGATAAATGAATGATGAATATATGTACAGGCATACGTATGTTACATTCATATTAGACCGGGGTCTTTCGATTTCATTTCAGATAAGCAAAATGAAGTAGACTGCCTCACTTTGATTACTACCAAACCTACATATATTACAAACAATTTGATAAGTTCATTCATTCATATATTGCCAAAAGTAAAGTAATTCATTGAATTTGATCGTGTATCGTCTTTATACAAATGTAAAGTAAAAGAAAAAAACAACAAAATGGATATCAAAAAAATCTACGTACTATGCGGAATCGAACCCCTTCTTTTCAAATGCAAATCTATCGCTTTACTCATTACACTATTTGCATAACTAGAAGTAAAATCTCCCCATTCCACTACAAGAATAGTGGCTCTCCATTGTGCTTCTAATACTGTGTGCTTTTGGACAAACAAGTATTTATAGTATGTCAACTTTCCTCTTTCACTATATACATTGATATCCAAAATGTAACATAATTATTATTCGAGCCCTTTTTGCTATGGCATGGATACATAATTTGGATTTGAATGACTGCTATGACGTACATAATTATTTGACTATTCAAATACTTTTTCGTATAGATGTTCGCATACATGTTCTAATCGAGTTAGTAATATAGTAACATAGTTAGTAACATAGGTACCTTTCCTAAGACACTATCTGTTCTCATGGTGTATTTTCTCTCTAAAAACTCAAACTCAATTATTATGACAATATCGAAACTGGCTAATAGTCTAGTTTTTCTCTACACACCAAGTATTATTACATCAAAAAAATTATTGTATTTTGAGGCAATTGTATAAAGCATACGAGTCACTCAAACCAAAGCTATAAGTTTTTGTCATACCATATTTCATTTCTCATAAAATTCCTGTGATAGTAAACAAAATGATGAGAAGAATCACAAATCTTTTATTGAAATGGAGAGATTTGACGACAGTTATGCAAGTGGTGCTATGGGTAAAGCAATGGATCCACATTTGGAAGGACCGAGTTCGATTCCACCCAGTGAGGCGTGAGCTTATTGATACTCTTTGCTTTTTCTTTTGCTTTGCATTATTAGTACTTGATTCACGATACATTTAGATATTTAAAACATGGTTTTGGAGTACGGTCCAGGATACGACAGGCTTGACACTAGTGAAAATCAACTAGTCTACCTCACTTTCTGTATCCAAAGCGAACAGACACATCGATTCCCATATACATATGTACCCACACATAAATATATGCTTACAATTCTAGCCCCGGTCTCGGAATCTCGGGAGTCGGTAGTATCCCAGTCCGTGATCGGCAAAGCGACAAGCGAGCATCGCAAGGCTTACCACAAAGTTGTCGCCAGACGAGCAGATACATATATTCACTCCAACACAAATGCGTTTTTAGTCGAGTCAATCGACAAACATCGCGTGCAGCTCCATCTCGCTCTTATGTTACCGTCAAAATTTGTAGGTAACACGGCCAGCGACCAATTCGCGAAAAGTCACGTGGGTAGCCTAGCCCCTTAAAATAAGGGAAAGGGTGTTGCGGACTCTCGCCCGTCACTAGCGCCAAATCGATAAATTATAGCTGTGAACTTGGCTAGCAAAAATTAGCGATGTTACCGACTACACATTACCGACCAAATGGGCCGTTGAACCCCGAAACCATTGTAACACCTACATTACCTACGAAATTATGAAAAGTTCCAATAAGAACAGAAGAAATGTTAATATTAGGACCCTCAATTTTTTTGACGCTCGCCTGAGCAAAGTTACGCAGAGAAACCCTCTCTTCCTGCTCAGACCTGTTAGGGAACAGACGTGTTCCTTCTTATTTAAGTCAAACTCAAATAAATTAAGATCTGTGTCCAGCAGTTATTGCAATCAAATACCAAATATTCGCCTGATTTTCATTTCAATTACAAATCGAATATAATAAGTGCCTCGTTTTGAGACGGAAGCATCCCGCTTTCCGAAAAGACGTGATCCCTCGTCCATCCGAAGAGCATCCTCAAAAGCCTGCGCTCGAATTGAAGCCTGCGCGCTACCAACATCCACCAGGGGAGCCGCAACAATGTACAGCCTACTCATTCGATTCCGTTAATCGAATTGAGTCGAACAGAATCGCGGCCGGGGCCGAATCGCGCAGGCGAGTCGCACATCTACGTTCGTGGGGTTATTTTTTCATCGGCGGGCCACCGCGCCACGATTTATAAATGGCGGGTGTTTACTGGTGCATACCGAGTGTATCCGAAGAAAGTATACGAGAGTGAAAGTAAATAAGTGGTTATAATTATAAAATATATTAATGGGAGAATTGAAAATGACTTCTAAAGCGTCGAATGAGACAACATTATGTTTATTATGGGGGAATAATAACCAGACCAGCTAAATCGCATCTAAACAGTGAGTTAGGCCGAAGCCTTACGATCTAATTTACCCTACTTGACTCTTGGTGACTAGAAGAGTCACCTCAAGGGACACCGGGCTGGCCCGCAGGTTGCGGCCACCGAGACTTGAACGAGAATTACAAAGACTGAGGGACGCACGGGGCTTACCGGTCGTTCGCTGGCTGCCACTCGTTTCGTGGATCCTCTCAAGACCCTGGTCGCTATGGAACTCGTCCGGAGTGCTAATCGTCCTTCGTTAAGGTCGCTCGAAACAGTTCGCTCGCTCGGTCGCTCCTTCCACTGGTATAATGGCCAATATCGAGAGTCGCACGTCCGCTCGGTTTGTACGTCACAACGAGAGTGACGAGTGCCTGCGCGTTCCCTAATTTCTAGCGCCCCGCGCCCCTACCGCTAGTCCTTTCGGCGCCGCGCCATCTCGAGGGGTGGCCGAGTAACTTGGCGCGCCTAAGTCCCTCGGCCTGGGCCTCTACTACTGTCGGTAGGGCAGGAGTTGCTGGCGCTAGCCGATCTTCGTTCGCCGATATCGGCCTTCGTCCAGCCTGTGTCGTGGCTTCGTCGTTCCCCTGCCTCGGTGGATGAGCGTCTCCACGGGGCTCCGACCTTTCCTTGCCGCAGCTGCCATCGGCCCCTGTCGCTCCTTGTGCCCATGGGACATACTCCTCGGCCCCTCGGTGCCACCGCGTCTCGTTCTAACTGCCGAGGACTCGTTGCCCGAAGGCTAGTTAGTATACGCGCTTCGATCTAAGAGGTGCCCCTTGGAGTGACGGCTGTTCGAGTCGGCGGACGCGCGTAGCGAGCGCGTGTTGACGAGCGAGCGGCGAGCGGTTCTTCCGACGGAGCGATTCTGCTTTTAGTGCTTTCGTCCAGCCTTCCTTCTGATTTTAGTGCTTTAGCCTGTAACACTTATGGCAACATTGCTAGAAATTATTGCGGCATTTGAATTTTTATTTTCTTTTCTACAATAATGTCTAGCAATGTTGGCATAAGTATGGCTAAAGCACTAAAATGATGAACGATATGACGGTGGAAGAGAGAATTTGAAAGGCCGCAACAAGCGCGCCAGAACCAATGACGATCGCCGTAATGAAATTAGCGAAATGCAAAACAATATTAACTCAGTGCGGAAAAATGGCAAATCGTGTCAACACGGTGATCCGCAATACGCGAATTGTGGAAGCATATCAGGCGGGTACGGCCGTCAGGGATATCGCGCGCGACCTTGGCCTGTCCGAGATGACCGTCCGAAGACGTGTCGAAAAGTTCCGGGAGTTGGGGGATGCAGGTCTTGTCGATGGGAGATCAACAAACCGTGGTGCGCGCCATACCACGAATTTAATGGATGCACTAGGGTCTGCTCTAGTGTGATACCAATCTAGGATCGCAACTTTGATTCCTGTCTGAAATTGAAGCCCGGAGAACGATCTGAAACTGCCTTTTTGAAACAAAGGAATATTGAGACAGTTATCAGTGGCAATAGATTCGCTCTCCGGGCTGGATGCGAATCTACCGCTGCCCATCAGTTAAAACTCTTACGTGCAATGTAACTGATTCCCTTAGACACCAAATACACCACGAACACCTAAATGACATCGAGTTGGCCGCAAAATTATTAGGGATCAGCAGATCGACAGTTCAAAGAATTGTGAGGGTAGGCCGGCCTACTGGGTTACGCGACGACCCAAAGTTTTGTAGTGTTGATTATTTTAAGAAGATAAGAAGGAAGAAACAGTGTGCATCTACGAAGACCGGGCTAAACGACGAGGAGGAAGCCTATTTCAGGCAAATTGTGTACCAATTTCACCAAGAGGAAGGACGTGTTCCGACGGTATCACATCTGACGGAAAGGTTCGAAGAGGAACTGGGTGTAGAACTAAGTTCCTGGAGTGCAGACAAAATTTTGAAGAACCTTGGATTTCGTTGGAAGAAGACGCAAGACAATCGCAAGGTCCTCATCGAAAAGGAATATATCAGACAGAAGAGGGTGTAATATTTAACGGCAATTCAAGAATATAGAAAGCAAGGAAGACCGATCGCCTACCTGGACGAGACATACATTCATTCGTCTCATTCTGCAACCAAGGGATGGACGGACGATACAGTCCTTGGGTGCAAGAAACCGGCAAGTAAGGGTCAGCGACTTACCATCATCCACGCTGGAAGAAGCATAGGCTTTATAGAAAACGGCCTGCTTATGTGGCAAAGTAATAGAGCGACTGGCGATTATCATCATGAAATGAATGCCGACAACTTTATGAGGTGGGCAAGTGAACACTTACTGCCAAACTTGCCGGATAAGTCTGTAATAGTGATGGACAACGCATCGTACCATAGTACGCAGAAAAGGAAGGCGCCCCCACGCAGCTAAAGCTGCCATGCTGCAATGGCTTCAATAGGAAGGCATCGAGTGTGTGCCCACAATGTTGAAGGTCCAGTTGTGGGAGCAAGTGGTGAAGCCCAGCATTGGACCAGAGATCCTCTTGTTCGACGATCTCATGAAGGAGCATGGACATAGTGTTCTTCGCCTACCACCCTACCATCCGGACTTAAACCCCATCGAAAAGATATGGGGCGTAGTCAAGAATCGGGTGGGAAGCAGAAACCTCACATTCCAAATGAATGATGTGAATGACGTCTCGAGATAGACGAACTTGAACTAATCTTATCTCTCTTTTAAGATCGACAAAGATAGGAACGAGGCAATGGACAAAGATGAGAGGAAATCTCCTCCCATGAGACGACGACAGGGAAAAGGGTGGAAGAAGAAGGCTTCTGAAGCTTTTCGTGAACGGGTCGAAAGCAAGCAGCTTAAAGAATATAATGACAGGAAGGTCATACACATACGACCGTATTCCATACTGCAGGCAAAACCAACGCCAAATTCGCCAAACAACCAATTCGCCAAATTGGATGTCCTATTTCAGGCAAATTGTGTACCAATTTCACGAAGAGGAAGGTTTCACCGCTCTAGGGGGGAGCTGCCCCGGCACGTCCACTCCTCGGGAGGGCATCGCCCTTTCATGGCACCCACCGGCGCCAGCAGCTGAGACACGCGCCCCCACCACCGACGGCCATGGGGAGGCTTACGTGCCGACCTCCCCACCGTTGCGAGACTTGGCCTTGCTGGAGGAGCGCTGCCGCCTCATAGCCGCCGAGGAGGAGGCTCAGCGGGCGCGTCGGAAGGCCAGGCGTGAGGCCCGGGCTTCGACGCCTCAAGCGACCCCGGAGGAGGCAGCTCAGAGGCCGGCTTCAGAACCACCGGCTGCAGCGGATCTCATCCCGGTTTATGAAGATCGCCCATTCCAGAACCGGCCGCGGGCTCAGGCGCCGTCGTGTAGTGCCCGTAGCCCAACCTGGGCGCCACCCCGGGTGTCGAACACGACGACGGTGCCCATTTACGTGGGCGACCCCAGGCCCCAGGCCCCACGCGGGTCTGACACCTGTTGGTGGTGTGGCCGCCCCGGCCACTGCTATTCACGTTGCCCCGACCCCGCCGACGCAGTGTTCTGCTATCACTGTGGTCGGCTCCGGGTCACCATGCGGGAATGTCCCCGGTGCGATGTCTGGTGGGAGCGCAAATGGATGGAGTACAGCCAGCCGACCCGACCCCGGAAACGCAAGGGGTAGAGGCAGTGCCGTCTAGTGTGGTCCACCAGACACTTTACCGCGGTGGTTGGACTGGTGAGCCCAAGAGACAATCGGCTTTGCCTTGAGGCCCCAATGGACCAATTAAGTGTTGCCCTAGTGGCCAAAGACGAAGAGTGTGGCCCAGGTGGCCATAGGATAAGTTGTTCGCCCTAGTGACCAAAGACCGTTTTGGTTTCGCCATAGTGGCCAAAAAACCATTTCGTTTCGCCCCAAGGCACCAATAAACAGTTTAATTTCGCCATAGCGGCTAAAGGCCATTTCGTTTCGCCCAAAGCACCAAAGACAGTTTAATTTCGCCCTCGAGGCACCAAAGACAATTTCATTTCGCCTGAAGGCCTTCCAGCCAAAGTTCATTTCGCCCCTGAGGAACAATTGGAATTTTTTAAACAAATTATTTCAACCGAAGAGCGAGTATTCTTGGGTTCAGGGGTGATCTGCTGGGCCCATTTCGATAGTTTTGATCATTCTAGCTTAGTTCTCGCGTAGTTTCGGGTATGTACGTTCCATTTTGCAATATTGGAATTTTTAAAAAATTTCAATTGTTCCTATCGTTAGAACTATTGCCAAATGGAACGTAAATACCCGAAACTACGCGAGAACTACGCTAGAATGATCAGAAATGTCGAAATAGAGCCAGCAGATCATCTCTGTACCCAAGAACTCTCGTTTTTGAAGTAAAATAAATTTTTAAAAAAATTCTAATTGTTTATGTCGTTAGAACTATTGCCAAATGGAACGTACATACCCGGAACTACGCGAGAACTATGCTAGAACGATCAGAATTATCGAAATAGAGCAAGCAGATCACCCCTGAACCCAAGAATCCTCGCTCTTCAGCTGAAATAATTTTTTTAAAAAATTCCAATTGTCTATATCCTTAGAACTCTTCCTAGAACTCCTGTAGAACTTCGAATTTATTAATTTTGAGCAATAATTAATGAAGCGAAAGGCATAGGACAAAGTGATATTCTGCGTGAACTTGGCATATCACTTTGTCCAAAGCCGTTTTTTTGGCGTAACGGCCAGAACTATTTGTTTAAACTATCAAGAACTCTAGAACTATTCAAAATAAACTCAGAACTATTAATTTTTTTTTATCTTCCGCGAAATGATTTGCCAACTTCACACACACACGTAAGTGCACGCAGCTGCAGAGGCGGCCTACCCCAAGGAAAGTCAAGGGTCGGAGAGATAACTTAGCCGAAAACAGTCCTATGTTCGAGTTTAAGACTCGAAAATAACGCAGGAAATTTGTGTGAGGACGAAAACGGCGATGAAATTATAGGGAAACGGCAAAAGAAAAGTAGTCCGATTCGCGTTGAGAATGTAACAGAAAATACGGTGGGCTAGCATAAGAATATGCGGGTGCAAAAATGGTCCTAGTCAGTCATCGTCTAGTTGAGACTTGCCGAAAACTTCGCGTATGCTCCCTCTGCGCTCCGAGCCGCGACGGTATTCCCACAATAACGCTATTTTGCGACAGGCAGGAATTCTGCAACGTCACAAAAAGTATATGTACAGCTAGCTCAAACGATTCTGTTAGAAATGGCCTTACAGGGTGTTCCAAAACTAGGCGTTTCGGAGATGGCCATCTTGTGGGGTGGGCCTTTCTAAGGACTATAGCATTTTCCGAATTTGAATCCGACATCGAACTTTGGGAGGTATTTGCGAAAAGGTGTAGCCAACCCGCTCTCGAGCCTGACAGCGGTCGCTGTGACACGGCGCGAAGCGGTGGGATGGGGCGAGCCGACGAAGACTCGCCGCCTCGCTGGCCGCGTCATCCGCGCACGTCACACGCCACCGAACCCTACGCGCGATTAAGTATTGGCGCGGAACAGGCTCGCTAGTGGCTCTAGCGCTAGGGGGGCTATCCAAGGTGCCCTTTTGCGGCAAAGATGAGCGGGCGTATTTCGGCGGCACGCCTCGCCGATCTTGGGGGCGACAACCGTACTGCTGGTTGCAGGTAAATCAAACTCGGAGAATCTTTCGAAAAGGTTTCAATGCATCTACCAATTTAATTTCAGCAAGATAATGCCAAGCGAATCGGATTTATTCCCGATTTCGCCAGATAAATTAGTGTAGCGAGAATTTAGCGCCGATTTTATTATTAGAATTTTTTTTTTATAAAAACCTAATCCTTTGCCAACAATACGTCGCTTCCCGATTGCCGATATCTAACGCAAGGTTCCGAGTTATTATTTTTTAAAGGAGGGCCGGTGTAGCACGAGCGCGGCTTTTACGCAGCCGACGATCGTGACCGGCCTGGGTTCGAAGGGGCTAACTCGGGGCACGGGGGGCGCAGGTAAACCAAACTCGAGGAATCTTTCGAAAAGGCTTCAATGCATCTACCAATTTAATTTCAGCGCGATACTTTCACGCGAACCGGAGATATTCCCGATTTCGTCGGATAAATTAGTGTCGCGAGAAATTAATGGCGATCTGATTGCTAGAGTATTTTTTTAATGAAAACCTCCTCCTTGGCAAACAATACACCGCTTCCCGTTTGTCGATATCTTACGCAGGTTCCGAGTTACGATTTTTTAAAGGAGGGCCGGTGTCGCGAGTCAACTGCCCGACCGGTCACGACCGCCGCACCGGCAGCGTGTTCGCTCGCGCGACACCGACCCTCCTTTAAAAAATCATAACTCGGAACCTGCGTCAGATATCGGCAATCGGGAAGCTACGTATTGTTGGCAAAGGATTAGGTTTTCATTAAAAAAATATTCTAATAATCAAATCAGAGCTAAATTCTCGCTACACTAACTTATCTGACGAAATCGGGAATAAATCCGGTTCGCTTGGCATTATCTTGCTGAAATTAAATTGGTAAATGCATTGAAGCCTTTTTGAATGATTCTCCGAGTTTGGTTTACCTGCAACCAGCAGTACGGTTGTCGCCCCCAAGATCGGCGAGGCGTGCCGCCGAAATACGCCCGCTCATCTTTGCCGCAAAAGGACACCTTGGATAGCCCCCCTAGCGCTAGAGCCACTTGCGAGCCTGCTCCGCGCCAATACTTATTCGCGCGTAGGGTTCGGTATGTTGTGCGAAGACTGGGTTGACCGGAGTGAACCCGATTGTAGTCTAGCACGTTATAGTTTTTTGGGCTTTCTTCACTTAAGGATTAGTATCCAATCCAAGGTTGTGCGGTTGACGTGTAGTTTATTTGATACTTATAATTGTTTCTTACGCTTACGCAGATTGAACGTCGTCGTCGGTCGTCTATTAGGACCGGGTGTGGGTCCGTGGTGAGGTCGTACCACTCGGGACTGCCCTCGAATTGTTGTGTTTGGCCTTTTATATGGTTAATTTTTGTTGACGTGTTCTTCTTCTAAGGAGGTCATGCATTGGACTCTGGGCGTTACGAAATACTGCTTAGGCAGTTGATTTCGGAAGGCCCGTTGGTCTACTTGTTAATGTGCACTCTTGCAGTTATTGGTGGTCGGGTTACGACACCTCCCCCCTTGGAAGAAGAAAGCTTCCTAGCTTTCGGGTTTTTCGGTGTGGTTTAGTTTTCCTTGCATTCGCTGGGTTACAATATAGTATTTTGTCTAGGTATAATTTTTTATCTTAGTCTATAAAGTGTTTCAGTCGGTCCCTATGTACTTTAATTGTTTTTTTTCCTTTACTTATTACGTACGTGACGGGTGACGTTTGTTCTAGGATCCGGTAGGGTCCGATCCATAGGGAGTCCAGTTTTTTACTACGTCCACGGCGGACGGTTTCATCGTGGATGAGGATTTTGTCGCCTGGCGTGAAATCTGTCTTTTTTGTATCGCGGTCGTAGTTTTCTTTGGCGCGCATTTTTGCTATTTTGGTGTTTTGTTTCGCTACTTCTTGTGTGGCTCTAAGGCGTTCGCGTAGTTCTTGTGCGTAATCGTCGTATGAGTAGAGTGGTTTAGCTGGTAGTGTTAGGGAGGTTGGTAGATTGGCCTTGTGTCCGAATACTAATTCGAAGGGTGTTAGCCCTGTGGCGGTGTGTGGTGTGGTATTGTAGGTGAACATGGCGTAAGGGATCCATTCGTCCCAATCGGTTTGTTGATCGTTTATGTAATGTCTTAAATATTCGGCTAGTGTTCGGTGTGATCGTTCGAGTGCGCCGTTGGATTGTGGATGATATGCGGTGCTTTGGATTTTGGTTATCCTCAGGAGTTTGCATACGTTCTTGAAGACGTCGCTGAGGAAGTTAGTGCCTTGGTCTGTTAGTATCTTGTCAGGTATTCCGTATTCGCAGATTATTTTCGTTGCGAGTTCTTTTGCTACTGTCTTGGCCTCTTGGTTTGGTATGGGGATTGCTTTGCTAAATCGTGTTAGTAGGTCTTGGAAGGTTAGTATGTATTTGTTTCCGTTGGCAGTTTCGGTCAGTGGCCCTACTATGTCGAGTGCGCATTTTTCAAATGCTGTGTCAGGTGTGTCGGTGATCACTAGTGGGGCTTTTGCCTGCCTAGAGAGTTTGTTTTTCTGACATGATTCGCACCGGCTTACATATTCTTTTACATACTGGGTGATTCCTGGCCAATTATGGGTTTGTCGTATTCGGCTAAGGGTCCTTTCGACCCCTTGGTGTCCTCCTAAAGTGGCGTCGTGGTATTCTTGGATTATTCTGGATTTTTCTTCGTCGCTGTATTCGCGGTTCTCCGTGGTTGGTTGTTTTATTTCTTGTGTATGGTATACCGTTCTGCTCAGCGCATCTGCGTTGGTATTTAGTTTTCCGGCCTTGTGTATTATTTCGTAATCGTATTCTTCGAGTTTGAGGCGCCATCTTATTAGCCGCGATCCGGGGTCTTTTACGCTGAATAGCCAGATTAGCGGTTTATGGTCTGTTACTATTTTGAACTTATTTCCGTAGAGGTATGGTCTATACTGTTTTGTTGCTCATACTATGGCGAGTAGTTCCTTTTCGGTCGTACTGTAGTTTCTTTCTGCTTTGTTCAGTACGCGGCTTGCGTAGGCGATCGGTTTATCCTGACCGATTTCGCCTTGGGATAGTATGGCGCCGATAGCGAAGTCGGATGCATCTGTGGTTACTACGAACTCTTTCTCGAAGTCCGGGTAGCTTAAGAGTGGTGCCGTTGTCAGTGTGTTTTTCAGCGTTTGGAACGCGTGGTCTTGTTCATCCGTCCATTTAAACAAGGTGTCTTTCGTGGTTAATGTTGTCAGGGGTTTCGCTATTTTTGAGAAGTCCTTTACGAACCGTCTGTAGTATCCGGCTAGTCCCAAGAATGATTGGATCTCTTTGACAGTACGTGGTGTGGGGAATTCCCTTACTGCGCTTGTTTTCTTTGGGTCGGCCATAATCCCACTTTCGGTGATTACATGACCGAGGTAGTTTACTTCTTTTCTTAGGAATTCACACTTGTTGGGCTGCAGTTTTAGGTTGTGGTTGCGCAGGATGGTTAATACTTCGCACAGGCGCGAGTTGTGCTCGTTCAAGCTTCCCCCGTGGATTACAATGTCGTCGAGGTATACGAAGCATTTAATCCCTTGGAGTCCTGCTAGTATCGTGTTCATTAGTCGCTGAAACGTTGCGGGTGCATTTTTTAACCCGAAAGGCATTCTATTGAATTCGTAGTGTCCGTATTGTGTCGAGAAAGCGGTTTTTTCCCGCGCCTGTTTGGACATTGGCACTTGGTGGTAGCCTGAAGCGAGGTCTAAAGTGGTGAAGTATTTGGCCTTTCCTAGCTGGTCTAATATGTCTGTGATATTGGGTAGTGGGAAGGAGTCACCAATGGTTGCCTCATTTAGTTTGCGAAAATCTACTACTACACGTAGCTTTTGTTTTCCGTTTGCGTCGGCTTTCTTTGGTACCACTAAGAGGGGAGCGTTCCACTGGCTGGTGCTCGTGGTTATTATTTCGTCCTTCAGCATTTCTTGGACTTGGTCGTTGACCTCCTTTTGATGTTTCTCTGGCAGTCGGTAGGGTTTGGTGTTAATTGGAGCGATGTTTGGTTTTGTGCAGATATCATGGGAGGTAGTCGTGGTGTGGGTTAGCGGTTCTCCTTCTAGATGGAATACATCTGCGTATGTGCTGCAGATGTCCACTAACGAGTCTCGCTCCTCTTTATTTAGGTGGCTATCTCTTAGTTGTCCTAGTACCTGTATGATTCGGCTTTCGCGCCTGATGGGTTCCGCGGGGCTCAGCTGATGAATCGGCAGCACTTTGGGGGTTGAAGTTATTCCTTCTAGTTGTAGTGGTGGAAGGCGTATGTCTACGCCGTGGTCCGTAGTGTTTAGTACACTGACTATGCATCGTCCGTTTTGGGGTTTTACCAAACAACTTCCTATAAAGATTCCAGGTCGGATTTCTTCTGCTGACGTGATACCTTCCTCTGGGTTGAGAGTGGTCGCTTCTACCAGTGTTTCCGCGCGTGGTGGTAGGTGTATCCTGGGCTTTGCCATACTCGTTTTCCATGTGGTTTTCCCAATTTGAATTTCGGCGGCGGCGCAATCGAGTTTGACGCCGTGTCGCCGGAAGAAGTCCATCCCCAGTATCCCTTCGTATTCTATGGGGAAATGGTTGGCTACTACGTATAGGGGTTGTTTTATTAGTTGCTCCTCTATCTTGATGTGTCCCTCTATTTCCCCGAGGGCTTTTATGGGGTTTCCCGTGGCGCCTAATACCTCTATTTCCTTGCGTTGCATTGGCACTTCATCGCGTAGGTTGCGGATTTTTACCAGGCTGATCGCGGCTCCCGTGTCGATCAGCATGGGTACTGCCTGGTCGTAGGCTTCGTCTAGTGGCACGTTTGTAATGGGTAATTCGTCCGTGTGGCTGTGCGAGACATTTATCTGAACGACGCAACATTCTCGCGGGGTGGCGTCGTTTGTTCGTTTCCCGCTGGCTCGTGGTCGCGGCTGGTAGATGGAAATTGTGTCACGTCCATCCTTGGCTGTGAGCTGTTGTGATTCGTTTCTCTGTATGTGGGGCGCTGCTTCAGTCGCTTCCTGCACTCATCGTATGAGTGACCTTGTCGCTGGCAGTGGTCGCAGAATGCCTTGATTAAGTGGGCGGCCACCCGTAATTGGTTTCCTGGGGGATCGAATCGGTTGGCGTATCTACTCGTGCGACAGTCTCGCCAATAGTGGCCATTTTTTCCGCATTTTGAGCATTGTAGTGCCTCATTCGGTTTTGGTTCCGGTCTGGGTAGCTGGAACTGCCCACTGTATCTACTGGAGCGGCAGTCGCGCCAGTAGTGGCCTTGTTTCCCGCACTTGCTGCACGTGGTCGTCGGGGTGTTTGGAGCGCGGTAACTGTTTCGCTTCTCCGCACTTTCGTTTCGTGGCTGTTCCTGGCGACGTGGTGGTGGACTGCTTGGTCCTTCTAGAGCCTCCTCTTCTATTGCTCCTGTCACTGCTTCGCTGAACGTTCCATAGTTACGCCCGCGGATTATGGTGCGCAGAGGTTGTCTCAGTCCTCTGGCGAAATTTACGAGGGCGGCCTTTTTATACATTTCCTTGAGGACGCGAGTGTCTCGGGCGTCATGTTGGGGTTCCCCCGATGCTTCACATAGCTCCGTCATAAGGGTTTCGGTGCGGGTGGCGTATGTCCGTACAGTTTCTCCTGGGAGCTGGCTGACCTCATTGAACTGCACCTGCAGGTATGCGGAGGACTTTCGTCCTAAGTAAGCGATTTCGAGCTCCTCTTTTAGATGCGCGTAGCTATGAATTTCCTTATGTTCGAATTCGACGAGGGCGCGACCGATTAATTTCATGCTTTGGATGGCGTCGAGTAGGCGGAGTTCTTCTCTCGGGTCGATATTGGCGAAGGTATAATTACATGCGCTGAGGAATCCTTTTAGCGCCGTTGGGGAGCTGCCGTCGAAGGTAGGGATGTATTTTATTGCTTCCCGCAATGTGATGTACTGCCCAGGGTCGGCACGGGTGTGTAAATATGAGGGCCGCGTGACTCTCGATGGTCCAGCGACGTGGCGTAAGTCGCCCTGCGTTGTTAAAGCTTCTAACTCGGCTCGGAGCCTGGCGATTTCCGCGGTAATTTCTTCTTCTGTGGGTCGTCCTGTTGCCGGGGCTGTCGTTGTTCGATTTGTTTCGTCGGAGATCATCGTCTCGTTTTGTGGGGTGTTGGTGATGAGTTCGAGTGCTTGGCCGGGCCTCGGTTGGGTGTCGAAGCGATATTCCTCGTATGATAGATCAGAGTTCTCGGATAGTTGTCTTTCCAGCCTAGTGGAAGGTCCTGGTCGTAGTAGACTCTCGTCTATGTCGCTGTATGAGTACTCACGAGTGGCGGTGATATTATCGTCGAAGTGGAACACTGCGGAATCGTCGATCTGTTCTTCGATCGGGTTGTCGAAGTTTAAGGTGCGCCTTACCGTGTCTAGTGAAGGCGTTAGCGTAGGGTTGGTTTTCCGTGGTCTGACCCGGGGAGCAGGGTAGCTCTGTATTAGTCGCGGGCTTGGATGTGAGAATAACTGGTCTCTCGTAGCGATCGTCCGCGTGTATAGATAACTGTCTGACATTGACAGGGTTGTCGGATAGCCCTTCGTTACGGGGTCCGTTAGGTTTGGTGGATAGCCCTTGGTTACGGGGTCCGTTTGGTTTGTCGGATAGCCCTGGGTGCGGGGTCCGTTTAGTTCTTCTTTTCTGTTGTATCCCGCGTGGCCCTGGATGTGAAGAATCCCACCGCTGCCACCAATTTATGTTGTGCGAAGACTGGGTTGACCGGAGTGAACCCGATTGTAGTCTAGCACGTTATAGTTTTTTGGGCTTTCTTCACTTAAGGATTAGTATCCAATCCAAGGTTGTGCGGTTGACGTGTAGTTTATTTGATACTTATAATTGTTTCTTACGCTTACGCAGATTGAACGTCGTCGTCGGTCGTCTATTAGGACCGGGTGTGGGTCCGTGGTGAGGTCGTACCACTCGGGACCTCGAATTGTTGTGTTTGGCCTTTTATATGGTTAATTTTTGTTGACGTGTTCTTCTTCTAAGGAGGTCATGCATTGGACTCTGGGCGTTACGAAATACTGCTTAGGCAGTTGATTTCGGAAGGCCCGTTGGTCTACTTGTTAATGTGCACTCTTGCAGTTATTGGTGGTCGGGTTACGACAGGTAGCGTGCGACGTGCGCGGATGACGCGGCCAGCGAGGCGGCGAGAGTCTTCGCCGGCTCGCCCCATCCCACCGCTTCGCGCCGTGTCACAGCGACCGCTCTCAGGCTCGAGCGAGGATTGGCTACACCTTTTCGCAAATACCTGCCAAAGTTCGATGGCGCTTTCAAATTCGGAAAGTGCTATAGTCCTTAGAAAGGCCCACCCCACAAGATGGCCATCTCCGGAACGCCTAGTTTTGGAACACCCTGTAGATGTAACAGGTGACCTCTTTAACAGAATGAAACCCTTTTTTGAAAAGCTGCTTGAGCAATCTATCTCAGAATTAAAAAAGGAAATGAGGGACTTAAAAGAGAAGTTGATGAAATGTAAAGTTAATAATAAGAGTGACAATGGTAAGGTGTCATATGCAGAGGTGGTTTCGGACGCGTCGCTCATTGTCAGGCCCAAGAGCAGAGATAACAATAGAAATATTGAAAAAGAAATTAAAGAGACCATTGATTTGACTAAGCTTAACATAGGAGTAAAAAAAATTGCAACAAATAAAGAGGGCACAGTGGTTATCAGATGTGCTAACAAAAATGGCAACAAAAATAAATTAAAATCAGAAATACAAAGTAAGCTAGGGGATGGAATAGAGTTGATTGAGCCAGATACTAGAAAATCAAGTGTCAAAGTTGTAAAAATCGAACCGGAGTTAATAAACAAAAAGGAGGAAAATCTTATTAGCATTATAAAGGATCAGAACTCCTATCTAAAAAATGACGCAAACCTTAAAATAGTCAAGAAAATAAGTTATAAGAACTCGCAGGACATAGTAACAAAGGGAACACTAATACTCGAAATGACTAGTACAAACAGCAAACATCTGCTCGAGGAAAATAACCTGTATTTAAACTGGAAAGGTTATGACATCTATGAATTGGCAAACATCAAAAGATGTTATAACTGTTGGGGATATGGTCACACTCATAAAGAATGCAAAAAGGAGAAGACATGCAAGAACTGCGCAGAAAAACACGACAGCAGTGATTGCCCTAATACAAAAAAATTTATTAAATGTACAAATCGTGCAAATAAGAAAATCAAGCTTAACCTGACGACTCTCCAGGATGACCATGTTGCCACCGACAGGAACTGCCCGTGCTATCTAGAAATAATTAAAAAGCTTAACAATAAGCAATAGCAATTAAAAGACAAAGAAGTAGGACATAAAGTTCTGGCATGCTTAAATGTACAGAGCTTGCTAAATAAAATAGAGGAAATCGAGCAGTACCTTCTGTGCAATAAGGATGTAAATATCCTAGTA
Source organism: Crossocerus cetratus (assembly GCA_963675795.1). Lineage (NCBI taxonomy): Eukaryota > Metazoa > Arthropoda > Insecta > Hymenoptera > Crabronidae > Crossocerus > Crossocerus cetratus. The sequence continues at coordinate 12,480,858 of OY776671.1, forward strand.
TGTACGGAGTCGAGAATTACCTGTGATATTAGTGACGAGGAAATCGGTATTGAAGGCTTTGACTGCATCAGATGTGACTCGGTCAGTAGATTTACTGGGGGTGTAACAATATTTATTCGTAGAAATGTGAACTATAAAATTAATCAAATTACCAAGCATGAGGGAAATTATTGGTGTATCGCAATTAACGTACTTGACCATCATTTCAGTGGATACTTGCTGGCAGCATATCATTCCCCGAATTCAGCAGACGTGACGTTTCGTTGCTTCCTAGAAGAAAAATGTAATGAATTATTAAAGAAAGGTGACAACCTATTAGTAATGGGAGATTTTAACATTGACATGTTAAAACAAAGTTACTATGGGGCTAAACTGACTAATATAATGCAGAGTAAGGGAATGAGGCTACTGATAAAGGAACCCACTAGAATTACGATAAAGAGCAATACATTGCTTGATTTAATATACGCGAATGTCAAATTAAATTGCAAAGTTGACCATACACCAAAAATTTCAGATCATGCTTGGTTAAAAATTCTAGTCGAACGCGACAAGGGTACTAATCCCACACATACTAAAACGATAAGAGACTTTACCCAATGGGATAATAATGTATTTATAAATAAGTTAAATGATGAATATTCTAGAGTAACAATTGACAGTGCTCAAGATAATGTAAATAACATGACAAACGATATAGATTGCGACAATCTAAATTTTAAAGCTAATATGTTGACGAACTCTATCATGAATGCGCTAGACGAGCTGACTCCAAAAAAGACTATAATAGCAAAAGTAAATTCCAAAAAGTGGTTCACAGCAGAAATTAAAAACATAACAAAACAAAGGGATTCAATGTTTAAACTGTAAAAAATCACAAAGGCAAACGACCATTGAGCTGAATTCAAAAAATTGAGAAACGAGACAGTGAAACTTATACAGAGAACTAAAAAAGAATATAACGAAATAAAAATAAGAAATGCTCACAAGAATCCCAAGTCTATGTCGAAAGTGATTAAAAGTATATTAAATAAGAATAAAAATAAAGAAATTAATTGGAACCAAGTAGTATTTGAAAACAACGTGAGACTCAATTCCGAAAAAGTTTTGGCAAACTAAATGAATTTTTCCTAGACAGTATATCATCCATTACAAACACTAGTGAGCTTTCTGATAACAACATAGGCACTGACCAATATAACATACCAGATATCACATGCACGAAAACCTTTGACAATCTTCAACAAGTGTCAAAAGGCAAATTAAGGGAAACTATTGAAAAGCTATATTCAAACAAGGGCGCACTCGATGGAATAAAGAAGGATATCCTGCTCTTGGTGTGTGATTCAGTGGGTGAGGCGTTTCTGGATGTGTTTAATACCTCATTTTTGATGGGCTTATTCTCAGAAAGCTGGAAAACCTCCATTGTCACTCCGTACAAAAAGGTCCAAAATCCAAGCAAGCCAAGCGACTTGCGCCCAATAAATCAACTTCCTCTTTATGAGAAAGTACTCGAGCTGCTCGTTAAAGAGCAATTGGAAAATTTTCTGGAAGAAAACAAAATATTAGATGCGGCTCAAGCAGGTTTCAGAAAAGGTTATTCGTGCGAGACTGCGTTACAGTTAACTTTAGATGAATGGGTTACAGCGATGGATGATAAAATGTACATAGGTGTCATATTTATCGACTACCGGAGAGCTTTCGAAACCATAAACCAAGATCTGTTATTAAGAAAGCTATACTTATATGGCATTAGAGATAGTTCACTAAGATGTTTTGAGACATATTTAAAGAATAGGAAACAACAGACGCGCATAGGGGCGGAACTGTCAGACAAGTTAATAGTTAAATGGGGAGTACCTCAGGGTTCTGTATTGGGGCCTCTCCTCTTCATATTATAATACTTTGGAGATGTTTTTTTTCTAGAAGAGACGCTCCAATCAACATCTTCATTTGCACATTTACTTTTTAGGATATTAGCTGTACAGCCTGCTCAACCCATCCTGTTAAAAATGCCCATGTAAACAGCGCGGAGAAACTAACAGAATCGATTGCGCCCGGGGTACAATAAACTACATACAAGTACAATTGTCTATATGTTTCGTAGAAAATGCCTTTCACTGGCTTGATTGTTTGTCATTCAACAGCCTATGTAAAGTACTGATGTCATCAATCATGCTAGTTTCCATTACACATATCAGGTACTAGAGCTGGTAACTGCATAAATACTTGTAAGAGCATTGTTATGCAGAATTCATATTTCAACTGAAAGGTATGGTTAAAAACCTGCCACGCCTTTGCAGCACAGTATAGACATAACCAGTAGGGTCACTCGGCGTCGGCACCTTTGATCTCGGTGAAGCCGAAATTGGCGGCGCTGCGAGCGCTGCGGAGAGCGATGGCCAATGATTTGCAAAGTATCCGCTAGGCACCACTAGTTCGCAAGTCCGGCGAAGCCGTTCCCCCTCGGCCCCGCTTGCTACTTGCCGACGAACCGCGGCCAGCACCCCCTCGGCCCCGCTCGCCGCTTGCCCACGAGCCGTGGCCAGAGCACCCCCACGGCCCCGCTCGCCGCTTGCCCACGAGCCGTGGCCAGAGCACCCCCACGGCCCCGCTCGCCGCTTGCCTACGAGCCGTGGCCAACTGAAACAAGATTGTCATGCCCCTGGTGGCTGGCCAGAGAAACGACGGCCATCCTAATCTGATCGTGGCTTCACGAAATCGGCCGAGTGACCCTACTGGTTATGTCTATACTGTGCTTTGCAATTTCTAAGATTCATAAGTCTCAAATTATTGTGCAAGTGTGTAATGACTAAAGTTGAAATGGCTGTGCTTAGTAAGATTTTGATTCTGTTACCATTAGTTTTCTGAAACTCACAAACAGTGAGCAAAGTGCTCTTTTAAAGTTTGAAATAGTCCTATTTATATTCCCATAAACAATCGTGCCAGAAAATATCATACATCATGTATCTCATTCATCAGTGAAATGAAGTAGACTGTCCCATTTTGATTCCTAGTAAGCCTATCTTATAAATAATTGGATAAGTTCATTTATATTGCCAAAAGTATAGCAATGCATTGATATGATCGTATATCGACTTTATAAAAATGTAAGGAAAAAAAATGTAAAATATATGAACGAGGCGGAATCGAACTTGTTCTTTTCAAGTGCAAATCCATCACTTTACCCAAAGCACTACTTGCACGACTATTACAACATTTCCCTACTTCAGTAAAAGAATTGTGATTCTTCTATGAGCTCTTAGTAATTTTTCGGACAAACAAATATTTATAGTGAGGCAATTTTCCCATTTCATATTATATGGACTGATAAGATACAGAATGTAATATAGGCTTTACAGTCATCGAAGTGAAACAGTCTCATTCTACCGGGTATCCGAGCGAAATAGTACCACGCCGCTTGATACATGTGTGTGCGTGCGAAGTATGTGTGTGGCTAAGGCTCGAGCCGTGGCCGGAACATCGGGAGTCTGGAGCAGCCCGCAGTTCGAGAACGCAGAAGCGATAAGCGGGTGACGCAATCAAAGGAGTCAAAAAAATGAACCCAAGCTGGCCGCTGGCTCGAGCGGTAGACTTTGAGTGCAGCTCCATCTCGACCTAAAAACTGTCGGTAACACAGTGAGGGGCCAGATCTGAAAAAGTCACGTGGGTAGTCTAGCCCCATAAGGGTCCCTCATAACAGGCAGAAACGCAGGATGTGCTCACAGCTGCCTCGCCTGTTTAAAGAGAAAGTGAGAAGAAGATATCTTCTCTCGCAGTCACAGCAGGAGGCGCTGGGTGGTAGAGTAGGGGTACAGCAGGCCGCGAGGAGAAGCAAGGCTCGTTTTCGTCGTTTTTACCAAGAGATTTATAGTACTTTGATTCAATTCCGCTGTGTTAGACCAGATGGCCTATTCCGGAAATAAAAGCACTGCACCACGACTATACCGCGAGGAATACCCGCGACGAGACGATTACGCACGAATGTCTAACTATAATGATCGTAAGGGCCAACGGCCCGACGGGAGTTACAGGAGTTGGTTCGATCAGGGCGAAAATGATGCGCAATTTACTCGCACTCGCACTGAAGGACGGTTTCAAACACTGTGACGGGGCAGAGTTGTCCCGCCACAAGAATCGCTCGTTGCTCGCACGTGCACGTGCTCGCTACGCACGTCCGCCGGCTCGAACAGCCGTCACTCCAAGGGGCACCTCCTAGATCGAAGCGCGTAGACTAACTCGCCTTCGGGCAACGAGTCCTCGACAGCTAGAACGAGACGAGGTGGCACCAAGGGGTCAAGGAGTATGTTCCGTTGGCATAAGCAGCGACAGGGCCGATGGAAGCTGCGGAGGGAAAGGTCGAAGTCCAGCGGAGGCGCTCATCCCCTGTGACAGCGAGACGACAAAAGCCGCGATGCAGCCTGGGAGAAGGCCGGCTTCGGCGAACGAAGATCGGCAAATGTACCAGCGACTCCTGCCCTACCGACAGCGGTAGAGGCCCAAGCCGAGGAACTTAGGCGCGCTAAGTTACCCGGCAGCCCCTTGACACGGCGCGGCGCTGATGGACTAGCGGGAGGGGCGCGGGGCGCGCGCGGGGCTAGGAATTAGGGAACGCGTAGGAACTCGCCACTCTTGCGGTGACGCGACTTTCGAGCGGACGTGCGACTTCCAGGCAACTAGTGTGACTGAATTTCCCACCGAACGAGCGAGCGAGCCGAGCCCGACAAAACTAAGACGAGCGATTTTCCCGGACGACTTTCCGAATATCCCGGCGGCTTGGAGGATCTCGGAGAAAGGCGAGAAGCAGCGAACGACCGGTAAGCCCCGCGCGTCCCTTTGTTCTTTGTTCTTTGTACTTCCCGTGCGAGTCTCGGTGCCGGCCGTAGGCTCTCCTTGTTCGAAGCAGCGATAGGCAGCCCGCGGGCCAGCCCGGTGTCCCTTGAGGTGACTCTTCTATTCACCCAGAGTCAAATAGCGTAATTAGATAGTAAGGTTTCGGCCGAGAGACGGACGTACGCCCGCCATTGTGGCGAAGCCCGTTCGAACATGAATCACACCCACGTGCGAGGCATCGGGGCCTTTCTTTGTAACTGACGAACAGCTGGTTATCGTGCGAATACGTTATCTTTGCAGGAGCGTCGTAGCTCTTAGAGTCATCCGCGATCGCAATTCATCTCACGTAGAATTAAGGTTTAGATTGTAAGCGGCGGCGGGAACGCCGAGGTGCCGGGCCACTCGTAGGTCCGGCTATTTTGTGATCGGCCGAGCGACGGCCTGCCCAAGCGAGGGCCCGTGAACTGCATCAACCACCGCGCAATAAACGATCATTGTTACCCAACCGTGTGGGTTGTCGATTCGCCTCTCCTTCCTCCCCGACAGGAACCCCTCTCTAAGCTAGCCGGGAGGATCCACCACGAGGAGTACCGGCGGACGAGCCAGCTGCCCTCGATACCAGCTTTCCCCACGCGCGAATATAGAAATTCGGTTCCGTCCGCGGAACCTGGCGCCCGATTCGCATTTTCAGGAAGTCGAGGACCAGCGGCCGATAGCCAGGCCGGCTATTATGCAGGCAGGATTCCCGAGCAGCTAATACACGGACGGCCGAAGGGAAATCCCCTCATAACACCAAGCCGTAAGAGCCACAATTCAAGCAGATCCCAAGCGTGGAAACAGAAACGCGCGGCCGATGGACCCTCCCGGCCTAAGAGGGATGATGAACCAATCACGCTGCCTGAATTATCTAAGGCGCGTGTAAAAACAAAGGAGGTACGAGACCCTTTGTATACACCATCGTCAGTATCAGGAGGTATACCAATTAGGAACAACTTTGGTTACAATTACGAGTTTTCCACCTTTCCTGTACTGCTTGAACGCGTATGGCAGGATTTTGTCTATGCGGATGGGAGAGTAGCGCGCATACTACCAAAATGCATGTTTGAGCACTACTGCTCTACGCTATTATTAGCTACGGTGATCGGTTACAAACACAACGTCACCAAGGACTCCGATGTCATGAATGACAAGGATGTCCGAACGTATATGGATTATACGGTACCTGAAGCAATCGGAGAGTTTTTCTCTCTCATTACAGGTACTAATACTCAGTTAGAAGATGAAATCAAACTGAATATTCCTAACATCTTCATTCCCAGCGATGGTACTGATGGAGCCGCTGGAGCGTTCGGGCTGATTACCCCAGTAACGTACAATGCCTATGAGTACTTTATGGCACCATTAATAACGCGTAGAAAAATTGAGGCCACGTTACGACAAGAGAATAACTGGAGGCCATTACCGGAGGAACTTCTTCCGACGGATCTAACCTAACCTACCGTAAACATGCTAGGGTATGGACCGTTAGGTCGTCTTCACGTTGAAGCGCAGAATGTGCTCCGTGGATTTGACTTCCCTGAAGTTGGGGGAGCGTCATCACTTGAGCTGAGACTCCAGTTCTCGAAAGAGCTCATGACTAGAGTGTCCCACAACCTAAATGACCTATCTGGCAAGGTGAAAATGATGCCTTTGATAAATGTAAAAAAAAAAGATATTTCCCGGGTATGTTGGGTTTTTAGAGGTCGCTCAAACACTCTCTAGTGATGTATGTTTGGCCAAAGTTAACGCAGTTACTTACTCGTCAAATGCACTACCAGCCTCATTGTGTACAATGACCTACATCCAGGGTCTACGCCGTAGGAGGCTTAAAGAATCTCCCGGGCTATGCTGCTTGAAGGAAAATGAGCCACCACCAGGGTGGTTAGACACGATAAAAAGAGACCGAAGAGGGCCATTACGGGAGGTCTGATCCTGGGGGTAGATGGGGAAGCCTGTCAGGATAAGGCTCTGTGCCTAACCCAGCGGCTGGAGGAGACCCTTTGGGGTTCTGGCGTGCGGTTCGCCAGGCCGTCCAAAACGGCCGAAATCCGCATTAAAGGGCTGGACGAGTCCATTACTCGAGAGGAGTTGGTGGCCGCAATCTGCGAGCTAACGGGTTGCGGCGAAGAAGACATGCGGATTGGAGAAATGCGAAGAGCTCCAAATGGGCTGGGCACGGTATGGGCAAGGTGCCCCATCGCAGCTGCCAAGACCCTCCTCACGGAGAAGCTCCGTGTGGGATAGGTTGTGGCTCAGGTGTAGTTGCTGCAGCGCCGTCCGTTGCAGTGCTTCAAGTGCCTGCAATGGGGGCATGTAAGGGCCTGCTGCAGAACTGGCCAAGACAGAACCGGCTTGTGTTACAGATGCGGTCAGAGTGGGCACGTCGCGGCAAAGTGCGACAATACACCGAAGTGCATCCTGTGCAGCGGGAAGGGAGCCGACCACAGGATCGGTAGTGCGGCCTGCAAGGCCAGGACACAGGGGCTGAACCGCGCAAACAAAACGGCGGTGGAAAGGGAGAAAGAGGGTGGACCCGGACACCCAAGCGCTCCGCGCAGGGGAGACGAGATGCAGACGGGCTAAGGTCCGCATTTCCTGTTTGGGCGGTATGTATCCCTCTGTAAGGGGGATACGGGTGGCGAGGACACGCTTCATGGCGTCTTTTCGACCCGGCGGGTCCTAGGGGTGCCCTGACTGAGGTTTCAGGCCCCCGACATAGGACCCGAGAGGGGGGTTACTACGTAACATGATCCACGTAGTCACCCGAGGTGGTTATTCACCACGTGTGGAGGAGGAGCCCACGTCAGGGCTTCCCGGGACGGGAGAGGGGCCTGAAGTATGCATAAGCGTTCCGGGCGCCCTCCCATTCAGTCGCTTGAGGGTCACCATAGGGTTTTTAGTCGGTGCGAGGTAAAAAAAAAGGCTGGCTACACTTCCCCTGACCGTTTGCTGAACTCGAGCGTCTCTAGGGGGAAAGAGGAGGAGATATACTCTCTCGCAGTCACAGCTACATGCGGGTGGAAACGGTGCGGCGCATCATACGAGGACGAAGGACAGATATATACCTTCTTGCTCGTGCTTGTCTCTCGAATCGAAGGCTTTCTTATGCCTTTAGGCTTGCAAAATTATGATATGGATGGTAATCGACGCATGAAAAGGGATAAGGTTCATATCTTATTGCATCTACCCGAATGTATGTACAATACCATTTTCAAATAAAGCTATCAGAGATTTATCCGAATTCTCGCAGTTTTCACCCGCCGTAAGGGGTGAATAAAATTCGCTGGTTCTCAGCATAATGCAGCAGCGCCTGATTGGACATTAACACCCAATTAATAATTTCTGATTAGTTATCCCTCATTAAATATCCCTCGATCCCAGCCCGACAAACAAATGTCTTTAAGGAATGATTCTCTGTACTTGAAGTATTGCAGTAGCACCGGAGCAAGGTACTCGGTCTGCCAAATGGATTTTTTCATTTGATCTGCGTGTACGCGACAGGGACCCTTGGGCTTTGATACTTTTGCAGGATGCAAACCTTTCAGCAATATGATATTATAAACTGTAACGGGGCCGTCTGCCCCGTCACTAGCCATCCCACTCGTCGCTCGCGCCAAGGCGCAGCTCAGCCCGCACGCTCGCTATCCGAACAGCCGTTGCTGCAAGTGGAACCCCTAGGCCAATTTTGCGTATACTAACTTGCCTTCGGGCACCGAGTCCTCAACAGGGAATCTATTAGTTCAGGCGACCTCGAGGGGAATAGGGACATGTCTTGTCTGAGCAAAGGAGCACCCAAAGCCGACGAGAGCTGTGGAGCGTGAGGCTGGCGCCCGAGGAGGAGGCTCTTCCAAGTACGAGCAGGCGAGCGGGCCGAAGCACAGCCTGGGAGTTGCCGAGCATAGAAGAAGGCCCGGCGACGTACAGCGGTCCCTGCCTTACCGACGCGGGTCAAGGCCCAGGATCTGGTGTCTTAGGCGCGCTAAGACACCCGGTCAACCCTCGAGACGGCGCGGCACCGAAAAGACCGGCAGGACAAGGGAGGGTGCGCGGCGCGCGGGCAAGCGATTAGGGAACGCGTGCCGGCTCGTCACTCTTGTAGCGACTGTTAACGTGCGAGCGTACGGTTCCGACTACTCTTTCCGATTATTATTTGCGAGCGATTCGAGCGAGGACGAGCGACGAGCCGGAGGCCAAGACGAGCATCGTCGACGTGATAACGTCGGCCTACACCCGGACGAACCCCGGAAACGAGAAGGCCTGATGGAGAGGAGGCTTGAGGCCGACCAGCCTAGACCCCGGTAAGCCCTGCGTGCCCCTTTGTGTACGCCGATCCTTTTCCCGTGGTATCTCGGTGTCGGTCGCGATTCCGCCTAGTTCGAAGGCATTGGGGGATAGCCTTCCGCTATCCCGGGTTCCCTTGGGGCGACTCGTCTAGTCGCCAGGAGTCAGCGTAATTTAAGTTTAATCGTAAGGCCTCGGGCAGCCAGGAGCGGCGCGTCCACCGGCGACGCATACCACTGCCATTGTTCGGACGTGTGCCACGCTGCGAGCGGGGTACCCGACACCGGAACGACCGACCTTCTGTCGACCGGATTGGTTCGAGGCGTTAGAGAATAAGATCGTAGGCTAAGTCATCCACCGCACGTGCATCACCCATCTAGGTTAACGTAGGTTGTAGGCGGCTACGGGAAAGCTGAGACATCGAGCCACTCGTAATAAACGACGACAAACTAGATTCCGCGTTTCGCCTTCAAACATCAAGCATCAAACATCAAACATCGCCTTCCCCGTTTCCCCGCCAGTAGGAACTCCACGCCCGCTCCCTGCTGCTAGCCGGGAGAACACCAGCCAGGAGGCCAGGCGGACGAGCCGGTCGTCTCCCTCGGGACAGCCGTCCCCGTGCGCGGAGCTTATAAATTCGGCCCTCTAGAGCCTGGCGCCCGCTTCGCGAGTTTCAGGGCGACGACGGAGACGAGGCTCGGGACAATCCAGGAGACCATTGTGAGCGGCCAAGCCTCGGGGACTCTTACCCCAGGAATTCCCCTCACAAAACAGAGGCGGTAAATTGGGCGCGCATATTTGATGGAACGATTATCGTTCCATGTATCCGACAGTACCCACACATGTACACCGACCGAATCAGAATTGATTCTCAATCTTGATGATGAACACTGGAAGCCACTCTTTTCGATAGTCGATGTAACCAAATCAATGTTTATTTGTAACGGCTTTTTGCCATCGAAATTTATCGATTTTTGGATTAATTCGATTTATTAAGCGCTTAATAACCAGACAACGTCCCCCCTTGTATTTTATGACTGTGCAAAATTGAATTTTAAAACAATTTGGTTTAAGTTTTTCACTGACGAAGATTATTATACTACCGATCAATTGCATGCCCCGCGCTTTTACTTACTTTTTGTAACTATAACGCTATTTTAATTTAAAGTTATTCTAAAAAACAAATAGTATAGAAACTATCAGTTGTCGTTCTCGTATTAAATTAATTCCAATCGAAACTTCAATTCTCAACCAATATATTACATTACTGCGTTCGTTTAATTATATATTGAATTATTTGCATTTGCAATCATTTGTACTATATTCAATCATTCAATGCTTTGCATCGTATTATTGCGGGCTTCCGAAACCACAGTACTCAAGTACTGTGGCCGCGGTCTTAGCGGACGGTGCGTCCGTGCCTCTGCCCCTCTGCCGCTTGTCACACGGACGAGCGGCACGCACACATGTCCGGTGCGCTACGTCACCCCCCCCCCCCCCAACCGCCAGAGCTCGCCGCTAGCTTCATCCAGCGGCGGCCAGCAGTTATACCAGGTGGTAGTGAAGTAATAGTACATAAGTCGGTGCTACGCACTTGTTCGCGGCCCGGTATACGGCACCAACCACGAATCGATGCTATGGCCATCTGTAGGCTAGTTGTTCAATTGGCTGCTAAAGTAGTCGACGGCCGCCCTATTCGGGAACATCGAAATCAAAGGCACAATTGCCTCGCTCGGGCTGTGTCGGTGGCGTGAAAGTGGCCGTGCTACAACAGGGGAGCAAGACTCTGAAAGTTAAGTGTCTCATTATTAGCTATTATTGTATTTTGTTGCTTTATTTGCTGTATATGTTATACGCTAGAATATTTCTCTGCTTGTGCATTTTCCTAATTTATTCGCAAACGCAATGTCTGCATCAAGCACGTTGAAACCAAAGACGCGAAAACGTGAAGTTGATCGCGAGGTTAAATATTTAGTATCGTTAGACGAGAATAATAACGCGACATGCTGCATTTGCAGCAGTGATTTAAAGACGAGTAGGACTTTTAATATCGCCCGTCATTATACTACGAATCACGCGCTGCAGTACAAGCTTTGGTCGGATATAAAAAGACGTGCATATTCTTGCAGGCATTTAAAGAGCAATCGGTAAGCGTGAGTGGTCCTCTGAATCCGGTAGCAAGCACTTCCAATTTCCAGGTTACTCCTGCTTCTTCTAGAGATGCTTTAGAAGCGTCTTATAAAGTATCGTGGGAAATTACGCGGTCGAAATTGCCCTTTTCGGTCGGGCCTGTGGTGAAAGAGTGTGCGATTCTATTCGTTCAATCTTTCCATAATAAATACGCGGCAGATCAGTTTAAAACCTTACCCTTGTCTCATCAGGCGGTCTCTCGACGCGTTGTAGATATTAATAATGTATTAGTAGAAAAGTTACGTTCTTTGATTCAAAGCAGTGAATAGTATTCATTGAGTTTGGATGAAAGTGCGGATATCGCGGATGTTAGCCAGTTGGCTATCTTTATACGTACAATACAGTGCAAGGTGACTTTTCTATTAATGAAGAGTTACTTGCACTTGTACCGTTGCACGATACAACTCGCGGTGTAGATGTTTTTGAAAGTTTGAGGTCCACCGTCTTTAAATTTACGGACTTCAAAAAGTGTACAGCGTGCCGAAAGAATCCTGTCCAGTTCCGGTTTGTCAGGTGGGACAGAAACGTGAAGTTGGGTACGCCGGTCTAGGCTGACTGCATAGTTTTGGGCAGTCACGTGGGTCGGATCAGCCCGGGTGGCATGGCCAAGTGACAGCTGGCCAAAGAGGCGTGTATACTGGGTGGGCAAGAGAGTTGGAACGCATGGTAATAAGTATTAATAGAGGAGGACGGGCTTGCGATAAAGGATAAGGAGGCCGAATAAATCGTGGGAGAAAATCTTTATTGAATCACAACGTAACCATTAGGCGGCAGTGGCTCAGGAAATGACAATCTCATTAATTATCATACAGGTGTCAGTATAGAAGAAAGACATAGTTGTGGAAAGCTGAGAGGAAGTAGGATAAATACAAAAGTCACTAAGGAAAGCATTGTTAAAGGACTGAGGCGATTTATTGTCTGTTTCTGTTTGTCGACAACTTGGCCTACGCATTATCGCTGGATACAGGAGTGGGATACAGGAGTGGGAGCCGGGCCACAAGGGCTTAACATTGTCGGCAAGTTCTCTAAAAACTGGTAGCTGGTATAATACAATCAAGCATTGACATTATTGCACGAGGGAGTATAAAGTTATAGGATGCTTTGCGTTTTCAGGCTCTAGCAAACATTTGATGCCTTTTTCGGCTGGAAATGTTTGCAGAGGCTGGTGGTATCCTCGCATGAGAAGAAAGAATGACAAGGATGCTATTGTGTGCATGAAAAAGATTCACAGCGAGCTATATTTGAAGGAGGACCGCCTCGTCAAGACTATTGGAGGGAAACTATGAGTGGCTCACTGTGAATAGACCAAGAAGGGACTAAGAAAAAGATGGGCGCAAGAAAGAGGCTCTCTGCAAGGAGAATTTCTTTCCGGTGATCAATCAGGGTGCTACAAGACTTAGGGTGATAGGATTAGACACACTTTGAAAGTAGCACAGTGTCTTTTTAAGGGGAAACCTAACAACCAGCAGTTTACGGCTGCTGGTTCAGAATGAAAAACTGTAGTAGAACCTCGCTTATTCGAATGAAGACGTCTAACTTTTCTACAATTCAAACAGCCTATGCTAAATATGTCAATGATTTACTCAGATTCGAATAAGAGAGGTTTTGCTGTGCTATTTTCAAAGAAGTAAGAGGCGCTCGCTGCTGTTGAGACGGGAGGGGCTGGGAATCAGGAGTGATGTTGAACCCGCTGCAGAAACGGGTCGGCCAATAGGTGGGGGGAGATTAGACGGCGTGCCGGGATTCAGGAGAGCTGCTCGCTGGTAGGACGGGACCAGTCTGGATTTGGGATGCAGGATTCTCAGACTCTGTAAAATATCACAAGGGAAATATTTAGTCCAGGAGAGTATACCAAGTGGTTTACAACTATTGGTTAAAAGACGTGCAGCATTGTTGATGCGAAAAGATATTGTCAAGTATTATGCTGCGTTCCTGGTGTGTCACAATATCTTTTCAGATCAACAATGCTACTCTCGCCTTAAAATGAATTGCAGCAGCCATTCATTGCCGCGCCACGTTTGACTGCATCTCTGTAACAGTGAAAATTGTGAGGCAAGTTAAATGTTTGGAAACTTACTGACTCTTCCAGCAGTGGCCGATAGTTGCTGATGATGGCAGCCACGCGCCTCCAACATGAGCAAGCGGCTGTGGCGGCGAAGTTTGCCGCGACTGCGCGGTCCGATCATCCTGTCGCTGGAGCAGGAATTCAGCAGACTTTAGCTGCAAATACAGGGCGGATTAGGATTCGGGACTCGGGATGGGCGAGGATCTCGCTGGCGAAACCGGGCACCCTCATAGCCAAAGCTGCCGTGCAGGTTCTGCCAAAATCTGCTGTGCAGGAACTGTAAGCAGCCCGACATCAGAAATGCGGCAGGGCCTGCCGAAGCAGACTGCACCGCTCTGCCGTTAGGCTGCGCATAGCAGGATCTGCTGTCCATCAGCCATGGATCTACTATCAGGGCCTGTTATGCAGGCTCTGCATAGACTCCTGGCCGTGGTGGTGTGTGGCCCGTAAGAATGGAACGCACACGCTGTTAATTCACATAATGCAGGTAATCATACTTATTCACAAAATAAGCAAAATATCACACTCACCATGGGCTGGCTCCTTTGGTGGAGGAGGAGAGGACGGTGGAGGAGAAGCTAAAAGAAATTGTTCGAAGATTCATTATTAAATGATATTGACTCAACAGAGGGGAAGGGGAAGCTTGCTTAGTCGTAGACTAAGTAGAAGCTTAATTACCCGGTGTACTGCTTTCCGATTCGAAGGGCATCGACCGATTCAATATCTGGTGACAGCCCCGTCCATCTCGATAACGAGGTTGTACCGGTTCGTCACCGAGGCATACAAATGGGCGAAATATTCTGGCCGATCCCGCAGCGAATCCCAGGTCCGCACGGTATGCTGGATGATCAGCTGCCGGTTCCTCAATTGGTGTTCGGCGGCGAGCCGCTCCCACGTGCGGACCATCTCGGCCCACACATTCTCCATTAAATTATGATCGGGCGACCGCGCCGGCCAGCCCACCAATTGAAGCCCGTACTGCTGATTCGTCCACCATTCCTGCACGATACGCGCAGTGTGGACCGGACTGTTGTCCTGTACCACTAGCAGCACCGGGAATTCCTCCACGGGATATACCTCGCGCACCGTCGGGACAAAGGTGTTCTGAAGGAGTTCGAGGTATACCCGGGAGTTCATCCGCGGTGGAACCTCTGCGAGTGTTTCAGGACCCCTGGGCCCGATCCACCCCCACATACCGCACGTGATGCGACCACTCTTACCCGGGTCACGAACATACGCGGGATCGCACTGCCTGGAATTTGCCGGACGCCAAACCCGGAGGGCACGGCCAGCGGCCCAGGAGAATGTTTTTTCATTGGTATAAATTACCGGAATATCCCTTTCAGCCTGCTCGAGGGCCAGCTCCTGACGCGCAAAACGGTGGCGAGCCTCGCGATTTTGCGGCGTCAGCTACGACTTTCGGGCAGCCTGACCACAGTGGAAGCCAGACTATTGAACCCTACAATCGCGACTCTTAACTCAAACCCATTTCGCATCCACGAGTAAAAAAACCAAATAATTTGAAATAGTTCTTTTAAGGGGATATTCCCCTTTCATTTTTCAAAAATTTCCCCTATCTATCCCCGATGGTTTCCCCTATCTATCCCGTGTTAAAACCGTCAATTATAATCGATTATTTCGGAAACGACGTGGTTAAATCTAATCAAATTTACCAGTGGATGCAGGACTTTACTAAGACTATTCTGCCAAAGTTTCGAGGAATTCTTAAACAAACGGTCTAATCTCCCAACTACCTTAAGAAACACAAATAATAAAAAAAAAAACGATTTTTTGAACCTCAGTAAGGGGAATACCCCCTTAAAATTACTCGCAAGCCAGCCACCCGAATTCAATTTATTTTATGTGGACAAATAGTATATTTTAAGTGTGACAAATATCCACCCATTCACAAGTTATGAAAAAACAGAAACTCTCCCAAAACAGTATAAGAGTATTATAATAATAAGTAAATAATAAATAAGTAAGGATTAGAAATAAAAATAAATAAGAATAATAAATAAAAATAAATACCAAAATAAATAAATAATAAAAAATAAAAAATATATAGGACCTCCTCCTTTTTCAAAGTGGGTTAATGGGAATATAATAATAATCAAAAAAGAAAAAAATAATTGCAGGTAACCACCTCTGAAATTGATTACGTGCTATTATATCGACAATTGGATCTTTTGTTGGTATCTACCCGGGTAGGGCCCGAGTATTCACATACCTGAGCGTCGACCAAGTTTCTCATTAACCAATAGAGTCAAAGCTGACCCTTGCTAATCATAGAACCTTTTGTTAATTTCCGTAAGTACTGGACTTTGAAGGTGGAGACTAATTTTTCGCCAATCAGAGCCAGGCGCCTTCTTTTCAGCGGCGGACTGTATGTAGTAGCATATATATTGTATATGTATAGTACGGTGCGCGAAAGCCGAAGATACTTATTCCGAAATATAACAATTTTCGGTTGATATATTATTTGTCCACATAAAATATATTGATATCTGCTGGTTGGCTTGCGAGTAATTTAAAAATAACTATTTCAAATTATTTGGTTTTGTGGCTCGTGGATAGCGAATGGGTTGGAGTTACGAGTCGGGATTATGGGGTTTGATTGCTCTTATACAGGACTATTTTTTAACCAAATCTCAAAAAATTCGAAGGGGGGAAAGCTGCGAAAATGTATACCCCAACCTAAAATCATCCTTACTAGGAACTAAAGGATGGGACTACAATGGATGGGACTAGGAACACCGCAATAGCGCGCCGGGTAGCCGCCCGCTGCTGTCGACGGCTTCGACGCGTAGTAACAACGTCGGATAGCGCGGAAGGGGAAGGCGGCGCGTGAGGGGCCCCACCCGTGGAGAGGCCTGGTCTAGTCGAAGAATGCCCGCTCAATATTTAAAAACAATTGAAAATATAGTCTTGTATGCTTCATGTCTCCAAGTTGAGTCAGCGTCGTTTGCCAATTGATAAGGTGGCATAATATATAAGAGTACAATAATAAGTCCACTGACACTTGCGTGAACTTTAACAGAGTAGTATTAACGGTATTGCGTCTTTTAACAGTATTGTTACGCGTCGCAGACGTGGATCGCGTTATAGGCATAAACGAGGCTGTTTATTAGATGGGAAAAGGCGTATATTTAAGAACCGGGAATGCGTGCTCACAGGATGAGATCCAGCATTAGACTGACAGTCGTGTAACATGTTAGATAGTGGAACGACGGGTAGTTAAGGACAATGTTCAGGGCTTCGGACCAGGGATGACAGGTGTTTGATACAACTGGGCGCCAAGGCCGTAACACTACCCCCCTCCGTGAAAAAGACGTTCGTCCGCGAACGTAGATGGTCTTCTTTCAATATGTCTGGTGGATCAGGAATAAGATGGAAGTAGCGGTCTAATCCAGCCAGATATCGTCTCAGCATTTGCTCGAGGTCCAGGGAAAACCGCTTCAAAAACCGTGGACGAGACGTAAACAGATCAGGGAGAAGATAGGTTGTTGTCCAAGATGTACACATTTGTAAAAGGCTTCAGGTCTGGATCGTAGCATGAAGTTCCACGGACAGGAAGTAATAGGTGATGGAAGGAGAAATATTCTGGGTAGGCATCTCGAACGGGGTCTCCAATTACCTCGAAATATAAAGAATTAAAGGCGAGTAAAAAGTTACAGGAGAATTTCAAAAGAAAGAGAGATTTCGTTAGAGTAAATTTTATTTCATTCAATCAAAACTTTCATAAATTTGGTTACACCGAAGAGACATAACCCGGCCACGCCTAGGCTGTTCTCTTCTTTCCCCATTTTGACCGCTCATCCCCATGGCTAACTTCTCAGAGTTAGACAGCAATGGGTTGACGGATGGAGCAGTAGACCAACACTCCTACGTATCCCACTCCCACCACGTTCTCACACCACGGAGATAACATAGGAGTACACACATACAAAGAACTTTCATTCAACAAGCATTCACATAGAAGATAGATGACGAGTGAAATATTTCGCTAAACGGTTTACATGAACCACTCGAAATTTGCTCTTAGGAGAACGATGTATTCAATAAATAACATCATTAATTCTATTCACACTTTGAGTCTCCCCTTTAATTCCTCAAACGTTCTTAGAAAAGACCGCGACCAAACGAACGTAGATTTTGCTGGACGAACAATTTCTGTGACATTCCCTATAAATCGTCTAAGACCTGCCAATAGTAGTCTCAAGTTTCTCAATTCCTCTTCAAAGGTCTTGTTATAAACAAAAATGTTGTCTAAATAGTCAGAATAGCTCTTTGACACGTGTCCTCGCGACACTTTTCCCATTAGACCCTTGTCCACACCGTAGAAACAATTCTGTGGATTCTCCACTCGACGATAATCTCCTAGTTTTACCTTAGACCGAATTAATTTATCAACTTCTTCCCTTCGACGTAAGGGCAAACGACAAATAGAAGGTTCTCCCGTATTATTCCTATATTGGGAGAAGTCTCCCAGACCAACCTGTTCTAAATTCGCGTCGAACTCTTCAGTACAATGATCATGCTTCACGCTCAAATTACCTATCTCAAAAAGACAACACTTCTTCCCTACAATCGAGCCCTCTAAGCTCGATCCATCAACGGAATGGAGGTTGAACCCGAAAGATCCACACGCGCGTTCCGGGTAACCATGCAGGGACTCATCAAATCGCAAAAGAGACACAGTAGAACCGGTATCTACTAACATATTCGTCGGACTACGATCCACAGAACCACTCACATACAATCCCGAAGTATTACCTGACTCACAACCGATTTTACACAAAGCATTAGAAACCGAAGTACCTTCAACAGGAAAAGTAGAAGCCAAATGCAAGCTCGCAACGTCAAACATTTCCACAGAAAATAAAGTAGCTAAATGCGCAACAACAAAATCATGAACAATAACAGAAAGAACATTCCGGAACACAGAAGAACGTAACGCATCATCAGTACGAGTAACCGTACGAACAAAAGCCTTTTTAATGGGGGCCACAACCGTCGGCCTCGAATCCGCCACCCTTAATTCGGACCGATCGCGTTTCCCGGCCTCTGAGATTGCGAATAGGTATTCGAATTACTATTACGTGCCTGACCCGATCTACAGTCGCGTTGAAAATGACCGACTTTACCACACTTGAAGCAAGTGACCGGACCACGAGATGAAAAAGAGGTTGGAGAAGAATTATTATCACGCGAGTTATTAAACGATGAAATCTGACGCGGAACGAACTCCCGCGATGTTTGAAGATCATCGCGATAAACCGGAGCCTCGGAACGATAGAAAGGAGCCGAACGCTCTGAAGGTGGCATACGAGTCGCGCTGAAGTGTCGCTCGCTGCAGAGATTGGGGACAGAGATCGACAGCCTTCGCAACGGCCTCACTAAAAGAATTAAGATTTAAACGATAAAGTTGCTTTTGAAGCTCGAAATCGTGAAGCGCATTAATGAACTGCGACATGGCCAAATTATCTTTAGCTTCAGCCGAAACATTCGGAAAAGCAAAAAGGATGAGATCCCCAATCTCTGCAGCGAGCGACTGAATACTCTGTCCGAATTTCTGTCGACAGTTATAGAATTTCGTTCGACTTGAACTAGTCGATTGGAATTGCCCGAAACGGAATTCTAACGCGGAAAACAACGAATCAAAATCAATTCGTTGGGCCTCACTGAGCGAGTTAAGAACTGAAACAGCTGGACCGTCCAGCGAATTTAAAAGACCGGAAACTTTCGCGGTATTGTCCAAATTATGAATTAGTACGATCGAAGTAAACTGGGCTTTAAAGTCTGACCAAGACGTGCCGTTGAATTTCGGAAAACGAACATTAGAAACTACAGTAGGGACTGAGGCCGGGAGCGGGACGCACGGGACAGAGACGGGGTGCGGAGCGACAGAAGGCACGGAAGAAATGGAAGGAAAAGAGGAAGCATGAGGTGTTTGAGAGGCGTGTGGGATACTCAAACTTTGCTCGAGAGCCCGAAACCGCGCCTCGTAGCGAGCTTCCAATCCTTGCAATTCGGTTGAAACTTCCGTGCGGAACTGCTGGGTCTGTGCCGAGATGTCGTGGCGAAGAGTATTGATAGCAGCAGTGTTCCGTTCTTCGGACTGCCGCATATCTTGTCGGAGATCACCGAAAAGACTCCGGATCTCCAGAAGCATGGACGGTTCCGCTGGTGGTAGCGCTGGTTGTAGAGGCTGTTCCTCCTGCCGTGATTGTCCCTGGGAAATCAAGCTGGCTGCTGCTGTATCACCTCCGGACATTTCCCCAATCGTGTCTATATCCCTTTGCTCAAAAATCTCCGTAGAAGTGGAAGGAATCCCACTTCTGACACCAATGTTACGCGTCGCAGACGTGGATCGCGTTATAGGCATAAACGAGGCTGTTTATTAGATGGGAAAAGGCGTATATTTAAGAACCGGGAATGCGTGCTCACAGGATGAGATCCAGCATTAGACTGACAGTCGTGTAACATGTTAGATAGTGGAACGACGGGTAGTTAAGGACAATGTTCAGGGCTTCGGACCAGGGATGACAGGTGTTTGATACAACTGGGCGCCAAGGCCGTAACAGTATTATTTCTAATACTCTAATACTGTTTGTAAGGCGTTTACGAAGTAATCTCATATTTTGTGTATTTGTATATTTTTCCGGTATAGTGGTTTAAAATTGCTAAAATTGTACCTTTTTGGGTGTCTATATATGTTAAAATATATATTCTAAAGTTTTATTATTCCCCTTAGGGTTATAATTCTATACAATCCCTACTCACTACCTTAGCCTTTTTTTTTTTTTTTTTTACGTGGGGAAATCCTCATGGACACCCCGCCGCCCTGGTGGGGGCGACGGGGTAGTGCCGGACTCTTACCGGCTAAAACCCCACGGTGGCCATCCTCGGCGCTGACTGGGGCGACACCGGGAACTCTGGTAGAACACTACCGGTGCCGCCCCGCGCCCGCCCCCTATTGGAGGCACGTCTCGTGGTGGGGGAGCGGCCATCCGCTCTCTCGCTTTCACGAGAGAGGGAGGCTTCCCCCACTACTCGCGGGGAGACACGGCTCACCGCACTCCTTCGCTAGCGGCGAAGGAGGCGGGAACCGCGCCCCCGCATTACCCATCCCTACTCACTACCTTAGCCTATCTTAACCCTATCTTAACCACTACCTCCCTCTATCTCTCTCCTCGCTCGCCTCTCGGCACTCGCTCGCCTCTCGCAACCCGTTCGCCTCCCGCCACTCGCTCGACTCTCGCCGCCCGCTCGCCTCTCGCCACCCGCTCGCCTCGCGCCATCCGCTCGCCTCACGCCACTCGCTCTCTTCTCGCCACTCTCTTGTCTCTCGCGCGCCACGCTCGTCCTCTCCCCTTCCGCTCCATTCCACACATCCGTCCATACTCTCCTCACCCTCTCGCACATTCATCCCTCCATTTCTCTCATACACACGCCCTTGGACTTCCATTTCCGCTCCGTCTCTTTCCATCCATTCGTTTCCTTCCAAGTCCTTCCATTCTTCTTCACCCCTCATACATTCTAGCCTCCTCAGCCACCCCTCTCCCTCTCCCCCATCTCCCCCAATCGAGTAGCTGGTTTACCCTGGACGCTTCCTTGGAAGTGATACAATAAAAGTATGTACAGAGGAAGCCCCAAGCAATAATCGCCAGACAATAATATAAAGTCGCATGTTGGTCGGGTTCGGGAGGTTGGTTTAACCCAAAACTTTACTCAGAATTTAAACAATTGAATGCGGCAGCTAGTAAAACCATTCCTTGCTGGTATTCACCAAGCAGGTGGCCGCGAATAGTTTCAACCAGAAAAAGGTGTTCGTCCTGCAGTCACAGGCAATGAAATTGTATAGCTTCGGAAATCCAGGGGTGACTAAAGGTAAAACTTCAAAAACAATCTCACGACCCTTCCATGGATCTTCAAAATAAATCTCCGTCGGGTATACTATGGGTTTTGTCCGATAATTGTAGTCTCCCGATACCTTCCTCTGTAGCTTAGACCATAAACACAGAGAGGAAACAGCGTTCAATACTTTATGGGTAAGTATTAGCTCAGGTCATCTACTCAGGCAAACATTGAATAAGTTAATCAGGTACTCAGGGATTAGCCGTTTATTGAAATGGAAATGGCGATCCCTACCTGCTGTGGCAGGTAGCGCTGGTCCGTGACGCACGGGCGCGCGTTCAGGTGACACATGAATAATTTTATCTCAACGGGTTTTAAATTGACTATCTTGAAATTTACACAGCGTTTAGAGGTGGCTTCGATGCATCTACATGCTTTTTTCAAAACGGTAAAAGCTCCCCCTTCGGAGATATAAACAATTAAAACTTTTAAACAATTTTTAAACAAATTCGGAAAGTCGCCGGATTCCTTCAATATTTTTCTAATAAAAATTCAATCTTTTCTGCGTAAAACTGCGTTTTGCGCTTCTCGATATCTCATATCGTTTCAGAGTTGATTTTTCAAAAAAAAAAAAAAAAAAAAGTTGCACCAATTTTGCAATGTGCACAACTGTTAAAATAATTGACATTTTTACCAACCGACTTACGATAATGTCGTTTTATGTTAGGGACTACATTTTCACAAAATTTCATCAAAATCGGAGACAAAGTGTCAAATGGTGTGATCACTTTGCGTGTAATCGCGATTTTTCAAAAAAAAAAAGTTGCACCAATTTTGCAATGTGCACAACTGTTAAAATAATTGACATTTTTACCAACCGACTTACGATAATGTCGTTTTATGTTAGGGACTACATTTTCACAAAATTTTATCAAAATCGGAGACAAAGTGTCAAATGGTGTGATCACTTTGCGTGGAATCGCCCTTATATGTATGGCAGGAACTGTCTGTTTCATCCTGATGGTTGCATCAATCTGACTTAAAGTTATACAGTGTTCCGCGCATCCCGCTGCGTACAATTTTAACTGAGATAAGTAAAGAATAGTAAATAATTGGTATTTGACGAGAATCAATATCATCTTGTATCACTCAAGCATTTTGATTATTTGCAGCTTTTTTTGCGGAATGACGCTTCAAACTCGAATTCTTTGTCGCCTACTCGCGGAATATAACTCTAGAATTTCTGCAATGCATTCGAAGACAAATGTAATAATTATTATTCAAAATATCCGTTTATTCTGCAAATAGATGTGGTCATGCTTTTGATTTAGCCTTTAGTACTATCATAAGAATGGCATTTTCTATCCAACAATTATTTCGATCCGTACCTTTCTACGTGCATTGCTTAGTAGGGTCATCCCGCGTCAACTGTCGCGGTTTATTTGCACATGCATCGTTATTTTGCTGATGTTGATAGCAACTCCGTTGCTCCCTAACTCAATTTTGTTACTCTAGTTTTATGTCTACTTTTTCAATGATATACAGGGTGTTCCAAAACTAGGCGTTTCGGAGATGGCCATCTTGTGGGGTGGGCCATTCTAAGCACTATAGCACTCTCCGAATTTGAAACCGCCATCGAACTTTGGGAGGTAATTGCGAAAAGGTGTAGCCAATCCGCGCTCGAGCCTGCGAGCGGTCGCTGTGACACGGCGCGAAGCGGTGGGATGGGGCGAGCCGCCGAAGACTCTCGCCGCCTCGCTGGCCGCGTCATCCGTGCACGTCGCACGCTACCGAAACCTACGCGCGAATAAGTATTGGCGCGGAGCAGGCTCGCAGCAAGTGGCTCTAACGCTAGGGGGGCTATCTAAGGTGCCCTTTTGCGCCAAAGATGAGCGGGCGTATTTCGGCGGCACGCCTCGCCTATCTTGGGGGCGACAACCGTACTGCTGGTTCCAGGTAAACCAAACTCGGAGAATGTTTCGTAAAGGCTTCAATGTATCTACCAATTTAATTTCAGCAAGATAATGCCAAGCGAATCGGATTTATTCCCGATTTCGTCAGATAAATTAGTGTCGCGAGAAATTAATGGCGATTTGATCGCTAGAGTATTTTTTTTAAATGAAAACCCCATCCTTTGCGAACAATACGTCGCTTCCCGTTTTTCGATATCTAACGCAGGTTCCGAGTTATGATTTTTTAAAGGAGGGGGGACGTAGGAAGGATTCAAATCCTCCACCCAAATGGGCAACCGGGCAAATTTGGTTGCCGTATTCAACATAAACGATTAGAATGATCCTAAATTCCTCGAAAAAAAATAAGGATCCTTTGCCAATCTCTCCTTTCCTCGTCTTCTATTTTATTGTAGTTAAAGCTTCTGCTTTAAAATCCTTGCATTTTACATACAGTATCAAAGATAATTTCTATACGGAGCTCTAACAATTCAAATTCTTCAAGTTCCTCAACAATTCTACTTCTTCTCTAACAATTTGAGACACTTGCATTTCTGCTGCAACATTTGGCGGCATCACAAAAATCACACGACAGAGGAATCAACAGAGAGATCTTCACCAGAGGCTCGGACAGGATTAGCGTTAGAAGTTAGAGCTTGATTGCAAAGCATTCTGATACAGGTAGAGTTGGATGGAGGGTTTTCACGTGGGAGTAGCGAGCTTGCCGATTAAAAATGGATCGGGATTGGTATCAGGTAAGAATTTTATTTCGATGCGCTGGACGATCAGCGAAATTTTTCGCTCACGCCTTCGTGATGATTCGCGAGGTTGAGATGTGGATGTCTTGGCATCGCTTATTGATGTCGTTGTCGATGCGTTCTGCTCGTCGATGTGTTCGAGTGTGGCAACTCGGAATGTCTGAAGGGTGTAGGTAGGGCGAGGTCCCTTTTCAAAGTTTTCGGACGCTCCTCTCCGACGTTTGGAAAGGGTCACCGGCACTCTTCCGAAAACATGCACACCTCATTTTTGGGAGTGACCGTTTTCGGGAGGGCGCTGGTGACCCTTTCCAAACGTCGGAGAGGAGCGTCCGAAAACTTTGAAAAGGGACCTCGCCCTACCTACACCCTTCAGACATTCCGAGTTGCCACACTCGAACACATCGACGAGCAGAACGCATCGACAACGACATCAATAAGCGATGCCAAGACATCCACATCTCAACCTCGCGAATCATCACGAAGGCGTGAGCGAAAAATTTCGCTGATCGTCCAGCGCATCGAAATAAAATTCTTACCTGATACCAATCCCGATCCATTTTTAATCGGCAAGCTCGCTACTCCCACGTGAAAACCCTCCATCCAACTCTACCTGTATCAGAATGCTTTGCAATCAAGCTCTAACTTCTAACGCTAATCCTGTCCGAGCCTCTGGTGAAGATCTCTCTGTTGATTCCTCTGTCGTGTGATTTTTGTGATGCCGCCAAATGTTGCAGCAGAAATGCAAGTGTCTCAAATTGTTAGAGAAGAAGTAGAATTGTTGAGGAACTTGAAGAATTTGAATTGTTAGAGCTCCGTATAGAAATTATCTTTGATACTGTATGTAAAATGCAAGGATTTTAAAGCAGAAGCTTTAACTACAATAAAATAGAAGACGAGGAAAGGAGAGATTGGCAAAGGATCCTTATTTTTTTTCGAGGAATTTAGGATCATTCTAATCGTTTATGTTGAATACGGCAACCAAATTTGCCCGGTTGCCCATTTGGGTGGAGGATTTGAATCCTTCCTACGTCCCCCCTCCTTTAAAAAATCATAACTCGGAACCTGCGTTAGATATCGAAAAACGGGAAGCGACGTATTGTTCGCAAAGGATGGGGTTTTCATTTAAAAAAAATACTCTAGCGATCAAATCGCCATTAATTTCTCGCGACACTAATTTATCTGACGAAATCGGGAATAAATCCGATTCGCTTGGCATTATCTTGCTGAAATTAAATTGGTAGATACATTGAAGCCTTTACGAAACATTCTCCGAGTTTGGTTTACCTGGAACCAGCAGTACGGTTGTCGCCCCCAAGATAGGCGAGGCGTGCCGCCGAAATACGCCCGCTCATCTTTGGCGCAAAAGGGCACCTTAGATAGCCCCCCTAGCGTTAGAGCCACTTGCTGCGAGCCTGCTCCGCGCCAATACTTATTCGCGCGTAGGTTTCGGTAGCGTGCGACGTGCACGGATGACGCGGCCAGCGAGGCGGCGAGAGTCTTCGGCGGCTCGCCCCATCCCACCGCTTCGCGCCGTGTCACAGCGACCGCTCGCAGGCTCGAGCGCGGATTGGCTACACCTTTTCGCAATTACCTCCCAAAGTTCGATGGCGGTTTCAAATTCGGAGAGTGCTATAGTGCTTAGAATGGCCCACCCCACAAGATGGCCATCTCCGAAACGCCTAGTTTTGGAACACCCTGTATATCGGTAAAAATTACAGATACCCACATCGCTTGTAAAGAGAAGGAATTGGAAATTTAAGGGGCTAGTCTGGCCTAGATTGTAAAATCGTTAACAATATTTCGGATCTCCTTACTAAATTACAACATCATTGGGTGCCAATCTTTTTTCTGTACTTATATCCATCTTTCAACGATAAGTAAAAATGGTTACTGATCTGAAAAACATACTGAAGAGGGCATAAATGGCAGAAAGAAAAAGGAGCATGATTCCGGATCTATGGTTCATAAAAAAATAATTATAAAAGGTGTCATTTCAATCTCTGAAAACGTGATTCTCGTCCGAACCACCCCAGTAAACACTATAACGTTTTTGTGGTGTTGCCGGAACCTTTAGAATGTGATGAATTACGTTGTAGGGATGTATCATAGGTGTTACATTAGCGTCCCAATTTCCCACTCAAGCACGTAACATGTTACGTCATTTTGTTACGCTACTGTGACGTTGGCGACGCATTGTAGTAGCGTCGTAGAAACGTCTACGTGTTCTGTTGCAGATACGATTACGTACCACGTCGTAGCAGCGCACCCCTGATAGGTTAATTTAGCAAAAAATTTACGGGAAATTTTGACGAATTTCATTTTGAATATACATTTATTACATATGCATGTGCATATGTATAAACATTAACATATATAATCCTCCACTGCCGCTTTCACACGCAACACCCGCATCCTTATTCGCTTCATAAATTGTCGCCCGTATACAGGACCCACTAAACATTTTACGATTTTAGAACGTTCTCAGAACGATTTTTCTGGTACGAAGAACGTCACAAGTACGAACCACAGGCGCTACTTCCAAGTCCCAATTTCCCACTCAAGAACGTACCATGGTTCGTAACATTAGTACGCTGTTGGGACGTTGTGGTAACGAGTTGCAATAGCGCTGTGAGGACGATACTACAACGCAAGTACAACGTACCAGTATAGCGTTGCAGATACATTTTACGTGTTACGTTGTAAATTCTTTTACGTGTTACATTGTAGCAGCGCGCCCCTGATACGATAATTTAACGATTATTATTTAAATTTGGGGGAAAATTGAGAACCAATTTAATTTTAAATATATATTTATTATATATATTTTAATCGGGGGAAAAGGTGGAGGACTACAGGGGGGTGACGTTGACGCAGACGGGGTATAAGGTGTACGCGGGGGTGTTGGCGGAGAGGCTGAGAAAGGAGGTAGAAGGCAAGAACATCCTGCCACCGAGTCAGACGGGGTTCAGGAAAGGAATGGGGACACTTGACAACATATATGTCCTGAACTATCTGATTAACAGACAGGTGATGAGGAAAGAAAGAAAAATGGTGATCTTGTTCGTGGACCTGAAGGCGGCGTTTGACTCGGTGAACAGGGATGTGTTGATAAAAACGATGAGGGAGAGAGGGGTCAGGGAAGGGTTGTGCAACGGGTGTGAAGAGGTGATTAGGGAGACGACGGGAAGGGTACGGGCAGGGGAGGAAGTGGGGGGTAGGTTTTGGACGGGAAGGGGTGTAAGACAGGGGTGTCCACTAAGTCCATGTCTTTTTACGCTGCTCTTAGCAGACATAGAAGAAGAACTAGAAAAGGGGCGATGGGGAGGGGTAAAGGTGGGAAGGCGAGAAAATATACGCTCTGGCTTATGCGGACGATCTGGCTTTGCTGGCGGAGGATCAGGAGGGAATGAAGGGGATGATGGCAAGATTGGAGAAGTACATGGAGAGGAAAGGGCTAGAAGTGAACATAGCGAAAACAAAGGTGATGAGATGCAGGAGAGGGGGTGGAGGGCAGACAAAAGTGGATTGGAGGTGGAAGGGGAAGAAGATAGAGGAGGTGAAAAAATACAAATATTTAGGGTACATAGTGAGGAGGGATGGGGGGCAGGAGGATCAGGTTAGGGATAGGATTAGCAAGGGGGTAGCGGTAATGGGAAAGGTATGGGGAATAGGGAAGAGGAGGTTTGGGAAGGATTGGGAGAGGAGGTTATGGCTGTTCGAAAAATTGGTGTGGCCGGTGCTAAGTTATGGGGTGGAGATTTGGGGGTGGAAGGAGGGAGAAGGTGTGGAGAGGGCCCAGGAAAGGTTTATGAGGTGGGTGTTGGGTTTGGAGAGGTGCACGCCGGGATACATGGTGCGGGAGGAGGTGCAGAAGGAAAAAATGGCAGGAAGGGCGGGTATGAGGGCATGGGGGTTCGAGAGAAAGTTGGTGGAGGGGAAAGGAGGGGAACTAGCGAGGAGGTGCTGGCAGGAAATTAGGGAAAGAGCAAGAAGAGGGAAGGCGTTGGAAGGGTGGGAGGAAGAAAGGAAGGTGTTTTATGAAAGGAAAGGGCGGGAGATAGAGGAGGTGGAGAGAATAAGAGAGAAGGGGGAGGGGCTGAAAGGGGAGGAAATGATAAAGCGGGAAAAGGATGAGCAGGAAAGGGAAAGGTGGGGGAAAATAGGGGAGTCAAAATACAACGTGTGGTACGGGAGGGTGAAGGGTAAAGGAGTGCCGGGGTATTTGAAGAAGGGGTGGGGGGAGAGCAGGTGGAAAAGGGTGATGAAATTCAGGCTGGGAAACGGGATGAGGGGAGGTAGATACTGGGAGGATGAGGGGGGAAAGGGAGTGTAGGATTTGTGGAAGGAAGGAAGAAACGTGGGAGCATGTATGGGAGGAGTGCGTTGGATGGGGAAAGGAAAAGGGCTGGAGGGAGATGGCGGATGAGGTGCTAGGAGATGGGGGAGAGGGAGAGGGGTGGCTGAGGAGGCTAGAATGTATGAGGGTTGAAGAAGAATGGAAGGACTTGGAAGGAAACGAATGGATGGAAAGAGACGGAGCGGAAATGGAAGTCCAAGGGCGTGTGTATGAGAGAAATGGAGGGATGAATGTGCGAGAGGGTGAGGAGAGTATGGACGGATGTGTGGAATGGAGCGGAAGGGGAGAGGACGAGCGTGGCGCGCGAGAGACAAGAGAGTGGCGAGAAGAGAGCGAGTGGCGTGAGGCGAGCGGATGGCGCGAGGCGAGCGGGTGGCGAGAGGCGAGCGGGCGGCGAGAGTCGAGCGAGTGGCGGGAGGCGAACGGGTTGCGAGAGGCGAGCGAGTGCCGAGAGGCGAGCGAGGAGAGAGATGGAGGGAGGTAGTGGTTAAGATAGGGTTAAGATAGGCTAAGGTAGTGAGTAGGGATGGGTAATGCGGGGGCGCGGTTCCCGCCTCCTTCGCTAGCGGCGAAGGAGGGAATTTAAAATTAAATTGGTTCTCAATTTTCCCCCAAATTTAAATAATAATCGTTAAATTATCGTATCAGGGGCGCGCTGCTACAATGTAACACGTAAAAGAATTTACAACGTAACACGTAAAATGTATCTGCAACGCTATACTGGTACGTTGTACTTGCGTTGTAGTATCGTCCTCACAGCGCTATTGCAACTCGTTACCACAACGTCCCAACAGCGTACTAATGTTACGAACCATGGTACGTTCTTGAGTGGGAAATTGGGACTTGGAAGTAGCGCCTGTGGTTCGTACTTGTGACGTTCTTCGTACCAGAAAAATCGTTCTGAGAACGTTCTAAAATCGTAAAATGTTTAGTGGGTCCTGTATACGGGCGACAATTTATGAAGCGAATAAGGATGCGGGTGTTGCGTGTGAAAGCGGCAGTGGAGGATTATATATGTTAATGTTTATACATATGCACATGCATATGTAATAAATGTATATTCAAAATGAAATTCGTCAAAATTTCCCGTAAATTTTTTGCTAAATTAACCTGTCAGGGGTGCGCTGCTACGACGTGGTACGTAATCGTATCTGCAACAGAACACGTAGACGTTTCTACGACGCTACTACAATGCGTCGCCAACGTCACAGTAGCGTAACAAAATGACGTAACATGTTACGTGCTTGAGTGGGAAATTGGGACGCTAATGTAACACCTATGATACATCCCTACAACGTAATTCATCACATTCTAAAGGTTCCGGCAACACCACAAAAACGTTATAGTGTTTACTGGGGTGGTTCGGACGAGAATCACGTTTTCAGAGATTGAAATGACACCTTTTATAATTATTTTTTTATGAACCATAGATCCGGAATCATGCTCCTTTTTCTTTCTGCCATTTATGCCCTCTTCAGTATGTTTTTCAGATCAGTAACCATTTTTACTTATCGTTGAAAGATGGATATAAGTACAGAAAAAAGATTGGCACCCAATGATGTTGTAATTTAGTAAGGAGATCCGAAATATTGTTAACGATTTTACAATCTAGGCCAGACTAGCCCCTTAAATTTCCAATTCCTTCTCTTTACAAGCGATGTGGGTATCTGTAATTTTTACCGATATATATCATTGAAAAAGTAGACATAAAACTAGAGTAACAAAATTGAGTTAGGGAGCAACGGAGTTGCTATCAACATCAGCAAAATAACGATGCATGTGCAAATAAACCGCGACAGTTGACGCGGGATGACCCTACTAAGCAATGCACGTAGAAAGGTACGGATCGAAATAATTGTTGGATAGAAAATGCCATTCTTATGATAGTACTAAAGGCTAAATCAAAAGCATGACCACATCTATTTGCAGAATAAACGGATATTTTGAATAATAATTATTACATTTGTCTTCGAATGCATTGCAGAAATTCTAGAGTTATATTCCGCGAGTAGGCGACAAAGAATTCGAGTTTGAAGCGTCATTCCGCAAAAAAAAGCTGCAAATAATCAAAATGCTTGAGTGATACAAGATGATATTGATTCTCGTCAAATACCAATTATTTACTATTCTTTACTTATCTCAGTTAAAATTGTACGCAGCGGGATGCGCGGAACACTGTATAACTTTAAGTCAGATTGATGCAACCATCAGGATGAAACAGACAGTTCCTGCCATACATATAAGGGCGATTCCACGCAAAGTGATCACACCATTTGACACTTTGTCTCCGATTTTGATAAAATTTTGTGAAAATGTAGTCCCTAACATAAAACGACATTATCGTAAGTCGGTTGGTAAAAATGTCAATTATTTTAACAGTTGTGCACATTGCAAAATTGGTGCAACTTTTTTTTTTTGAAAAATCGCGATTACACGCAAAGTGATCACACCATTTGACACTTTGTCTCCGATTTTGATGAAATTTTGTGAAAATGTAGTCCCTAACATAAAACGACATTATCGTAAGTCGGTTGGTAAAAATGTCAATTATTTTAACAGTTGTGCACATTGCAAAATTGGTGCAACTTTTTTTTTTGAAAAATCGCGATTACACGCAAAGTGATCACACCATTTGACACTTTGTCTCCGATTTTGATGAAATTTTGTGAAAATGTAGTCCCTAACATAAAACGACATTATCGTAAGTCGGTTGGTAAAAATGTCAATTATTTTAACAGTTGTGCACATTGCAAAATTGGTGCAACTTTTTTTTTTTTTTTTTTTGAAAAATCAACTCTGAAACGATATGAGATATCGAGAAGCGCAAAACGCAGTTTTACGCAGAAAAGATCGAATTTTTATTAGAAAAATATTGAAGGAATCCGGCGACTTTCCGAATTTGTTTAAAAATTGTTTAAAAGTTTTAATTGTTTATATCTCCGAAGGGGGAGCTTTTACCGTTTTGAAAAAAGCATGTAGATGCATCGAAGCCACCTCTAAACGCTGTGTAAATTTCAAGATAGTCAATTTAAAACCCGTTGAGATAAAATTATTCATGTGTCACCTGAACGCGCGCCCGTGCGTCACGGACCAGCGCTACCTGCCACAGCAGGTAGGGATCGCCATTTCCATTTCAATAAACGGCTAATCCCTGAGTACCTGATTAACTTATTCAATGTTTGCCTGAGTAGATGACCTGAGCTAATACTTACCCATAAAGTATTGAACGCTGTTTCCTCTCTGTGTTTATGGTCTAAGCTACAGAGGAAGGTATCGGGAGACTACAATTATCGGACAAAACCCATAGTATACCCGACGGAGATTTATTTTGAAGATCCATGGAAGGGTCGTGAGATTGTTTTTGAAGTTTTACCTTTAGTCACCCCTGGATTTCCGAAGCTATACAATTTCATTGCCTGTGACTGCAGGACGAACACCTTTTTCTGGTTGAAACTATTCGCGGCCACCCGCTTGGTGAATACCAGCAAGGAATGGTTTTACTAGCTGCCGCATTCAATTGTTTAAATTCTGAGTAAAGTTTTGGGTTAAACCAACCTCCCGAACCCGACCAACATGCGACTTTATATTATTGTCTGGCGATTATTGCTTGGGGCTTCCTCTGTACATACTTTTATTGTATCACTTCCAAGGAAGCGTCCAGGGTAAACCAGCTACTCGATTCAGTCTACCGAAAGAGAGAGGGGTCAAACCATTTAAATACTGTTACTTTATGGAATTGGGAGTTCAGTCGGTGTTAACCCATCGAGGTGTTACTTTGGTGCGTGTTAAGTGTCGCTTGATCTTTCCGAACATAAGTCCATACTTGCATTCAAGTTCTTTCTTTCTCATCCGCATTAAGAACTTTAACAACATGCCTAGCAGCTATTATTGCAATCCGTTTAATCTGCCGCGTTACTCATCTGTTAGAGATAATCTTCGTCCGGTAACCTCCGCGTTAATTCACAAGTTTTCATATCTCCGACCAGGACAGTTTATTTGCTCCAAGTGTAGGCCGAAACTCTATCGTAACGTCGTGGGTCAGCAGCCAGCCACCGGTACCAGCCCTACTCAGGTTCAGGATAACAGTTCATCTCCTTCCATTGAGGATACCCTTCCTGGACCCAGCGGCATTAATGTAAGTCCACCCAGTGACGATGTCGATGTTACAAACGCGAGTCGCGTATCAAGTCTTTCTACATTTAACACTGCCTTGCAATCTTTTGGAGAGCAACCTCTTGAAATTAGATCATCGCGTGTTTCCCAACAAGACCTAAAAAATAAGTTCGCAAGTTTCACCGAAAAAGTAAATACAGAGTTAGACATTTTGGATAAAGAACATGAATGTTCAATAATCAACCTTATAAAAGACAAACTGCCAATGATTACCAATAAAACTTTAAAAACTTTAATTCTGTCTGTTCATCCTCCGGAATGGTCCATATGGCAGTTAGAAACGGAATACGGCATTTCAAATCGTACGGCCCGCAATATTAAACAATTAATTTTGAAGAAAGGTGCTTTATGCAATCCAAATCCTAAACCGCGTCGCGCTTTACCAGAAACCTCCGTTTCGTTAATTAAAGAATTTTATAGGCGCGAGGACATGAGTCGCGTTATGCCAGGTCGCAAAGATTTTGTTGTAGTGAGGAGTGAAAACAAACTCATATCCAAAAAAGATTAGTATTGTGTAATCTAAAAGAATTGCATAGGGCTTTTCGCGATACACATCCATCCGTCAAGATAGGCTTTTCTAAATTCGCTGAATGAAGGCCAACGGAGTGCGTGTTGGCAGGATCGTCCGGTACACATTCCGTTTGCGTGTGCAATACTCACCAGAATGTTAAGTTAATGATTAAGGGGGCTAGATTTGATAAGTTAACGCGCAATCACGAAGATCGATTAGCTACGTACAAATATTTCCTCGCGAAATTAACCTGTAATCCACCGCGGCCTGAGTGTTTTCTTAGCCTATGCTCAGAATGTCCTACTTCTGAGTCAGTAAAATCCCTCATAGAGAAATTATTCGACGATAATATATTTCCATCTCGTATTTCCATCTCGCGCCGAACTTATCGATAGAACGTGCTCTCCCGATTCATTTATTGACGATTTTCTTCGCCGATTACAGGACTTGTTACCACACCATTTCATAGCAAAACAACAAAGCGCTTATTATCAAATATTAAAAAACAGTTTAAAGGAAGGCCAAGTATTAGTTATTTGCGATTTTTCAGAAAATTACGCGTTCGTCATCCAAGATGCGGTTCCTGGATTCCATTGGAATAATAATCAAGCGACTATTCATCCGTTCATTGCATAGTATAGAGTAGGAGAAACATTAAAACATTTTAATCATATTGCAATTTCGGACATATTACACCATAACACTACCGCGGTTCATTTGTATCTAGGTAAATTTTACGATAGTTTCAGAAGTTTCAATTCGGCTATTAATAAATTATATTATTTCTCTGATGGGGCTGCTGCTCAATACAAAAATGAAAAGAACTTTCTCAATTTATGTTTACATTCCGAGGACTTCAACTGCCCAGCAGAATGGCACTTTTTCGCGACATCTCATGGAAAAGGTCCACGTGATGGATTAGGTGGATCACTAAAGAGAGCAGCAGCACGGGCTAGCTAACAAAAAGTCACAGAAGGTCAAATAAGAACACCCTTACAATTGTATGATTGGGCAAAAATACACTTTCATAATGTTTCATTCAGTTATTCCACTAATGTGGATTATAATAATAACGAGGAAATGCTTTTCAAAAGAAAAACAAAGGCCAAAACATTTTCCGGCACAATTAAATTTCACGCCCTTATTCCGGTTAATAAAAATCAAATAAACGCGAAACGCTTTTCATTGACCGACAATTTCCGAAGTTTTAAAATCGTGTCGTGTTAATTTTTTTCGCAATTGCTAGGCATGTAAATATTTTGTTGTATCTATCCACCTTTTTTTCTTCTTCCTGATGTTAATAATGTACATAAATTGTGTACTCCGAGTACACAAACACAGTTTTTAATGTGACCTCAGGTCGGTCTCAAGTCCGAATAACACAGAGAGGAAACAGTGTTCAGTACTTTATGGTCAAATATTAGCTCAGGTCATCTACTCAGATAAAAATTCAATAACTCAATTAGGTGCTAGCCCTTCATTTAGATGGAAAAGGTGATCAGCCGCGGCAGGTAGCGGTGGTCCGTGTGCAAGCAGCCGTGACGCACGGGCGCGCGCTGATCTCCGAGCGGCGAGCGCGCGCTCAGGTCGCACATGAATAATTTTATCTCAAAGGTTTTTAAATTGACCATCTCGAAATTTACACAGCGTTTAGAGGTGGTTTCGATGCATCTACATGATTTTTTTCAAAACGGTAAAAGCTCCCCCTTCGGAGATATAAAGAATTAAAATTTTTGAACAATTGTTAAACAAATTAGGAACGTCGCTGGATTCCTTCAATATTTTTTTTTAAATTAAAATTCAATCTTATCTGCGCAAAACTGCGTTTTGCGCTTCTCGATAGCTCATACCGTTCCAGAGTTATGATTTTTCAAAAAAAAAGTTGCACCAATTTTGCAATGTGCACAACTGTTAAAATAATTGACATTTTTACCAACCGACTTACGATAATGTCGTTTTATGTTAGGGACTACATTTTCACAAAATTTCATCAAAATCGGAGACAAAGTGTCAAAGGGTGTGTTCACTTTGCGTGGAATCGCCCACATACTATACCCATTGGGGTATAGTAGATCTAATGCATTACTGAGGGTCTGTGTTAAATTTTTTACCTCTATATTGGTAGTATACATCAGCCTATATTTGGTACAAATATAAGGGTATCGAGTTCTCATGTATCCCTTATACAAATGCAGAGGAATAAAAGAAATGTTTCTAAAATTTCTGTATTAGGAACAAATATAGTACTTTGACAGGAGAAACTTCAAAATGCTATGATGCGGATGATATCTTACAATTTTGGAATTTCGCCTAGGAAAATATGAGATTTGTCTGCACTACATTCTTAAGGATGTGTTGGAGACAAAAATAGTACTTCACTAGACGGAATTTCGAAATGGTAAGAATTGGCTCAAATTGCGCGAAGGGGTTTATAAATTTAGTCGGCAGACGCTGACAAAAATTGCAAACATACAACTACATGGTTTTAAGGTTGTCCCGTTATCATATGGGAATGAGTACGTTTGTCAGTTGCTGCAACATTGCGGACAGGTCTGAAAACATGTGCGTTCTAGTTAGTCAGGCTCGATATCGGGCATAGTTTGTCCTCTACGACACATGTGAGAACAGACAGACTGTTACCGATCTGTCGGTAACATCAATACAATTCAAAGATAAAAAGCTGATTCCATGTTACATGCATTACTCTCTATGTACAATGTATTGGTCAAAATCCAGTGAGCTAAGAAGCAATCGAATTGGTTCAGTCCTTCAGAAATTATGTTCCAGACTATTTGAATGCGTGGAGGATATATTTGCCCACTTACCTGGACTGGCGCCCACACCAGAATCGTCGAGTTCACCTTCGAGTTCAGCGAGCACAGCTTCAACACAATGATTTTCTGGATGGATAACACTGCTACCATGCATACTGTGCATAGTGTAACAGGTCTCTAACGCCGAGCCACTAGAAAACAGCGATGACGTCGTCCATGTGGAACACCCTGTCCGCAAAATTGGCTGGAAATAAGTTTTACTGTTATTAACTCCATAATCTTACAATCTCTGTTATTTTTAAAAAGAATCCGAATTTTATATCGAAGTATAAACTTACTCATTTTCTTGGAGGTGGATCATCCAACGCTCCGAGGATTGATGGGCGTGCGTTTCTCCGTAGTTTTTAATTACAGCCAGCCCGCCCGGAGTCATCGAAAATCCGCAAGCTCTCTCATTGCCGATCTTCATGACTTGCATCATGTCAAGTAGACCATCGCCACAGGCATCCTTTCAATCTCCGACTGAATGAGTGTCACAAACTGATCATTACACTCAGCCGAGGAATACAACATAAAAGCACCAGAATTTGAACAATCGTTTGGAACTGAGAGATTCTGTTTGGTGATGAATGACGTTTAGTCATGTTGAATTCGCGGCAGGCCTTTGTAAAGGATCCGAAAAAGAATCCCATTTCGTCGAGAAATATAAGCGAGTTACAAGACAAAGTAACACAAGATGAATATTATGTAAAGCATTTGTCTATAGGTGGGAGGCCCATCTTAAACTCCAAAAGAAAATTGGGCTTTTGCGGTCTCATTCTCTCGATGCGGAGTTCTTTGTTCATATTTGTGAGACAACATTATAAACACAATTCGCCACTTCAATACTTGTTGACATACAAGCTGTCACAAGACCATCAGGAATTATTTATTTCTAACATCCGAGCTCGTGGCGGTCGGAATAATAATCCAAGCACGGAACAATTTGAGACGGCATTCAAATGGTTATTGCTATACGGCCACATAGGTGGGCCAAATCAATCGACCAGTGATTGTGTCCACCAAGATGGTATTAGTATTCTGCAAATCCAGAAATCTAAAGCCCATAAAAATAACGTTATTGTACAGAGTGCCAGTGAGAATCCATCAATATTGTGTTTCGAACACAATTACGACATTCCTCCCGCATTTGAAAGTATTGATTTTGCCTACGTGAAAATCGTTTTAGGGTATGTAGGAGGGTTTGTCGCTACAAAAATTAGCAATGTCTGGAAGTGGTCAAAAGCGAAGTATCGAAAAATAGGGGGAATCTCACATCAGCATCATCCGACGTTATTGATGTGTGCTTGATCGCAGAACGCGAAATTAGAAATGCGGATGTGTTGGAGGATGTTAGCATCGAGGAAGAACTGGTGGAAAGGGCTGGGAGGAAAATACCCGCATGGCTATTATTAAATCACGATACAAATTGCATTAACCATAGGGCAGACAGTGTGCAACAAATTTTATGTACATTTTTTCACTTGCGCCTCCATCATGAGAGTACCAGAAACGCAAAAGTTATTACTTTTAACAACCAGTAAATATATTCCGAGCATGTAAACCGTCCCCGTAAGTAGATTTGTAATCATTTGCCTGTGATCTAATACTAACAAGGCACATTACCCAACCCCGACACGCCGATCTTGACGAATTTTTTTTTACAAATAGGCTTCAGAAAATTAGGTTACACGTATTTTGTTTTATCGGCAACCATTCACTTCTAAGGGGTGAAATTAATAGCCAAACTTGGGGGTGTACGCAAGAAAAAGCGTTATATCTTGAAAACCACTCGAGACAAACAAATCTTCTATGAAGGAATGAAGATTTGTCTTTTAGCAAGGAATGAAACTGAAGTTTCTGCAAAAGTTGCGATTACTCAAATTTGTAATATTTATATTATTTTTATACTTTCATGTTTGGTGATACTATTTTACTTATACAGTTATGTATATAGGCAATATATAAATTTAATGTATTCATATCAACATAGTTTGATAAACAATCCGTGTATAAAACTATACAAATATTATAAAATAACGAAGGTACGTATACAGGGTGTTTCAAAAATGTCTTAAACGAGTATTGCCATATTGTTAGGAATTTCGCGGCGATGAAAATGGCTTTTCTCAAAATGTTGTCTCGCGCTTTATTTCGCGACAAAATCCAAAAAATGATGCGCCAATACGGTTGATCTATTCGGTTGATTCTCGGAAATGGGTGGTGCCAAAGTCGTTCATGCATCAATAAAACACATCACTGAAAGGACAGATTATCCCTTCTGCCGGAGGAAAGGGCTGGCCTTTAGCCAGTGGGCCCTATCTGCTGACCAGCGGGGCCATGAAAGTATCTTACTGCCGTATAATTTTTTCAATTATGTTGCGATTTCAAGGACGAATCAGAAAATTGAAAGTAGCTATCTTGATCGCCGCAAAATTCCCTACAACATAGCTATACTCATTTCGGACATTTTTGGAACACCCTGTATAAGTGGTTTGTGTATCATGTACACGTTTTTTGTACTATATTTACTCTGTGTCTTATTCGACATAATTCTCACAATAACGGTATTGCGGAACGGAATGTTATGGTTTGATTAAAACATAATTTTGTTTGTACCATAAGCATTTTGAAAATTGCGTGCGCGTCGTTAGCCATGAATGCCTCTAGAAGACTTTAAATCATCCGTTTTGTGGTTTATTTCGCTGACATAAACATCTTCACGGCCGTAATCTACACACAAGGTATGAAATACTTTTGCCGAAACTTCAGTTTCATTCCTTGCTAAAAGACAAATCTTCATTCCTTCATAGAAGATTTGTTTGTCTCGAGTGGTTTTCAAGATATAACGCTTTTTCTTGTGTACACCCTCAATTTTGGGAATTAGTTTCACCCCTTAGAAATGGATGGTTGCCGATAAAAAAAAAAAATACGTGTAAGCTAATTTTCTGAAAACTATTTGTAAAAAAAAATCGTCAAGATCGGCGTGTCGGGGTTGGGTAATGTCCCTTGGAAGTACTCGACTCAACTTATTGTAACCGTGATATTAAGAAACGCACACAAGACTGAAGCTATTACATAAATACCTCCATGTAAGGCAATTATAAGCCAGGCAGTACAACCTAAATTAAGTTGTATGTGCAAATTGTTGTTACTTGTGTTGAACTTGTAAAAGCTAAAAACTGAAAAACGTGAACCACAATTAGCAGGAGGCGGCGTCGATTCCGACATGTCATCGTCATTTTATGAAATAAATACCTCTTTGATTTTATAGAACAGAAGACGGGTGTTGGCCTAGGCCAACTCTCTGCAATCTATAATCTTTCTAGTTTTTATTTTCTTTATTTCTATCCCTAAACTCTTTCTATTCCATCCTACTCTGGAAACTGCGATTGGAACTAATATCCACATTGCTTATTCACAGCACAGAAAAACTATCAAGAGTTAAACTCGATGAAATAGTGAATGAAAGCGTTTTCATTGACTATTTCATCGAGTTTAACTCTTAATAGTTTTTCAGCAGGAATTTCTAGCGAAGGAATAAGCAATGTGGATGTTAGTTCCAAGCGCAGTTTCCAGAGTAGGATGGAATAGAAACAGAGAATTTTGATACTAGAAAGAAATGCAAAATCCCTTTCTTCAGCAGCCACGGTTCACTTTGAAGGGGTGAAATAAATCATATAGGACCGGAAGTTCGTCGAGAAATCTCCCTTTCGCTGCATTTAACCTGTAATTATTGTGGCTCTTGCAAAAATCTGTTCACGCATGTGAGAAACTTGAAAAGGCTAAGAAGAGGTGAAAATTTCGTAAAAAGAAAATTCAAACGTTCCACTAAATGGTCTAAAAGCTGAAGCGTTGTTATATTAATGAAGATTCGTCTGCTAGCAAACCCATAGAAAAATACCTCGACAGTTTTCAGCTTTTCGCAATATATCAATGAGACATTTAATAATCCTTGTTCTAAATTTGGATCACATTTTCCAACTCAATTGAGATAAGTAGAATAAACATTATATTGAAGTTTAATTTACACTTGGCGCGGGCCTGACTATCAAGTGCGCAGACCTGTGCGTAAGGAACTGGTACAACTGTTAAACCATTTAGTGGGGCTTTCAGAGTTTTCCTCAGGAAGTGTCGAGTGTAATGTTTACTTCTGAGGTTTTGTGTGGCTCCCGCGTACCTTCGCGGTGTCCCCTTTCCGCGATTCCGCGTCGGGCGACCGCTCGACCCAAGTTTCAAGACAGAAATTAGCTCTACATTTAATGCGAAATACAACGTGAGTGATTCAACTTGCAAATCTGAATAACTTAAAATTGCAGAATGAGGCGCAGCCAAAAGGCGCTGCTCTAAAAATTCTCTTAGAATGTACAATTTATATGGTAAATATCAAACATAGCACATCAATAAACAACGCAGTAAAATATGGCATGCAATACACAATATTTTCATAAAGTATATTTAAATATATCGGGGATCAATGCCAAAGTAGGAATTTACTTAATTTGACTGAAGGAGAATGTATCAATAAAAATATCTTTTCATAGAAACACGTTCAGGAAGACTCAATTATTCCATAGCAATTCGCTCAGAATATATCGTCCCTCTATGGTGTCTTCATATAGAAATGGAAGTAAATATCGCGGTACCGGAAACAAAGTATTGGAACGTCAATACATAGTCCGTTATACTCCTGAATGGAAACAAGTGAGAAAAAATCGCACTCCTCGTTGTAACACTTTACAATGTAACGCGATAACATCTCAAATATCCAACGGCCAATTTAGATCGTAAATACAATATCAACAGTAGTGGCAAATTCACATGCAATAACGAGAATATTTGTCTAACCTGCGAGACGCAATAGTTGGCCGCCAGTTTACCAAAAGGCTCATTTGCATTCTCCCAATGCGCGTTTTTTTGCGCGGCGAGATACTTTAGATAAGAGTCGACGAACGCTCCCCTCAATTCTCAGAAGCGGACAAAGCTCACCAGGCACTCGATGTGTCCAACTCAACCGTCTAACGGAATTTCGAAATTATTTCATGCAATTTTACAAGTAAGACGTCAACAATGCGAATCAACTTGATTTCAGCTACGGAATTGCTCAGGGCGCGGAGAACGTGGTTCGAAGAGAAGGGAAGCAACACAGAAAATAATGAAAATAAAATAATACAATGACTTATTCCAAACAGCTTCTTGTAGCGAGTAACAAACGAAACGAACATTACCAGTACGATAGAAAGCAGGCATCTCTTACGACTCGAATGTTTAAAAGCTATTGTCTCCAACAGTGGCCGGAACAAAAAAAGCACATGTTACAGAATGCGATTACGTTGCGGTTACACTGAAATATCTACGCGTAAAACGGGGCTCTTCTGGCCAGAAAGACGAATAAGACGCGATAATAACCGGGAACTGGCCACCGTCAAGGAGAAGCCCCCGGCTTCTTCTCTCACGCGAATCTCGTTGGAAGGTCATATAAAGTTAAGTTTGCTTACCGGAACTGGCGCTTCAATTTCCAAGTCTCTCTGACTGCGTAGTAGGACCTCGGGACGCAAGACGCTTCTCACCTCCTCACACGGGGAACCAAGCACACCGATCGCGCAACCACGTGCAATGTGGTCCAACGTAGTACGACGAATGCCGGTTTGCCGATCGCTTCCCAAATCGCATCCCCCAACCAGGCTTGCCAGACTCGGTCCCAACTGCGCATGCGGCACAGGTTTCTCTGTGTGCGTGACAAACCCGTATAGCTCGCTTTACATAGGGTGCTCTGAGGGGCCCCTTCGACTGTTCGAGTCGTCGACATGCTGACACTGTACTATGCAATAATTATTATAGCGTAGTAACAATGTAATATTTTATGATTGAAATGTATATATGTATGCTTACTGCAATATAATTTAACAGTATTTTATAATAAACAAATACAATGAATTCATTTATGAAATACTTCACCCTGCGTCATGACATTCTATAAAAACGTGATTTTTAAAGCATAGATATCATATCTAGAATCTTTCGTGCATAAATATGACACGAGCAACAAAGGTTAGACATAATATTAAAATAAAAAAAAAGCCGCGGCTGGAACTGAACCAGCGTTTCCGAAGTTAACAGTCTAGTCCACTACCATATGAGCTGTATTAGTATCCACAAATCCCTAATCTCGTTCCCGGTATTTAAAGTACACGAGTGAAATTAAATACGCAGATCGCAATGACAGGTGCAATTACCCCTTTTAAAGTTTACCCTAAGAGATTCCCAATTCAAGGAAATATTTAGTGCCAAACCAAATTACATATAGTTTCAATGCAATCACCATTCTCTAAGAAGAGCAGGGCAAAGCTCTACATTCACCCATTTCTTTTATTTTTTTACATTCT
This sequence comes from Crossocerus cetratus, assembly GCA_963675795.1. Classification (NCBI taxonomy): domain Eukaryota; kingdom Metazoa; phylum Arthropoda; class Insecta; order Hymenoptera; family Crabronidae; genus Crossocerus; species Crossocerus cetratus. Next base: position 12,523,073 of record OY776671.1, read on the forward strand.
ACACTGTAGAGAATTGCAATGAAGCCAAGAGTACTGGAACAGTTATTTCCAAGCACAGTAAAGATCGCAACAAGTGTAGCGCACGCTTATCTTATACGCGTCATGCGTCTGAGAATCCAGAATCTATAGCGATCCTAGGGGAGTCGTTGTCTCGCGTGGTAGACTTCCCGCGAATAGGGGAGTGGATGGCAACCAAACATCGAATCAGGGACATGCGTGATTTCCGCGTCGACGCAAATTGACTCCGACAATCGCGCGCATGTTGTTTTCTTGCGTTGTACTATATGTATGCCGATGACTCCCGCGCAAATCGCGCGGACGACCATAAGAAATCGGACGGTGCCGTGCAGTGGAGTGAAGTGCAGTGATCTAGTGATTGAATATGACTGAGCTTTCGAAGAGGAAGAGAAGAAGATTCCCCCCGAAGCATTTATTATCATCCTGGCTTAACCAGGATCTATTCAAGGGGTGGCTGGCACCTGACGCGGATCCAGGTAAAGCTTTTTGCCAACTATGCAAGAAGACATTGTCTTTCAATGGTGGCAAGACGGACTTAATCCGTCATTCCAAAACGCCGGCACATATCGCAACGGTTTGTCGAGCGAATGTGAGAATTGATCGAGTACTTGAAGTACCAATTGCTTCCACCAGCGAAATAGATGAACGGGAGAGCCGCGCAAAACGCGTCAAAGTGAGTGAGTTAAAGTTGGCTACGTTTTTCGCGACCACAACTATTTCAATTCATTTGGTAGACCAACTTCTTCCTTTAATTAAATCTATTTGCCCCGATTCCGACATAGCCCGTGATATGTCGGTTGCGCGTACGAAGTGCACCGCCATAATTAAAAATATTTTACACAAAGTAGAGATCGAAAATCTTGTTTCGATCCTAAAAAATACCTTTTTTTCAATTTTAATAGATGAGACCACGGATAATACCGACTGTAAGTCGTTATGCGTGGTAGTGCGGTATCTTAATGTAGAGAACAATGAAATTTCATCAAAATTATTAGAATTAATAAAAGTCGATGCACGCGATTCAAGTTCGGCCAGTTTATACGCTTTAGTTAAAAATTTTTTAGAGGCAAAACAGATACCGCTTAAAAATATCGTGGCCATGGGTTCCGACAACGCGACAGTCATGTTGGGGTGCAAGAACTCCTTCATGACCCGCTTGAAGGAAGACGTGCCTCACGCACTTGCCTTCCCTTGCATTTGTCATTCCATGCACTTGATTGCCCATAAGGCTTTTCTCAAAATTCCGTCGTGCATGGAACAATTGATTCGAGGTGTCACTTCATATATTTCGAACAGTCCGAAACGTACCGCGATTCTCGTAGAATTCCAAGAATATTTTGAAGTCGAGTCACGTAAATTATTAAAACCATCCTTTACGCGGTGGCTCGCTTTGCACGATTGCGTGGCTCGCCTCCTGGAGAATTGGGAGGTTTCGCGGCACTACTTTCAACTAGCTGTAGTTGAAGATAAAAATCATACGGATGATAATTTATACAATTTATTATTTGATGATAAGAACAAAGCATATGCTTTGTTTTTAAAATATGTTTTGAGCATTTTTAATATTATGAATAGAAAGTTCCAAACGAACAATGTAGTTGTACACGAATTAGGTGAAAGTGGTGCTGCAATGTGGAAGCAATTGGTGCAGAATTTCGTGCACACTAAAGATATAGATTTACACTCACTTCAAATCAATATTAACGATAATAATATTATGTTTTTGGTTCGCGATGTTTTTGTTGGGCCAGAGTGCCAAGATTTTTTAAACCGTTTAGATGCCGCGGACGCTTTAGAAGTAAAAGCAACTTGCTTAGATTTTTATAAAACTGCCGTGCATGAGATTCAGTGTCGGCTGCCCCTTCGCGGTGGTTAACAAATTTTGTGCAATTTTTAAATCCTGTAATAGCGCTTCAGAGTGAGACAAATAATAAGTTTGATTTTTCTGATGCCAAAACGTTTTTTAGCTATTTAAATTTAGACGCGTGTGCATTGGCATCGGAGTGGAAAAGTCTCCCGGTGCTTTTCCCGCGATCAGATTCGGATAATCTGCGTAAAAATGTCGAGACCACGTGGTCAAAAATTATATAAAAAAAAATCATTTTGGCGCGTTAGAGTTTCCGAATTTAAATAAGCTTGTTCGCGCGGTAGCATCGTTTCCGCATTCGAATGCAGAAGCAGAACGGGTTTTTTCGGTTCTTGCAAATATTAAAACCCAAAATCGGACTAAATTACAGCATCGAACGCTTGATGCATTGTGCGTCGTCCAGCACAATTTTCGCGGCACAGATTGCCACACTTTTAGGCCTACTCCGCGGCATTTAGAATTGCATAATTCGAAAAATTTATATAACGGGTAATTTCAAATTTTGTTCCGTTTTTTAAAATTTGTATTAGATTTGATACACTTTGAAGCGCTACATAACATTCTAGTCATTATTATATTATATTATATTATATTATATTATATTATATTATATTATATTATATTATATTATATTATATTATATTATATTATATTATATTATATTATATTATATTATATTATATTATATTATATTATATTATATTATATTATATTATATTATATTATATTATATTATATTATATTATATTATATTATATTATATTATATTATATTATATTATATTATATTATATTATATTATATTATATTATATTATATTATATTATATTATATTATATTATATTATGGCACCGTGCAATATAGATTTACTGTTAGAATAATTAATGAAGACCACATAGAAGTTTACGAAGATTTCGAAGGTAAAATTATTCAATCACAGGAAAGAACTGCTTTCATTCCTCCTAATATGAATCTTTTTATTTTTAGGTACCATCCGATAACGGAAATTTCTCTTGGGGAAGGTAAGATCATGCAGGTACATGCAAACATTGTTTCTAATTAACTAATTGTATTCTTTCTGTTTTCATGTGCCAACGGTGGAATCCTTCCCGAATGGAGCGGTAATTAAGCCAGAGGGAACAAGTGCAGAATTTAAGCAAATTGTGCAATTTAGTAATAATATTTCTTTCTTTCCAAATTTCTTTCCACTGGACAGTACACACACTTCCACAGACATGCAGAGGATACGGCAACATTTTCCATAATTTACATATGCAGATATTTATTATATTTCTTTCTCTCCTGTAGAATTTCATAGTGCAATAAAATTATTTTTAATTTCACATTTATAAGTATGTGCCAATATTTAATTCCTTCCTAGCAGCTATTATTCACCTAAGAATGATTGTGTGAGAACAGAATGGATGGATAGCGAATAGACTGGTTTGGAAGCAGTGGAGATTAAGACTTGGATTATGATTACGAGTGGAAGATGAGGTCCAAATATATATGTATATTCTTCAAGCAGAATCGTTAATTGTTACACTTATTTTGCGAACACTCATGCAATAAGCAAGCGGAAGCAGATTAGAGCAAGCACTCAGAATGGTTTGGTTTTCACAGAGAAAGCACTCAGTAGCAGTGAGAATGAGAATTTGAGCAAGCACTCAGATACACGATTCTTATACAATTGCTAAGCGGCAATAGAGGAAGTGCGCCTAATTACTCTCCTATTTATCACCTTCCCATCCCTACTCCTTTCACCCACGCAAGTTCCGGTTCAGGAAAGTTCCAGAAGGTTCTAGTCAGGAAGTGACACGCTATAGAAAAAGTAATACGAAATTGCTCGTTAACTGCCGGTGAACTAATTTGCCTCGTGGGTGGGCCAGGTGAGTGACCGCTGTCACACCTAACCCCACCTGTCAATTATGAGACGCAGCGCTGTCTGACGTCGCTCCGCGCGCTAAGTTCAAGCATCTTGAACATCCCGCCCGCCTCGCCGTGTCGGCGAAATTAATCACTAGTCAAGCGAACAAGTGAATGACGGCGCGAGTCACGTGATGTGAAGTGAGCACTCTGAATGAAGTGACGCAGTGAAGTCGGCGCAGGCATTGAACAAAGCATTGATTGAAGATTAAGCAGATCAATGAAAAGCGTTTCCGGAAAGTTCCCGAAAGAGTCGAAGGTAAGTACACTAAGAGTTTGCACTAGGATTCTCCTAAGTTGGGTTCGTCGGAACTGATTGGGAGCAACACTAGCTTCGCGATCGGCCGGTCGAAAGTTCGCGACGCAGTTCGCACGGTCACGACGCGCACGTGTCCATCGGATCCCGGATGAGTGGCAACTATACGGGCCAACGACCACGATGAGGGAGGCTGGTTATCCTGGATGACGATGCACATGGTCCCCGGCAGCACTGCATCCCCCTTGGACCGCCACTTGGAACGTGGGGCGAGCGATCGCAGATACTCCATCGACCATCGATCCCAGAAGTGATCCCTCATCCGTGAGACCAGTTGCCATCGGGACAGTCGATTTTCGCTCGTGTCCAGCAGCGAAGCTTCAGGAAGCGCGTTCAATGCTCCCCCAACCAGAAAGTGTCCTGGAGTAAGCGCCTGCAGGTCATCTGGGTCGTCAGTGAGGGCACAGATGGGCCGGGAATTGAGGCAGGCCTCAATCTGGGTGAGCAGAGTCGACATTTCCTCAAACGTCAAGGTATGTGCCCCCAGCACGCGACGCAAGTGAAATTTCGTTGACTTGACTGCTGCTTCCCAAAGTCCACCGAAGTGAGAAGCTCCAGGAGGATTGAACCGCCACTGGATGCGGAGGGTGCCCAGGAAATCAACCACCGCCTTGGTAGACGAACTGGAGGCAGCAAACATACGCTTCAGCTCAGCGTCTGCTCCCACGAAATTAGTCCCCTGGTCGCTGCGCAGCTCTGAACAGATGCCTCGCCTGGAAACGAATCGCTTAAGTGCTGCGATAAAGGCTTCCGACGTGTAGTCGGAGACCACCTCCAGGTGAACTGCTTTTGTGCTCAGGCAGATAAACACAGCGATGAATCCTTTATACGCCTTGATGCCTCTTCCAAGTGCAGTCCTTAGCATGAACGGGCCAGCATAATCGACCCCCTGCGCGTTGCTCGAGCGTGTTCAGGGTATCCAAGAGCCCCCCTTTGCAAACAAGTGTGACTAGTTCTCTGAACGCTGTTCCTGAGTGTATACAGATGATATATACACCCCCTGTTGATACGGAGATAAGTTTGTTCGATTTAAGGTTTCCTTTTCCGAACAACGATGGCATTACCAACAGCCTCTCCTACACCGGCGGTGAGCTTTCCCGCTCTGTGCTATCCCGACCCTGTCAAGAACTTGGTCGGGTGGACCTTCCATCCACTCAAAGTGGTTGGCAATACAACGGCATCTCTGTTAGAGACGCCGCGCGGTACGGATACCGCATCGCAGCCAAAATGCCGCGGACAGTCCTACTCATCGTGGGCGTGCTCATCGCAGCACTATGTTGGCGCAGGCTGCGTACAGACGACGACGATCAGAGAGACGAGATCTCTCGAAGAAGACTGGGGCGACACGCCGACAGAGGAGGAGTTGAGCAACATGCTCAAACCGGACCGCCACCTGCTCAAGACCGGTACACACAGGTACGTGAGAGCCCTTCGCAGGACGATGACCCCGACCGACTTCAAGAAGTACGAAGCGAGTCTACGGAGGTCAGGGGTGTCGGCAGCTACACTATCCTCTAGTAAGAGCGAGACGAGTGATTCCGCCGTGCTGGATCCAAATACCCCGCTCGTAGAGGAAAAGATATCTGCGACGCATTCCGTCCTAACTCCTCAAGCCCCAGAGGACAAAAAGGAGTATTTCTTCTACTCCGATACCCACCCAGTGCGTGGTGTAGTGGCTTCATCGATGTTGCCAGAATACTACACCAATGTACCCGTCCCATATTCGCCGGTATACACACAACTGCTAAACCGGCTAGCAGATCCCGTCAGCACCGGCGCTTTAGGTGCTTCTACCCGCGGTGCATCGATACGTGACCCCGCCAGCATGAGCGCTCTGGTTAAAACAATGTCAGAGCATCAGCATTGTGTATTCGATGTCGCGCCCGTATTGAGGTGTCTGCTCATGATCCTGTCCCTGTCTGAGGAGTCTGCGCAAGTGGACCCAATATGTTACAGATTCATCAGGGACGTGGAAAGTGTGTCACCTCCGACACTGTACATCCAACCTACCACTGACTCACACCTTCTCAGCTGTAAAGTAATCGCCATAACGATGGACGGTTTCACTGAGTTGGTTGCTGGCACGACAACGTCGTCTCTGCCAGATCCGTTCCACGCTCGAGGCAGGGATAAAGAATGGATCGCGATCCCGGTAAGTTCCCAGGACATAGGGATTCATCTAATCGCCTATATAGCCTCATTCTTGACGTCTGAGTTGTGGAATGGCACAGTCAGTATGGTGAGGAACGTGGCATACACCTCGGGACAGAAGTTGCGAATGACTCTAGTCCCGGCCGCAAACAGTGTCCACGTTGCTGGGCCTAGGCATGCGCTGTTAGTACTGACAGACGAAACGCGCAACTCATCACGCCACTCATTGATGTTGGGCGCCCACTCTATACCTGTGGTGCGCCCCGATATCTCAGGAGGCTATCCCGCTGCAGACTTCGGACGCATATTCAGGGAGTTTTGGACAACCGCACGATACAAGGATTTTGCCGAAATGGCGGCCTTGTCTCATCGCAACATCGTCGAACGGTTGGCCGTACTGAATGCCGCGCCTATAGCTCTGTCTCTCGCGTCCGAATTGTATGGCGTATGGTACAACGGGCTTAGCTGGGATGTCGAATCAGACTCGAAAGAATTCGACAAGGCTGACGCTATGAATGGAGCTTGGACGTCGGATGGAAGTAACATCGCCGACAATAGGAACTTAAAAACATCTGCGTTTCCTATCTTCAAGAGTGACTCATCCCATAGTCGACGCATAACGGTCGGGTATAACTTTTCGGGTCTTTCGCCATTGCACCTGCCCCCCACAGGTATCACCAAGGCTCACTACGTCGTAGACACTATCGCCAACATGGTCAAGATCAGTTGACACTCCCACTGTCCCGATCGTGTTGATGCCCAATATCGCGTTCCGATCATGGATTCTGTGACGAGGGTCGCAGTTTCAATGGGCCTGGTCGTGGCTGCCACCGACTCCACTGTTTTCAGCACCAGCATCGGTGTTGGTAACTGGGTGCACATGAACTCCAGCGCGTTGGCATTTAGTACATCTGCCTTCCTGACCTGCTCTGATTTGACACCCAGAGAGTGGGCTGGATTCGATACCAGACACGAGTTCGTCACTCTCAGAACTGCCTTGGACAAGATCAAGAGCACGTTGTTCCAAGGCTTGATCGTCCATAAGACGGTGAAAGACACCTTCACCGGGTGGGCTAGTTGGGACAATAGAAGTATCTCCCACTACTATAGCGTCAACCCCTTCGACAACGACGATTGGTTGACCTTTAGTCCAGTGCCTTACCACGCGACGTCCCAGTGGGTACAGAAGTTGCAGATTAGCGGCACCAAGGCGGTTGGAAAGACCGTCATGTATGACCTTGGCGATCGGGTCAGTGAGGGTATCAGGCTCGAGTCGGATAGCGGTTTCACCAAAATGGCGTGTTCCGGCTCCATCGACGTTTCACGCTACATACCTTTCATCCAGGTATCTGAAGAGGGGCGCATGATAAAATCTGTCATGCAATGGTTTGACAGTACCAGCGCCTATACTAAATTGGTGACTGGCTGTCAGACCGAGGAATCGTTTGCCCTTCTAGAAACACAGACCTTCTGTGCTAGCGTCAACCCAGTTGGTAGTGCCATAGACCGCAGGCGCTCTTGGTACATCTCCAATTCTACGCATGCTTCCATAAGCGCTAGTGAGTATGCTCTCAGGACCAGTGATATCCAGTATCCTGATCCCCCACTACTATCAACACTTTGGGAGGGGGCAAAAAACCATATTGTCAATCCGGCTCGAAGGACCACTTTATGTGTGAGAACAGAATGGATGGATAGCGAATAGACTGGTTTGGAAGCAGTGGAGATTAAGACTTGGATTATGATTACGAGTGGAAGATGAGGTCCAAATATATATGTATATTCTTCAAGCAGAATCGTTAATTGTTACACTTATTTTGCGAACACTCATGCAATAAGCAAGCGGAAGCAGATTAGAGCAAGCACTCAGAATGGTTTGGTTTTCACAGAGAAAGCACTCAGTAGCAGTGAGAATGAGAATTTGAGCAAGCACTCAGATACACGATTCTTATACAATTGCTAAGCGGCAATAGAGGAAGTGCGCCTAATTACTCTCCTATTTATCACCTTCCCATCCCTACTCCTTTCACCCACGCAAGTTCCGGTTCTGGAAAGTTCCAGAAGGTTCTAGTCAGGAAGTGACACGCTATAGAAAAAGTAATACGAAATTGCTCGTTAACTGCCGGTGAACTAATTTGCCTCGTGGGTGGGCCAGGTGAGTGACCGCTGTCACACCTAACCCCACCTGTCAATTATGAGACGCAGCGCTGTCTGACGTCGCTCCGCGCGCTAAGTTCAAGCATCTTGAACAATGATATATTTCCTTTTCCTATAATCTTTTCCACCGCTTCCTGCAATGCTACTAAAAATTTAAAATTTTCCTTACGTAGACTAGCTAACAGGTGGATGGGGCGAATAAGATACCCCCATTTCTTTGCGTGTGATACGTCCTGAGCCGCAAATTCTGACTATCTGAATGCGCATGCGTCATTTCCCTCTCTTAAGGGGCTAGACTCAGGTATAGTAGTGGCGCTGTTTTATCGGCACAAATTGGCCAAATCATGCTTCGGGGATCCCGCTTTTACTCCCTTATATGAAATGATTTTGGGTCGGAAAAGGTCTCAATCGAAAGATGAAAGATGAGTACAGTGCGGCTGATGCGTGGTTTTGCAAGATTAGGACGCTGCTCAATTATATTAATGTGCGAAGTGTTGTGAAATCAGCGCTGAGTGTACAACTTTTAGCATATTATTATGACCAAACAGCATCGGAATCTTACAAAATCCCGCATCAGCCGCGCTGTACGCATCTTTCATCTTTCGATTGAGACCTTTTCCGACCCAAAATCATTTCATATAAGGGAGTAAAAGCGGGATCCCCGAAGCATGATTTTTGAGATTCTGTGGTCACGTTCTTGATATGCAGAGCGGTCTAGCTGAGTATTTTAGTTCGGCCAGCGCAATCGAGGTGGCGCGTAAGTGAAAGGGCTATTCTGCACCCTAGCCTGTCAAAACATAGTTATTTGACAGCAAGCTATCGGGTTAGGTTAGTCACCTGCTGACGGGATGCAGAGTCGTTCTACAATGCAGGCTCATTCTGATATATGATTTTTAGCTGCAACATATATAAATGCAAAGAAGAACGGTCCGGTTGTTTGTGGTTTTATGGGAATGCATTGTTACTTGGTGAATTGTAATGTTTCAAACCAAAATGAGTGCAGCACTCTTTCAACTCATTTACCAGATGCCTTGTCATGGAAATATTTGTATGCCCTTGTAATAATTTGAGTTTATTTATGTCTAAGAGCCTGCAAAAATATGTTCGTTTGGATATTATAAACTGTAGTTACTAAACAGTTGGCAAGTGCAGTCGTTTGGAGAATAATTTCATGTTTCAGAATCTTGGTAACGCATGGGAGGTACAACATGCAAGTCTCCTCAAACGTAACTTTGAAAGATGCTACGTAACAGTATATACTTTGGAAATGGTTGTTTCTAGAATGCACGCTCTAATCAACATCTTGATTTGCACTTTTACTTTTTGGGATATTAGCTGTAGTATAAACTAGATCTAGTATAAAGTAGAGTCGTTTATGTGTTTGGTAGAAAATGCCTTTTGTTGGCTTGATTGTTTGTTATTCAACAGCCTATGTAACGTATTGATGTTACCAATCATGCTAGTTTCCATTTCACATATCAGGTACTAAGGCTAGTAACTGCGTAAGGGGAGAATGTATTTGTTGAAGTATTGTTCATAGTACTTCTCAGAGTATTGTTACGCAGAATTCATATTTCAACTCAAAGGTATGGTTGAGAACCTGCCACACCTTTACAGTTTGTAAGATCCATAAGCCTCAAATTATTGTGCAAATGTGTGCTGACTAAAATTGAATAGGCTGTGCTTACCAAGATTTTGATTTTGTTATCATCAGTTTTTTGAAACTCACAAACAGTGAGCGAAGCACACTTTCAAAGTTTGAAACAGTCCTATATATATTCCCATAAACAATGCTGCCAGAAAATATCATATATCATGTCTGTCATTCATCAGTGAAATGAAGTAGACTGTCTCATTCCGATTCCTAATAAGCCTATGTAATAAATAATTGGATAAATTTATTTATATTGCCAAATGTATAGCAATGCATTGAATTGAATAGAATTTATAAAAATGTAAAGAAAAAAATTGTAAAATACATGAACGAGGCGGGATCGAACTTGTTCATTTCAAGTACAAATCCATCACTTTACCCATAGCACTACTTGCACGACTAATATAGAACTTCTCTATTACAGTAAAAGAATTGTGATTCTTCTATGTGCTTTTAGTAATATTTCGAAAAAACAAATATGTATAGTAAGGCCATTTCATATTATACGCACTGATAAGATACAGAATGTAATATAGGCTCTACAGGCATCTGAGTGAGACAGTCTCAATCTACCGGGTATTCGAGCGAAACAGTACCGCGCCGCTTGATACATGTGTGTTCGTGCGAAGTATGTGTGGCTAGGGCTCGAGCCTTGGCCGGACCATCGGGACTCGGGAGCAGCCCGCAGCTCGAGATCGCAGGAGCGATAAGCGGGTGACGCAATCAAGGGAGCCAAAACAAACGAACCCAAGCTGGCCGCTGGGTCGCGCGATAGACTTTGAGTGCAGCTCCATCTCGACCTTTAAAAACTGTCGGTAATACAGTGAGGGGCCAGATCTCGTGACGTCACGCCGGAGTCTAGCCCCTTAATCTGGCAACGCTGCCCCTAACGCCCCTGCCGTGCCGTTGGCTCGCCCAATCAGGCTTGAGCCTGTACGCGCACGCGTCCGCGCGATTCTGCGGCATCTGCGCACGCATGACAACCCCGGCTTTAGCATGTACTAATCTGTACCTCTCATAAGAATAATGTTTCAATTGGAAGATAATTTAAAAAAGAACAGAAGATAATAAGAACTAAATGAAAGAACTTATGACAAGTAACAATTGGGGTTTTCGTTTCCGGCTACTGTCTCGAAATTCACTAAAAAATTTACTTCTCACGGAGCGCATGTGCGCGCGAGCCTAACAAAAATGATGTCGCCAGAAAAACGTCAATGTAATACAGCCAGAGTAAATGCATGTGCGAATCTGTTACATATAAGATATGCATACGCGTGTTTATACTGCAGTAAACACTGAGTATATCTGTTAATCAAATGCATTTAATATAACATTAGATATGTAATGTAACCTATAATATATTATATTAGAATATTGTGAAAAATCTCTTTATTATATGTTGTGACGGGGCGGAATCGCCCCGCCACAAGAACCGCTCGTCGCTCGCACATACACGCGCTCGCTACGCACGTCCGCCGGCTCGAACAGCCGTCACTCCAAGGGACACCTCCTAGATCGAAGCGCGTAAACTAACTCGCCTTCGGGCAACGAGTCCTCGACAGCGAGAACGAGACGAGGTGGCACCAAGGGGCAAGGAGTATGTTCCATTGGCATAAGGAGCGACAGGGCCGATGGAAGCTGCGGAGGGAAAGGTCGTAGTCCAGCGGAGGCGCTCATCCCCTGTGACAGAGAGACGACAAAAGCCACGATGCAGCCTGGGAGAAGGCCGGCTTCGGCGAACGAAGATCGGCAAATGCACCAGCGACTCCTGCCCTACCGACAGCGGTAGAGGCCCAGGCCGAGGGACTTAGGCCACAGACCAGGTACGGAATAGACCGGGCAAGCTGGGCATTGAAACGGCCCAGTCCGTGGGGTCGAGAGGACCCCATACCATTTCCGGGTCACTCTCTCTGTTACCGACAATCCCCGTCTTAGTACGAAGACAGTATAGAATTCGAAAATCTACACTATGTTCGTACTTCCTATTGACCATCCAGAAGCCGATTGGTGATTGGTCAGGACTCACGATGCGCTTATTCAGAATAGCAACGTGGACGGCAGGCCCTACGCAATGTTATTTTATCGCGCACCATCGTCAATAATTTCTTAGTATTACACTAAGTTACTTAATATAGTTACAATTAGTTAACAGCGAAGCAATTGGGTGCTTTCCATTTACGACACAGAGAGACACTGTGTTCGACTGTGTACGACACAGAGAGACCCAGCCGTGCACACTGGGTACATACACGGTGTTCCATTTGATCTAGCTCATAGCGTGTCTCTCTGTGTCTCTCTGTGTCTCTCTGTGTTGCCTAAATGGAAAGCACCCATTGTTTACAAAATTGCTCCGAGCCAAAATATTTCGTGAAACTGTTGCAGGTAGATGAAAAGTTTAAACTGCAGAAAATTATCGTATAGGGAATAAATCTGCGTAGGCCGCTTTTTGCAGTAGTTGTTAGTGTTGCGCTATACTTATTTATTCGTGATCCATTTATCATAATTTTTCCACGATTGCGAATGACTGGACGTCAACGCCGCATTAATCATCCCTTATTAATTATCCCTGAGCCCCAACCCGGCAGATAAATGTCTTTAAGAAATGACCCCCTGTACTCAAGGTATCGCAGAAGTGCCGTAAGTGCGCCGGGGTAAGGCGCATGGCCTACCACGTGGATTTTCCCAGTTCGGTTCCCCGGCGTAAGGAAAAACTTTTTTGGCTCTCGCGCCTTTTCTGTTTTCGTGCATAGAATGGCGCGGGCAGGATTAGAAATATTGTGGACAAAAAGAACTCGTTTAAGGAGTCGCATTGTTCTATAACGAACTGTAGCTTATCTTTTCAGCTTGCTGCAGCGACAGCCGCGAGAGCGATGAGGGAATAGGCAATTCGGAGTCCGAGACCATAGTGTGACGCGCCTAAAGGGTGCAATAAAACGTAGACCTGCGGTATACCAGCTAGCCCTCAACATACCTGCGGGTTGTTTCAGGCGGCACAATTCGCAGAATCTATTTCCGCCGGCAGCACCAAGTCTCTGGGACTGCGCAAACGACAGGGATTTTCCCCATTCAAACTGATCCTACAATGCTGCAAAGAATCACTGTGCTTTAGACACCGATATGCATTCCTTATACGTTTCGATAATTATAAACGTATTTTATTACAAGACGTGTGTTTGCCAGAGCAGAGTACATATCATGCAATGGTCCTTTTGAGCAGTGCGAAATGAAAGGAGCGGGGAAAACCTTTCCGTTCGAGCGCTCGGAGTGTTTGAGTGTGGTGACTGGCGGAGAATGATTCTGCGAATTGGATATATCGAAAGCTTGTCAGCAGGCCCTAGGATTATGTTTCATTATATGCTTGCTGGTAGTACCTTATTCTGTGAGACAAAAAGTATTGTGCGTACTGCTCGGTTACGGTAGTTCCGCGTCACCGAGTTCAGAGTTGGGCTGCCTAATCCATTACCTGCCTGTTTGACTCGTTGCCGCGAATCGCACCCTCCGCGGTCTTTGCCCGCGCCGCGCCAGGCCAACTCGCCTGGCCGCATCGGGCATATTGTCTTTAATCCTTTTTCGGGATAAGACCAGGCATGTCATAAATAATATAACCCGCTAGATCAGTGTTGCTCGAAAACTGCGTCACGCAGGACGCAGTCGCTACCACCCGATCCGCTCGTCTGTGCTATTTCTTCGCGCATGATGCACAATACATCTCTCATCTCCCTCTCATCTCGCTCTCATCTCGCTCTCATGATTGAAATCAAAATTAATTTATACAAGAGCAAATTGATGGAATGCTATTCTGCAGTTTAACTTCGAACCGTCTGCGCTAATTTTTCGAAGGTATTCTATCTTCAATCCAGTCTCTCTCACGAGTAGATTCCCAGCGCTAATTATTGTCCATTAGGAAGGTATACCAAAATATTTGAACTTCTATTCTTTTTATATGGTGTCTATTGCTCTGTGACCATTTCGACCATTTCAAGTCCTCCTTTCATGCCTTCACGCGGCCCGCCCCGTTAACATTACTTAAAGTAGTGGAACTGAATAAAGAAGAGGAGAACTGATGGGTCCAATTATGCTAAGCCGTCCAGCTCCATACGCGCGATTTGTCTAAGTCAAAAGAGGATAAATATACTTAAATTTTGAATTCCGAAACTTTTGAGAGTTGCAAGACAAGTTTACAGTATGTCTAGAGGACATTTCAGAGTATCTTTCTACGAAAATTCAGAGGAATAAATATTGTAGTTGAAGAATTCAGTCTGAATTAATTATTGTTTAAACAACTTTTGCATTGTTAGCTATCGCTGTGAAATTTTGCAGTTGGAGATAATTGCAGTTCAAGAATTCAATCTGCATTGATTATTGTTTAAACAACTTTTGCATTGTTAACGTATTTCTTTTATGAAAATTAGATACTTTATGAACATTATGCCGTTTTCAGTTTATTGCAATGTCTTCTAGTTGTGGTGCTGGAGTTTTTGAAAGAACGACCGATTTAGAGAAATTCTGTTTATGACTTAGCATGGACTGGCCCGTAGAGAATTCAACCGGCACCAGTCATAGAAGTGTTTACGCCGCCTTCCTCGACTTCGAAGCGGAACATCCATTGAACGATTTGACAACACTGGTCTAAGCAAAACGATTTGGCAACCATGCCCGGCCACTACGTTTCTCTCTCTTTCTTCCTTCTCTCTCATCGCTTCGGGTACTGACTTTCACCGCTCTGTAGACGTAGAGTGCGCCACAAAAACCCCCAATTTTGGCCGAAATGCTACACCAGCGCTGTGGGGCACTCGATCCCATACATTGCCCGGTCTATTCCGTATCTGGTCTGTGCTTAGGCGCGCTAAGTTACCCGGCAACCCCTTGACACGGCGCGGCGCTGCAGGACTAGCGGGAGGGGCGCGGGGCGCGCGTGGGGCTAGAAATTAGGGAACGCGTAGGAACTCGTCACTCTTGTAGTGACGAACTTAGCGAGCGGACGCGTCGAACCACGAGCCTTTTGTGTGTGAAGCGAGCGGACGAGCGAGAGGGTTCAAACCACAAGGAACGAAAGATTTCCCGGACGAGTTCCCGGACATCCCGGAGGTTTTCCGGATCTCGGAAGAAGGCGAGAAAGCGAACGACCGGTAAGCCCCGCGCGTCCCTTTGTTCTTTGTTCGTTGTACTTCCCGTGCGAGTCTCGGTGCCGGCCGTAGGCTCTCCTTGTCCGAAGCAGCGATAGGCAGCCCGCGGGCCAGCCCGGTGTCCCTTGGGGTGACTCTTCCAGTCACCAAGAGTCAAGTAGGTTAATTAGATCGTAAGGTTTCGGCCGAGAAACGGACGTACGCCGCCATTGTGGCGAAGCCCGTTTGAACGTGGATCACGCCCACGTGCAAGGCATCGGGGCCTCCTTTGTAATCGAACGAACAGCTGGTTATCGTGCGGATTCGTAACCTTTGCCGGAGCACCGTAGCTCTTAGAATCATCCGCGTACACTATCATCTCACGTAGGAATAAGGTTTAGATTGTAAGCGGCGGCGGGAACGCCGAGGTGCCGGGCCACTCGTAGGTCCGGCTATTTTGTGATCGGCCGAGCGACGGCCTGCCCAAGCGAGGGCCCTTGACATTGCCATAACGTCCGAGCAATAAATTGTTATTGTTACCCAACCGTGTGGGTTGTCGATTAGCCTCTCCTTCTTCCCGACAGGAACCCCTCTCTCTAGCTAGCCGGGAGGATCCATCTCGAGGAGTACCGGCGGACGAGCCAGCTGCCCTCGATACCAGCTTTTCCACGCGCGAACATAGAAATTCGGTTCCGTCCGCGGAACCTGGCGCCCGATTCGCGTTTCAGGAAGTCGAGGACCAGCGGCCGATAGCCAGGCCGGCTATTATGCAGGCAGGATTTCCGAGCGGCCAATTCACGGACGGCCGAGGAGAAATCCCCTCATAAATTGGCGCCCAACTACCACGGCAATCGGGAAAGGAGAGGAGACGCGCGAACGATCGATCGTTACGATCGAGCCTTAGATCCGCGAGTACGAAATTCCCGGTTGAACGAACGAAAAACCAGCTGTTCGAATTTTTGTCTAACCCCTTATTACAGGAGATCACGAAAGGAAAGCATTGGAACCTGGTAAGCCATACGTTTCTCGAAGAGAGACGCAAAAACTCGCGACCGTTAGAGTCAGGGACAAAGGGGAACGCGGAAAGACCCAAGGTCGTAAAAGTACGCTCGGGTGTATACAAACCCAGCGGCGTAGGAACGCGGACAGAGGCGTAGAATCGGGGGCCGAAAATTCGAACCGTCGAAAATCTCAGAGAGAGCGCGATGCCTCCCCGGCTAAGGAGGACAACGGTCCGGAAGACCATCGAAGCGATGAGAGACGAGAGCGTGGAGCGCCGCCTGACCGAGCGAGCGCTGAGCACGGAGGGAACGGGAGAGGAGCGAAGAGATCGCCTCGCGGACGCCATTGTGGCCCAAGACCGAGCGGACGGGCCGCCAGAAATAGAGGTAGCGAGTGACGGAGAGGGGGAACTCGAGCCGTACGACTCGGACGGGGAAGGCGCGGTAGGAGGAGTAGGGATAGGCGCAAAACGTCGCGTGGTGCCGGTACGCACCTCCGAGTTAGATTTTTCGGACGGATTGGAATTCGTTACAACCGGCCTCGCGCAGGCAAGGTTAGAACGAGAAGAATACCCGCGAGAGCGCGAAGAATACCCGCGAAAGACCTACCACGGGGAAATACAGACATCGTCACCGAATGTCCGACCGACACGACCAACGCGCCCGGGGCGAGTAACAATCGCGCCCGAGGTAGAACAATGGGAGAGGTGGCGAGAGCAAAGCACGCGGCGTCCGACAGAAAGGCAGAGCGCGCACGTTGAACGAATCCCCCCCGCCACAAATAACTTCCAAACCACCATCCGGAAGTGGAACATTCAATACGCGGGCGACACGGTCGGAAACTTAAACCTCTTCCTCGCGCAAGTCAAAGCCTTCCGCAAAATATATCCGGTGCGGGACGAGGAACTCCTCACATGCGCGCCGATACTATTAAGAGGCGATGCCTTCATGTGGTTCGCCACGCAGGATGAAGGCCTACATTCGTGGGAAGCGGTCGAAAGAGGCCTTCGCCGTAGATTCGCGCGTACGACCTTAGCCGATAATCTCGCCTTCGCGGTAAATAGGAAACAACGCCCGGGCGAACCATACCTATCCTTTCACGCGGACGTAATATCAACGTGCCGGAATATGGATCCGCCGATGACGGAATCTCAGATACTCCAGCTCCTATATACGCATATGAACCCCCGCCTCAGCGCGTATATACCGATCGACTCGTTCACCACTCCGTACGAACTAGGGAGACAGGCCGAGAAAGTGGAAGGCATTTTCGGTGTGCTAGGCGCGAACGCGGACGAAACAACGCCGACGACCGAGAAACCGCAAAAGTCATCAAGAGGGGCAATCGCCCAGATCGCGGAAAAAGGCAAGACGGGCGCGACCGAACGAGGCGGAAACGGCCGACGATCCGGCGGCACGAACGCGAAAAGGCGCGGGTTCGAAGGCTGGCAGCAGGTCCGATGCTGGAACTGCGGAGCAACGGGACACCGTAGCAACGGCTGCGTGGCGCCGGAGGCCAACCATTGTTATCGGTGCGATACGCCGGGAGCGCCGACGAAAAATTGTCCCAATTGTTCGGGAAACCAGGACGGCCGGCGCTAAGCGGGGCGATAGCAGCCGGTAGCGATGGGGATCGGGAAGCGAGCGACTCAAGCGATTCGTGCGACTCGCTAGATCTCCGACCGCCCGTACGAGCGCGGATTAAAAACCCACGCTATTATACGTGGACGCGCGAATCGAAAATTACGTCGTGTCAGCTTTCGTAGACGGGGGAGCAAGCGATAACTTCCTGAGCCCAACCCTAGTGAGAAAACTAGCCGCGCGATTGACCATCCGTCCGACTCAGCCAAAATACTACGTTCTCGGCAACGGCCAGACCGACTGCTCGAAGGCCGCCGCGACGGCAAAAGTAAACATTCGAGGCATGAGTCGCGAACTCGAATTCCGTACGTTAGAGTCACTCTCCGGAGAGGTAATTCTCGGAATAACAGCGATCGCAGCCTTTGGCATAATCGCGGACTACCGAGCGAAGAAATGGCATTTCTGTGAGAATCCGGAACAGCAATTCGACTTCGTATCGAGACTGACGAACACGTACCCAAGGTGTTCCGGAATAAAGTTACTAACGGAATCGGAAACAGAACGACTCCACCGATTCTTGGAGGAACGCGTAGGGCTCCTCGAGCAGGTGACCGGACGAACGGAACTAATAAAACACCGCATCGACGTGGCAGGCCATAGACCGATCAAGCAGCGCTACTACCAAGTTTCCCCGAAAGTACAGGAAGCAATTTACGCCGAGGTGGACCGGCTTCTCGCGGACGGATTTATCGAACGATCGAACAGCGAATGGTCGAGCCCAATCGTCATGGTACGCAAAGCAAACGGGAAGTACAGGTTCTGCCTCGATTTCAGGGAGGTAAATAGGGTTTCCAAAAAGGATGCGTATCCGCTACCCATAATGACCAGCATCCTCGATAAATTGCGCGCGGCCAAATACATATCAACACTCGATCTCAGTCAGGCCTATTTCCAAATTCCGCTGGACGAAGCCAGCAAAGAAATAACAGCTTTCACGGTACCGGGACGTGGATTATTCCATTTTACGCGAATGCCGTACGGCCTGACCGGAGCGCCCGCAACTTTCCAAAAGTTACTCGATCGACTAATAGGCCCGGAGATGGAACCCTATGCCTTTGCGTACCGAGACGATATAATTATCGTCACCGAAACTTTCGAGGAGCATCTTAAATGGCTCCACACGGTGCTAGATAGAATCGGAGAAGCCGGCCTAACTGTAAACCCGGATAAATGCGAGTTCTGTCGCCCGGAGGTTCGGTACTTGGGATTCGTGGTACACGCGGATGGCTTGAAGGTTGACCTCGAGAAAATACGCCCGATAGTAGAGTTCCCGGTCCCGAAAACGGTACACCAACTGCGCCGATTCCTTGGTATGGCTTCCTGGTACCGAAGATTCGTTCCGAATTTCGCGACCGTGGCAGACCCGCTGCACCAACTCCTGAAAAAGGACGAGCCCTGGAAGTGGACGACCGAGCGTCAACAAGCGTTCGAATCCCTGCGCGAAGCGGTCGCCACAACTCCGGTTATAACCTATCCGCACTTTGAAATTCCATTCGTCCTGGAAACCGACGCGAGTATGGTCGGCCTAGGAGCAGTACTCACGCAAACGATCGACGGGATAGAGAGAGTCGTCGCGTTCGCGAGCCGCTCGTTAACATCAGCTGAGCGAAATTATAAAACGACCGAGCAGGAATGCCTAGCCGTAATATGGGCGATCAAAAAGTTCCGCTGTTATCTAGAGGGATATACATTCACCGTAATCTCCGACCACAGTAGCCTCCAGTGGCTCACGAATTTAAAAGACCCGGCCGGCCGATTAGGGAGATGGGCACTCCAGCTTCAGGAATTCGACTTTAAAATCGTACACCGTAAAGGCGCGCTACATAAAGTACCCGACGCGCTGTCGCGAATACCGGAAGCTGAAAACACGTACGCGAGCGATTCGGACGAAGACGAACCAGAGAGCGGGCGCGTAGTAACGCGAGCATTCGCGAGGATGTTCGAATCACAAGCGACCGAACGAATCGCAGCCCTAACGTCGCGTCCGGACACATGGTACGACAGGAAAATCACGCGAGTACAGAAAGAGCCACTGCAGGAAAAAGACTGGAAGTTAGAAGGAAATCGCCTGTATTATAGACGGACGAACGCGATCGCGCGAGACCTCCTAGGAGACGACCGGGACGAGTGGAAACTAGTACCGCGGAACGGAGAAAAAGAGGACGTCCTCTCGGAAGCGCACGATACACCGGAAGCCGGACACCTTGGGCGCGAGAAAACGTACGAACGGCTGGCCATACGATACTACTGGCCGAAAATGTATAAAGACGTCGCGACCTATGTGCGAGCGTGCGAGACGTGCCAACTTACAAAGGTAGAGCAGGGCGCGCCGGCGGGCGAGATGGGCAAACATTTCGTGAACGAACCCTGGTCGGTGATCGCGGCCGATATTATGGGACCGCTCCCGCGGAGTAGGGCCGGATATATGTACATACTAGTGATCCAGGACCTATTCACGAAGTGGATCGAGGTAGCGCCCCTAAGAAAATCGAACGGGAAAAAGATATCCGAAGCGATCGAAAACCTAGTTTTCCCACGATGGGGAGTCCCCAGAGTATTGCTGACCGACAACGGCACCGAATTTGTCAACCAAACGCTCGGCACAGTCGCAAAAGAGTACGGAGTGAAACGCGCAATGACACCGCCATATCACCCACAGGCGAACCCGGTCGAACGAGTCAATCGGGTACTAAAGACAATGATCGTGTCATTTATACAAAACGACCACCGCGATTGGGACGTACACCTAGCCAAGTTCCAATTCGCGTATAACACGGCGAAACACTCCACGCTCCAAGCCTCACCAGCGTTCTTAAATCTCGGCCGCGAACCGCTACCTCCACGCTGTTTTCTAGGGAGGGAGGGGGCGACCGGCGGCGAAGACGCGTGGCCACCGGTCGACAGAGGTTCCTGGGCCGCTAGAATGAAGCGACTGGGAGAGATACGCCACTGGGTAATAGAAAATCTAGAGTCCGCTTATCAGTCCCAGAGCAGGTATTATAACCGCGGACGACGTGCGAGAAAATTCGGCATCGGCGACCGAGTGTTGAAACGTCAACACGTACTCTCGTCAGCGGCGAACAATGTCGCCGCTAAGCTAGCAACCAGGTTCCACGGCCCTTTTGTGATCTCCAAGGTCCGATCCGCCCTCGTATACGAATGCGAGACGATCGACGGTAAACCAGCAGGTGTGATCCACGTTCAAGATTTGAAACCGTACGTGGCCAAGTAAGACGGGAGTAGCTAGCAATATGTCAACTCAGGTGCGTGGTGGTAGAATTGTGTCAGTCATCCCTATGTTTCCCCTGCCTCTCTCCCTTAGAACACCCCGTCGAAGACCCGACCACCCGGACGTCACAGCGGAGAACCGAGAATGCTGCGAGACCAGCACTGGCTGGGCTTCCATGAGGGGGAGGAAGCCCAGTGGGTCGGGATCGCGGAGGGCTGGGAAGTCCTCCGCATATGCTATGTGGCCCGACGCGCCCTGGAAGAGGCCGAGGCCCACCGGGCAGCCTGGGAGAAGCGGCAGGAGGCGCTCCGGGCGATAGCAGCCAAGAAGAGGGAGGCTCAACGTCTCCAAGCGGAGGTGGAGGCGGCACTGGGGGCCATGGGGCTCCCGGCTCTGCCAAAACCCTTGCGGACGGTCGGCCGACCGGCCGAGGACTCCCACCGGCCACGCCTGATGGGCCCAATCGTGCGTCCGGCGGTGATGACGGGAGAGTGCTGGAGCTGCGGCCAGCCGGGCCACCGCCAAGCGGAGTGCCCACACCCACCGCGGCGCGACTATTACCGCCGCTGCGGGTACCAAGGGGCCGTGACCCACCAATGCCCCTACCGACAAGAACCCTGGCACGACCTCAGTGCGGAGAACGCGTGCCGCTCTCGCGAGCTCCGCGAGCGCCGGGAGCGCGCGCGGGAGTGAGGGAGCGTCCGTCGACCGACGCGACGGCGTAGACGTGGTGCGCCGCAGGGGCGACCCGTAGCAGGGGGATAGGCGCCAGACCAGCGGGCGCTGGGAGGAGGAACAGAGAGGATCGGCAGCCCATCGGCCGATCCAGGGGAGGATCGACAGGCCATCGGTCGATCCGGGGGAAGAGGGTCGGCAGTCCACCAGCCGATCCCAGGACGAGTCGGCAGACCACCGGCCGATTCCAGGAAAGAGGACCACGACACCGGCCGCAAGGCCATGTCCTCCGGGAGGGTAAGGGAGCGGATATTAGAATACTACTAGTATCAGCCCTGACCCAAGCAAGAGAGAAGCCGGAAGACTGAAGATGCCAAGCGAGAAGACCGAAGACATCAAGCAAGAGAGAAGCAAGAAGACTGAAGACACCGTCCAGATTCGCGGAAAAGGATGGCCGCGGCAGAGCTGGACTCTGCTAGAAATTTTTCCCGTCCTATCCGTCGGAATCCAACATCCTAGTCATCATGTACCTGATTTACACCAACCCGTAACTATAAGAGCCATGTGGTTGTACTCCCGTCCGTAATTGTATTGTTCGGCCGATTATCGTAGGTGGTGGGGATACCAGCTGACAGAGGCCCTTGGAGCCACGGCACCGAGACGGCGGGGAGCGAGGGGCGCGAGGCGGCGAGCCGGGGGCTCACTCCAGGGAGGGGAGAGTGTGACGGGGCGGAATCGCCCCGCCACAAGAACCGCTCGTCGCTCGCACATACACGCGCTCGCTACGCACGTCCGCCGGCTCGAACAGCCGTCACTCCAAGGGACACCTCCTAGATCGAAGCGCGTAAACTAACTCGCCTTCGGGCAACGAGTCCTCGACAGCGAGAACGAGACGAGGTGGCACCAAGGGGCAAGGAGTATGTTCCATTGGCATAAGGAGCGACAGGGCCGATGGAAGCTGCGGAGGGAAAGGTCGTAGTCCAGCGGAGGCGCTCATCCCCTGTGACAGAGAGACGACAAAAGCCACGATGCAGCCTGGGAGAAGGCCGGCTTCGGCGAACGAAGATCGGCAAATGCACCAGCGACTCCTGCCCTACCGACAGCGGTAGAGGCCCAGGCCGAGGGACTTAGGCGCGCTAAGTTACCCGGCAACCCCTTGACACGGCGCGGCGCTGCAGGACTAGCGGGAGGGGCGCGGGGCGCGCGCGGGGCTAGAAATTAGGGAACGCGTAGGAACTCGTCACTCTTGTAGTGACGAACTTAGCGAGCGGACGCGTCGAACCACGAGCCTTTTGTGTGTGAAGCGAGCGGACGAGCGAGAGGGTTCAAACCACAAGGAACGAAAGATTTCCCGGACGAGTTCCCGGACATCCCGGAGGTTTTCCGGATCTCGGAAGAAGGCGAGAAAGCGAACGACCGGTAAGCCCCGCGCGTCCCTTTGTTCTTTGTTCGTTGTACTTCCCGTGCGAGTCTCGGTGCCGGCCGTAGGCTCTCCTTGTCCGAAGCAGCGATAGGCAGCCCGCGGGCCAGCCCGGTGTCCCTTGGGGTGACTCTTCCAGTCACCAAGAGTCAAGTAGGTTAATTAGATCGTAAGGTTTCGGCCGAGAAACGGACGTACGCCGCCATTGTGGCGAAGCCCGTTTGAACGTGGATCACGCCCACGTGCAAGGCATCGGGGCCTCCTTTGTAATCGAACGAACAGCTGGTTATCGTGCGGATTCGTAACCTTTGCCGGAGCACCGTAGCTCTTAGAATCATCCGCGTACGCTATCATCTCACGTAGGAATAAGGTTTAGATTGTAAGCGGCGGCGGGAACGCCGAGGTGCCGGGCCACTCGTAGGTCCGGCTATTTTGTGATCGGCCGAGCGACGGCCTGCCCAAGCGAGGGCCCTTGACATTGCCATAACGTCCGAGCAATAAATTGTTATTGTTACCCAACCGTGTGGGTTGTCGATTAGCCTCTCCTTCTTCCCGACAGGAACCCCTCTCTCTAGCTAGCCGGGAGGATCCATCTCGAGGAGTACCGGCGGACGAGCCAGCTGCCCTCGATACCAGCTTTTCCACGCGCGAACATAGAAATTCGGTTCCGTCCGCGGAACCTGGCGCCCGATTCGCGTTTCAGGAAGTCGAGGACCAGCGGCCGATAGCCAGGCCGGCTATTATGCAGGCAGGATTTCCGAGCGGCCAATTCACGGACGGCCGAGGAGAAATCCCCTCATAATGTTACATTTACATACATCATACACATTTTGTACACGCAATTCAATTTTGGATTGGACGCTTACGTGCGTAAGCCCTAGACTTGTTTTGAAGTTATATCTTATAATTTCTTCGTTTGCTTGTTGAGCAATAGTTTGATTTTAAGTTTCGATACATCGACAGCACTTGGACCGGAGAAAGGAACAACATTTTATTAACGATGATAATAAAATGATGTCGAACAGTAATGTATAATATAAAACATAATATAATAGCACAGACCACATACGGAACCTTCCGTACCTGGTCTGTGATAATAGCACATGAAAGCGCCAGTGAGCGCAGGCTGAACCCAGCCTTTATTCCTGCCTGTCCCTCCACTGTCTGTCGGTTATCGAAGCAATCTGCAATATCGATTACCGAGAGCAATAGGGTAACAAAGATTTCCAAGAAAGCAGTCTCACGGATTTATTGCTCATACATTTTCGACCTATTAGAACTGTATTTCAAGATTTATAAGTCTTGATTTCCTTTAGATGCATATCGTCGATAGACTCGTTAAATCTTAAGGAAATCGAAGACTTCAGTTAATCCACTAATGTGTATTATAATAATTACGAGGAAATGCTTTCCAAAACATATGCAAAGGCCAAAACATTGTCCAGCACACTTAAATTTCACGCCCTTATTCCGGTTAATAAAAATCAAATAAACGCGAAACGCTTCCCATTGGCCGACAATTTCGAAAGTTTTAAAATTGCGTCGTGTTAACTTTTTTCGCAATTGCTAGGCACGTAAATATTTTGTTGTATCTATCCACCTTTTTTTCTTCTTCCTGATGTTAATAATGTACATAAATTGTGTACTCCGAGTACACAAACACAGTTTTTAATGTGACCTCAGGTCGGTCTCAAGTCCGAATAACACAGAGAGGAAACAGTGTTCAGTACTTTATGGTCAAATATTAGCTCAGGTCATCTACTCAGATAAAAATTCAATAACTCAATTAGGTGCTAGCCCTTCATTTAGATGGAAAAGGTGATCAGCCGCGGCAGGTAGCGGTGGTCCGTGTGCAAGCAGCCGTGACGCACGGGCGCGCGCTGATCTCCGAGCGGCGAGCGCGCGCTCAGGTCGCACATGAATAATTTTATCTCAAAGGTTTTTAAATTGACCATCTCGAAATTTACACAGCGTTTAGAGGTGGTTTCGATGCATCTACATGATTTTTTTCAAAACGGTAAAAGCTCCCCCTTCGGAGATATAAAGAATTAAAATTTTTGAACAATTGTTAAACAAATTAGGAACGTCGCTGGATTCCTTCAATATTTTTTTTTAAATTAAAATTCAATCTTTTCTGCGCAAAACTGCGTTTTGCGCTTCTCGATAGCTCATACCGTTCCAGAGTTATGATTTTTCAAAAAAAAAAGTTGCACCAATTTTGCAATGTGCACAACTGTTAAAATAATTGACATTTTTACCAACCGACTTACGATAATGTCGTTTTATGTTAGGGACTACATTTTCACAAAATTTCATCAAAATCGGAGACAAAGTGTCAAAGGGTGTGTTCACTTTGCGTGGAATCGCCCGCATACTATACCCATTGGGGTATAGTAGATCTAATGCATTACTGAGGGTCTGTGTTAAATTTTTTACCTCTATATTGGTAGTATACATCAGCCTATATTTGGTACAAATATAAGGGTATCGAGTTCTCATGTATCCCTTATACAAATGCAGAGGAATAAAAGAAATGTTTCTAAAATTTCTGTATTAGGAACAAATATAGTACTTTGACAGGAGAAACTTCAAAATGCTATGATGCGGATGATATCTTACAATTTTGGAATTTCGCCTAGGAAAATATGAGATTTGTCTGCACTACATTCTTAAGGATGTGTTGGAGACAAAAATAGTACTTCACTAGACGGAATTTCGAAATGGTAAGAATTGGCTCAAATTGCGCGAAGGGGTTTATAAATTTAGTCGGCAGACGCTGACAAAAATTGCAAACATACAACTACATGGTTTTAAGGTTGTCCCGTTATCATATGGGAATGAGTACGTTTGTCAGTTGCTGCAACATTGCGGACAGGTCTGAAAACATGTGCGTTCTAGTTAGTCAGGCTCGATATCGGGCATAGTTTGTCCTCTACGACACATGTGAGAACAGACAGACTGTTACCGATCTGTCGGTAACATCAATACAATTCAAAGATAAAAAGCTGATTCCATGTTACATGCATTACTCTCTATGTACAATGTATTGGTCAAAATCCAGTGAGCTAAGAAGCAATCGAATTGGTTCAGTCCTTCAGAAATTATGTTCCAGACTATTTGAATGCGTGGAGGATATATTTGCCCACTTACCTGGACTGGCGCCCACACCAGAATCGTCGAGTTCACCTTCGAGTTCAGCGAGCACAGCTTCAACACAATGATTTTCTGGATGGATAACACTGCTACCATGCATACTGTGCATAGTGTAACAGGTCTCTAACGCCGAGCCACTAGAAAACAGCGATGACGTCGTCCATGTGGAACACCCTGTCCGCAAAATTGGCTGGAAATAAGTTTTACTGTCATTAACTCCATAATCTTACAATCTCTGTTATTTTTAAAAAGAATCCGAATTTTATATCGAAGTATAAACTTACTCATTTTCTTGGAGGTGGATCATCCAACGCTCCGAGGATTGATGGGCGTGCGTTTCTCCGTAGTTTTTAATTACAGCCAGCCCGCCCGGAGTCATCGAAAATCCGCAAGCTCTCTCATTGCCGATCTTCATGACTTGCATCATGTCAAGTAGACCATCGCCACAGGCATCCTTTCAATCTCCGACTGAATGAGTGTCACAAACTGATCATTACACTCAGCCGAGGAATACAACATAAAAGCACCAGAATTTGAACAATCGTTTGGAACTGAGAGATTCTGTTTGGTGATGAATGACGTTTAGTCATGTTGAATTCGCGGCAGGCCTTTGTAAAGGATCCGAAAAAGAATCCCATTTCGTCGAGAAATATAAGCGAGTTACAAGACAAAGTAACACAAGATGAATATTATGTAAAGCATTTGTCTATAGGTGGGAGGCCCATCTTAAACTCCAAAAGAAAATTGGGCTTTTGCGGTCTCATTCTCTCGATGCGGAGTTCTTTGTTCATATTTGTGAGACAACATTATAAACACAATTCGCCACTTCAATACTTGTTGACATACAAGCTGTCACAAGACCATCAGGAATTATTTATTTCTAACATCCGAGCTCGTGGCGGTCGGAATAATAATCCAAGCACGGAACAATTTGAGACGGCATTCAAATGGTTATTGCTATACGGCCACATAGGTGGGCCAAATCAATCGACCAGTGATTGTGTCCACCAAGATGGTACTAGTATTCTGCAAATCCAGAAATCTAAAGCCCATAAAAATAACGTTATTGTACAGAGTGCCAGTGAGAATCCATCAATATTGTGTTTCGAACACAATTACGACATTCCTCCCGCATTTGAAAGTATTGATTTTGCCTACGTGAAAATCGTTTTAGGGTATGTAGGAGGGTTTGTCGCTACAAAAATTAGCAATGTCTGGAAGTGGTCAAAAGCGAAGTATCGAAAAATAGGGGGAATCTCACATCAGCATCATCCGACGTTATTGATGTGTGCTTGATCGCAGAACGCGAAATTAGAAATGCGGATGTGTTGGAGGATGTTAGCATCGAGGAAGAACTGGTGGAAAGGGCTGGGAGGAAAATACCCGCATGGCTATTATTAAATCACGATACAAATTGCATTAACCATAGGGCAGACATTGTGCAACAAATTTTATGTACATTTTTTCACTTGCGCCTCCATCATGAGAGTACCAGAAACGCAAAAGTTATTACTTTTAACAACCAGTAAATATATTCCGAGCATGTAAACCGTCCCCGTAAGTAGATTTGTAATCATTTGCCTGTGATCTAATACTAACAAGGCACATTACCCAACCCCGACACGCCGATCTTGACGAATTTTTTTTTACAAATAGGCTTCAGAAAATTAGGTTACACGTATTTTGTTTTATCGGCAACCATTCACTTCTAAGGGGTGAAATTAATAGCCAAACTTGGGGGTGTACGCAAGAAAAAGCGTTATATCTTGAAAACCACTCGAGACAAACAAATCTTCTATGAAGGAATGAAGATTTGTCTTTTAGCAAGGAATGAAACTGAAGTTTCTGCAAAAGTTGCGATTACTCAAATTTGTAATATTTATATTATTTTTATACTTTCATGTTTGGTGATACTATTTTACTTATACAGTTATGTATATAGGCAATATATAAATGTAATGTATTCATATCAACATAGTTTGATAAACAATCCGTGTATAAAACTATACAAATATTATAAAATAACGAAGGTACGTATACAGGGTGTTTCAAAAATGTCTTAAACGAGTATTGCCATATTGTTAGGAATTTCGCGGCGATGAAAATGGCTTTTCTCAAAATGTTGTCTCGCGCTTTATTTCGCGACAAAATCCAAAAAATGATGCGCCAATACGGTTGATCTATTCCGTTGATTCTCGGAAATGGGTGGTGCCAAAGTCGTTCATGCATCAATAAAACACATCACTGAAAGGACAGATTATCCCTTCTGCCGGAGGAAAGGGCTGGCCTTTAGCCAGTGGGCCCTATCTGCTGACCAGCGGGGCCATGAAAGTATCTTACTGCCGTATAATTTTTTCAATTATGTTGCGATTTCAAGGACGAATCAGAAAATTGAAAGTAGCTATCTTGATCGCCGCAAAATTCCCTACAACATAGCTATACTCATTTCGGACATTTTTGGAACACCCTGTATAAGTGGTTTGTGTATCATGTACACGTTTTTTGTACTATATTTACTCTGTGTCTTATTCGACATAATTCTCACAATAACGGTATTGCGGAACGGAATGTTATGGTTTGATTAAAACATAATTTTGTTTGTACCATAAGCATTTTGAAAATTGCGTGCGCGTCGTTAGCCATGAATGCCTCTAGAAGACTTTAAATCATCCGTTTTGTGGTTTATTTCGCTGACATAAACATCTTCACGGCCGTAATCTACACACAAGGTATGAAATGCTTTTGCCGAAACTTCAGTTTCATTCCTTGCTAAAAGACAAATCTTCATTCCTTCATAGAAGATTTGTTTGTCTCGAGTGGTTTTCAAGATATAACGCTTTTTCTTGTGTACACCCTCAATTTTGGGAATTAGTTTCACCCCTTAGAAATGGATGGTTGCCGATAAAAAAAAAAATACGTGTAAGCTAATTTTCTGAAAACTATTTGTAAAAAAAAATCGTCAAGATCGGCGTGTCGGGGTTGGGTAATGTCCCTTGGAAGTACTCGACTCAACTTATTGTAACCGTGATATTAAGAAACTGAAGCTATTACATAAATACCTCCATGTAAGGCAATTATAAGCCAGGCAGTACAACCTAAATTAAGTTGTATGTACAAATTGTTGTTACTTGTGTTGAACTTGTAAAAGCTAAAAACTGAAAAACGTGAACCACAATTAGCAGGAGGCGGCGTCGATTCCGACATATCATCGTCATTTTATGAAATAAATACCTCTTTGATTTTATAGAACAGAAGACGGGTGTTGGCCTAGGCCAACTCTCTGCAATCTATAATCTTTCTAGTTTTTATTTTCTTTATTTCTATCCCTAAACTCTTTCTATTCCATCCTACTCTGGAAACTGCGATTGGAACTAATATCCACATTGCTTATTCACAGCACAGAAAAACTATCAAGAGTTAAACTCGATGAAATAGTGAATGAAAGCGTTTTCATTGACTATTTCATCGAGTTTAACTCTTAATAGTTTTTCAGCAGGAATTTCTAGCGAAGGAATAAGCAATGTGGATGTTAGTTCCAAGCGCAGTTTCCAGAGTAGGATGGAATAGAAACAGAGAATTTTGATACTAGAAAGAAATGCAAAATCCCTTTCTTCAGCAGCCACGGTTCACTTTGAAGGGGTGAAATAAATCATATAGGACCGGAAGTTCGTCGAGAAATCTCCCTTTCGCTGCATTTAACCTGTAATTATTGTGGCTCTTGCAAAAATCTGTTCACGCATGTGAGAAACTTGAAAAGGCTAAGAAGAGGTGAAAATTTCGTAAAAAGAAAATTCAAACGTTCCACTAAATGGTCTAAAAGCTGAAGCGTTGTTATATTAATGAAGATTCGTCTGCTAGCAAACCCATAGAAAAATACCTCGACAGTTTTCAGCTTTTCGCAATATATCAATGAGACATTTAATAATCCTTGTTCTAAATTTGGATCACATTTTCCAACTCAATTGAGATAAGTAGAATAAACATTATATTGAAGTTTAATTTACACTTGGCGCGGGCCTGACTATCAAGTGCGCAGACCTGTGCGTAAGGAACTGGTACAACTGTTAAACCATTTAGTGGGGCTTTCAGAGTTTTCCTCAGGAAGTGTCGAGTGTAATGTTTACTTCTGAGGTTTTGTGTGGCTCCCGCGTACCTTCGCGGTGTCCCCTTTCCGCGATTCCGCGTCGGGCGACCGCTCGACCCAAGTTTCAAGACAGAAATTAGCTCTACATTTAATGCGAAATACAACGTGAGTGATTCAACTTGCAAATCTGAATAACTTAAAATTGCAGAATGAGGCGCAGCCAAAAGGCGCTGCTCTAAAAATTCTCTTAGAATGTACAATTTATATGGTAAATATCAAACATAGCACATCAATAAACAACGCAGTAAAATATGGCATGCAATACACAATATTTTCATAAAGTATATTTAAATATATCGGGGATCAATGCCAAAGTAGGAATTTACTTAATTTGACTGAAGGAGAATGTATCAATAAAAATATCTTTTCATAGAAACACGTTCAGGAAGACTCAATTATTCCATAGCAATTCGCTCAGAATATATCGTCCCTCTATGGTGTCTTCATATAGAAATGGAAGTAAATATCGCGGTACCGGAAACAAAGTATTGGAACGTCAATACATAGTCCGTTATACTCCTGAATGGAAACAAGTGAGAAAAAATCGCACTCCTCGTTGTAACACTTTACAATGTAACGCGATAACATCTCAAATATCCAACGGCCAATTTAGATCGTAAATACAATATCAACAGTAGTGGCAAATTCACATGCAATAACGAGAATATTTGTCTAACCTGCGAGACGCAATAGTTGGCCGCCAGTTTACCAAAAGGCTCATTTGCATTCTCCCAATGCGCGTTTTTTTGCGCGGCGAGATACTTTAGATAAGAGTCGACGAACGCTCCCCTCAATTCTCAGAAGCGGACAAAGCTCACCAGGCACTCGATGTGTCCAACTCAACCGTCTAACGGAATTTCGAAATTATTTCATGCAATTTTACAAGTAAGACGTCAACAATGCGAATCAACTTGATTTCAGCTACGGAATTGCTCAGGGCGCGGAGAACGTGGTTCGAAGAGAAGGGAAGCAACACAGAAAATAATGAAAATAAAATAATACAATGACTTATTCCAAACAGCTTCTTGTAGCGAGTAACAAACGAAACGAACATTACCAGTACGATAGAAAGCAGGCATCTCTTACGACTCGAATGTTTAAAAGCTATTGTCTCCAACAGTGGCCGGAACAAAAAAAGCACATGTTACAGAATGCGATTACGTTGCGGTTACACTGAAATATCTACGCGTAAAACGGGGCTCTTCTGGCCAGAAAGACGAATAAGACGCGATAATAACCGGGAACTGGCCACCGTCAAGGAGAAGCCCCCGGCTTCTTCTCTCACGCGAATCTCGTTGGAAGGTCATATAAAGTTAAGTTTGCTTACCGGAACTGGCGCTTCAATTTCCAAGTCTCTCTGACTGCGTAGTAGGACCTCGGGACGCAAGACGCTTCTCACCTCCTCACACGGGGAACCGAGCACACCGATCGCGCAACCACGTGCAATGTGGTCCAACGTAGTACGACGAATGCCGGTTTGCCGATCGCTTCCCAAATCGCATCCCCTAACGCCCCTGCCGTGCCGTTGGCTCGCCCAATCAGGCTTGAGCCTGTACGCACGCGTCCGCGCGATTCTGCGGCATCTGCGCACGCATGACAATCCCGGCTTTAGCATGTACTAATCTGTACCTCTCATAAGAATAATGTTTCAATTGGAAGATAATTTAAAAGAGAACAGAAGATAATAAGAACTAAATGAAAGAACTTATGACAAGTAACAATTGGGGTTTTCGTTTCCGGCTACTGTCTCGAAATTCACTAAAAAATTTACTTCTCACGGAGCGCATGTGCCCGCGAGCCTAACAAAAATGATGTCGCCAGAAAAACGTCAATGTAATACAGCCAGAGTAAATGCATGTGCGAATCTGTTACATATAAGATATGCATACGCGTGTTTATACTGCAGTAAACACTGAGTATATCTGTTAATCAAATGCATTTAATATAACATTAGATATGTAATGTAACCTATAATATATTATATTAGAATATTGTGAAAAATCTCTTTATTATATGTTACATTTACATACATCATACACATTTTGTACACGCAATTCAATTTTGGATTGGACGCTTACGTGCGTAAGCCCTAGACTTGTTTTGAAGTTATATCTTATAATTTCTTCGTTTGCTTGTTGAGCAATAGTTTGATTTTAAGTTTCGATACATCGACAGCACTTGGACCGGAGAAAGG
Organism: Crossocerus cetratus; assembly: GCA_963675795.1. Lineage (NCBI taxonomy): Eukaryota > Metazoa > Arthropoda > Insecta > Hymenoptera > Crabronidae > Crossocerus > Crossocerus cetratus. Next base: position 12,555,723 of record OY776671.1, read on the forward strand.
AACAACATTTTATTAACGATGATAATAAAATGATGTCGAACAGTAATGTATAATATAAAACATAATATAATAGCACAGACCACATACGGAACCTTCCGTACCTGGTCTGTGATAATAGCACATGAAAGCGCCAGTGAGCGCAGGCTGAACCCAGCCTTTATTCCTGCCTGTCCCTCCACTGTCTGTCGGTTATCGAAGCAATCTGCAATATCGATTACCGAGAGCAATAGGGTAACAAAGATTTCCAAGAAAGCAGTCTCACGGATTTATTGCTCATACATTTTCGACCTATTAGAACTGTATTTCAAGATTTATAAGTCTTGATTTCCTTTAGATGCATATCGTCGATAGACTCGTTAAATCTTAAGGAAATCGAAGACTTAATATCGTGTTCTCTCTGAATTGTCGATAAATCAGACTCCAGCGATCCATGAAAACCTTACATTATTGAATTATCCACTCCAAACTAATTGATTTCCACATTGGGCCTGAATTCGGCAATTCGCAAGAATCGGTTCTCCGAGGTCGCGAGACTAGCGAGTCGGGTTGTCGAGATAGGTCATAGGATGTCGATTCGAAATGAGGTGGCGGGCTCGAGTAGTCATCTCAGGGAGATAAATAAAATGGCTGCCTGAGCGGAGAAGCGAGCAAATCTGTTTGTACACAAACTGAGCAGCGAGCGAGCGGCGTAGCAGTGAATGGTGCGCGTAGAAGAGAAATGCGTTGAAAGTGTGTGCTCGGCCAGAGAGAATCATCGGAGGGCGAGGGTGAGGAGTGGGCCAGGATGAATGGGGCCTTAAGGGAACCTGGTGCGAAGACTCGGAGCACGTAGACTCTCGAGGAGGAGCGCGGAATCTCCCGCGGGAGCAGTCACGATGAAGTCGATGTTCAAGCTGTTCCTCCTCTGCCTGGTGTTCGTCGCGCTGCTCGTCCTGCTCAATCTGAACGCGAACTTCTCGGGGAAGAGTTTCGATGGTGGGAACAAGGTCGCCGCGCTGGCCGACACGACTACCGGGAGGAAGCCGTCGACGAGCACTGCCGGCGGCGGCAGCGGTGGCGGAGGCGGCGACGTCACCATCTGCGTGGTCGTCTGCGGCGATCGACTTGGCGAGGCTCTGACCATGCTCAAATCCGCCCTGGTCTTCGCCAATCGCTCCCTGCAGTTCATCGTCCTCGCCGAGAGCGACCTGATACCTGCGTTCAATGAGAAGCTCGCCGAGTGGAAGCTTGTGTCGAACAAGACCTTCGACTTCATGGTCAGGTCGATCACCTTCCCTGAGGGCAGCGACGCCACCATGTGGAAGAAATTGTTCAAACCCTGCGCCGCGCAGAGATTGTTCTTGCCTGTTGGTTCAAACTTTCGCTAGCTTTTCTAATTTCTCTCTGTCCGTCGCTCTGCTTACCTTCACTGCTTTTCCTTTCAGAGTGTCCTCAACGACACCGATGCAGTTCTCTATGTGGACACGGATACCCTGTTCCTGTCGCCGCCGGAGAAGATCTGGGACGAGTTCAGGAAGATGAACTCCAGCCAGCTGGCGGCGCTCAGTCCGGAGCACGAGGATCCCAACACAGGCTGGTACAACCGATTCGCCAAGCATCCTTACTACGGCAAGCTCGGCGTTAATTCAGGAGTGATGCTGATGAACCTGACTAGAATGCGCGAATTCAGATGGATAGAATATGTCATTCCCATTCACAAGCAGTACAAGCTCAAGATCACTTGGGGCGATCAAGACATCATCAACATCATCTTCCACTATCATCCTGAAAAGCTCTACGTCTACTCCTGTCGGTACAACTACAGGCCGGATCACTGCATGTACATGCCAGTGTGCAACGAGGCGGAGAAAGAAGGCGCCTTGGTGCTGCACGGATCCAGAGGGACGTTTCACTCGCAGAAGCAGCCGCCTTTCAGAGCAGTCTACAAAGCGATGGAGGAGTACCAGTTGGACATGGATCCTTACGACTACTTGCTGGTTCCCATGAGGAATTACCTGGCGCTGGAGCATAGATCCAACTGCGGCAAGGTCTGGACTGTCTTCATCATTCAGCCGGAGCTGCATCTCGCCAGAACCTAACAGTATTGGATCATCTAACGCGTTCATTGCTCGCGGGAGGGCAAGGATTGTTTGAGAAGTCAATTCATTCCCTCGGGAAGTCTGCTGCCAATGGATCTTTGGAGCAGTGAACGCGTTGGAGATCGAGAAGAAATTGCGATGCGTCGCGCACGACCACACCAGACAATATCATCTGTCCGGCCCGAGTATTTAACAGTGGGTCGCGACAGGGAACTAGAAGCGAAAGGGAGCAATAAGTTATAATAAGACAGTAACTCTATCCCCGAACTATGATATTACCAGGAATTACGACCATGATATTAGCGACTATATTCGCCGCCAACCCGATAGGCGGTTTCAAGATAGCTTTTCCTATTCCTCCAGTGTTATCACTTTCGACATAGTATTTGGTAGCAACTCGTTGGATTTCTATCATTTTTAGTACCAAATCATAGAACACAAATAAGTTGGTACTAGATAATCGGAATTGGATAAGTTGGTAACAAACATTATCCAACTTGTGTTATTTGGTATCAACTTATCCAATTTCAATTATTTGGTACCAAAAATGATAGAAACCTGATGAAATGATAGATAACTTTCCAACGTATATGATTTAGTACAAACTCATTCAACTTCTATTATTCGGTACCAATTTATCCAATTTCTATAATTTGATACCAACTCGTTCAAGTTTTATTATTAATTTTGGTAGAAACTTATCCAACTTCTATTAGGTTTGGTACCAAATCATATGAGTTGGATAAGTTGGTACAAAATAATCAAAGTTGGACAAGTAGGTATCAAATATTATCTGAACTTGTTTCCTTTGATGCCAACTTATGCAATTTCTATCATTCGGTACCAACTTATCCAATTTTTATTATTTGGTACCAACTTGTCCAACTTGGATTATTTTTGGTACCAAATCATATAAGTTAGATATGTTCCTATTTCCCCCCTGTTATTTTTGGCGTACCATTAGAAAAGCGAGCTTAAAACCACCTATTGATTTGGCGGTGACTACAGTTGTACCCGATCCGCAAACTGAACCACCCGAGAACGTCGGGAGTGTCCAAGCCCCCCTGTTTCTTTGTTAAAGCGCTGTGATTGTTACTGTTTTAGTTTGTCGATCTTTTTACTCTCGAGTTACGAAGTAGTTAGCCGCGTACTTCCCTGGTTAGGAGATTCTAGGAGTGCATTACTCAATGCCATACTTAAACGACGGTACTTGATTTCCAGCATACTCGCAAATCGATCACGATCATTCTCACTTCGGCCGCGATACCTTTGGAAAGTTGTACAAGAAAGTTCTGGGACAGAAGGGAGAGCCGAAATTTTTCTACCGCCTTTTACCGTTTATCATTCCGACGGACTTGTGATATAGATTTCTTACGAAATTCGATCGTTAATAAAGCCGTGCGAAAGGAGCGAGCCTTTTTTCATTGCGCCCGCTCATGTAGCTTTCCATTCCGTCCTTATCCATTGGCCGTGCGAATAAGGAAAGACTGATCTCTCTGGTGGGGGGCGAGGAAGAGGAAGGGGTGCTCGAAGGGTCCGGAGCCACGGGGAACCGTGTCGAGTTTTACTCCGGTGCTCTTTCACCCGCGAAATCCCCACTGAAAGAGGAGAAGCTCTCTCGCTCGGAGGAAGCCTGTTGATTGCGAATCCAGTTAGCCGAATTAAAGAATTCCTCGTTGTTGCCTCTTCCCGAGAGCGAGGCGGCGCGAGCCAATCTCCGAGAGTCAGGCATAGTGACGTGTGAGACTCGGCACCAGCTGCACCAATTACCGTGCGCTGCTGCGGTGCACGCGAGATCGGTGTCAGTGGCTCGACCGACTCTCGATCCCGAAGAAGAATCCCGCGGAGAATGCTCCGCTACCATCAGACATGACGTCGGCGCGGGCGTCACTCTCCTTCCACCGCCAATGACAGAGGAGCGACGCAGAGCGCGGCGGCGGGTACTGCTTCTGGAATTCGGGAAGCGGAGAGAGCAGAGTGCGGCGGTGTTACGTGGTGCTGCTCCAGGTGAACGAGAGAAGCGTGCGGCGAGCCAGGGACTCACGAGACTCGGACATTGACTCGACTCACTCGCTCTTGCCGCCTGAAGCCCTCGGCCCACGCAGCTGATGGGCCTCTAACGAGTCACTCCCAATTTAACTCCCCCGAGTTATGACGTGAACGTCGGAAAGAGAGGTAAAACAAATCGGCGGCCACCTGTTGCGAGATCGAAAGTAGAGCGAACCCGACACAACCGCGCGGCCGCTCATTTATTATTCCGGGCTGTGCGAGCGCAGAGAAATGGATTACTACGATTCTTACCATTGGACTTTAATCTCTCGGGCTAATATCACACGATTAATTGTCGATATCGATTACCTTTTTCATACTAGCAAGACTCTCCTGGTGATAAGAAGAGTTGTGACGGAGAAAACAGACGATTCGTAAGAATTGGAGTTGATTATCAGGCGGATTTAGATGGAGCGATCTGGTAACGAATTTCGTAATTTCAGAGCTAGATAAGCGATTGTTAAAGACCGCATGATTCACGGGGACTGCTCAAACTCGCCGAGCGAGCCAGTTATTCGATCGTTGCCTAATGAACACTCGCGAGTTGCAACACAGCGCGAAGCCTCAGTCAGTTACACTGAAATCTTAACAATCTTTCAGGCGATTAAAGATGCCGCTGTTCAAGTCACGTCCAGCGGAGAAGTTGTCGAACGGATCTTCCCGTAATTCGTACTACCAGAACGGCGAGGTCGAGCAGGAGAACTCCGAGATGAATGGGAGTGCGGGCCAGCAAAATAATGCAGCCTGCCAGACGACCGAGCGCCGTCTGCACAGGTCGCCCAAGCCGCCGTTGGTCTTCCACTGCCAACTGGCCCACGGAAGTCCCACGGGACTCATATCGGGCTTCAGTAATGTCAGGGAACTCTACCAGAAGATCGCCGAGTGCTACGACATCTCCGTCGACGAAGTGAGTGAAATCGGGAGAAATCGAATTTCGATCGCTATAATTACCGTTTGCGATTGAGTTGGGCTAGTCGCACCACCTGCGATCGTAACGGTCTTTCAACACGATGCGAGTTAAGTACTTGCAGCGAGCAGAATTGGAGTTGTGTGTGTGCATTTTCACACGAATTTCATGGTGTGCGTGGTATTTGTTATAAGGAAAACACTGACTGCGAGGACTTGACTCGCGACGTGTAGACGGGCCTTAACGGTAATTGGTAGGCTCGCTCGCGCCGAAAACAAATACCTACCGGACCACATATGGTGAATAATACTTTAATAAAAGCCCGCCTACACGATGCGAGTAAAATACTTGCAGCAGGCAGAATTGTAGTTGTTGTGTGCATTTTCATATCAATTTCATGGCATGCGAGGTATTTGTTATAACGGTCTTTTTACACGATGCGAGTAAAGTACTTGTAGCGAGTGTTTTGCTTATAACAAACACCACACAATCATGAATATGGCATAAAAATGCATACATACAACTACAATTCTGCTCGCTGCAATACTTTACTCGCATCGTGTAGAAAGACCTTAAGTCTTCGTTCAGTCCCCGGTTCAAACCCATTGGAAATCTCCAGGCAGCAGGACTGCATTCAGTCCCAGTTGTATTCAAATTCGTATTTCTGGCAATTTCAGTTCTCGATTTGTAAAAACTGTACGTGTGGGTATAATTAAATGAATTTGGTCTTGTTTTTTTCGTCTTATCGAGGGATATTCTTGGTGAAAAAATCGCAATAATCAGGTAACCATAGTGCGCGAAATTTCATAAAACTTATTTTAATTAATTGTCACTTTCGATTTGGTGTTTGTAAGGTATAATTATTCTCACCATGGACTATTTTTTAAAGGAAAAAAAACCGTTGGAATCTGTTGCGGTGTGAATACCCGAACACAACGATGTTTCCTTCTTCCAAAAATATTAGTCCTCTAATGCTTTACAAGTGTTCCGAGCGAAATCTATGCCGGAAACAACGGTCACGGGCCCTGCCACGGCGGATACTGTCGATGGGGTCATGTAAATCGCTCGAATTCACGCGTGCGACAAGGATGAAGCACGAGAGCGCTCGCCGGGTGTACTGTGAACCGGTTAAATTGCTCTTACCGACCATTCTCTAGTTCCGAGCTAATTATAGCAGGTCCAATTGCAATTTAAAGCGAACTCGATAAGATTCGAGTGGGAAAAGTGCTTGAATAGGATGTTGATACCACCCGGAAACGGCACGAACTTCCTTTAGATTCATATTGCGTAGGGTTCTGCGCTGGGGATTTAACGGGAACGAATGACTCGACCCCAAGATCTTACGATTGGCTAATGGGAGAACTGTTGTTTTTTTTCTTCATTGCAGATCCTTTTCTGTACATTGAATACTCACAAGGTGGAGATGACCGAGCTCCTCGGCGGTCAGATAGGCGTCGGCGATTTTATATTCGCCCACAAAAAAGGTACGAAATTTGTTAATGACCTGAAATAAATGTCCCCGTTTGAAACTGTCGATTTCCCGCAGGTCGACCGAAGGAAATTGAATTGGTGAAATCGGACGATGCATTGGGCTTAACGATCACCGATAATGGAGCAGGTTACGCTTTTATCAAGAGGATAAAGGAAGGCTCGGTGATCGATGGGATAAAAGTGATAGAAATAGGAGACCACATCGAGAGGATCGACGCGACAAGCCTCGTCGGTAAGAGGCACTTTGAAGTAGCGAGGATGCTGAAGGACATCCCGAAAGGCTCTACCTTTACTTTAAGACTAGTCGAGCCCTTGAAGAATGGCTTCGCGGGTATTGGTCCGAGGGGAGACCTCAAAAAGGGAAAGAAGTCCGGGTACGGCTCGGGCAAGGAAACCCTGAGATTCAAAGCCGACGGCAGCGCTCAAATAGTCGAACAGGTATTATTGAACGAAAGCAAACACAGTATTGTCTCCGTAAATGTCACCAGTTCCTGGAAATGGCCGAGGGTTAGAAAATTGAGGGACCGTGGCAAAACGAAACACTCAAACATTGTCAACTGCTCGTCGATCGGTTTACTGCTGCGACTGCTCGTCGATCACTTTTTGTCAGACTTGTATGAATACGAATCTCTGTGCATTGTGTATAAATAGAGAATTATACATAATATACAGAATAAAAAAATTACTGGCTGTTTTTCTAGTTATGCCACATGCACTGAGAATAACATTCATACCTGTCTGATACGAAGTGCGGTCCGGAGTACTGATTAAAAGGCAACTGAATCATCTTGTACAGCCTGCTCAAACGATTGTGTTAGAAATGCCCATGTAAACAGAGCGGAGAAGCTAACAGAATCGATTGCGCCCGGGGTACATGTGTTTGAAATTGTTCAGGGTGAGTCACTTGGCTTTTCGTCATCTACTTCACACTCGAGTTCCAATTACTTCCGTTATCGGTACAATTTGATATTATAAATAAATTTCCGCGCGTGGAAAAGACTCGGTCAAAACTCCTTTATATTAAAGTTACTGAACACCGAATAATTATTCTTTCAAAATATGTTATTATATTTCCAACGGCCTATACCCATTATTGGCGATTCAAAGGAAAGTGAATCATCCTGTACATTCTGCTCTTTTGTAGAGTGGATTGCATCAATGGCAGTAGCGCAGGACAAATAATATTTCCCTCGTAGAGTTGTTTTTCCTGGTAAGGGACCGTGCACGCACGTGAACCTTAGGTAAATACCAGGAACGCTGCATTCCTTTAGAGAGGCAATACTGTATTAGTTTTAATTAGTAAAGGATATCCCTTACTCCTAAAACATATAATCTTTATTTCAACGTATTATACAAAATTATAATACTCCCCTATAGTCGCCGCCAGTTGAATAGGCGGTTTTAAGGTCCCTTTTCTGATTGCACTCCGAAAATCATAGCACAGAAGCGATAGGAACTTATTCAACTTATATGGTTTGGCACGAAAAATAATAGAAGTTGGACGAGTTGATATCAAATGTTATGCCGAAAATTATAACACGGGAAGAGTAGGAAGAAAAGCAACCTTGAAACCGCCTATTCAGTTGCAGGCGAACTATAGTCAGAAGTGGGTTTATATTATATTCGTACCAAATTTTTGAGAGCAAAAATTCTAATTACTCTCAATTTGGCAGATCGACGACGCCGTGACACTTGGCATCGAGAAAATCAACAGCATCTTAGAGAGTTTCATGGGAATCTACGACACTGAACTAGGTAAACGAAGGAACAAAGACCATTGAAAACCATCGAATTCTTGATCTAAATATGAATTAATCATTCGTCTAGCTACTCAAATCTGGGAGTTGGCCGAGGGCAAGTACAATAGCATCGATTTCGCGGAGGCGATCGACAATTCCGACCTCGAGGCCTTCGGATTCACCGATGACTTCGTGATAGAACTATGGGGTGCTGTCACCGATGCCAGGGCTGGCCGGCATCGATGATCTTCCAATCAACTCTATCTTAAAGTGCTAATGTACCTAAGCCGAACATTTGGTGCACGCAGACACAGCTGACACACCGCGCAAGTGTTTACGTTGTTGAACTTCACATCGAAGTATCGCGGATTCCTGAAAGCTATTTAAGGAATCCATATACTTTCATACGGCAGAGCGTATTAATGATAGTATTTATCCCGAGTTCCAATAGTTCCAAGTTTTATATCCTTGTTGATCATTTTCAAGAATATTCCATTCAGTACTTCAAGTACCGAGTGAACCCTAGCTTTAAGAGATATTGTAATACAAAATTACAACAAAAATACACGTTTGCGATTATTACATATCAATCTCTATTTCGATCCAAATACGCACATCGAATTATGTAATCCTCATTATATCATCCTTGATAATGAGACTAATGAGAAATGAAGTTTTATCGAAAGATAAAAACCATTCTCCAAAGCAATGCTAGCTCTTTAACAGGGAATACGTGCACCAGGAGGGCAAAAATTGCGGGCTATCGGTCGTAATTAAAATAACTTACTTTTTCAGGGATAAGGACGCTATTTTTGAATTTAAAATGCTGCAGATTCGCTAGAAATTTTCATTTGAAAATCGATTAAGATTGCACATTTACTTTGAGCGACCATTTTCTAAAAAAAAAAATGCTGCCATCTGGTCCAGATTAAAATTGACTAAACACAATGAGTACCGCAACACGTGATTTAAAAAAGAAACATTCCTGCCGATAACTTTGTAATGACGATCGATGAATTAGTTTAAATTAAGTTCTAATATGCTTTAAAGGGTTACAATCTATCGGGAATTATTCTTATCAAAAGATATTCATTTCCCTACTTCGTCATAAATTCTTATTCAAATATATATATTATGTTGAAGAAAGAGATATAACGATATGTTAATTTCACCGACCCTATGAAACGGCTTTTATTATAAGTAAAAAGTGTACAGGCTTTGGAAGTGAATAAGAATGGTCGGTACTTGATGTTCGTACTTTTCTATCCCATTTTTTCGAAATGGTGGCTAATATATACTTTTTCACGATTTTCCTTCAAAATTTTACTCTTCTTACTCTTCTTTTTGCCACTTTAAATAATTAAGACTGAAAATTGAAAAAGTCGCACCCGAATCTTATAAAAAAATATGAGTATTTAAATTTCAAACGTCAGCTATCAATCGAACAGTCTTCGATGAGCAACCGGAGAAAAATGCATTTCAAGTATGCTGCGTTATAATTCTAATCTAAATTGTAGAAATGAAGTGGAACATCACTAATATTTGGGATACAGATCGAAATCTTCAAAGGTTATATTCTTGAATTTTGTTTATAGAAAGATTAGACAATCTTTGCGATAGAATTCTATCTAATTATATATAAGTTGTAAAAATGGAGTGGAACAACACTAATATATATATTTCGGATATCGGATTGAGATCTTCAGAGGTTGTATTCTTTAATTTTTTTTTAAAGTATGGACTAACTTTTCGAAAAGTCAAAAGAAGAAAAATTGATTTTTTAACATTTTCTTGTTGTTGCGCAGTTAAATCTTATGTCGAAAAGTGTCGAATTTTCGCTACGATCGCAGGATCTATTGTCGAGAGCGATCTGTTTACTGTTTACTTTACACGAGCGCGTTCCCGATTAGCATGAGAGACCAAGCCTCTAATAATTTCGTAAGAGATATTTTACTTGAAATGGCTCGATTCCCGTTGATAGAAGAGGCGGAAAGAGGAAAGGGCGGGTGTGGATTGACGGCCGGTGGCCTCCGCCGAAACCAGCTGTCCTCGACTCTCGGCATGCAAAACAAATCTTAATCATGCCATATTTTATCGCTTGAGCCAATCGTAATCAGCGGCGAGCGGAGAGAGCGAGTTCGGTTAAAATTAAAGCGAAGCCTCCGCCGTGACTCTTATCTACGCAGCCGACGTGCCCGGCGGCGGATTGCGGAGAAAGTGTCGGCCACGTTTAACCTCACCCTCAGTCGTCGCGGAACTTTCTTGCGAAGAGTCAGTACTCCGAGGATGGCGTTCGTGATCAAGAGGGCCGGCTGCATGCTGCTGCGGGTCAGCGCGAGCCCGCGACACAGTTACAAGAATCTCCTCATATCCAGGGTGCGTATGACGATGACACTGGAGTAATTCGAACGAGGCCGGTTCACAACTATTCGATTAAAATAATTAGCTCGTAGATGCTCGATTGTTCACTGGTCCAACAATCTTTTTTTTTCAATCGACAAATTTTGTATTTTCATACTTTTCTATTCTTGTTTTCGTAGTTTCATGCTTTCATATTCTAATTTTCGTACTTTTCATATTTTATTTTAATCATCTTTTTAATTTAAGAAAAGTCTCGCCAAAACTTCATTTTTCTTCTCCTCCCTTCGCTCCAGGTATGCGCCGTCAACTTCTCCATCAAAGCGGACTTACCGGAGGCAGAGGAGGTTGCACAAAAGTTAAAAGCACCGACTGGGGATGGAAAAGTCTTTAAATCAGTGGAGGATGTTGTGTCCGATATTCCTGACGGAGCCAGGCTACTCGTTGGTGGCTTTGGACTCTGTGGTATTCCAGAGAACCTCATATCCGCAGTGTTGAAGGGAGGCTCTAAGGATTTGACGGTGGTTTCTAATAATGCTGGAGTCGAGGACTTCGGCTTGGGTCTGCTTCTCAAGGAGCATAGGATTAAGAGAATGATCGCCTCTTATGTCGGTGAGAATCCAGAATTCGAGAGACAGTACCTCAATGGACAATTGGAGGTCGAATTAACGCCGCAGGTACTATGAGTTTGAGCTAAATGATTTATCAAAGGATCGATTCTCACTGACACTAGGAATTGTGTGATTAACAGGGAACCCTTGCAGAGCGTGTGAGAGCAGGTGGCGCTGGAATACCAGCATTCTACACTCCCACGGCCCTCGGAACGATTGTGCAAGAGGGCAATGTTATTGTAAAGTACGACAAGGATGGCAATGCGGAAATCTCCGGGGAGCCAAGGACTGTTAGTCAATTCAATGGAAGAGACTATGTGATGGAAACAGCTTTAACGGGAGACTTCGCACTAGTCAAAGCGTGGAAGGCTGACAAAGCTGGAAATCTAGTATTTAGGAAATCAGCGAGGAACTTCAACCCTGTCATGTGCAAGGCTGCCAAGGTGGCGATCGCTGAGGTGGAGGAAATCGTGGAGATTGGAGAACTCGATCCCGATCACGTCCATTTGCCAGGAGTCTTCGTGGACAGGATTGTTAAAGGACCCAGTTACATCAAACGCGTTGAAGTATGTTCTTCACAGTTGAATGCTATTTATCAGGATCTCTTAGTTTGGGTGTTAATTGTGCGATTTGGAAAACAGAAACGACTGACGAAAGGGTCGGTGAAGCCGAAGAAGGTGACGCCAGCGAGCAAGGCGAGAGACAGAATTATCAAGCGAGCTGCTCTCGAATTCAAGGATGGCATGTATGGTAAAGTAGCAATTTCCTTCGCATTCTATTATAATCGATCATTGCGCAGAGAAGTATCACGATTGGAACAAAAGTAGTTGTTGACACTTTAGTAGTTGTTGACACAGTAGTTGTTGACAAAAGTAGTTGAATACATTGTTAATACCTGGTCTCCACCTATAGTCGCCACCAACTAAATAGGCGGTTTCAAGGTCGCTTCTCTTCTTATTCGTTTTGTGTTATTATTTTCGGCATAAGATTTGGTACCAACTCGTCGAAATTTGTTTTTTTTGTATCAATCCAGATATATAAGTTGGATGAGTTGGTACCACATAATTAAAGTTAGACAAGGTGTTACCAAAGATTGTCCAACTTGTGTTATTTGATACCAATTTATCCAATTTCGATTATCTGGTACCAAGATAATCTGCCTATTGATTTGATGATGAATATAGTCATAATCATCTTATGGTTCCATTGTTTCCCATAAGCAAAGCAGCACATAATGGTGGCACCAACGATGGTTATTATCAGATGAAGACCCAGCATGGGGCAGTTGGTAAAGAAATCCAGTTTTCTTAAGATACAATAATCTTGACCAACTCTTGCAATTACCGGTTAAGTCTAATTGAACTTGACCACACCGTGGAAAGTTATTATGTGAGAGTTTAAATAAAATCTTAGGAAAACTGTGTTTTTCCGCACTACTTTGATATTAAACACATAAAAGACGTGAATTCCGAATTCAATGGATACCATCAAATATTGTAGATTTAATAGAGTCCAAAGCAGTCCAAGTTGTATAAAAATCCGCGGTCAAATTATAACCGATAAAACTGGTTAATTCTGGGTTTGCACCATTTACACAGCCAATCTCGGAATCGGCATACCAATGCTCGCGAGCAACTACATTCCAAAGGGAGTCAAGGTCACTCTGCAGTCGGAAAACGGAATCCTAGGTCTCGGGCCGTTCCCAGAGGAGGCTGAGGTCGATCCCGATCTAATAAACGCCGGCAAAGAGACAGTCACAGTTCTACCAGGCGGCTCCTTCTTCGGCAGCGACGACAGCTTCGCCATGATCAGAGGGTACCCAGAATTACTTCCCCAAACTTTGGAGAACGCAGTGTAAAACCGATGTAAATGATGGTTTCTTTCAGAGGTCACATTAACCTGACGATCCTCGGCGGCATGCAGGTCTCGGAGCGAGGAGACCTTGCGAACTGGATGATCCCCGGAACGATGGTTAAAGGTATGGGAGGCGCAATGGACTTGGTGTCGGCTGCAACCACCAAAGTCGTAGTTACAATGGAACACAAGGCTCGAGACGGCAGCCCCAAGATCTTGAAGAACTGCACACTCCCGTTGACTGGTAACATCGACGTTTTTACTTAAAGCGGGCGTCTGCCTAGGAGCATCAAAAAGAGACGAACTTTTCTGCAGTCCGATTTTGCTAAAGCAGTATCTTATTCTATTCTTTTATTCGTTCTAAGAATACTCTTTATAAGAATAGAATACAAGGAAGAAGAAAGAATAGAATAGTCGCCGCCACCTGAATAGGCGGCTTCAAAATGGCTTTTCTTCCTATTCTTCTTGTTATCATTTTCGGCATACTCTTCGATAGCAACAGTATTTAGTCAGAAAGTGTTTCTTTTTATGTTTCTTGGTGGGCCCCTCTTAACCCACTTCTATTTTGCAGTATCTAATGAGTCTTTCGATTCCAGGTCAACACTGCGTGGATATGATCATCACGGACTTAGCAGTGTTCGAGGTGATCCAGGGAGGAGGTCTCAAACTGACGGAAATTGCGCCGAACGTTGATATCAGTGAAATCGTGAGCTCCACAGGCTGCGAATTCTCCGTGGCGGACGACCTGAAGGAAATGGCCCAGGTCGAGGTTGACGAGTCATAATCTCATCCTCATCACAGCCAAGTCTTTAATTGTACACTCATAAAATTAATACTTCAATGCTGCCTATACTTACCGATGTAAATACCGTTGTTTTAGCCAAGTACCGGTTCCGATTGGACGAAGTACTTATTGTAATTATTATAAACTGCATAATATAAGCTCACCGCTGACTAGGAGAGTACCATAATTTTGTATAATACGCGCGGGAAATAAAGGTTATATGTTTTTCGAAACAGGAACATTCTTTCCACGAGCGTCCAATAACTTAATAATTTAATTCTTTACAAAAGTATCCAAGACTATAGTCGCCGCTAACTGAATAGCCGGTTTCAAGGTCGCTTTTATAATTGCACTACGAAAATGATAAGACTGGAAGAATAGAAACTTATTCAACTGCTATGATTTGGTAACAAAAATAATATAAGTTCCACGAGTACGTCGGTCGGCCGAATATTATGCCAAAAATGATGACACAGCCAGAATAGTAAAAGAAGCGACCTTGTTACCGCCTATTGAGTTCGCGGCGGCTATATAATTATAGTATTGCCTATCTAAATGTCGTGTAGGTTCGGGTCCGCATCGCGACATTCAGAGCGGGAGGCAGTGTTCCCAGAGGTTCCTTAGAAGCGAGAGAAAAATAAACAAGAGAAATTCATATCTCTTGAACGACTGAATCGATTCGCTGGATTCGTGGCTCACTGGATTCACAAAAATAAGCGATGAAATACAAAATTCATAAATTAATCCTTCGAGCTATAGCTTTTGCAGAAATCAAGGTGAAAGATTGCTATCGATCGAAAATCGCTACACTTCTTAATAAGTATCTTCGGCTGTCCCGTACTACTACTGCATGGAGCGAGACTCTACCGAGTCTCCTCTGATTCGAAAATCAGAAACGCAAATCAATATTATGTCAATTTGCTCAATATGCAAAGCATTCCATGAAATGATTTGCAACTAACGGCTGACAACGTACGTTTTGACAGGGTCCCTCGTTTTTTTACCCTAGGCCAATTCCTGGAACTGGTGCGAATAGGGCCGCATCATTTACAGAGGCAACACTGTATAAGCTTAGCCTATTTTTTACAATTCTCTCGTTTTATTCTCTAAATTTGGCTTTCACCTTCGCGGGCAGCGGCAGAAGATACAAAACACTATTGAGGATAACGAGGCCAATAGCGAAGGCGAGGGAAATGAGTAAATTCAAATCAACATTCAAGACCTCCGAGATGTTCTCGCCCTCCCGGGTGAACCTCTCTATCAAGTACGTCTTTCCATCGGGATACCTACAGAGCTCGGGCACCCCTGGACAGCTG
The DNA here is from genome assembly GCA_963675795.1 of Crossocerus cetratus. Classification (NCBI taxonomy): domain Eukaryota; kingdom Metazoa; phylum Arthropoda; class Insecta; order Hymenoptera; family Crabronidae; genus Crossocerus; species Crossocerus cetratus. Next base: position 12,570,910 of record OY776671.1, read on the forward strand.
AAACTCTCGTTATAATGTAGATTAGCCAAGGCGGGCATGTCGACGACGAGCTGGTTCAGTCCCAAAGATGCGTATCTCGTGGGCAGCGCGGTGGAGACCGTCGCCAGCCAGTGGGGCAGACCTTTCAGACTCCTCACTGCTCCGGACGCGGCGACCAGTGAGAGCAGTGTCACGTAGAGCACAGTGATCGCCCCGGTGATCGGACGACCGACCACCATCAGGACGGCTATGCTGACCTGCTCGGCGGCAACGTAACTGGCCCAGAGAATACCCGAGGCGTATGCCCACGAGGAGAGATCCAGCTCCAAGATCGGCATGAGGATCCCTATGGAGATGAGGGTCGAGATGAAGCTCAGCGGGAGGCTCAGCAGAGTGTACGCCGTGACGAACATCGCACCGCCGTACAAACCCTCGCGTTTCTCTTGGTAATACCTCGCGCGGTATCCTGGAACTGTATGAGCAGTCTCTTATTTTTCATTCGCCTTATTTATATTCGGAATAACAGGTTAGATATCATAACTGTTATGACACAAATTTTAAAAGTTACGGTATAAGAGTTGGTGTCTGGAGTTAGAAAATTTTGGTTATACCTAACTATTCTAAATGATTCAAATTTATTGCACTACCAATAATCATTATCGATAACGAGAATTCAATTTTGATTATCAGTATAAATGACCGGAATTCTTTTGGTTACTAATAACAATTATGGATGATGAAAATTAAATTTTGATTAAATTTCTTTTGATTCATGGCGTTTGCTTGAACGATGTTGCTCCCAAGTGGTCTACGTGAAGAGTTTGAAGAGTTACTCTAGAATCCAAAGTAAATCTTGTTCAAGAGTAACTCTATCACATAAGTGAAGGTGAAAGTTTAGTATCGATTGAAAATCGCTATGTTTCGGGATAATATAGCCTCGGCTGCCGCGCGCCGTACTGTAACTACATACTTGGCGCGAGACTCTACCGAGTTTTTTGATTCGCTACAGAACTTTAGAAACTTTAGAATCATCTAAAGTAATCCTGTTCAGTATAATTTTAGAAACTCTAAAATCATCTAAAGTAGCTCTTCCTCGCGAGTAACTCTATTGAGTATAACTTCCAAAAACTCTAGAATCATCTAAAGTTACTCTGTTCAGTGTAACTCCCAAAAACACTAGAATCATCTAAAGAAACCCTTTTTCAAGAGTAACTTCGTCGAGTAATGACTGGAAAAATGGAAAGTTACTCTTAAACGTCTATAGTTAACTATAGATTTCTAAAGCAACTCTAGATAACCATAGGATGCCCTAAACTATCTTTCTACAAGTGTTGTTCATCAAGGACTTACACAGGAGCGCCGTGCAAGCGATCCCAGCCACATAGAACAATGTGAGGACGTTGAAGACCAAGCCACTGGTCTGCAGGAATATCCTCGACTGTACAGGAGTAGAGTGCGAGTAGAGGATACTCATGAGAGCGACGGCGAACGGTAGAAGTAGAATTCGTGCGGCGAAATGGCCGAGACCGCAGGTGGAATGTTGTTTGTCCTGTCGCCAGATATTGAGTGCGAACGTCGCTGCCATTCCCCGCCTAAAAATTCCACAATGAAACCTCCGCAGTATTGAGACTTAGGATTAGAGTCCCATCAATGTCAGGGCCTGAACTCACAAGTAGAGAGCCAACAGAGTGGAAAAGCAGCCAGGTTTAATTCCCCGGCCCAGACCCTTGTGCATTATTCCCAGTGGGACGTCTTTAATGTTCGCTGGAGCCTGCGGAGCCTCCTTCATGTACAGGATTCCTTCAACCTTGAATTTCTCCACCAGAACAGATATCTGTTGATTCGATTCCAGGAACTTCTCTCTCGATCTCCGATCGACGGTCGATAGACACACTGTTTAATAGACCAAAAGCCAGGTTTCAAGAACAAATCTCGCGGATTTCTTGAGTAAATAATAAACACCCGAGAAACTTACGATAATACATCAAAGGGTTCTCGAGCTCGGGACAAGGGAACCCAATGTAGGTAAAGTAGTCGAGCATACTCCTGGTCGGTCCGGAATAAACAACAGCGCCGAGGCAGAGTAGAGTGACGCGACTGACGAATGGGAGAACATCCGACCGAGGAGTCTCCATGGTCAAAACAACAATAGATCCTCTCCTAGTCGCGTAGGACCAGAGCATCGAGACAATCAGATAAGTGTTCAAAGGGTCAGTGTCCCAGGTAGGTTCGTCGAGCAAAAGCAAAGTCGGGTCCTTGGCCAATTGGACGCCCAACATGAGTCTCCTGTACTCTGCTCTGGTTAAATCATTCACCGGCTTGTTAGCGACCTGCGAGAGTGCGAGGTCGGCCAGTGTTTGGCGGACCCGGGCGTCTCTGTTGTTGAGATTGGCGAGCCAAGTGGCGTAGGTCAAGGTCTGCCGCACTGTCAGGCTTGGCAGCAAATGACAGCGATGCGCCACATATCCGCCGTGTCGCCGGAATAACTCTGGCGTCAGGATGTTGTTGTTTAAGGTGACTCTGCCTCTGGTCTCGCCGTCGGCTCTTCCGGCTGCGGAATCCAGAGAGTGAGCGGACGAAACTCAGTGGGATAGTGATACTCGAGTGGGAAAAGTCTGAATTACCGATAACGTTGAGAAGAGCTCTTTTCCCGGAACCCTTGGATCCCAGGATCGCGAGGACCTCGCCACCGTGAACCCTCGCGGAGACATCTCGCAGAACAGCGGTCGGCTCGGTTTTACTGACACAGCTTCCTTCTATCACCACTGCCGTCGAGTGGAAGACGTTCGAGATGTCCAGGACACAGTCGGATGGCATCATCTTCGCCGATTAGTCCTCACATTCCTCCTCCCGCCGAGACAAAGGATATCCCGATCGTCTTCAATTGCGAACCACTCACCGAGATGGAATCTCCCAGGTGCTAAAAAAAGCGAGGATTTAAAAGAACTATGGGAAGCCTCGACGTTCATCCAGCGTGAACGAGCGGAGGAATGACTCCCTCGAGAGCCCGGCGAAGGTAGGAGGCATGTGCTAAGGATATACCTGGACGGAATGGGAGTTGCCTTCGAGAGAGGAGGCATTCACCTCTCTCGAAGGTGACTTGGTGGGAGCTCGGAGGGTACCTTCGCCGGCGAACCAGGTTTGTGTCTACAAAACAAGGCTCCCAGCATTTCCAATTCCAGATTCAATTTCTACCGTTAACATTGAAAAATCCAAAATCACTAACTGCAGTCTGTAGAAGAATTTGATTCTCAAATTTCTTTCGGTCCCACATCTAGGTCGGACGGTGAGATAATGAGGGGTGAACGGGATGGGAGTTGGGTCGAGGGTCTGGGCAGGTAGGCGCGTCACTGCGAACTTGAACGAGGAAAGCGACGGTGAGTAGGGAAGGCAGTGCGTAGCTGGGCCTGACTGGGGCCGAGAAGGGGCCTCGGAAGGCACGTCCGAGTCACAAGGCAAGCTTTGGAAACGAGGAGCTGGGAGAGACTCACGGGAGTTGCGGGCGTCTCGCATACCGATGCTATTGCAGTACCGCGACCGCGACAGGAGGTTCCGCACTTCCTGGGAGAGCCAGGACGCCTCTTGATCTTGAAAAGACGTCCCGAGTATAATCGGGCTCGCACCAAGAGAGTCAGGCTCAATCGGGATAACCAGGACGGCGCAGGTTGGATCGTGAGGCTTCGGAAGGAGACAGTGCCCGGGGACGAGTCCTGGAAGGAGAAGGAATGGAGAAGGCACGCCGTGGAGCTGAGAGACTCGCTTGAGGGCTCATCGTGAATACCGGCGGTGAGTCATTGTCACGAAGAACACGCAGAACACGCTTTACCGTAGACCACAGGGCTTTCAAGTTAGCGAACCAACTTAAACGAGCTTTGTAACTCGCACGCTGACACGCACCTTCTCTGATGTGTCACTGTGAGATGGTCATAGACAGGAACTTTTAGTCCCCTCGAATTCCAGTCGAAATCGACAAGAAAAATATATGTGTAGACAATGTGGAAACTTTGTTAAATCGCATTCTGTAGAGTTTTGAATTTTAATGGTCCAAGTTTCAGGAGACGTAGACTTCTTGAAATTCGCGTTGAAGGAGACTTGTTCTTTTTGGAATCCAAGTTTGAGGGAATTTAAATTTGCATCCAAATTTCCGGAAATGTAGACTTCTTGAAATTCGGGTTTCAGGAGACTTGGATTTTTTGGAATCCAAGTTTTAGGACATTTGAACTTGTTGGGATCCAAGTTTAAGGAAATCAATCACATTGTGCCTTGTTCCCCACGGAAAAGCCCGCGGAACAAGTTCACCGCGGAGCAGTTCAACCGGGTGTATAAGAGCCTTTTAATTTTCCGCTTTACCCGTTCACGGTTCAACGAGTGGCAGGGCGATTTTGCATAATGAGAGGGGCCCGGTGAAAGCAACAGGTGATATCGACACACAGTGCACCCATGGCTAGACAGAGTTTTTTCGGGCCCCCCTGCCGACGCGGAATCTGGTATTTCCCGGTTCCCTACAACTAATCCCAGCCGCTCCACTACCGAGCGAGCTCTCCACTTGCCCCGGGAGAAATTCCACTTGCTCGCACATTTCTTCACGAATTGCTCGGCTGAAAATCTATGGGATTCGAGGCGCAAGTGGTGGAGATCGGGAGACATCGACGAGCGCGTGGAGGTGAGGGCGATTCTGCTGGTTTCGTGCCAAGCCGATTAGCAATGGTAATCTCGACACCCTCGAGACGGCCGGAGCCTACGCAATGCTCTGCTCGAAAAGAGTATACAGTGGCAGAGGTGACCTCGCGCGAGACAGAGTCGATAGTCCTCTAGCCGCAAAGGCGTAGATTCGATCTTGTCTCGCTCGAGCGCGGCGAAATTACGGGCCCGCTTTAATGGCTCTCTCCGATCATTAAGAATTATAACAGCCAGACTATCTTCTCGCTAATAATGAGAGGCCTGTATTATTTCCAGCAGACACTGCTTTCTTACCCCGCGATCGATCGAACTTGTAATCACGTGCTTCTGCTCTCAGACACGTGAGCTTCCCTGGGCGAATTCTTCACTCGAGAAATCTCGATGGAATCGATCTCGAGAGGAATAAAAGTTGAGGGAGAAACCGGGGGGCCCGCGTTCGCAGTGTCTCACGGGATTCGGCTGGACTTTCCACGGTTTCTAATGGGCCCTGTGGTATTCAGGGCACCGCGGCAGCTTTATTCGGCCGAACTAACAATAAATGTGTGCCTGGTAGAGTTCCACGGGTAGAAATCGGGTGCGTGGGACGCCGGCCGGGACAATGAGTGATATCTGGAAATCGGCGTGTATCGCTTCCTCCGCGAGCCGATCGGGATCCGGCAAGTTGGGACAAGTCCCATAGCCCGCCGTTTCCGGGGACGCGACGAGGACGCGCGCAGTCGAGATTTCCTCGGTTCGATATTGCCGACTAAACCCCACTGTCACTTTCTTTGGTCCGAAAGTGCGAGCGTGACCAGCCGGCCGCTCGTTTTCAGAGCGTGCCATCGGTGCACGCATTTAGTTTAGCTCCCCGGCCGCGCGACTCGCTCGGAAATCGTCCGTGAAAAAAAAAAGGGGGACGAGATGCGAGAAACTCGTGGCTCGTGTCGGCTACTCCTCATACAACTGTCGCGGAAACGGGATATGCAAATGAACAGTTAAGGAGCAGGGGCTGTTTAAGCGGGCTGTGAGATAAGCTCCCCTATGATTCGCTAAGGCACCGACGACCTCCCACTTCGTCCATGCTCCGTTTCCACATTATTCGATTACAGTTAAAACTACACGTCCGCAGTAATAACTAACCAGAATTAATATCAAAGGATTGTTCTCTAAATAAAAAGGATTAATTCAAGCTGTTCTTCCCTTATAATTAATATCGAAGTTAGTCACTATCTTCTTACGGACCTGCCTGTTTTCTCACGAAAGATAATTAGTAACATTTAATACCAAAGAAGCGGCCTGTAAATAAAAACGATCAATTCAAGCTGCTCTTCCCTTATAATTAATATCGAACTCAGTAATTATCTTCTTACGAACCCGGCCGTTTTCTCGCCGACAGGAACTAATAGATAACTAGTTAAGATAACTATGGTGAGAATTAATACCAACCAAGCGTTCTGTAAATAAAAAGGATTAATTGAAGCAGTTCTTCCCTTATAATTAATATCGAAATTATGGTACATATTATCTTCTTACGAACCTGCCTGTTTTCTCACGAAAGATAACTAACAAGGTAATTAACCATAAAGATAAAACAAGTAAGAAGAAGTAATACCCAAGAACTGTCCCCTGTAAGTGAAACGGATTAATTGAAACTGTTCTTTTTTTATAATTAATATTGCAGGTTGTATACATTATCTTATTGCAAAAGGTAATTAATAAGATAATTGTAAAGTGAAAATATAACTAGCTAGAAGTAATACCAAAGGGCTGTCAATTTTGCAAAAGGGATTAATTGAAACTTTTTTTTCTTACAATTAATATTGTAGTTAGTGCAAGTAAGCGTCCGACGAGTTTTCTCACGAAAGATTACTAAGAACATAACTATGAAATGAAAGTAACTAGGAAACAGTAACAGAAAAAACTGTTAAAGCTATACGAGTGAATGCGCGTGATTCATCATCCGCGTCAAAGAGAAGATTGAACGAAGACACGGTCGCCGCTGCGAAGTGAAAAAGAGACGAATAGTTGATCCACAGTCGATCTTACTCGTAAGCCGAACTGTAAAGGTGCATTTTATCATTAAAGACTTCTCGTCTTGAACACATCAGAGCGTTTCACCTCATTTCTCTTACACGCACTAGTGTCACATACATATAAGGATACGGTCATATAATGTAGCGTGAGTGTTGCGGAAATGGTGGCAATACTGCAACTTCTGTTTCATAAGAAAATAACATGTTTTCCAGGACTAGATCTCTTTAACAAAACGACCAATAATGGTCAATATACGTCTGATATTTATATCATAGTCTTTTCTAAGTCTGCAGTTTCTTATCTAATTCTTACCATCTCTTTGAAAAACTGCACAGGGAATATAGGGATTAGATAAGTAGGGCACAGTTTTTAATTAAAAATTGTGGTCTTTGTCGGTCAAACGAGTACATACTTTATAAATGATTACATAATGATCCGCTCCATATCACATAGAAATTACAGGCAATTATTTAAAAAATGATTTAGCGCCACATCTATCTTAACAAAAGTTTCAATAATTATTGAATATCTTAATATCTATATACTTCCGCATTTTCTAAATTTATATCCCACCATCCATTTTACATACAAATTACAGAATTTTGAATTGACAGTATGTCTGCCCCTCTAAACAGCTAATCGAGCTCAATACTTTACAAATGGAATACTATATGTAAGTAATTTTTAAGAAAATGATTTAATACAACAACTATCTTAATAAAATTCTACAATACATTAGAATCTTCTCAGAAAACACAAAAATGTCCGCAAAACGTCTGCTTATGCGTCACCACTGTTCGACAAGACAGTTTTACGAAGACTATTTGACCTTTCTGTTATTCAAACTTCTTACGAATCCGCGTGTCTCATCACAACTGAATAATACTATCAAATGCAACCAAATATTAAACATTCAGTCGCACGAAAGAATATTTTGTTTTTATTGGTTAACCTTGAGTCACCTGACTCATTGGCCCTCTATGAAATATAGAAATAAACTTTTAGTTATATACTCTATTTATATACAATAAAATGTACCAAATATAAAAGATATATATAAGATTTTATAATCATTGTATCTGAAATTGTTTTTTCTTATAAATTTTGGGCAATCTGGAGAATTCTTATGTTAGGTATAGCTAGGTGTTTGGAAATTTCTAAAGACAGGGTTACCTGTTTTTTTTTCCTCTGCTCCATAAGTTTTGAATCATTATATCCTTGTTATTATTGTAGAATGGACAATTCCCTAATAGGTCTTCTAATGTCTGGTTTGCCTCCATTGCCGGCTAGTCCACCTTTTTATTTTATAGTAACTTTCTTTCTCTAATAGATTTTTACATAATTTTTGTGTACAAAAATATTTATAGAATTTATAGAAAAATTACAGAAAAATAAATAATATAAAATTATTCTGATATATAATAATAAATCTATAATTAAGCGAAATAAAAATTATTAGTCAGAGCGTGTAGGAACACAAGTGAATCTACAATAATATGGACTCTATGTAGAGACGCTCTAGTATTATAATGGTCGGAGCTGAGCCGACATATTTGTGTAATACATAAGTTGTCTGCACGAAAGAATATTACGTTCCTGAGAGGAACTCAGTCACTTGTAGAACTAGCGGCATAACGAAGGAATGGTAGGCTAACCTAGCACTCACTGGACCGGGTGGTCCATGCATCCGCTTCCCTTTAGCGCGCTACCTTCCCGGGACGCCGAAGCGTAAATACAACTGCTATCAGCCTGCTACAACGCGCGTAGCACTTACCCGCTCATATATATGGTGAAGGACATTTTTTCACGACGCGCAGCATGAAAACTCCCGTTACGAGCGCGCGTGTTCACTCAGAAGTGGATTCTTCGTTGGAGCGCGCGGCGAAGTGCGTGCGTGTATTTAGCTGACGGAGACCGCGTGCAGAGTGAAACGGCTGCGAAAGATCGGGCCCCCTTTGTCCTCTTGTCCGAGCGGTGTAAAACTCAAGTAGTACGAGCGAGGGGGGAGCGGGGTGAGTTGCGTGCAACGTGCTAAAACGACATGCACTGACCGCCGGTAATGCGAGGAATAAGCGGAGAGAACCTCAGACATTTAGATTATTTTCATGGTGTTCCTTGCGGAGAAAAGATCTCGGTTCTTCGGCAGTTGGTTAGAGTTACGGGAAACTATTCTTAAATATTTATTGTTAACTAGAGCATTTCTAGAGTTACTAGAGAACTGGAGAAAATCTTAGAAATTCTTTTCTACAAACTCGCCAAACTCATTTCCCTGAAGAGGTAGTTTAGAAGTTAGACTAGAAATCCGGGATTCTACAGTTTAGATTAACACTCGAAACTTTTCATGCCACTATAGTTTCAATTACTACAGATATCTTTAGAGTTTTTAAAAGTTCTAAAAGCTTTTAGATTTCTTTTCTGTAAGGAATATTTTTTTTGACGATCCCCACATTTATTCGGATGATAGGTATAACCCCACTGTTCCACTATGTAAAGCAGAAGCCTCGAGCGAGGCAGTAACAAGCAAAGAAATAGAATTGAAAGCTGTTTTTTTTAAATTGAAGCAAGAAAAAAGTAATCCGTAAATTCAGAAATATTGGGAAAAAATTGTATGTCTATTTATTCCTGGGACTCAGCACTCGAGAGTTCTCTGACGAAGTACAGTTCGCGGTTGAATGAAGATGTGATTTGGCTTGTGAAATATTGAGGGTCCGATGCCGGCGTCGATTAATCCGGTAGATCCCGGCTGTTGGCTGTGAGTAGATCTCGCCGAGAGCATACCGTTACTCCATGACAAGTAAAAATATCAGCTGATGCTGGACGATCGAACGGTCCCGTAGATCGTCATCGTCATCGCGCGGATGATCCGTCAGCCTCCAACGATAGCCCGCCCCAATCCACCAGCTTCAATGTAAAACCATTTGCCGTCGACTCTTCTCCTGGCTCGACTAATTGCCGAGCAATAGTTAATGTTAAACAGATTTCGAAAGTTTTGCGAGGGAATATATATCTCCGACAAGGTAGAAAGAAGGTTCCATTTCGATTGGTTCATCCATCGCAAAGTTTTTCGACGGAGAACTTAAATGAGATTAGCGACAAATTGGCCTTTTGTGCAATATATAATTATGGTTAATGTTAAACAAATTCAAATTTTTTTGTAACGGAACTCATAAACAAAGTTAGCGATAACATTCGGTTTTTATATAACTATGGATAATGTTAAACAAATTCGAAATATTTTTTTCGGGACTAGTTGGGGACCTTCGCTTATAATATGCAACAGGTTTCATTCCATTCATAGCGAAATCATCGTTCCATAGCCATAAATTCGATTTTTTTGCAACGGCAATAATTAATACTGAGCCAATTCGAGAAAATGTTATAACTGTAATTACGAACCTCCTCCCTTTCTAACGGAGTTAAAAAGGGAATTGACAACGGAGCTATGCGCAGTACGCCAGATGGTGAAACTGGCGGGCAACTTAATTGGCATGATAGATCGGCGCCCAGTTATTTGGAGTAGGAACTCGGCCGAGATATGCATTATGTAATTTTGCCAGTAGGTATGGAGTACCGGTTCTGAGGGGAATCGAGAGCTGGCCAACCCGACGTGCTTCGACTGCCGAGGAATTATGACTTCGGAAGCCTGGGAGCTCGAGAGGCGGTACTCGGTGCCGGGCGCCCTGGACACCAGGGGCCTCGAGCCACCGGCCAGCGAGGACCTGCATGCCTGGTCCATTTACAGGTGACCGATTGCGAAATTCCCTTCCACTACACACACTCTCAATTACTAGTTCAGATAAACGAACGTGACGTCGATGCACCTTCGTATCTTATGTCAATTAGGGCTAGATTGTCTACAGTAATATATTGTTTCCACGTGTTGACCACAGTGTTAGAATTTGATTCGCGCGGAAATTTATTCAGCTTGTTGCACATGTGACCCTTAATGTAATTCATTGCAACATTGCAATTCTGTACTTTTTTTGTATTAGTTTATTTTTTTGCGGGAACATGTAAATTCTATGAGGGGGATATTTATTTTGTGTAATTTTATGAATTAATTTCACAGCCTACAATGAAGAACTCACCTTCTATATGTTCTAACAGCAAATATTTCTTATTTTAGGACCATTATTTCATATTATTATATCAATATCAGATGAATACGCGATACTTTCCCTAAATCGGAAATTTTCCCTTTCCTGTGTATTTTTTTATAATTTTAGTATATCGGATCATTTTGGAAAAAACATTTTGCAAACGTCTAAAGCGATGCGACTTAGGGAATCTGGTATTATTCTAAAAAGGGTGACAAAAAAAAAGTTTAGGTTGTCTAAATCTAACAATGTCGGGATCATTATAGATTATTGCAAAAATTACTATTAATTTTAACCTTTCCTGTAATTCAGTAACTAAATAATTTAACAATAACTGTGGTTTTTGTGGTAAATCTTTAGGAAGATTAGGAACACCGTTTTTATACTCTAAAGATACCAAGTAATTCAAAATAGAACCAGATAGTAACCTTACCCTAAAACCCCTTTAATCTCCTTTACTATAAATGTGAATTCTCTTCACAGGCAGAACCTGAACTCAGACTTCACGGACTCGGCTCTCGGCTCGGCGGAGAAGTCGCCGTTGCCCTATGGGAACTTCCAGTTGCGGGACTCGACGGTTCAAAGTATCCTACGACACCCGCGATACGGACCGAAAAGTCCCCTAGCTAGTAACTCGTACATCTACCTGAAGTTCGGCCTGCCGCGAGTCCTGCCGCCGAGCTCCCGCAACAGGGACGGCTCCAGCGGCTATGACTCCAGCGAGGAAGGCCGCAGGATGTCCCACATGGGCACTCAGTCCCACGGGAACTCGGCGATGCGCTCCGCCAGGAGCGACCCCGACTTCAGGCACGTCCACGCCGTTCCCCGGGAACACGCTCACTCCCAGCTGACGGTCGCGAGGGACAATCCCAGGTTGAGGAGCGCTAGTGAGGCCAATCTTCTTCAGGGCGGTGTCAGGACCAATAGGAGACACAGTATTGCTCCCATCGATCCTGGATACGTCGCTCATGACAGAGGTAATATTGATTGCTTCTCTGTAAATTATATTCTCTTTATTCTCGACCAAATTAAAGTATCTTAAGGTATAAGTAAATACGGTAAATCTAAATGAAAAGGGAGGGTTTTCTTGTAACTGTTGTCGAATTGAATAAGTTTTCTATATCTATATAAGTTTCTATATATCTATATATTTTTCTATATAAGTTTACCTTTTTATAGGTTCAAAGATACATCCGTAAACAACTAATTGAAAATTAGTTTGCATATTTTTACGATTGTTATATTAAAATGTATGCTATCGCTTTTACTCTTTTTCAACTATGGATCTAGTGTTGGCGTGCAGTGTAGCACATTCTACAACCATCAGAATCTAAAAACTGAAATAATAGTTTGCGCTGGGATTGAACCTATTTTGGTTGTAAAAGTATGAAATGTCCAATCCTGCACGGTATCCAAGAAAAATTACATTTATTCGATAGTAATAAATTCTGAAAGAATTCTCATTAAAAGAATATTATAATAAACACTAAAATAAAGGTCACAAGTTCAATCTATCGAGGAACGAATGAGAAAGAAAATAAACTTTGTTTCACGTTGGTAGCGAATTAGTCATTGAGTTATCATGCAGGCCAATTGATAGAAAGCCGTTGGGCGCCTTCCTTGATATCCGGTTATTGCCGGGCTCTCCCGCGACTTACAAAACAACCTTTTTTCAATCATTTTTGTAATTTCCGAGATAGTAAAAGCGGCGACTACGGCGACTATACGATAGCCTTTTTCGATACGACTCTTAGTGTTTTTTTTTGTAATATTCGCCATTGTATTGTCCTTGCCTTCTCTGTTTTAAATTTAAAAAAAACTGTTTCGTCTGGTTCAGATAACAAATGACGGAGGTCTGAATAGTCAATGGAAACCATGTTTCTATTAGCGTCTCATCGAAAATATCGTAATAAAATGCATCTCATATTAATGGAAATACATGCCATTAATAAAAACAGAACAATATTTGGGTCTTTGGATATCCCACCCAAAGACCAATCTCAGGCTATATAAAAAAATGTTATAGTGTTTTCTATGGGGCTCTTATGGGATTATAGGGTGCTCCTTAAACGTCAATAAGTGTTATGGATGTCATTTAAGCATTTCCAATATAAAATATCACAGTTCCCTTCATTTTCACATGAGTACCCATGTAGGGTCATCTAAAAAAAAATCTGCCTCAGGAGTAACTCTGTTCGACGTTACTTTAGAAAACTCTTTACAATCTCTAAAGATGAGTTACTCGAGAAATTTGAAAGGTACTCTTAGCCCAACCACCCACCTGCAGTTAACCCTACGATTTCTAGAGTAACGCTGGCAAATTTTAGAGGATCATAGAGTTTTTTTCTACACTTCTGTATAATTACTCACCTTATACTTTAAACTCCTGGTTTTACAGGACATGGTATTCTCGGTCCGGAGAGCTACGCCGTGCCGGTGCGGCCGATGCCTTCGCCGCAGCATCCCCACATCCAACTGCGAGGCGTGGAGTCCTCGGGATCGGATGGTTTGCCCTTGTTAAGGGGAATCACACTGGAGGCAGGTGCTAGTGAAGTCCTGGCCGTGATGGCCACCACGGAGAAAGAGGGGACTCATATAATCGAGACGATTGCCGGGAGGAAGCGCGTCAAGAGGGGTGACATCCTGCTCAACGGGAGGCCCGTGTCCTCCCGATCGCTCAGGTAAGTGTTGAGAAACTGCTAGTCTGCGAACTTTCCCATCAGGAAACGATTGATCCAGGTCGAGAGTGGCGTACCTGCCAGCAGAGAGCGGTCTGAGCCCCGGCCTCACTGCCCAGCAAACCCTGAGCTTCTACATGTTCTTAAAAGGAGGTACAAACACCTCGAAGCTCGAAGCGGACGCTGTACTCCAGGAGTTGGGCTTGGAAGCGACCAAGCACTGCCTGGTGAACTCTCTCACGACCTCCGAGGCTCGCCGACTAGCACTTGCCTGCAGACTCCTCCAGGACTCGCATATCCTGGCTCTCGACAGGCCAACTCACGGCCTCGACATCTTCGACGCCTTCTTCCTCGTGGAATACTTGCGCCAATGGTCCACTAGAGGCCAGAGATTGGTGGTCCTCACATTGCATCCGCCGACCTACGAGATCCTGACGATGGTCTCGAGGGTCGCGCTCACTTCCGGCGGAAGGATCATGTTTTCCGGGCCCAGGAGGGACATGTTGCCATACTTTGCACTCGCCGAGTTCCCCTGCCCTCCGTTTAAAAACCCATCGGATTACTATCGTAAGTATCTTCCGCTCGTTTTCTTCTCCATCACTTTTTTACAACTTCGTTTCCTGCCTTTCCACAGTGGATTTGGTGACGTTGGACGACCTCTCGGCTGAGGCGATGCTCGAGTCCTCTCAGAGGATAGACCACCTGGCAGAACTAGCTAGAAACCGTCTGCCACCACTCAGTGACCCTGGACCACCTGGCCCCCTGCCACCCTCCATTCCAAGCCCAAACATCTTCACCCAGATCTTCGCTCTTTTCCTCCGCACTCTCATCTACAGTCAACCGTGGACCCTCACGAGACTCCTGCGGCGCATCGTCCTTGCAGCGTCTCTCAGTATTCTCCTCGGCGCGATATTCTGGGACGTAGCCGGCGACTCGAATCTATATTTAAGGGACAGGATAGGCTTTCACTATGCGAGCCTGGGGATCTTCTTCTGGCCGCTTAGTCTCCTTGCAATCTGCGAGGTCGCGGATAGCAGACCCAGCGTTGAGAGAGACATTAGGGACGGATTGTACGGGAGATTCATTTACATACTGACCGAGGTACTTTATCTCTCAGGAAGATCTCGAAAGCCTGGTGCAATCACACTTATATAACTGTATTTCCAGCTCATCTGCAGCGTACCGTCCTGGTGCATAGTCTACGTGATCTACTTGGCGCCGGCATTCGCCATGTCCGGACTGCACCTGGTCCCAGACGAGAACCTCACGTCCCTCTGGAATTACTTGGCGATCGGCCTGCTCTACGCGATGCTGCAGCATCTGGTCTGCATCCTCTTTGCGCATCTCTGCAAGTGGACCTACTTGGCTTCATTATTCGCCGGGATAGTCGTCGGCGAGATGACACTGGCGGGAGGTATTTCCCTGCACCTGGAGAACCTGCCCGATTGGTACCAGAAGATCAGTCCCATGCAATGGTGTCTCTCGCTCCTCCTCCCGCCTCTCCACGAGCCGGAGAGTATGGCGAAGTTGGCCAATTGTAAGCCCAAGCAGATTCAGCGTCAGGATATTATTGTCCAGGCGACCTGCGAGCCGCCCGACGGTGCTCTAGCACTTCACGAAATCGCTCTGGATAAGCTGAATGTCCGGGGGGAACTGTGGCTCGGGGTTGCCTTAGCTGTCGCGGGAGTTCTTGTTATTCTGAGCTTCCTTTGCGTCAGATACGCTACGCCCAAGAGACCAAGGAGTGCTCCGAATAAGCCCTGAGGAGCGGAGGACTTTTCCAAGTAGAAAGTAACAGTCGAAGGCGGGGCACACTTTCCTTTAAACAGCTCCCTCGGGAACACGTATCTCGCTTTCCTTCCCATCTTGTTTACTTTGCTGCGACTTTTTAAAGGGCCCGTTTTAGAGACTCGCAGAGTAGACAAGCGTGCTCCCTGGGGACGAGTGGAGCCGGATTGATCCGTCCTTTAGTTCTGTAATCGCCGATTAAAGTATTTGCAATAAAACTTTTAATAGTACAAAGAGCGAGATGTTTTTCACTTGCCTGTCCCTGCTTCTCTGAGGATGAAAAAGGAGAGGAAAGAGAAAAGTTCACCAATTTGCTTGTCTCGCATGTTTCCAGCTCAGTCGGTCCAGTGAAACTGGTTCCAGTCGACGGCTCCATCTATATGGGACTAGACCTGCACGAGGTAACCCGTTGAGTCGATATATCCCCGGAGCATTAAAAGTTCTCGGTCAGAATACTATTATTCCTCCCGAAATAATAAATGAACGATCGGTGATTGGTGCTGGCGAGGAATTCGGTTGGAAATTAATAATTCCCACTTTACCTATCTTTGGAGGTGTCTACCCGTCGACGGTATCCACTCCCTATTGATCGCAGCCCTTCCCTCTGTATAATTGGAGCCTCAATTCCGAAATCGTCGGCTCATGAATAGCATGGACGATTCGACCAAGAGATGCCGGATTGCTCCTCGACTAATTAACTAATTCCACTTAAACTGGCTCCAATCGAATGGAGCGAGCGCGAACTCGAAGTAAAGTGGGGTCGCTTGCTGAATGTTTAACGGGGACAGAGCGTGAAACAGGCACCCAGGCGAAATAGCCGCTCGAAATCGATAGAGGGACCTTTTTAAAGAAGAGACAGCCTAGAGTGTGTGTGTGATAGAGCGCGAGAGAGGAGCGGCTGATATAAATACCGGCGAGTCCATTAAAAATCAATAGGCATCGACGCAGCCAGCAGAGGATTATATTCGTCGAGCAGTCGATATCCCCCCGCCAGTTTTAGATCGGCAGGACCGAAATAATTCGCGTGCTTCCGTCACCGGTTGATGTCCTCGCGGCAGGATTCACTCGACTACCTCCGCGTGGTTTTCTTGGGACTCTCCAGTAAAGCACCTCGTGGTAGCTAAGACATAGGACAGGTTTGAGAAGTCAGAGGGCATTGCGATCGATTCGGAAATGGTCAGCTGGAGGGTCGCGCGAGGTCGCCGGGCGAGTACTAGCGTTGGCATAATGGGATCGGCTCGAATTCCTCAATGAATCGGGCCCTCGGTCTACGCAGGTTCCGCGGGAGCGGAGGGGGCAGGAAGGTTCATTGATTTGGCGATGTTACAACAGAGTCCGCCCGGAATATCGATGAAACGCCAGCGCCGGCTCTTTCCCAATGTTGGAGGCTCGACACTCGCTCCGAGGGATATTCCGTGTCAAAGGGTACAACTGGTGAATGGAACAAACGTCAATATCACGTGCGAACGGCTGCCTCGATCACCGAAATAGCCATAAAATCGGAATACCAATTCGTGCGTTCGATGTACTCTGCACCCTACATCTGCTTCTCTTCGAGGCCCTTGCTTTCCAGGAATTCCACACTCTCGAGCACAGCGTCCCACGCGAAGGAAAGGGGAAGGGAAGGAGAGAGAGAGAGAGAGAGAAAGGGCACTTTAATTACTCTCATCAGCGGAAGTCGGCATTTACGGAGGAGTCAGGCCTCGCTCGCTCTCGATTGCGAGAGCTATGCTCGACGGGGCTTGCTCGTAAAGCCGCCTCATACTCTTAGAGCTCGATTCTGCAAATGAGCTCACGCTATCGACTCTGTCGACCAATCAGCACTGCCGATTTTAGTTGAGAGCCAATGAGAGCCGGGCGTTAGGCCAATAGCGCGGGGCAAATGGTAGCGCGTATTAGCAGAAGCTCGATTTTGTTAATACGTTCCTGTAAGCTAAGGAACCTTTACGAACCGCAGTGATTATCAGGTCCTCGTTCACTGTGAAACCCAAATCAGGCTGACCACCATGGGGCTTTGCTACTCTTACAGTAAACACGCCGGAACCAAGCACTACTGCATCCCCAATTTATTTACCAAGGACTTTATCCACTTTAATTGCAATCATTTCTCTCCATTAATGCTTATTCCTAATAAACTTGAATCTAATTACTATTCAATTTAGAAAATTGAAATTGTTATAATGATCGTTCTTATGATTTTGTAAGGAGAGAAATGAGGAATGCTGTTAATATTTCAAATTCATTTCTTACGTCTTAATTCGTTTAAAATGGAACTGCTCACTCGTTGGAGAGTTTCCCTTGCCGTATGTGGAAAATAGATCATACAAAACAAACCTGTTCAAATTACAAAAAATTTATTTTCGAACGACAAAATTACGGTCGTCCGCCCGGGTGTGTTGCACCCGCGCCTCCTCTGGCAGCGCTACTGAGGTAGGTACACACACACCTTCAACTTCAAGTTCCACCGTCATAACCAGGTTGTGCAAGGCAGTAGCTGGGAGAAGGGCTTTTATTTCTTCTCCCCTTACCGTACTCCTTTCCGTGGTGCTAGAGAGTGTTGCCGTAGAAGAAGATGCGTTGTATGTACGAAAAATGGCTGAAGACACGGTTTCGAACACGAACGGTCTGCCATCCAGCAACGGCGCGAGAGACGACTGCCCCTACCAACTGGGCTACGAGCGACCTTAAAAAGTACTTGCTTCGGTTCTCCTTGTATGCAATTAGCTCCCAGTATTAATGATGCATTTCTCACTCTTATAGTCGTTCTACGCTCTACGGTAATGAGAATACGATGAAAAATATGCATTTGCGTGGAATTTGATTTTGACTAAACATTTTGCGTGATACATATATATATTTATGGCGCTATTGGCACTCTCGTCCAATTCGCGCGGCTGAATCATCCCAAGAATCAATGAGAGCCAGGCGTTAAGCCACTAAAGCCGAGCTTGGAGAATCGGACCTCGGTCTGAAGAAAAAACAATCAATAACTCGGCCGCTAAACTAATAAGGTTCCTCCATAAATTACCATTAATTTAGTACTTCCTGTTTACCTAATCGGTCAAGTGGTTTCCGCATCGGCCGTGGGTGACACCGGTTGACATTCCCCGGAGTGGCGGCGCCGCCTCGACGCCGCCAAGGTCCTTCGGAGTCCTTTAAAACGCCGCTCCGGACGCTGCGGGTGCGATTATCCGGCTGGAAAGCGGTGGAAGCACAGTTCAGTGAATTTTCGAGTAGCGAGCGCGGTAAATAGGGGGCGAGCCGGTGGAGGGTGGGCGGAGAGGTATCTGCGAGAGCAAGGCTGATGCAGCCGGGAGGCGAGAACACGCGCCTCTGAACCCTGGGACAATGCGGCACGGGCTGGATTAATATGTTACGTCGCCGGGGAAATATTAAAACGGCGCACGAGCGCAACGGAAATCGGCGGGGAATCCCTTTGCCCTCACTTTTCGACGACCTAGTTTCGCGACGACTCACAGACATATTATTCCTGCTTCCGGGATTACCTGGTCGTCTAGCAGTCGTCGTCTCCGATCGTTTTCCTTCCTCGAGTCGTGGCACCCAAAGTATTAAAATTGGCTAAATACACTCAACTATGTTAACTATATTATTATATAATATTATATTATTATATAATATTATATTATTATATAAATATAACTATGTTATTGCATTTAAAAATATTAGGTTATTTCACTGACACAGCGGTTAAGTTTTGCTACTGATATTGTTGTTTCTGCAACAAAATAACGTGTCCAGAGGAATATCTTGAATGAATGTATATACTGCTATATTTATATCCTATTGTTTATTTGTTATACTTTATTCTTTATTAATGAACAGCCTATCTATATGTTACTCAGGAAGAGGTAACTTTCTATAAAAGTTTTCCATTCTGTATAGCCTTTGCAGACATTGTCTCTTACATACAATACAAAACACTGTACAACCTTCATTAAATGTAGATTAAATAGCTTGAAACCTGTCCCGCCAATACGTCAAACATGAAATAAAATCGCATGAAAAACAATCGAGTAGTTCATGAGTTATAAGGTAACCAAGGGAAGCGGTCTTTCTTTTATGTAAGTTAAAAAGAAAAGAAAACAGTTTGGAATATAAAGCAAAAAACCAGAAATAAGTTAAATAATCAAGAGAATTAAATTAAAAATTATATCTTTTCTGTTCGTTTAACTTGTCAAAGAAACCGCAGTAGTTTTAAGCCTTTCACATGCAAATGACTGGAATCACCGGGTGGGCCAAGTATTGCGGTTTCTTTGATAAGTTGAACGAACAGAAAATATATTTTTTATTTTAATTTTCACAATTGTTTGACTTATTTCTTATTTTTTGCTTTATTTTCCTAGCTGGACGTTTTAGTTTTCACGTTCGTACAGTGTTCCTGACTGATTGTAAGATATTATTTCGTCCTGTAAGACATTAAGTTTTTAAGCATGTTTAATAAGGATATTGAATTAAGCACAATATTTACATTGTATTTCGTTTTCAAATTCGTATCGTCTACTTGTTGGTAGAAGTGGGAGAATACAGTTTTGCTCAACACGATTATAAATTTGTGTACGGCATTTTGTAGAATACAGAACACATTTTATGAGACAAGTTCTTTTTTGGGGTATCAAACAAAACTACTTGACGCCTTTTTTAACATTTTTTGGAATAGAGATTTTTTTCCTCGATTTATTTTGTCTTGAGCCATTGGATTCAGAAAAATACAGAATGAAACACCAAAGTCATAAAATAATTCGTTGAGCTGGAACTTTTTTCAAAATGAAGGTGATAAGTGTTTTTATTGATCGAGAACCGCAATTGTTACGTATAAGCTTTCTCGGTTGTCCCGCGCTACTACTAGTTGGCGCGTGACTCCAGAGTCTTAGCAGGTAACAGAAATTCGAAGAACGAGAAGATCCATTTCGTCAACATACTACGAATTTAGCTCGCAACTATTTGCACAATGATTTGAGTGCATTCGCGGAACGTCAATTATGTCGATAACTATTCTACTGGAAAAGTCGAAAGTGGAAACCCATTTGGGATTAATGAAATTGCGATAATAGAAGACTGTACACATACTTATTGCAAATCGCTTGGAAAGACAGCTATGCGAAGCACTTATTTTGCTCGAAACAAATGATTGTGAAGTACGTCGAAAGAATTATAGTTATGCTATGTTATAGATTCTAGGGATTTTCTTACCCACTAAAAGACCGTTGGCAGCTTATCACATGCGCTAGAGAAGATTGCCAATCCAGTTAATGGATTCCTCGGTGGTCTACGCACTTGGCGAGTGAACTTTTTCAATAATTAGCGGAAAATTACCCTGCGCTTCGAGAATCTCTATGAAATCTATACTCTATACTCTACAAAGAATCGCTTTCCCCTTTATGATGCGATCGTACTCTAAATAAATTAGATTGGCTGAATATACAATATAATAACGTTGACATCGAGATAGTGATAGTTGCGAAACTGACGTCGACTCTGGTGGTTCACTCCTTTTCTGCTGGAGAATCGTCCTAATCTATCTACTGATACATACTACTGAAATCAATTCTCGTAGTTGAGACACAGATCGCGGTATCATCAGAGCGGTAGGTGCCATTATTTACTCCATTTTAAAAATGATTCCCACCAAGCGAGGTACAAACAAAGACTGTCTCGATTTTTCAGAAGAAACGAGCTTGCCTCGCTATTGGATGGAATTAAAGTCTCGGGCAGACGTGGCAACTGAATGATTCGCTCGCACAATGATCATTATCCTCCTAGTTTTACTATTTACCGTTCCAATTTCTCCAATAGACAATCAGTTGTCCATTGATGTGGAGAATTGGCAAGTTTTGGACAAGTTTTGGACTCAACATCTTTACTGAAACTGGAGTCCAAGATACAGCGGTGTTCATACCAAGATCAGACACTTGGACGACGAGCAATATTATACTCGACGACATCATTAAGATCACCATGAATAATCACATACCCATTACCTGCCTGATATCGTTCCATATGTTGCGGAGCTTGAATAAGTGGCGTATGAACTTCAACGCGCTATTGCTCTACCTTTACAAATCAGAGGACCTGTCGATTGCGAAAAAACAGCTACGCAACATAGCATACTTTCACCCTAAGGGGCTTCCGAAGGTGTTGCTCCTGGAGATCTTGTAGGACGGAAAGGCTGACTTCCACGAACTCTTGCAGTACTTATGGGCTGGGAAGAAGTACATGCTCGATGTCTCGGTATTGGAAGAGTCGAGATTAAATGGGAGCCTCACATTCTCCGTTCATCAGTACAATCCGTTTTCGGGGGAGTACACCCACCAGCCGTACTCGCCCTCTCTCGATTGGTACCCCAATAAACTGCTCAATCTCCACAAATATCCGATCTACATCAAAACGTTTTCGGCTTCGAATTACAGCGCATTGAACACTATTGCCGCAAGAAACATGCTACCCAACTACCAAAGCTATGACAACAGAACCCTCACGACTTTGAAAAGCATCATGAACTTCTCCCTGGTCTCGCATTCTAATCATCATGTTCCCATGTTCAGTATAGAGGAAGAAATCGGCTGGGAATTAGTGATACGCGGTGATATTGAGACAATTTTTAACAGGCTGCCTTTGCAACTTGTGAACCAGACACTTTGGAGCGAGAGCTCTACTTTCGAGCGCTGGTGCCCCGTGATGCCAGTGTTGTATTCGAGAATTCATTTCGAGTACCGTCGAAGAGTTGGAATTGTTCTTTTCCTTCTAATCATTTCGATTTTCCGGCTCGCCTCGACCATCTTGAGATTCGAATCCGGCGTATGGAGAATTCTTCACATCTTCGCAATGATCATCGCCTACTCTTTGCCCAATTTCAACATAGCAGCTAGCTCCGAAAGAATTTTGTTTGTATCGGTGTTCGTAGTGGCCATTGCATATTCCTCGGATTTTCACGCTGATCTCACAACAACCTATATTGGCGGACAAGAGGAAAGTCGGGTGGAAAATCTTCTGGATTTACTTCGCCACAATTTGACGCCGGTCTTTCCCAAGGAGTTCAAATCCGAGATCGAGGATAATGCTGAGGGAAATTTCAAGGAATTGGTGGGGAATGCTATCTTCTCGAGGAATATGCTCAGCTGCTTGAAGATAGGGGTGAAGCATAGGAACGTCTCTTGCTTCCTACGATCTAAAGTGGGGGGGCGTCAGGGATGAACATGTACACCTTGAAAAGGAAGACAATGTTAAATGAAAAGCTTTGTTATTTAGCGCCACCGAATGTCTACTACTTTCGGGAGGGCAGCCCATACCCAGAGCGTATAAGCGATATCCTACTGCGCGCACAGCAAGCTGGCTTAACGGGGGGATGGTCATCGTTGCCATCATCAGCGGAAATTTCGCGGCAGAACTGGACGAGATCGAGGAATAACTGGGAGGAAGATGAGAAGAATTCTAACGGAATGGGAGCAAACATGTTTATTGTCGCAGGCTGCGGATATGTTATTTCGATCTTGGCTTTCCTCACTGAGCTCCTTCTACATCGTTTATCCATAGCTGTACAAAATGTCGGAATAAGACGCTGGATGCTGCGCTTTGTTTTCAACATATTACCGTAGTAAAGACCGTGGCCAGGTAAGCATGTCTCCCAAAAAGACAATTTCTCCTCAATTTTTAGCGTTTTTTATCGAATGGTATTCGAGGAAAAAGATGGTATCTGAAAATACGTTAAGACATCATATCTCACGAACGGAATAAGCTAATGGGTTTGAAACAATACAAAAATGTAGAGATTTTCGAATGCAAGTAAAAAAATAGTCTGAATTTTTTGCATTATGCGAAAAAAAATGTTTTCGGTTGCATTAATTTTTTTCACTAACACCCTCGCTTTCTACAATTACCAAAATTCTATCCCGCTATCTTCAGACTGTCCCCCAACCACTCATTTTTTTCAAAAATACCAAAAATGTACGCCATGGTTAAAAAATTCATATTTACTTGCTTATGTACTTTCTTGAATATTATATGAAATAGTATTACATAACTTTTTTCCAGTCCCAGAACACATTTTTAATGAAAATACTCAAAATTATACACCATATTTTAAAAAATAATTATTGGTTTGCTTTTATTATTCACTTAAATATTGAACAAAATATTTAAATAAACTAATGCAAAACTCCAAATTGCATAAGGTTTAGAAGGTTTTAAGTTTAGTAATTGTATTTCATGTAATATTCAAGAAAGTAAATAAGGAAATAAATATTAATTTCTTTCACTATGTCGTACATTTTTTTAATTTTTTGGGGAAAATGAGATGTTAGGGACAGTCCAAAGGTAGCGGAATAAAATGTTGGTAATTGTATAAAGCGAGGGTGTTAGTGAAAAAAATGAATGCAATCAAAAACATTTTTTTGCCATTTATCTTTTAATGCAAAAAAATCAAACCATTTTTTCTCTACTTGCACTGAAAAATCTCTACATTTTCGTATTTTTCAAACCCTTTTGTTCATTCCGTTCGTGAGATATGATTTTTTAACGTATTTTCAGACACCATTTTTTTACTCGAATGCCGTTCGATAAAAAACGTTAAAAATTGGGGACAAATTGCCTTTTGGGGAGGCAAACATTCCCCTAATTTGTCGCCACAGAAGGCTCGGGGCAATTTTGCATGCTTACCCGGCTACGGCCTTTGGAGAATGAAACATGCCATCTGGATTTGGATTGGTATGTCTGCCGACCGAATAAATATTCTCCTTCCCGGTCTTTCCCGAAATCATTTATCCTGAGTGCATATCCACCGTAAAAGAGGGAAGAGGATGGAGATCCTGGGCCCGCAAATTTCTACAGATCTTTTTCGAGATCCTCGAAATAAAGGCCACAGTAGTCTGGTGGGCAGGGTATCAGCCACTAGCCAAAATTGCTTGCCTTACGAAAAAATATCCCTGACGACCCAGTAATGTCAGTACTGGCACCTCGGTATAGTGGTCACTACATATGTATATGCGAGTAGCGCATCTCGGCCCCTTCGAGCAGGGTCGTGGGTTCGGGCTTATTTTCTGTCTTCACAAAAAAGGGACTAAATACTAATAGCCAATTGGAGATGCCCCAAGTCAAGGTCCAAGTCTAGTAGGTCCGAATTATTCTACTATCCTTGTTTCTCGACGAAATCCGCGAACGATTGCGATAAATCCCGCCATGTACGAATAAGATCTTTGCTGGAGGCGAATCGATGCAAAGTCGTACGGTATGAATAATGTAGCGTGAGGGTAATAAGCGAGACAGAACGACGCAGCGTTGTTGATGTACTCACTCGGCACGAAACGTAAGTAATTGGATCAAACTATCATAATCCTATTAGACTCGAATTCCTTGGAATCGCTGCTTCCCGACGGACAACCTTTGTCGGGATATCTTTACTTTATTTGAGATTAGAGTATACAATCAGATAGGAAGGCTCTCCCGATTCCGAGAGATTCTAGGCACATTGAACAATACATATGTATACCGACGTTGGCAAGCACGGGTTAAGTTATTGACAAAATGAACGGCAATGGGGGTTGCTACCTATGCAATACAATCTTCGACAGTTTCGATGGTCAGACAGTATCGCGGCACATCATATCCCAATCACTAATCTTGGAAGCAGAGGTTCCAAAAAAGCAAAAAATCAAATATTTCATAGAGAGAGAGAGAGAAAGAGAAAGAGATAGACAGAGAGATAGAAAAAGAGACTGGCCTCTAAGGGTACTAAACTCTTCTGGTCTTACCACTGGCTGCTGGAGAGGTTTGGTAGTTAATATCTTCTAAACGACTAAACCGATTTGCTTGAAAGTTTTTGTTCTTTCTCAATATCTTTTCCATGC
Source organism: Crossocerus cetratus (assembly GCA_963675795.1). Taxonomy (NCBI): domain Eukaryota; kingdom Metazoa; phylum Arthropoda; class Insecta; order Hymenoptera; family Crabronidae; genus Crossocerus; species Crossocerus cetratus. The sequence continues at coordinate 12,596,005 of OY776671.1, forward strand.
TTTTACTAAATATGTCTTCATCCACAGTAACATATCATTTGACCATAAAAACCCATCTTCATTTAATAACAGAATTTTCATATTATTTAGTGGAATGTTCGGAATTTTTCAGGAGGTTTCAGACACATAATTACCAATTTTTTCACGAAATTTCAAGTTCTCCAGTTCCCCATATTTTGAAATATGTCCAATGATGCTAAGTAAAAACAAGTTAATGCGGATAATCCTTTATTTTGAGATTCCTTTTACATTAACATGAGCGGCGTTTGAATTAGCGGCGCTAGGTATTGATTCCCTCCACCGAGCTGCCTTCCCTCCACGAATTCAATTGCAACCCCTTGAATTAAAATTTGAATGAAAAAATGGACTTATACTCAATCGCCATACAAAAATACAAAAATAGAAAAGTGTGTTTATTATATTATGTTTATCAAACTTGAAAGCTCTTATGAAGGAATAAACACCGTGGCTGCGTAGTTCGCAAGTAATCGACTCTATCGGTTAATATCTACCTAAAACTTTCCAGCGTCTTCGTAGATTATATTGCAAATCATATACAGCGATCGTCTATAATCGGATCGCTGACATAATGGGATTGACGACCGAGAAAAGGCAATTAGTTTGTCAAATTGTTTATCGCAGTATTGCGAAGTGTTGCGAACGCTATAGTTCTTTTACCGCGAATTAATGTTCGTAGAAGTATTAGATTTTGCCTAAATATACCAAAAAAACAGTGGATCTAAGAAGATCTGAATAGAATGAGGGTATCCTAGGCAGTAGGGCAAAGCGAAGCGACCAATCAATCGGAGACGAGTGGCCAGAGGGCTAATTGTTCATCCCGGCAGGGACACTAATCCACTCTCAGCTCGCCGCCGGGATCCAGGAACACGTTGGCGTTCGGCTAATACGTCGCTCTCGGTGGCACAAGTACACAGAGACCACGAAGAGACTGAGAGAGAGAGAGAGAGAGAGAGAGAGAGAGGAGAGTGGCATGTAGGAGGCGGAGGTGGGAAAGTGCTCGGTCTCTGAGTAAAATAATCAATGAAGAGGCGAACGGGGCCAGGAGGGAGCGTACGAGGAGTACCAGTTGTATGCGCACACGTATATGTCGCCTCCTCCTCTATACAGTCGTACGCCCACACAGGTTATAGCATCAAGGCTTTTTAAGGGAAATCGTCACGACTCTATTTTATAGAAACGAAATTGGAATTTGTGGTTGAAACTTTTGGGTCGAACAGATTTTCTAGAATCGAAATGTTAATTTTCGCATTTGAAATTTCTGGTTGGGAACAATCAACATTTTCATTCGTGATTCTAATTCCTGGTTTGAACAAATATTGTAGAATCGAAATTAGAGTAAAGTGGAGTAGAATCTAACATAAAAAGTTATTTCTATTTTTGAATACTGAAATTGAACTATGGCGAATTTAAGTTATATAGTTCAAAAACTTTCGAAAGTTTTAATTGTACGTACTTTCAATTCTTCTACAGTTTTTAAAGATTACCCAACTCGAGTGGATTTGTGTTATTTCAACATTTCGTGCTTCGAAACTAAGATTCCATACAGAATTGCTGGTTAGAGGCCGTTGCTGTGTCTAATCGAGGAGATTTCGGCAATTTATGTCGCGAAATCAGAAAAGTGGTCGCCAGTACGATAGAATGACGACCTGTAGTCCACTAATTCTGTGCAAACACTCGGTTTTAATGCTAACATAGTCGAATTATGATGATTTCATAACAATTTATAAATCTTCGAAGAATCGAAATTGAATAATCTTGAAAATTTATCGATTTTTTTCAGTTTTAACCCTTGAAACCAACATATGTTTAAAAGAATTATGGAAAAAACCTGCGATTTGATTATCCTATAGGAATCCTATCTTCCAGAAGAGACTTTCGGACATCTAAATCTTACGTCCCCTTTTACCCATCATACATATTTGATTATCTTACAATCTCCGAACTCTAAATCAAGAAATGAAGGAAGTCACACATCATATTTCCATCCGAGCTATACATTAAGGCGGTATTTTGGTATAAATGGCAAAATTATTTTTAATGTGTGGCATTTAATTACTGAATTTAAACAACATTATTGGATAACAATCTTTTTCTACAATTGTATGCATCTTTCGACGATAAATACAAATTTTTGCGTAACTGAAAATCGTACTCCAAAAACGGGGCAAGTGCCAGCGAAAAAAGGCATGGCTAACATGATTCCGGATTCGTGGATCATTTAAACAAATAAAATACGGTGCCATTTCAATCCCTGAAGATGTGATTCACAATGGAGCGAAACTGAACAGTAAATAAACTGCGACATTTCGAATATTGTTTATTGATTTGTTCACCGTTTTTCTCATATTTTCGAATTAATAATAACATAAGGGAAATTAATTTTGAAATATTTCTGCTTCTGGCGGCAATCACATCTTTAGAGATTGAAATGGCACTTTATTCGACTTATTTAGATGAATCATCTATTCGAAATCATGTCAGCCAGGCGACTGCCTTTTTTTCTCTGGCTCATTGCCCGGTAAATGGAGTACGTTTCTCAGTTCCGCAAAAATGTGTACTTACCGTTGAATGATCAATATAAATGTTGAATAGCAGCAGGCACCCAATCATGTTATTCTAATCTAGCAATTAAAACCCAAACATTTTGAATAATTTTACAATCTAAGCCAGAATAGCCCCTTACGAATAATAAAAGGGATGCTTCGGAATACTGAATTACACCAATGCATCCATCTCATAGTGTAATGGCACTGTCTCGCCCCTGAATGTAGTTTCCTCGATTGCGCCGGCCGCCTTTTCTTCCGCTCGTCGTCGTCGTCGTTCCAGGTCGAGCGGCCCTTTTCTCCGGGCGTACAAAACGCACCTCGTTGATTTGAAAGCCAGCCAGACACACACGTGCGCTCCCACCCCCCGCCCTCGAATGCGCCGTCTCAGGAGCCCGCGAAATAATCAGCAGGCTGGAAGCACTCGGGTGTCTCCTTGCCTACGTTCGAGCGTTATAGGAGATCGCCAGACCACAGTATACACAGTAGGGACACTCCGTGTCGGCACCTTTGATCTCGATGTTCACGAAAATGGCGGCCGCAAACCGGTTTTTCGGCTACTTTGCCCGCTGGCGTATAGATGGCTGTAGCATCGATTCGTCGTTCGTTTCGCATACTGGGCGGCGCAAAAGTGAGGAGCCCCGACTCATTTCCTATTATTTCTTTACCGCCCTGTATAGCTGCTGTCCGTCGCTGGAGGAAGCTGGCGGCGGGCTCAGATAGTGGGGAATCGTGACGTACGCTCCGGGCATGTGTGCCTGCCGCTCATACGTGTGACAAGCGACAAAGTTACGGGCGCATCGCCGTCGTCCGCTGTCGGAAGACCGCGGCCACAGTATACAAATATACATACTGTGGTTTCGGAAGCCCGCAATATAAAGATTTGAATGATTGAATAAAATACAATTGATTGCAAATGCAAATAATTGAATCTAATTTAAGGAACATAGTAATGATATTGCTTTAAAACTTCAGTTCCGATTATAATTAAATATGAGAACGACAAATGGTTTGTGTACCATTTGTCTTGTAGAATCGTTGTAGTTTGAAACGGCTCTCACTGGTTTTCAGTAAAATGCACCAGCACCGAATAATTATCCCTGATTATTCATCGCAGGGCCCTAACCCGGCAGATAAATGTCTTTGAGGTATGATTACCTACGCTTAAAAGGCCGCAGTGGCGCCGTGGTAAGGTGTCTGGCCTGCCACTCGGTTTCCCCGTGTTCCATTCCCGGCTGTGGGAAAAAGTTTATTTTGCCTTCTCTCTTATTTTTTCATTTACGTGCTCCTTTAGACTCCAATAATTAGTGGCTCTGAAAAGGGCCGTTTGTTAAAATTATTTCGTAAAGATTTAAATTATAAGATTTCAAATTATAAAATAATTATAAAATTTATAAAAAATAAAATTAAGTAAAAAAATAAGAATTTAAACTATAAAAATTAACTGCCGGATTGGGGCCCAGAGATGATCAATCAAGGATAATTAATCGCGCAAGCCTAAAGTCATAAGAAAGCCTTCGATTCGAAAGACTAGCACGAGCAAGATGGTATATATCCATCCTTCTTCCTCGTATGACGTGCCGCACCGTTTCCACGCGCATGTGGTTGTGACTGCGAGGGAGCATATCTCCTTCTCTTTCTCTCCACGGACGCTCGAGTTGAGTAGGCGATCAGGGGAAGTGAACTCTGCTTGCTTCTCCTCGCCGCCTGCTCTACTCCTACCCGGCCAGCCAGCGCGTCACGCAGTGACTGCGAGGGAGCATATTTCCTTCTCTTTCCCTCCACAGACGCTCGAGTTGAGTAGGCGATCAGGGGAAGTGAACTCTTGCCTCTCCTCGCGGCCTGCTCTACTCCTACCCGGCCAGCCAGCGCCTCACGCTGTGACTGCGAGGGAAGCTATCTCCTTCTCACTCTCTCTTTAGACAGGCGATTCAGTTGTGAAGACACCCTGCGGTGGCGTGCATTTTTGAGCGATGTGGGGCGACCTTTACCGTTAGTTTGCCCATTAAACTTTGGCGGCGCGCAATCCGCGCCGTAACCTGTCACGTGGTACAAGTGTCCCTACTGTATTATACTGTGGCCAGACTGTGCGGTTACGCAGAGGGTAAAGAGTGTAGGTTTGAGAGGAGCGCAGATAGTTCGGCGGTGGCGGAGAGGTTATGTGGGCTAATCGTGTGGCGCAGAGTTGTAAGGCCGGGTCTGCTCTACTGAGACCTCAAGCTATTGGCCTTTGTTTATGTACACGCTCTTTCGAGCCAGCGAGCCGTGCGATTGACGCTACACCGAGCTCGTTATCTCTCACCCATTTTGCCAATTATCCCGCTCCCATTAGAATCGGATCACCAGACCGCTCGGCACTCGCTTCTGAAAAGACTCCCGCTTTCTTGAGAACGAATTGAAGCGCAACATACACATGCAGCCGGGTTAAATAATCGTCTTTCCAAACATAATTTTACTCGATAGTTTCGCTTAAAAATTGTAAAAAATAACGATGGTGCTAGCTATGATATTTGGTGTGGAGTGTCTTTCTAGACCCAGTGTTTTTCTAAAAGGTAAACACTGTAACTTCTACAATATTATACCGATTGGGCTGAACATTTTGGGGGAATCCTGTCAATACAATTATCTAACTGATGCTGAGTGGTTGTTTTCATTAATCGCATTAATTAATCGATAATGAAAAAGGTTTTTTACATTAAATATAATATACCATCTGTTACGACGACCGTACACGTGACGAATTCAAGTACCAATATCTTCGAAAGCAAATCAGATGTTTTTAATTTACGCTCGTTGCCAAAATTTGTTGCAATATAAAAATAGTTCTAACATTCACGAAAGACAGACATTTCTAAACCGAAAAATTTGTCCGAAATCAACGTTAAAAATTGATATAACAATCGCCACCAACGCAATAGGCGGTTTCAAGGGCGTATTTCTGATCGTATTCTGAAAATGGTAATACAGACGGAATAGGAACTTATCCAACTTATATGATTCGGTACGAAAAATAATAGAATAGTCCGACGAGTTGGTACCCAACTTCATGTCGGTAATGATAACACAGGAGGACTAGGAAGCAAAGCGACTCTGAGACCGCCTATTGAGTTCTCAGGTAACAGTTTTTCATGAGTTGATAACTGCGTGAAAGAAGAGATATTAAATGTGTTTGACCAGCCGGTTTGATCTAAAACTGACGGGAAACTAATCGTGCATGACCAGTACTGATCCATCGTGATGATCCACGGACCCATTAGTATCAGTAAAAGCAATAATCGGCAGCTCCCAGGGTGCGCTCGATCGCGACGGGCCCCGTGCGCTCGCATATCCGCTCGTAAAACGTCTCCCCGTACGTTCTTTTCTTCCGAGAAGGCGAGCGAGCGAGCCCTGAATATTCATGGGGCGAAAAGGTTGCATTTCAATCGGCAGAGCCGGGCGGAGATTGCGCTTCAGCGCACGTACGATCGTGCTTCGATCGCACTCGCCCGGAGTTTAATGTCCACGCCGCGCCATACGCATTCTGGCGACTCTACAATCCTGTCTACAATAATACAATGTACGACGCCGAGGAGTGGGGAGTGTGCGACTGCCAGGGTGAAAGCAGGTAAAAGCACAGACGCGTATGTACACGGTGATTCACTTGCCGTTTAATCGCTAATGGTGATATAAGCCGTTAAAAATATTATAATTACACGGTCTTTCCTAATTTTAATACAAAAAAGCCTTTACCAATTGTTTTCCGCGCAACGAGATTTATTTATAATGTCAAATCGTGCCAATAATGGAAATAATTGGAACTCGAATGTGAAAAAAGGCAACTGACTCACACTGCATACGGTGATTCACTTGCCTTTTAATCACTTTTGTCGGGTATAGCCTGCTGCGCGTGGGATAATTAAGGGGGAATTTTGTTGTCTAGTTTGTAAAATTATTACAAAAATGTTGGAGGTTTTATTACTAAATTAGAATAACATGATTCGGTGCTCATGTTCTTTTTTACATTTATATGCATCTTTCAACGAAAAGTACACATTTTTGCGGAGCTGAGCGACATTCATCAAAGGTGCGACAAACAGTCAAAGAAAATAAGCAGATGCACGACTGATATGATCCCGAATCCATGGTTTACCTGAAAAAAGCAAATAAGATGTCAATTGAATCCCTAAAGATATATTTCCCATTGGAGCCAGGATCAACATAGCAAATTAAGCAATAAAGAAACTGTGACATTTCGAATATTGTTTATTAATTTTTTTCACTGTTTTTGACATATTTCCGAATTAATCAAAATCACATTTTCAAAGATTGAAATGTCAATTTATTTGATTAAGCGATTGCTTTTTTCTCTAGCTTCTTTCTTTGCTCCGTCTTTGGAGTACTTTTCTCAGTACTTCAAAAATTTGTACTTATCGTTGAAGGGTACATATGAATGTAGAAAAAAGATTGGCATCCATCATGTTGTTGTAATTTAGCAAGTAAATCACAAGAATAGTGAATAATTTAACAATCCAAACCAGAATACCCTCTTAAACATTCTCTATAGTAATTATGATTATAGGTTATACATTACAATTCTCAGTTACCGCTGGTTCATTTGGTACACTTCTTGTTTACTCTTGCGTTTACAATAAAAATGAAGAAAAACAATATTACAGAAAAAGTGTTTGAACATTGTTATTGATTTGCTATTGGCGGAAAGAATGAATTAACTGTGTCGAGGGCATATTTTGAATGAATCCTTAGAGCCTGCAGAGGGTACACACTACCCTATACACTTCTATATTTATATGCTGTGTTGCTACTTCATATATTTATACTTCATTAATGTACAACAACGATATAATGTATAGCTTATTTTATTCAAGAAAAAGTAAACTTCGACATCGTGAAAGAATTTTTCAAATCCGTTCAGTCAGTTTACAGCCAACGCTTAATTATATTATGTTAGTATACATTAATATACAGTATTAGCATTACTATTCGCTATTAGTATTAGTTTTAGTATTGCTGCTATAATATTCAGGCCCGAAAGAAGGTTAGATCATCGGTATATAATTAAAATCTTCTCTTTTTCGCTAATTTTTTTTTTATAAAAGAAATTTACGTCTGGTTTTCTTACCTTATAAGTCGTTAACTAATGTATGGATTTCTATGCGGGTTTCTCCCTTGTCGAGCGTAATTCTCGACGAAGGTTTTAGACTATTTGTACTTATTATTATTATGAAACATTGTACTTATAAAGGTGCTGTATGAAGGGTCAAATTCACACTAGCACTAACCGGGCGATGCCGGTAACTAGTTAGAAGATAATGTGTGATTATCCTAAAGACAGCAGCGTACACCTGACACCGGTGATTAAAGGTAAGTGAGTCACCCTGTAGACGCGGGAAGCAACGCCAGCAGACTGGCAGTCTGCTTCCCTTTATCGACGATGGCGGTGTACACAACCTTGACTTATTTTGACCCAGCCCTCGCTCATCTCTGCCCTTTCAACCCTTTCCCCTCCCTTCGGCGCCCCGTCTGCTCTGGAAATAACTGGCGAGGCCCAGCGCGCTCCGCCGGCAACTCGGCCGGCCAACTGTTTATTAACGATAACTAATTGAAGCAGCCAATCGGGCCCAATTACAAGTACAAAAAGAGTGCTCGGTAGGATTGAATTACTCGGGCCGCTCTCCGCTGCCCGGTGCAATTGGTAGATTGTAGGGGGCGATCAATTGAGGCGGAGGCTTATGTCAGTGCGTGTCATTGCAGGATTAACGGCCGCGAGGGAGTTCGTCGCTCGACTCGCTGCGATTACCACCAACACCCGCGCTCTTCTCTCCGTTACACTTTAAACTCCGTGGAGAAGGCGCCATTGTTGCCTTTGAGCTACTACACAACTATGGTAAAGTAGCTATGGTAAAGAAAACACTTTTCTTAAGATTTTCTTTCAACTGTCACGTGTTAATCTTTACACGGTCTGTTGCAACTTCTGGCCAAATTTTGTAGGTGTTGATCGTCCCATTTTCGAGATAATCGACATTGAAATTGGCAACTTTTATACGTCCGGCATAACCAAAACCTGTCAGTCATTCAAAAAAGTATGGAAAGATATATATAATGAAAAAATGCGCTATGGTGACGACTGATAAAATTTGGACAGTGTTGTCGACACCTTGTAAAGATTATTATTGCAAGTTTAAAGAAATTGTTAAGAAGAGTGATTTTCTGCATCAACCAGATTGAGACTAGGAAGAATTTTGGTTGAAATCTGACAAAAGTCAGATACATGGACTGACTTTAATCGAGAAAATGTTGACATCTTGTATACATACAATAAGTTAATGACATATTCACTAATCTGTCTGTCATAATGGTATTCCTCTTTTTATTTTATTAAATATTCACAGGTTTCGTTAATTTCGAACGAGTAGGATAAAGTGTTAGTATATCAGAAATTACTCCAAAATACTCCAGCAGTAATTGAGGAGAGTAGAGAAATTGTTAAAAAGAAATGTAAACATTAAGTTGTTTTCTGGAAAGGTTAATTGACTCGAAGTATAATAATGTTCAATAGGGTTTAAATCTCGAAGGAAGGCGGGTAGTGCGCGACGCAGGCGCATCGCAGAAAAGAAGGGAAGGTGTTGGGAAGCGAAGTCCTGTCTTGGTACACTTGATAGCTGGCGGCATAGCGAGCGTGCCTCAAGCTTACCGAGCGTGGAGAGCAGCCACGTGTTTCTTCACCCAGAGGGTGTAGGTGTCCTCTCTTTGGCCGTGGAATGTGGGCGCACCAGTTTCGAGGGTCATTCAGCGAGGCCCCGCCGGATTCCCATTGCCGGCGTCTAATGCTCGCCTCTAGCCGGACAATGCGTCGGGACCAGTGCGAACGCTACTACGCTGCTGAGCTGCTTTATGTCCCGCCAGCATGTAATCGCAATCGCAACAGGATGTATGCTTACTCAGCGATGACTGGTCTCGAGCCGCTGCGACAATCGGGCGAGCCTTACCGAACCGGCCTATGGGAAACATTAATGGGAGAAGGAGCGCGTGATTCAACCCGGCGAGAGCGCAGCCAATTAATACGCTTCTCCGGGAAGAGGATCGCCGAGTGGTTTTATCTGCTGAGATAAGATCGCTGCCGAGTGAACGCCATGGACAATAAGTTGCGTCACCCCCTTTTCCGAGAGTACGAGGTGAAACTCACGGATATGTCTGTTCTCGGATTTATTAATTGGTGGAATCTAATATATTAATGCACAGAGACATACGGTGATTGTTTGGATATAAAGAAAAGCTCGCCTTCCAGCGGAACATATGCACCACCATACGACCTCGAAGACATGTACCAAAATCACACATCAATTCTTTAAACGCTTTGATTCACCAATCTAAGACTCTAAGTTAAAATAAGTATAATCAGGAGCTACGATTTTATTAACGACCAAAATTTCCGCACCGCTCAACAAGTTTGTTCATTTACCCCATAAATTATATTAAATTATGTTATTATTATAGTTACTCCTAGGAACGTACAGTCTATACACATACAATTAATTATTTATAATATCATATCAAATTTCTACCACAAATCAATTATTCTGTATTCTCTTCCACCATCAAGCAGCATATAACTCTTACGATCCTAATGTTTTGAGATAAATAAAGAAATCTACAGGGTCATTCATTTCCCTTTAATCGCCGGTACCAAGCATACGCAGGCTATGTGTTGGGTAATGATAAATTATGTAGTAATTCTAATTATTCACGGATATTTTCCAGCTGTTTTTGACATTGTGTGTAATCTATACAATATTTAGTTGTGTGCATATAATATAATGTATATGATACGATATAGATTATATTCTGATTAAAAGGCAAGTGTATCAACCTGTACATATGTGATTTTATCTTATACACACAATGCACCTAATACCATAAACATCACTGATATATATCAGTGATAAACGTACACATGTGATAACGGGCAAGCGATATCGGTGGTTAAAAGCCAAGTGAATGAGCCTGCACATGGCAGGACTGGTATCTCTACTTTGTTGCCGAATACTCGTCGTGTCGCTTTTCATTGAACATCGCTGATTCGGAGGAATGAGGTGTGCTGGTACCTGTCCCAGCGATTCGAAGTCCCGCGGGCGTCTTGGGCTCGCCATGAGTGGAAAGGAAAGACGCCGGATGCAGGAGGAGGAGAGGCGCGAGGGACGCCATTATCTTATCTCGAACCATTTCCTGTCAACCTGGGGCCGCCTTTCGTGGTAATCGCGCCTCCGACACAGCTCTCCTCCACACCCTCGCGCGCACCATTTACAAGTTTGCTGCGCCCGCCAGGCACCCACACATCCACGCGCTCGCTCCTCTACGGCAATGGCCAGCGAAGTGCGTGCACTAATGCGCGCCCGAGTGCCAGCGAGTATTACTTCCGGTGCATGCCCTCCGCCTCCGTGTGCGAGAGATCCTGCCCGATGCATTGGCGTAAGTTTCGGGCCAGATTTACATCTGCCGGTGTTTATAGGGAATGCTCGAAAATGCTTCTTCGGAGGGTGCTAGTTTTAAGGTTATTGTTGCGTCCAATAATTTGAAGCATTGATTGGTATTTGTAATCAGTATTACTCAACCGTTCGTGAATTGGAAACATCTATTGATTGGCAACTGTGCCTTTTGCATGTGTTTCGCATGGAATAACATATTCAATAATTATTCAGCGCTTTGTTAAGGTAGTTCGCGCATTAAATAGTTTTCAAAATTAAAAATAACGTCAATTAAAAATTATGTCTGCTGTTCAAAATGCCCGGAAAGTAAAAACGGCACAATTTTAATCATTTTAGATGGTGTTGAAATTTAAATAAAATTTTTGAGATAGTGAGATATAAATAAAAAGAAATACAGGCTTATAGGCGCGTGTGATATAAATATTAGGAAAAATAACTACAATTATTGGCCGTTTTTCAAAAGAGATACAATCCTGGAACAGAGGTGTTATTTATTAATAGAATACGGTAAATTACTATTTGTATATAAGCTGTATATGGTACCAATGATACAATGTAACATAATTAATCTTGCATATCAACAACCTTTTGGAGATGGCGTATGCCTTGATTGGTGAAACAATCGTAATCCTACAATTACACCTATATTATGACTAGATCGTGGATGTTTATGGAAACTCATATTTTATAGGAACTAAATAGATTACGGGACCTGGGCAAAAATTTTTATTGTCCCTAGAAAATATAAAAAATATAATTTTTGTTTTGTATATTTTGCGTAATTCATTCAAACGACTTGTTCCCTACACATCCGATATCGTAAATTAGTCGGTTGGAGTCTTGAAAGAATTGGTCAATTAGGGGAAGTCTACTTTACAAGCTCCGTCAGATTTTCGTGCCATCTGGCTTCTTCGGTCTCATATTACCGAAGACAAGGATGAAACCAGCGGGCGGTACGCCAGTGGATCGGACGTTACATCTGGCAGGCACCGTGAACCCGATAATTGGTTTCTCCGTCCGGTAGCCCGTAGGATCCCATACGCAAATACGCAGAGAGCGGCTCTCCTGCATTCGGAGAAACTGCACGCAACCGAGCGCCGGAGGAAGAGGCGCCGAAACGATCGGCTCACTTCCTGCGGATGTTTCCTTTAGGATCACCACCACCAGCCCCTCTCTCACTCCGCGTCTAGCCGCTTCGCAGAACTGCACGAACGTGCCCGAGCATCCCACCGGAAATGGCCGAGAGCTCTATGCACTGTTATCCAATAGGATAGACGCGAGGCTAGCGTGGCTCGCGGCTCAACGAACTAGAGTTAATGAGACCTGTGCAAATGAGAGAGTTTAATCTTTCGAATTCAAGAAGCGCGGGACTATAACGATTGCAGTGATATCATCCGCCAAGTCAATGCTCTTAAGGATCCCTCGTAGCTACTGTAACTCTCGAAGTGGAGAGTAGGTATGAGTATGAGATGAGTATGAGATGATGTATGAGATGATGTATAAGATGATGTATGAGATACTGGACGAGTATGAGAGAGTGGTATGGATTCAAAAATGTATGAACCTATGCTAATAAATGCATAACCGGACGACTTTTATAACATTTACTCTGGAATGTTCTAAATGTTATTTTGTTGAGGTTCTACACACGTGTACAGAGTGATTCACTTGTAGTAGTTTTATGATTCAATAAAAACATTTTCAAACCAAAAATCCGAATCACGGCCTAAAATTTTGGTTACGTTTTTGTTTACTATTGAACCATAAAACTACGGGGTCACGGCCGCCAATACTGACATGCCTGACTAAAAGGCAAGTGAATCACTCTGTATCAAATGTATTTATAAAACTTCTACCAATTCTTAACCTCCGAAATACAGGTATAATGGAAAAGAAAACTAATTACCAAGTTAAGAGGCTAAGAGGTAGCTGTTTCGCATAATGTTTAAGCATATTTCGCATAATATTTTCACTTCAAAATTAGAAATAACTCATCTAGCCTATTCTTTTTGTTCAAAACTTTTAGCTACATGCCTAGATTCATCCGTGCCACATAATACCGATACAGTCGTATAGAAGTAAAGCGTCAAGAAAATTTCTAAAAATAGTATAACCATAAGTGTTTAGATAGTAGAAGCGTCAAATAACATTATTCGGATAAAGGAGGTTATACTTATAATGTGGTGTGAGTGCCGCGGTAATGGTGACAAGGTTGCAACTTCCGCTTCATGCTAAAACAACATGTTTTCCAGGAGTATATCCCTTTCCATAAAACAGTCGATAAAGCTCAAGATTTTTCGCAATATTCATACCACACTCACCTATAAGCCTCTAACATTTTATCTATTTCTTACAATCCATTTTTATACTAAAATTAAAACTGTGCCATTTACCCTTGCATAAGAAAGCGTTGCAAAAAGCAAAGTTTTTCATTGAAGGTATCTGCCTTCGTAGACGGTCAACCGAGCTCAACACTTTATCAATAGTTGGGTAAAGTATAGAAAGTATAAATATAAAGTCCCCTTTAAAAGTTACAGCCAAATCTTAAGGAAACGATTTAGCGCCGCAACTACCGTGAAAGTGGGACATTGCGTGTGCGTGCTGTGTATGAATTAGGAAGACTGAGAGTGGTCGCCCGGGCACTTTGGCGGTGTGCGCTGTCGTTGGAGCGGCGCGAGATATCTGAGGCAGCGCACATGGTGTGTGTCGTCGAGAGGCAGCCAGCGCTCGTTGGGCATGGTCAGTGCCACACACACCGAGCCCCTCGAGGAACTGGCCTGCTCGCCACCGCACTCTACCCTGGGAACACTGCTGATTTTTATAGGGGCCGATGACTCCCGCACTATAGTAAAGCCGCTGAAAGAATCTGATTGGCGAGGCGGCCTGCTAGCGACTGTATTGGCGAGGCCAAAAACTCATCCCGTCTCTTTTCTTCTAGACTGACATGTATTTGCAGAGAAAGCAAATGTCATGGCAACTATATCTCAATATTTCTAAACAATATTAAACAATAATAATCAATGTTATTTATAATGTTAATAATATTTGATTTGCTAAAAAGTCATTGCTTTTTTCCAATACATACACATGTATACTAAACGCAAAAAAGCAATGACTCTTTGGTCAACTCAACATTATTTAATAATAATATAATATCAAGAATGGTCATTTGTCGAAACAACCATTGCAATTTTTCCCAATAGATGGACATTTACACAAAGAAAAATATACAATAACTTTCTGTCCAACCCACTAACCTCCCGATTTTTTCTCTGATCGCACAATCTCACTAAAAACTTGAGATCTTTTCTTACAACTGAATCTCACGCTGCTTCCAGCAGTTGGTTGTTTTTTCAAATTCTGTTTTTTCGGATTCTTCGCCGGTCGGACCATAACCCCCGATTCCCCCTGCGGAACGAGGATGTTCGGTAAGCGTGCGCCTAGGACCAGTAACTGCAAATGTAAACCGTCTAATTCTCATTGGCGAAGGCGCGTCACTCTTTCCCGGCGCGTAGAGTAGGACTTTCGCCCCATTGAGTCGTAACGATCGGCGCTGGAAAGGAGGAAAGTTGGATTGAATGGGGAGTTACGCTCGCCCGAGCCGATCCATAATGCCAGTCGTGGGAGAATGGTGAATCGTGATTAAGTAACACACGTCCGCACGGAGCCAGGTGAACACGCATAGGTCGGCTCGGACGTCCCACTGCATCACGAAATACGTAATGCTCGCTGGTATTATTAAGTGTGAGCACCTGTTAAGGTCATCAACAGGTATCACTTACGTCAGGCAGCGCTACTGGCTTACCCACGGTGGTCCACCTGACGCAACCTGACCAGCTAGGGCCCCTTTATTTTTACGCCAATTTGCCAGTGCGCCATCGGATAATCTTATAAAAATACACCATTGTTGACGTTGACGGCGAAACTCCATGCGCCAGGGCGCAATACGTAAACGCTTTTAATCTATATATACTAATATATAAAAAGGTAGGTTGTTTATTTTTACGTAAGAGCTAATCTTCGAAATCAATCAACAGATTTGAAAAATTCTTTTGTGTTACTTAGAAGGTTACTTCTCCCTAAGTTAAATAGGTTAACATTATATCCACCACATCAACATTATTAATGATGAATAACAAGTACTGTAAAGACTGATTAGCAAATACTGTAAACATTCGTTCAAGATATTTCCTCAACATAGTAAGTCCCAGTAGACCAATAACAATGTTCAAACAGTTTTTCTGCAACTCTGTTTTTTTGTCAATCGCAAAAGCATACAAGAAACTGACTAAATTGTATGCTCAATAAACAAATTATAAACACACAAGATATTTCCTGGGTCACGTGAGTTCTTGCACGACCAACTTCTCAGTGATGGTAATCTAGTCTGAACTAGATTATACAATTATTCATCATTTTTGAGATTTAATTGCTAAATCAGAACAACATTTTTGGGTGAAAAAGGTTTTCTATATTTATATGTATTTTTCAATGATAAATACACTCTTGCGAAATTGAGAAATTAACTCCAAAGGCGCGACAAAGAGCCAGAGAAAAAAGCAGTCGCATGACTGACATGGTTTCGGATGCATATGGTTCATCTAAAAAAATCAAATAATGTGCCGTTTTAATCCCTGAAGATGTGATTACCGTCGGAAAAAGGAATATTTCAAAATTCATTTACTTTATATTTTTATTAATTCTGAAATATGTGAAAAACAGTGGAAAAATCGATAAACAATATTTTAAATGTCACAGTTTATTGATCGTTCAATTTTTTCTATTGAAAATAGTTACAGTGGAAATGACATTTTCAGAGATTGAAATGGCACCTTATTTGATTTTTGTACTTTTTTTCTCTGGCCCTTTGTCCCGTCTTTGCAGTATGTTGATCTAATTCAGCAATGAATACCCCAAAATTTGTAATAATTCTACAATCTACAGCGGAACACCCCGTTAATTTTCAAAACTAAATCCATTGTCAGCTAATAAAGCTAGTATCAGGGAAACATGGCATATACTCCGCGAACATTAACTCCTGCATTCATAATTTGGCCCGAGCAAAGCTCCCAATGCCGCACGCTATCAAACTCCGACTTTCGCGTGCTTGCTGATCGAACCCAGTCATATCTGTTTACCGCAAACTTTGACTCACTCGCGCGCCGCATGCAGCTCGAGGCACACTTCTCCCCCGTCGGAAATTTCCGCTTACTAGTAGCGTAGTAGTAGAGAGGAGAGTGCGACGCGGTGCGCTAAGTGGCTGCTAATTGCGGCTGGATACGTAGGTGATACCTACGCCTCGCACGCGCGCGCGCCCGCTCAGAGGGCGGAATTGGCATTGACGTGTAAACTGTAACGAGCCGCTGGTAGTACACTCGTCCACCCACTTGGCGGCAAAGCGCACTGGGGAATAAGTATAACCAGAGATGAGAAAGCTCGGTCGGTAGGCAGGGCGGCGAAGGGCTCGCTTAAAGGTCAGCTGATGTAGGTAGCGTTACACATACTTACAGGGCGTTTCACTTTTGTGAAACGATGTTCACTGTTGTTTGTAAGATAATTATAGGTTATCTAGCAAATTTAAATCTACACTAATCTTTCCAACCTTTCCACTGCATCTTATACATTTAACATTACATTGTGTTGCATAATGCATTTAATATAATATAGCGGAATAATCTCCCCATTCTATGCATATATTATTAAATGATTAAAGCTTGCACACGCATATCATTAGGAAGGGTCATTCACTTGCATTTTAATCACGTTTCTCAGGTATGCACTGCTGTATGTAGAATAACTATACATTATTTATTAACAATAATGTATAGTTAGATGATTAAATGTCCTACATAATTGTTCAGAGTAATTCATTTGCCTTCAAATTACCACTGTCAACGTATGCATACGTTGCTGCATAACTAAAATGAGTAGTTCATTTATATTTATCATACACGCAGTGGCGTATACCCGACCAAAGTGATTAAAAGGCAGGTGAACCGCCCTGTATATGATTTTCCACAAGGCAACGTATCCTTACATGGAAGTATCCGGGATTCCTGAACTCCCAATAAGGAAAGGGTAATCTGAAATAGAAAGGGGGCCGATCGGCCTTTCCACCTACTAAACTTAGAGCACCGACAATGGTCGGATCTAGGAATCGATCTAATTATAGGTAGCTCCAAGTGTCAGCCCTATTCCGGGTATCGAATGCCTGCCATTATCGCGGCAGACGAGCCCGTCTTATCACACTCCCACGCTCGCCCCCGCCATCGGGGACCGAATCGAAATTCGTTCGTCTGGGCGGGCGCGAGAGCACATAACCACGCGCCGCGGGAGAAAGCGAGAAGGAGCGAGAGTGGCCATTGGAGAAAGTGAGGGAGCGCCGCCACCTAGTGAGATTCCGTCTCGTTCTCCCAGCGGCGTACACCCACGCCACTCTCTAGCTCAGCTCTCCGTCTTTCTCCTTGGAGCGGCCTGGCGTGGCAGGGGTCGCGCGATAAAGTGGCCCTGCGCGCCGATCGAACGTGAAAATCTTCAACGACAGCCAGCGGCCCAAATGAATGGAATGCCAACCCACGCCTCGGCGAGCCTCTCTTTCTTCCTCCCGGTGGCTTTCTCCCTCTCTCACTCCGGCGTGACAGTGGCTGTGATGGCTGCGCGCGGCTCCAGCCTTCACCTACACCCGCACCGGCCAGCCTCAGGAACGTAGCTCGGCTTCATGCCACACTGGCCCGCAGGATATCGGACTTTTACATTATGCGCTTCATTCATCGCACCCCCTCTAATCGCCCTACCCTTTCACGCTATCAGCGCTGACCTCGCTCATTGCTAATCATTGACTTTCTTCTCGTCTCGGTGGTTAATGATACTGGGAACGCAGCGCGAGTGCTCCTGGAAAATGGAATCTTTCCGAGCCCGAAGATTGTTGGAGAAATGGAGCAGAGAATAGTCCGCGGGCGAAGGGTTAGCGGGGTGGGGTGGGGGGGAGCACTCGAGTCAGGCTATCTTATCGGTTGAGGAAGTCTCGGGCTCCATTGAGAGAAGCACGGCCCAGTACCGTGCGCGGTATCTCGCCGCGTTGACTGAAAATCGGATTACCTTATCTGGCCTGATCCGATCGAGCAACCTCCCTATCTACTCCGATAGTACTACCGCCGCGCCGTGCGGCGAGCGCGGCCGATTCTACTTGGCTGAATGGAGCCCGTATAGGACGAGGCCGATTGACGAATGGAATATCGACTGGCTAGTTCCTTCGGGCGACATTAGCAGTCAGGCCGCGCCTGGCAGGAGCAGCACGTGCAGCCGAGTGTGCGTGCACACAATGTCGAGAGAGGCCACCAGCCCTTTCTTGCTTTTAAAGCTCCCTCCAGACTGAAGCACCCGATCGCTCGCCCAACCTTCCAATTAAAAACGTTCCGATACTCCTTTGCCCACTCGAATCCAGGCGGATGTAGAGTCGGACCTAATTGTTTTAAAGGTTAGCTTAAGCGAAACTGGGAAAAGTAATCAGGAGATAATCAATGAACCAGAATAGCTAGCCAATGCGCTTTGGATTAACAAGAGCGAGTTAGTGGAATGTAAACGGGGGAGGATTGGTCGAGGAGATTGGGTCAGCGCGCGCGCGCTCGCGCGCCTAGGTCAAGGTGTCTGGAGGCAGCTTAACGAAAAGTACGCCCACGCACACGTGAGAGATATCATGAGAGTGTGGTGTAGTGGGCGAGGAGTTCTCTCTCCCACACAGAGCCATAGAGAGCCGCAGCGCGAGCAGCGCGAGAGGGGAGGAGCGAGGGGGAGAGTCCGGGAGCAGCGAGTCGATCGGTCGGTGGAGTAGCGACCCCCGCGACCCATCTACCCACGCCTTGTTAATGAAAACATCTTTTGTCAATGAACTGACGTCAGCGCGCGCGGCGATTGGCCGAGGCCGAGGGGCCACGTGACCCGGAGCCAATGGCAGGGCGCGAAGCCTCCCGACAATCGGCGGGGAGCGTGCGAGCGCCATTTGCCCATTCTCGACGGAAGGACGCTCGAGGTAAGGTGTGGCTTGGGGCACCTTCGGCCGCTTCGAGCGCTACTGCACCGACTGGAGCGAGAAAGAGGAGAGCAGCGGTCCTGCTGGAAGTGCGAGTGAGAGGGCGAAAGGAAGCGAGAGAGAACTCTCTCGGATCCGCGCGACGAGGTACGCTCGAGCGCGGCCGGATCGGACGCGCGCGGCGCGCGTTCGGCCGTCAGTGTCTGGCGAGCGAGAGAGGCGAGAGCACTCGGCCCGAGAGAAAAAGGAGAGCAGGAAGTCACTATGGCAACGGTGGCAAGACGCTGGAGCGAGGGATGCTGCGAGGAGTGAACGAAAGCCGCCCGCGATACAACCTGTGCGTAACGGACCTCTCCTCGCGCGCCCAGTGAAAGATCCATTGAGGAGAGCAGTCGGAAGCGCGCGGCGGAGATTGAAGCGCAGAGAGAGAGAGAGAGAGAGTCGAGTCGTCCCAGTGGCTCGGTGACCGGTCCAGGCGGGCAGCATCCAATCCCGAGCATCATCGAGGACGGGAGCCAGGAGCGCTCGCATCGCGAGGCACCGAGCGACGGCTAAAGCGGCGACGGCGGCGGCGGCGAAGCGGGAACCTCTAGAGGAGAAGAGACGACCAACCACGGCGGCGAGATACAACCACGACGACGACGACGCCGGGGAAAAGACTGGAGGATGATGCGAGCGCTATCGGCGCCCGCTCCCCTGGCATCCGGCAGCAGCTCGCCGAGCGAGGACACGGACCGCTCGGGTTAAAAGAGCGGCTGCTCTCGCCGGGCTATCGTTGTCGTCCCCGTGGGAAGAGCTCGGTGCCCGGAACATGCTGGCCTCTCGAGCGGCCGCCCGGAGCAGCCGACGGCCGCGGCGTTAATTGAACGTGTCGTCTTAATTTACGAGAGGATCAATAATCGGGACGAGCTGGCTGCGGCGGCTGTGGCAGCGGCGGCGACGGCGGCGGTGCTGGTGCCGGAGGAGGAGGAGGAGGTGGCCAATAGCCAGGAGTAGAGAGGAAGGAGAGAGCGGCTGAGAGTGAGAGTGGCCGACATAGTCCCCAGTGAGCCTCCGCGAGGGAGAGAGCGAGACGGAGCGAGGCACATTCAAGTGTTGCAGGAAGCGATGGCAACACGTGAGAAATGCTCGAATGGATGCGTCGGCCTGCCGATCCCTCGAGTACTCAGCAACAGGATCGCCCGAGTCGTTGCTCACTCCGGTTCTCACTGCTGATTCTCCCGTCGCTCCCTCCGCATCGCAGTATATATGCACCAGCCCGCCTATAGATATCGTACGTGCACACTCTGCTCTGCCCTCTCTCTCTCTCTCGCTCTCGCCCGCACACACGCTCCCCACGCAACTTCAAGTGCCATTTCTTCATATCGAGTTAATGTTGATAGTAGCGGCGGCACTCGCTGGCCACAGGCCGAGTCCGGCGGCCCTCGGTGCTACGTGTCCACGTACGCGGGCTTGTTGATGAATGTATGGTGCGCAGGCAATAAGCAGCTAGGGGATGACTCCTGGTGAGGATCAGGGGGAAGCGACCAATCGACTGTTACTGATTGCACTTCAACCCACCACTCACTCCAGAGAGAGAGAGACTAGAGGCACCTGGGAGAGGTGATCCGAGAGCTGGGGAGAAGACACCCTCGTACAAGTGCCATAGCATGACTGGTGTCTGGGGAGACACTTATCTTCTTAGAATATTCCGCCTAGAGTACAATGAATCCGTCTGACTCGCTCTGAGAGAGCGTGCTGCTCGAGAGCTGCGGGGATTCAAGCCAGTCGGAGGCAGTTCAGCTGGTAGATGCTGGTGTTCTAGAGGGTAGAAACAAGTTGGAGACCAAAGAATTCCAAGAGAAGTAGAATGCCAGGCGGCAACATGATGGAGGAGGATCTTATTAGTCCGGAGTGGCTGTTCAGGGAGCTCAGGACCCAGGGCAGCCCCGGCAAGCTCCTCATCCTCGACTGCAGAGCTCACACCGACTTCATGGAGGCTCACATCAGGGGCTCGGTGCCCCTGGCCATACCAAGTATCATGCTCAGGAGATTAGCCGCGGGCAAGGTGGATCTACTCTCAACAATCAGGTGCTTGGACCTCAGAAACCGTGTGGAAGTGTTCTTGTGCGGAGACGAGCACAGTAGGGGGACATTTGTATTGATCGGTGACTCCTCCGACCCTGCGGGACATCAGGGCGAGACCATTCAGGTCCTGAGCAGGAGACTCAGGAACAGTGGTGGCAGTGTTGCTATTCTAATGGGTGAGCATTCCTACTCTTTTCACATTGGTCGATCAAAGTTTTCTAACTGGAAGGATCTGCGATGTTTCCTGTGTTACTTCCCGTGTGAGAGTACGAATTGGTGTTTTGTCTTGCAGGTGGCTTCGCAGCATTCAGGGACAGATACCCTGAATGGTGTGAGGGTTGTCAGAGCAGTGGTGATGGTCCTCCGGGACAGGACTCGAACGAAGGTGAATTAATGGGCCTTAGATCCCTCCGAATATCCACCCCACCGACGAGATCGTATTCAGACTCAGATAGTGATAGTACATGTGATTCTGTTGGTCAGTATCATTCATCAGTCATTAATCTCCTTAAATGAACCAGCCACCATTAAAGTGACGATCCGACTCACGGAGCAATCTCTGATCTTTCTGACACGCACAGGTCCTGAGGAGGACAAAGACTTTCCCGTGGAGATTCTGCCGCACCTCTACCTGGGCAACGCGGCGAATAGCGTGGACCAGGAGGCACTGGCTCGCCATCGAATCCAGTACATACTCAACGTAACCCCCGATTTGCCAAATGTATTTGAAAGCGCTGGTTCGATAAAATACATGCAAATACCGATAAGCGACCACTGGAGCCAGAATTTAGCTAGTTTCTTCCCGCAAGCAATTCAATTTATCGGTAAGCAAGTCTCTCTTGACTCTCGTCGATTGCCCAACCGGCTGCTTTCGACGATTGCAGTGTTTTTTGAGCAGGGCTACCTTTCTTAAACAGGATTTCCTGTTTAAGGAGGCTGGCCGAGCCGCCGCCTCGTGAAAGGGGCATTCTTATAAATAGATTCGTCTAAATAGAAACTTTCCCACGTGCGCGCCATGCCGCGTTCGCGCCCGCTAGACAATTAAACAACGGACGTCCGGTTGGGCTCGAGCCTGCTAGAGCTGAGAGTGAAACGGGTGGTGATTATTGATGGGCAATCGTCGGGAATCCGCGAGTTAGAGTTTCTGCGTAAGGTGACTTATGTGACTGGTTTTTGCTTTTCCAGAGGAGGCACGGAGCTCAGACAAAGGAGTGCTGGTTCACTGCTTGGCTGGGGTATCCCGCTCCGTCACTATCACCGTAGCCTACTTAATGCACAAGTGTAGCCTGAGCATGAACGACGCTTTCAACCTGGTGCGTAGCCGAAAGTCGAACATCGCGCCCAACTTCCACTTCATGCAGCAGCTGCACAGCTTCGAGAAGGAGCTGCGCGACCGGAGCGGCGGCCGGAGCAGCGCGAAGGCGAGCGATCAGAAGTGCATCGGCGCTTGTCGTTCGGGCGGGCCCTGCAACTGCCCGGCGCCGAGTTTTCTCAGTCCGATCGACCTGGGCCTCAGCCCGGACTCTGGCATCGAGTTCGACCGGTGGACCGCGAGTACGCCAGCCGAATGAGACGGGCCCGGAGGGACCCAATACAAATTTTAGGTCCCTCCTCGCTCGAAACACTAGTGCAAACGAACCGGAGAGTTCGCATGCCCCGCAACGAAGGGCGGGGCAGGCGGCGAGCGCGGAGACACTCGTCAAAGACTAATTCCTCTTTCGCCATTCGACGGAATCCTCATCCTCGCATCTCCGCTTTACTAGGAGGCCACCAGGGTTTTGCTGGCCGTGCCAGTCTCGTCCTCGGACGCTCGACTACTCGGCGACGGCCCTTGCGATTCCGAGCTCGGATCGACTGGCGAAAGTATTTTCTATCGTGCTAGTACACACTTGCGACACTATGCTTCCAAGTTTTTTCTATCGTATTACGCGATACACCGTTGAATTTCTCCTGTTTATCCGGCGGGGCTCGTCTATTCAATGCAGAACTCTTCTTTCCCACTCCCTCCCTCCCCCACCCCCCGGAAGC
The DNA here is from genome assembly GCA_963675795.1 of Crossocerus cetratus. NCBI lineage: Eukaryota > Metazoa > Arthropoda > Insecta > Hymenoptera > Crabronidae > Crossocerus > Crossocerus cetratus. Next base: position 12,619,176 of record OY776671.1, read on the forward strand.
AAGGCCCCTTCAATTATCGAGGCTGTGCTCGCGCATTACGGCGCGAGGTGGATTCTTCCCACGCGGGGGATAACAAGTGTCTCAACCTGGCAATCACGAGTAGTTGGAGTAAAAGCCGAGAGTCAAATCACTGCTTAGTATGCTAAGAACCTTTCGAGATGTGTTCCGAGGTATAAAAATGTGTCGCGACGGTTTCTCGTACTCTCTCGGCAGAGTTAGAATATGCGAAAGCGCTAAACAGACACAAACATACACACACACACGCACGCACGCGCGATGGATACTCGCCGGAAGAGGAAGAACAGGACTCAAATGTAATTTTCGACATAGTTTTTCAATTTCACATCCGCGAATACAGACACACGTACACGCGCGCACACTCAAGTGACTTATCTCTCACTCTGAAACCAAGGAAAAAGGGTACTTTGCATTCTCACATATGCTGTCGCCGTTCGTCGACGATATGACCTTAACAATCGAGCGGTTACGAACGAATTACTGTTATAGAGAACGGATCCGCGGATCCCGTGCATTTTCTATAGGGCATTCCGAGTTATCTCTGTATCTAATTCTCAAATCCCCCCCAAGTATTCGTGGCCCACTGTATCTTTCTGTTCCAAAGTCAGTGGAGGGAACGCGGTGGCAGAGACAGCGATTACCTGACGATATTACTATACCGAGTAGTGGAAATCTTGAAGACAATGGTTCCTGGGTGCTCGCGCGCCGTGGTACACCGTGAAAGTGCACACCACTTCCTAGGGGGTTTGCTCAAACGTTCAGGCCGGAAGCTTAGATTTCAAACTTTCGCTAGAAACTCGTAAGGTCGCCTTGGTTCTTTTTTCAACGGGGGGCACGGCGCCGGTGTGCCGGGACCTTTTTCCAAATTTTATATTACACTTAGAGTGTCGAGTGCGCCGGTGTACCGCGACGCCCAGTGCAGCAACTCTGCACGGATTGGTCATCCGTAGACTTTTTATAGGAATTTTCTACACCCCGAGGCATGCGGCAGCTCCCCTTCTGCGTGCTGTTCCTCCGTCTATACCTGGCTCACACACAGACACACCCCGCTCGTCTCACTCTGCGAAACGAAAGACCGTGCGAAAAATTGCGAATTACTCTTGCCCTCTTCGAAAGTCCTTCGGAAGTCCCTAATTTACGGGAAAGAAAGAGCGAGCTAGAGAGAGAGAGAGAGAGAGAGAGAGAGAGAGCAGGTGAAAAAAGTAATCAGCACTGTTTCTATTATCTCACAGATCTCAGAAGTATATATTTAAAATTATTTTTGTAACACGAGGAGGAGGAGCGTGCGTACGTCGCACGCGGTGGCGACGACGAGGAGGAGGCGAGAAAAAAAGAAGAAACGGACACGCGAAAAAAGTAAACCGCGCGCGCGCATTTCCACATTCCCATTAATAATACTAGAATATACGATGCCACCGATGGCCTGATCGACGATGATATGAACTTATATAAAAAGCTATATCTTTCGTGTACTATATGTAATTGTTCAATCGAGGAGAGGGCGCGGACTGCGGCGCGGACGCCAGTCTACACAAGTGAATGTTATTTTTCATTGTAATTAGAAGCTAGGCGAGCGAACAGAAGCCGAGGGGCGCAGCGACGATCTACGCGGCGCGGCCACTGCTCTCGGACAGTACGGTCGGCGAGAGTAAATTCGATTCTACCAACTAAGGAAATATATATATACATATACACACACATCTATATATATATATATAAATATGTATATATATACATGTGTATATATATATTTGACGTTATCATGTAATAACGGATATTCTACTATTACACTGTTGTCTGTTGTATGTTCAAAGAAAACAAGTAAGAGGAAGAGAGAAAGACGCCCGGGTAGCGCGGCGGCGGCCCGGCGAGAAATTTAATCAAATATTATGTATATTACATAAATTATTATTTTATATTCATCGTTGTACAGATATTTTATCGTTCATTTCTTTCTTTCTCGAGTAGATGAACGAGAGAGGTCGCAGGTCACACTTATTCTTACCTGTGAACGCGCGACGTCATGAGCGAATCCACTCGCCTCTTGTTATCGTGAATGATGAACGAGCGAGCGAGAGAGAGCGAGAGAGAGAGAGAGAATAATTGACACTCGATCGAACACGCAATATATGAAATATACTTTTATTGGCAACTAATAATCAGACTCCTTTCAGTGTTCTTTCAATCATACCGAAAACGTACCGCGCAAACTTATCCCTAACGTTATACCGTAATTACAAACTGTGTTGCGTGCAATTGAGAATAATCGTCGGTGGTTGGTTTACCTCTCGGCGGTGCAACAGAGAAAGTTCATTATTTGCTCGGCACAGTTCGCCACTTTGCCCGAAGCCGCCGTGGATACGGAACTCTCAGAGATGCTTTTCAGGTGCTTGACCATCGGCCCGGAGGATTGAACAGTCGCGATCAATTGATTTCGCTCTTCGATTGTCAGCCCGGAGCAGAGTAGCGTGCCCAGTGCAACCAGCCCGCGAAAGACAGCTTCGGCTTCGTTGATTTTCGGCAGAATCGCAATTATCACGGTTAGGAATCGGGATTTGTCGGCCAAGTCGCCTCGTTGGCTTAAGGCAATCACTGCGTTCAAGACGTAGGTGGAAATTGCAATCTGAAAAGGAAGTTTAGTCGTCGATTATCAAGAATAGTTGCGGGGAAAGGATGTGGGTTTGAGTTGTACCTGATTGCCTTTGGGTCCGAGTGAGCCTAATTGTAACAGAGCCTGCTGTATCTCGTCTTTGTGAGCGAGGCCCAATTTCTCCCCTTTCTCGTGGGCGAACATATTAGCCAGTAGTCGGAAAGTTAGCATCTGATTGACGGACTCGGCGCCGGGGCACAAGTGCTTACGAACGGCGTCTAACAAGGCGTCTGTGCAGAGCTCGTTGTTGACTTCTTTTCGGAGTACGGCGAGCCTTGTGACGTCGAGGACCGGGAAGAGTGTTTCACAGGGCCAGTCGAGGAGTCCTCTCAGAGTGCTAATGGCGTCTGACCGTAATTGCTCGGGCACTTGGCCTCCGGCGAGCTTTACTACGCTCTCTAACTGCTCCTCGCGTACTCGCACCTCGTCCTTTTGCCTTGAATTAATCTCGCGTAATTTCTCTGGAAAGAAAGCCCCGCCGTAGTACGCACGCCGCTCTTTACAACCGTACGGCGACGGCCGCTCGCCTGCTCCATTTACCTGAGATTGCGCCGAGATTGGCGTGCTCCAGCTTCAAATACGTCGTATGCGGTATGTACGAGGTTGACGTCGACATGTCTGAAGAGCTGCAGCTCGACACCGATTCCACCTGCGGTAGGGCGCCCGTCGCCGAGCTCGGCATATATCTGCTGCCGCCGGTGAACGGGTCGTGAAACTGGCCGGCGTTACTTATTATCGGCGCGGGCTCGGTGTTCTTCACGATAAAGTTGGCGACCTGCTCGAAATAATTAACGTGTTACAAAGTTGAGCGAACCTTCTTCTCTCTCTCTCGCTCTCGCTATCTCTTGGGGAATTCTTTACCTGCTCCAAGAACAACTGACTGAGGTCGTTATCGTGGAGGAACTTTTGCGCGACGTGCCAAGGATCCTGGCCCTTATTGTACGGGAGTTTCAAGGGCGGTACGCCGTCCTGTATGTCGATGGAAAAGACATAATCGTACTCTATACCATTGTGCAACTGTTTGCCAGAGGTGGCCGGGCTACCGCCAGACGCGCCCATAACACGGCCGATTTTAATCCATGCATTCTGGTTTTGCGACCAGCTATACGCGTGGACGGCATCGCCCTCGTGTACCATCTTAATCTGACCGTCCTTCTGACCAGGGTGATCGAGGACTGATGCATCTGGCAAGCTTTCAAGGAATCATAGATTTTCTCCTGCTCCAGCAGCCACGGCGGATCTCTAGCACGATCTCTCCGTCGCAACTAGCATACTTACTCCTTGATCTTCAGTCCTCCCAATTCCTCCTCGGCATTGAGCTCCGTCTCAGCCACTTCCTTCTCGAACGCCGCCAGCAGCTCGGGACTGGCATACCTCTCAGGCATTGAGGAGAATATCCTGAGCAGGCCGTCTGAACTCCCAACCACTACATCCCCGTTTGGCAGAAGGTCTAAGCACCAGACCGACTGAGTAGGTAAGTGTACTGCCTGGCGTAGCTCGCCCATGTGCCAGACCATCATAGTTTTATCCTCGCCACAGGTGAACACTGTCGTACCATCGGGCACGGCGGCTATCCCATAAATATAATTCCTATGGCCACAATAGGTGCCTAGACAAGTGCCGCTAGCAGCACTCCAATGCCGGATGGTAGCGTCGTTGGAGCAAGTGAGAAACTCATCATTGTTAATTGGAACTATGTCCCTAACACAGTCGGTGTGTCCCTGCAATTTGTGCTTGACACTGTTGTCCGCCAGCCACACTATAATGGTTTTATCCGCGGATCCAGTGACGATTAAACCATTAGCCAGCTGCGCCACGCACCAGACGGCTGCCGTATGACCAAGGAGAGTGCGCTTAGGATTGTTCAGGTCCCGGGTGTCCCAAAGCTTGGCGGTCATGTCCCAGGAGCTCGAGAGGAATGTCCCCACCTCCCGGCCTGCTCTCAACTTGCACACTGTGTTCTGGTGCGCTTGGAAAGTCCTAATGGGCTCGGGCAGCCCAGGTGTGTAGACGCAGATCTTATTGTCATTGCCACCTGTTACGATGAGGCCCTCGGGGTGCCTGGCGGAGGGGCCCAGCACGCAGACCGAACCGACGAAGTTCCCATGACCGGTGAGCGTCTCTGTGCTGGTGTAACCTCCTTCCCTGAAATATCCAATGCTAAGTGTCATCCAAAGGGAGGGCGGGGGGAGGGGGGAGGGGGCGACCGGCGAATGAGGACGAGGATGAATCCCCGGTGGATTGGAGGATCTTGGAGGAGGTTATGTACCCGGTAGGCTTCCATACTCGGGCGGTCTTGTCTCTGGAGGCCGAGACAATCCTGCCGTCGGCGAAGCTCGCCACCGCTCGCACGTCCAACGTGTGCCCGGCCAGCACGCTGCTCAGCTTGAAGACCCGGTTATCCATTGCGAGCGCTCCTCCTACGATGACTGTTCAATGAGAGCCCAGGCGCAGTGTACACAGGACGCAGACAGTACGGACGACCACTCCGGGCCATGGAGACATTATCGATCCTGGAATCGAATCGCTTGGGGGAGCCACGTCTCGGCACCTTGGTCGTCGAGCACCAGCCGAGGGTACAGAAGTAGACGCCTCCGTGGTTGCTACCGTAGGCCGGACAAGTTGGCTATTTCAAATTCCTACTATAAACGAGCAGGAGACGGTGGCACGTTATGGAGTATAGGCAAATTAGGACCCAGTAAACACCCAATATTGACGTGGACGGAGAAAGCTTTTGAACGCATTGCCGGCGAATGGTTCATTTTTTGCTAAAGCGGTTCCGTTAGGGAACGCCAGAATAATTAATAAGTGTATAGAATTAGTATAGAAAATTAGAATTAGTTGATATTTCGTTTTACTTAATAGAATAAATATAGTTTTGATTTTATTTTAATCAGTCAGTTTTCTCTGTTATCATTTTATTATTATTATACCAAAGAATGCGATAATTATTAGGAGATATATTATGTTTATAATGGTTTAAAGTTCTTGTTTTAATTCAATAAAAAAGTTTTTACCCAAATTATTGTCAACACCATTCAATTTTCCTTAAAATATGGGAGGCAAGAAATCGAGATTAAATTGATCTATCGCGATTATGTTGCAGCAATATAACAAGATATATATCTGCAATGAAATATATTGTCTAGGGCCAAGGACCAATTTTCTTTCAATTACAAAATTAAACGCTAGTACTACGACGTTACCGCAATGTACATGTACGTAACAGTAATGTCATAATTTTACGTAATGTATTAAGTTTCCGAGTGGGAAATAATGAGATAAGCCATGGATGGTTATAAGACACTGTTCAATTTGATTTCATTGCAGATTCAAAATTTGTTCAGTTAATAAAAGAGCATACTGTAGCCCTTGTCCCGATCATCTCTGTCTTTATTGAAATTTCCGAAATGTGAAAAGTGTTAACGCACAAACCATACTGTATTTGGCAAATGATGGATATACTGACTACTAAAATTATCGAGTGTCTATAGCATATGGATCTTTTAAGCAATAATTACCAATTCGGTAGCAACACGACTTATATATTTGCTTTGCTGTTTTTATTGCCACTCTATAATTAACCGTCCAACGGCTTTAGTCTGTCTCCACTACTGCAGCGCCGGACTGTCATATATATATGGAGAGGGGACTTCTACTTGGCGCGAAACTCTACCGAGTCTCCTGATGCATGCACACGCTGACATCTCAATGATCAGGAGACTCGGTAGAGTTTCGCGCCAAGTAGTAGTATACCCCCAAAATACATTAAAATGTAAAGAAAAGCGCCAAATAGTTTAATGACTCACATAAAGGGTATCTTCTTGAACTACGTTGTGCAAAAATGAAATAGATATCACACAAGAAAGCCAATGTTTCAATCAAAGATACCACACGTTAATTAATGAATTAACTTGCATCTCTAACTTTAAAACTTAGCATGTGCATACTTAATTACCAATCAAAAAATATTACTAGCACGACCACCTTGACACAAATTTGCACATGCCAAGTTTTAAAGTTAGAGATGCAAGTTAATTAATTAACTAACGTGTGGTATCTTTGATTGAAAACTTGGCTTTCTTGTGTGATATCTATTTCATTTTTGGACAAACTATTTGGCGCTTTTCTTTACATTTTAATGTATTTTGGGGGATATACTTTTGTGGGGCATTTGGTGGCATGCGACACTTTTTTGCGAGAGAACATTTTTTTAGGGATAAGGGACTAAACTACTTGGCCGTCTTTTGTACATTTTAATGTTTTTTAGAGTTGATTAAATCATTTCGGGAAAGATCAGGAGGGAGAATATTTATTCGATCGGCAAACATACGAATTCAAATCCAGATGGCGTAAATGTTTCATACTCCAACTTTACTTGAACTGACAGTTATTTCTAAGGTAATATGTTGAAAACAAAGCGCAGCATCCAGCGCCTTATTCCGACATTTTGCATAACTATGGATAAACGATGTAGAATGAGTTCAGCGAGAAAAACCAAGATCGAAAGAACATATCCGCAGCCTGCAACAATAAACATCTTCGCTCCCATCCCGTTAGAATTGTTGTCATCTTCCTCCCAGTTATTCCTCGATCTCGTCCAGTTCTGCCGCGAAATATCCGCCGGTGATGGCAAGGACCATCTCCCCGTTAAGCCAGCTTGCTGCGCTCGCAGTAGGATTCGCTTATACGCCCTGGGTACGGACTGCCCCGCCGAAAGTAGTAGACATTCGGTGGCCCAAAGTAGCAAAGCTTTTCATTCAGCATTATCTTCCTGCCACTTGAGGTGTACATGCTTATCCCTGCCGCCCCCATGCCAGATGGCATGAAGCAAGAGACATTCCCATGTCTGACCACTCTCTCCAAGCAGTCGAGCATATTCCTCGAGAAGTTAGCGTTGTCCACCAATTTCTTGAAATCTCCCTCAGCATTCTTCCGGATCTCGAATTCGAACTCCTTGGGAAAGACCGGCGTCAAATTGTGCTGAAGTAAGTCGAGAAAGTTTTCCACCCGAATTTCCTCTTGTGCGCCAATATTGATTGTTGTGAGATCGGCGTGGAAATCCGACGAATATGCAACGGTCACTACAAACACCGATAAAAACAAAATTCTTTCGGAGATAGCTGCTATGTTGAAGTTGGGCAGAGGGTAAGCGATGATCATTCCGAATATGTGGAGGACTCTCCATGCGTCGGATTCGAATCTCAAGATAGCTGAGGCGAGCCAGAAAATCGTGATTATTAAGAAGAAGAGAACAATCCCAACTATTCGATAGTACCCGAAATGAATTCTCGAATACAACACTGGCATTACAGGGCACCAGAACTCTAAGGTGAAGCTCTCGCTCGAAGGCATCGCCTCCCTAAGTTGCAAAGGCACCCTGTGCAAAATTGTGTCAGTGTCAACGCCTTGTGATAGAACATTGCCGATTTCTTGAAATATACTCGAGTATGGGTGATTAACCGAATGCCAGACCAGGGAGAAGTTCATGATGCTTTTCAAAGTTATGAGGGATCTGTTGTCATAGCTTTGGTAGCTGGGTAGCATGTTTCCTGGGGCAATAGTGTTCAATGTGCTGTATGCGGATGCCGGGAACGCTGTTATTCTGATGGGATAGCCGTGGAGATTGAGCAATTTATTTGGGAACCAATCGAGAGAGGGAGAGTAAGGCTGCCGGGTGTACTCCCCCGAGAACGGATTGTACTGATGAACGGTGAATGTGAGGATGCCATTTAATCTCGACACTTCCAACACCGAGACATCGAGCATGTAGAGTCTGTCAGACCATAAGTACTGCAAGAATTCGTAGAAATCAGCCTCTCCGTCCTCCATGATCGCCAGGAGCAACACCTTCGGAAAACTCTTACTGATGTATGCTATCTGGCTTAGCTGAGCTTTTGCAGTCCACGGCTCCTTTGAATTGCAAAAGTAGAGCAAAAGCGTGTTGGAGCTTACACGGCACTTGGGCAAGTTCGTCGACACCACATCGAACGATCCCAAGCAGTTAATGGGTATGTGATTATTCATGGTGATCACAATGATGGCGTCGAGTATAATACTGCTGTTCCACGCATTGTCTGATCCTGATGTGAATACCGCTCTATTTTGGAGTCCAGTTTTAATAAAGATGTTGGTGAGAATCTGGTCCAAGATGTGATAATTCTCCACATCAATGGACAACTGATGGTCCATTGGTGAAATTGGGGCGGTTAGTAGTAAAACTAGGAGGATAATGATCATTGTGCGAGAGAATGATTCGGAAGGCCGAAATACAGTTGCCACGATTGCTCGAAACTCTAATTGTATCCAATAGCGGGGCAACCTTGATTCTTCTGAAAAATTGAAAGGACCTTTGTTTGTACCTCGGTTGCCGGGAATCATTTTAAAAATAATGGTACTTACCGCTCTGATGATACCGCGGGCTCTGTCTCAACAATGTGAACTGATTTCAGTAGTATCACTAGTTAGGGTAGGAGGATTCTCCAGCAGAAAAGGAGTGAACCACCAGGGTTGGCATTGGTTTCACAACTATCACTCTTCCGATGTCAGCGCTATTATATATGGTATGTATATTCAGTCAAACCAATTTATATGGAGTAGCATTGCATCGTAAAGAGGAAAGCCATCTTTCCAGTGTATACAGAGTATAGATTTTATAGAGATTCTCAGAGCACAGGGTAATTTTCTGCCAATTATTGAAAAAGTTCACTCGCCAAGTGCGTAGAACAGCGAGGAATCCATCAACTAGATTGGCGACCTTCTCTACCGAATGTCATTCTCTCCAGAATGTCGATTAGTAGGTAAGAAAATCCCCAGAATCTATAACATATAACTATAACGCTCTCGACGTTTCATATTCATTTGAACTCGGAAAGATGTCCGCGACGATTTGTTTGACTAAAAGGAAGCGCTATCTGTACTTTTATCTTTGAATGGTCCTACTGTAGAAGACCACCTTTGAAAATTTAGACTGCACACAATTAGCCTTCAGATGGGTCCCACAGGGAGGCGTTCTCAGCCCCCTATTATACACTCTCTACGTAGCCAATATTACAGACAATCTCCCTAATCACCTATGTATCTCGCAATTCGTAGATGACATTTCCATCTATGTTAGACATAAGCTTCTAGACAATGCCAAAGATACTCAGCGAAAACTGAAATAATTATTTTTACAAAGCGCCGTCCTCTTCCTGGTACTTATTTTATACGAGTAGGCAACCTCGATAAGGCCAACTGTGATAAAGCTAGATTCTTAGGTGTAATTTTCGATTATAAGCTAACCTTTGGTCCTCATATTGATCTTGTCAAAACCCGCTCCCTCAAATTATTTAATATTATTAAGTTTCTCCGAGGAACTTGGTGGAGTGTCTGTCCAAATACCCTCCTCACCATTTATATATCCTTCATTAAAAAAATAATCTTTGATTAAAAAATTGTTTCGACAATAAAACAACTTTTAATCTCACATACCCTTCAGGTTTCCAATCAGTTTACTACAAAAGTGAAGAACAAGCCTTTTTAAAATTTCCGGATTTTCTCCAATTCCAAGAGGGAAGAGTATATCTTTCTTTGTGGGGAAGAGTCTTCCACATTCTTCTGCGGCACATTCAGCACCACTGGTATTGCTTAATTGATATTTCATCTGGAAAATACCGACTCCTCTACATGTGTTGCAGGATTCCGGGTTTCATCGAAAGCGACCATGAAAAACATTGATTAACTGGCGCTTCGGAGATGACAATAAAATAGAAGGTTTTGGACGCGGCGATACATGAAATCCCGCTTACTGATGAGTGCGGGAGAATCTAGCCAATCTAATTGCACGAGTTTGCCGGCTGAAATGTGAGTTACCGCAATGAGCTACCTTGTAGAATATAAATATATACAAAACGAGCCTGGTAATAATTCCCAAAAATGTGGGAATTTGAACAACAAAATTACGGTCGTCCCGCCCGGGTTTGCACCCGCGCCTCCCCTCGCCCCTTTGAAGTTTCCCCCTTCAGTTTCCAGCCTGCTGCCCCCTACTGCCGTCTGATCACTGCTACGTTTTCCTCCAGACACCCTTCAGGTTCCCACGTCTTAGCCCAGGTTGCATCTTGGATCGGGATCCGATGGTTCCCTGCTGTCGAGCGCCTCCATTGGTCCACTGTACTTCGCCTAGCAAGTGGAGTTTGTTTCCTCATTCCTTTTTTGGCGCCGTCGCGCGGTTCGCCCTCGTAGGGGCATTCAACACAGGTTTGTCCGCCTGGCGGAGCAGCCTTCCTTAATTCGGGAGCGTGTCCCTTAGTTTCTCGCCCGTCGGCGATACCGACTGAACGGGTCGCACCATCAAACAACACCGTTGCAGTCCTCGATTGCCGGTCGTAGATTGCCGGCCGAACGTACGTACGTATTAGCAGCCTTCGAAATCTTCCTCGAGCGCTCGATCGTTGCGCAAACGTCTTTGCGACTTTGCCTCCTCTGTTGCTGCTTTTCCAGTGACGTGAAGATGTGGCTGTCGAACAGGGGTTGCCCCTCCTGCCCCTCTCCGCAATCCTCCCGTGGTCCAAGAAGGTACTGTTGACGAGATGAATGGTTGAAAAGTAGTCAGCGGCAGGTGGTCTCGAACTCGCAGCGGTCGTCCAGGCTCCTCTCCATCGGTGCGAGGGTCGACTGCCCCTACCAACTGGGCTACGGGCGACCTTAGAAACTTATAGCTTAGGTTCTCCTTTTATACAACTAGCTACCAGTATAAATTATGCAGTTCTCACTCTCTACAGTAATGAGAGTTCAATGACAAATCTTCCTTCGTCGATATTCTACTTTGGATAAACACTTTGCATGATATATATTGTAGGGTTTTTAAAAGGGTGTTTTTTTTGTTACTATATTACTCTTTATTTACACAGATATTCTTTTTACACGTTGGTCGCCACAGCTCCGAGTTCTCTCTTGTTCGCTGACCTCGTAGCAACTGCCCCTTGCTCGCACGTCGTGCTAAAAAGGCATCTCGAAAAACAATGGCTGCCTTGGTTTTTTCGTGTACTTTCGCGCCTGGCGCATGTTGCGCCGGTTGGACAGGCAAAAACAGTGTGAACGCATGCTCTTCCCGCTTAAAATATTATTCGACCTACAATATTTGCATGTCAAAGTGCTGATGGTTAATAGGGGTGGTTTGGAAGTACAATTACTTGAATGTTCTAATGCCTCAGCGTATTTATTAGGAAACACAAAGATTTCCTGTTCCTACTTGCATGTAGTAAATACAGACAAGCACAGGCATCAGTGCCAAGGGGAACAGTTGCGAACAGTTGAACCCCTAAAAACATTAAAATGTAAAACAGAGCGCCAAGTAGTTTAGTCCTTTATCCCTAAAAAGATCTTGCCTCACCAAAAAGTGCCGCATTCCACAAATTGCCTCACAAAATTATATTTCTAATTGACCAAAAACGTAATTGATATAATTGGAAATGGAAAGCCAAGGCTTTATTCAAACACTAACCCTTTATAAAGGGCTGTAGTGTCAGGGATTTTTGTGTAGTATGTGCCAAAGGGAAAATGACAAGGATTCCAGTTCCAAAGAAATCAGAAAATAAATCTAGTGCTGTCCTGGACTTGGCACACACGAATGTCTGTGAACCGGGCAGAGAAATTTCACAAGGAGGTAATATTACATTCTTACCTTTATTGATCATTTTTTCCGTTATAAATATAGGAATATACCTGCTGAAGCTTAACTCAGAGGTTGAGAATAAATTAAAGGAGTATCTGGCATTAGTGAAGATTAAGTTTGGCAGAAAACCAAAAATAATAAGATCGGATCGCGCAGGAGAATGTATTGGCAGTAAAGTAAAGTCGATGTTGGCCAGAGCAATCGACCGAACACCGTACGAGTTATGGAATGGGAGAAAACCAACAGCAAACCATCTCCCAATCTTCGGTAGTCGATGCTTTCTTCTGGTCCAAAGGAACGAAACATTCAAACCTCACACACATTTAGCAAAAGCACATACGATCAATTACTAACTCCGTGTGAATCCTACATATACAAACATAGTTTGCAAGTACGTCCAACAATCCTCCTCATTCACACAAACCCACCATCATCTCGAAGTGTGTGTAATCTTCTCTTCCTCCTAATCATTGCGATGTTCTCGCTCGCCTCGACTATCTTGAGATTCAAGTCCGACGCATGGCGAATCCTCCACATCTTCGGAATGATCATCGCTTACCCTCTGCCCAACTTTAACATAGCAGCTACCTCGGAGAGGATCTTGTTTTTATCGGTGTTTGTAGTGTCCGTTGCATATTCCTCGGATTTCCACGCCAATCTCACAACGACCAATATTGGCGCAGAAGAGGAAATTCGGGTGGAAAACTTTCTGGATTTGCTTCACCACAATTTGGCGCCGGTATTTCCCAAGGAGTTCGAATGCGAGATCCGGGAGGATGCTGAGGGAGATTTCAAGGTATTGGTGGAGAATGCTATCTTCTCATGGGATATGCTCAGCTGCTTTTGGAGAGAGTGGTCAAGCATGGAAACGATGCTTGCTTCATATTGACTAGAATGGGGCGTCAAGGATGAGTATGTATACACCTCAAAAAGGAAGATAATGCTTAAAATGAAAAGCTTTGGTACTTAGCGCCATCGAATGTCGACTACTTTCAGGAGCGCAGTCCATGTCCACGGCATACTTTTAGACTTACTCTGTTATAGCTTACTCACTGCGATAACTTTATGAATTAGCCGCCGAAAGTTTGGCCCTTTAAAGGTATCAGCATCGTCGAATTATGTACTCTATTCACGAAGAAGGTTGCGTAGTGTCCAAGCGTTTGTCGTCATAAAACACAAGATAATTAAATGAAATTAAACTGCAGAATTGTTGCAGCGAACGCCGTGTACATTTATATACATATAATACGCTTACGTTACGCTTTCTTATCATAAAATAAAGCAACGTCTTCTCGATCACTTGTCTCCCTCGCCCTCTCGCGCTTGCATAGTTGCCTTTGTCCCATCGTCTGTCACCGATCGCGCCACCGGCCGTACCCTCGCCCTCACGCACTTCGCAGTCTACACTGCGATCTGCATACCATGCCGCGCGGTCGCTACGCGTCTTGCAGTGATTCATTTGTTTGAACCTCACGCTCGGATCCGTTGCTCACTGCTCACTGCTCCCTGCCTTTTGGACATTTACTCAGCTAGCAATCTGTATCACGCAGCACACGTCTCCGATTGCGCTTCTACTAGGAGTATCCGTCAATTGAGGAAACTTTTAAGTCGTCCGCACAAAGAACAGACCATCAGGCACTCCCCCCCTGTAAGTGTATGTACCTTCTAACTGTCGGCATCGCTTTTTCCTTGAGCCTCTTTTACACGATGCGAGTAAAGTACGTTGTACTTGCAGCGAACAAAACTGTAGATGTATGTGTGCATTTTCTCAGTAATTTCATGGCGTGGGTGGTATTTGTCATAAGCAACGCACACGCGGCATGCACTTTACTCGCATTTGTGCAGAAACACCTTTGCGATAACATAACACGCGGTCCACGCTTTTTCTTTAGTCTCTGGTATATGGATTGATGTCGTTATGTTTTTAAGGACTTTGTCACAAATACTCTAGACCAGGCCTGTCCAAGTTCGGCTCGCGAGCAATAAGAGCTCCCCCACTCACGTACCGTTGTCATGACAACCACGACGCGCTTGTCCTACGCATCCCTTTACCGCGTCGCGCGAGCGAAGCGGAAGCGGAGAGTCGCGCCGAAATGAATTTTTTTCGGAGGCTTAAGAGTACAACATGTAAATTCTGCTTTTTGTTCATTGACTTTGGAAAGAATTAGGCTTCTTGAATATATTTTGTCCTTTTTTGTAAAGTTAATTTGCGGCTCGGAAAATAGTAATTATAATGTTTAATTGGCACCGGACATCGAGTAATCTCTAATGAATTTTCTTGAAAAAAAACCTTGAAATAAACGGTGGACCTCCCTCTATAAAGACTTTATTTGGCATCCTGGTCCGGGACCTAGTAATGGATATATTTAGTGATAACCAAAGCGCGATACCGGTCGCTACGCCTGATCGGAGACACGCAACTTATACTGGGTTAGGTTAGGAGGCTGCATTCGCAGCCTCGCTGGCCCGATACTCGCTGCGCGCTATATGCCCTCCGGCAACTCGGTATAAGCTGCATCTCTGATCCAAATTCAAAACACCGCAATATCGCCGAGTAGCCGACTGCTGCCGGTGACGGCTTCGACGCGAAGTTACAATGTCGGGTAGCGCGGAAGGAGAAGACGGCGCGTGAGAGGCCCCAACCGTCGACAGGCCTGATCTACACAATCGGTTCTGCGTCTCGCTTGAGCCACAATAAAATTGTTTCGAGTCTTGAACCGAACACTTTTTTTTATCTCTTCGCGCTTTCAAAAGAGGGCGGCCGAATACTTGCGTGATTCACTGAACATCCCAATACTGCTGTAATCCTGACTACGAATGTTGATGACAATTTTTAAATGTGTATAGGACGATAATATCCCAACGCAACATAACTGAAGGGATGTGCAGCCTTCCAATGGGGACAGTGGAGGGAGTAGAACCAGAGGGTTATTATGCAAACTGGGATGTTCGTGCTGACATATTTTCCTGCGACCGTTTTATAGCACTTGTTCCGTTTGTTATGATTGTGGCGGAATATAATGTCGTCTATTCACATACGGAACACCCGTTGTACAACCTCAGATCTCTAATAGATAACTGCAATAAATGTATATTCTCTCGTACTGTGCGCTTCCCCGACGAATCATACATAAATATTAATATGGGAAACCTTACCGATCATATTAGAAAGATGCGTCAAGCTTTAAATTATGATAGGCAGCATTTTTTCCACAGTTCCTCAATTTTTGACAATCTGAAAGAACAAAACAGACAACTCCTAGAGATATTACACACTATCACTGACGATAATGCGGTGGGGAATGGCATCTTTAATCGAAAATCCCTCGAGTCATACTTGACTATTACGTGGGTCCGGCGGAGTTACTTCTAGTGATCGTTAACTGTAGAAGATGGTACACGTGACCGATTTTAATGACCTTCATATACATATGTTGTACAGGAAGTTATCCCACGCAACTTTTCTCGATACACGTACCCGCCGATCGGCTTTAGTCTTCGAGATGTTAATGTTAATTCATTTCTATTCACAAAGTATTAGAAGGCCTTCGAACGCTCAAAGCACGGCTCAAAGTTCCAGCTTGAATTATTTTCAGGGAGATGATAGTTGCTTCGCGAGCGAGCCAACCCAGCTCTTGCTCTTGAGTTCACACTTGGTTGACATTGGTGGGTTGGTACGCTCGCGGATCAATTATCATCCCTCTGGAAATAATTCAAGTTGGAACTTTGTGCTGTGCTTCGAGTGTTGGAAGTGCTTTTAACGCTTCGTGAATTAAAATGGATTAACATTAACATCTCGAAGACTAAAGCCGATCGGCGTGTATACATGGATCTGAAAAAGTTGCTTGGGATATTGTCCTGCGCAACATATATCAAGGTCATTAAAATCGATGGGGTTAACCATATAATTACCTGACTTTCTAATGACTTTTCATATAATAATAGATTTTATAACTTTAGATTAATCTACATTACACTTACAATGCATATGTTATATGGTATCAGCACTGCTATGTCAATATGTTTTTGCGAAAGCTGAGTATATTATATCTTTCTGTTGTGTAAATTAACAATTAGAAGTCAATGATATGTAGCAATCTAAACAGCGTTAAAATTATGTAAAGCGCTCTCGGTGCATTTTTTGCGTTTCATGGTCAGGAATGTTATGTATCAGTGAAGAAAGCTTATGTTTATTTTGCCTGACTATGTTATACTCATAAAGAAAAGCAACAGTGTCATCGGTTTTATTTTTTGTTCGCATTGCAATTTTTTAAATGAATGTCCAATAAATTCTATTAAATATTTAATGAATGTCCAATAAATCCTATCAAAGCGATATTCGATAGAATTAAAATAAAGTGTTCAAGGCAAGCGGACGAAGACTATATTATCAATACATTTATTTGTTTAACTCTCTGTTGCTTCACACATTTTGATATCTCGATCTACATCTAAAGATTTTTGTGAAGGAAGCAAAAACTGCTTTGTGTTTTCGTTCATTCTTATTCAACGGCGTATCAACTTGCCTGAAGTTGCGGTAATCGGCGGAACTGCTCGGTAAGGAAACTGAATCGAAAGAGACCTGGTGCTCGATCTAGTACACGTTCCCGCACTATGGTTGGTTCATAAAGCTCACTAACAGAGCTTCATCGTGTTTGCCGGTTTCAACTGAATTGCCCGCCTTTGGCTAGATTGGGGGGGCTTGTGCACCCCAAATATCCAGGAAAGTAGGCTAGATAGATAGTGGGATACACTCCCACCCTAACCTACTTTTCTACACGGTGACCTATGTGACCTACACGGTTATCTAAGCTTCGGTGTGTGGGTGTATTTGGAATCTTCGGAATGCACGCAAGTGCACAGAGCTGTGGTGGAGGCTGGGGACTCCCCTTCGGAAAAGTCAAGGGTTGGCCCGATAACGGTCGAAGAAAACGGCGATGATTTTGTATTGAAATAGCAAAAGAAAAGTAGTTCCACGCATACGAGGATCTAACAAACTCAATAAAATTCATTATAAATTATATTGGGTTACTGTCGACAACACTTGAAAGTGCCGAAGCCGGTTTAATAGTCTTAGTCGAATAGGTAGAACTCGACATAAAAAATTGTCAGTGGCTTTAACGTAAGGTCATAGTTTCCTGTAATCAATTTCACTACTATCTTTCATAGAACTATAACTTCAGACTTTTTATATGTAGGTTTAACTACGTTCACCTTCTCTGACTCCACTCATGAAGTTGAGACCGGGGCTCGCCGACACACTAGTCCCGGAGTTTCACGTCCCATATTTCAAAATTAGGTTTTTGGGAGAACAGTTAATCATGTAACAATTATGTGGCAACCAACCTCATGCACAGGCTCGGTTGACCGTACGCATGGGGTAAGTTGGAACACGATTCGGCGTCTTAAAGAAAATGGTAAAAATCATTAATAAACTTAAGAAGCATGCCGAAATATACTTGATGTGGTCTAAGTTGGCAATGCTATTAATATAATTATATATGTAATATAATTAGTTGCAGTTTTCGCATTTATAAAATGTTATGTCGAGGTTTGTGCAAGATTCATGGGCCCATAGTTTGCGATTGGTGCACTGAACCCCTTCTCCGTTGGGCTGACTGTCAATCGGTCAATTGGATTAGAAGAAAATTTAAATTCAAAATTCTATCAGAGTTGGTTCACATATGTTGCCAATCTGTCCCATGCGAGCTATGTCAATGAGCCACAACATCATTTTTTAACAAGAGTGGCTGACCACTTCTTCATAAGATAACCAAACAAAACCTTATTTAGACACTACTCAATTCTACAAAGCAAAATAAGTGTATAGATTCAGAACAGTAGAGCACATCAAAGATTTGCATAATACATATTCATGTAATAAAAGATTGTATGTACCCAAAGGAGTTGAAAGTGAAAAGGTATAGAAAACACTTGAAAAACTTACTCACCAGTGTTAAAATACAATTTTTTAAAGCGGATCGGTAAACAATCTTATCAATCAGAAATTAATATGGATAATGTGCAACTCTCTTATCTACCTAACAAATCTGCAGCCATGCACACAGTGTTGATTTTACTAAGTATTGTACTTAGTTTGCTTAGTTTTACTAAGTATTGTGCTAAGTATTGTACTTACTTGTGGGGTTCGTTTGCCAACCAACCCCACCTGCCAATCAGCCCCGGTCTGCCCTACTATATAATAACTTTGACATCGGAATAATGATAGTTGCGAAACTGACGTCAACCCTGGTGGTCGTTCACTCCTTTTCTGCTCAGGAATCCTCCTACTCTATCTAGTGATACAATTCTCATTGTTGAGAGGGAGAGGCTGGTGTCATCTGAGCGGTAAGTCCCATTAAATACGTACTTCTTAAAATGCTTTCCGTCAACCGACGTAGAAACAAGGACTGTCTCGATTTTCAGAAGAATCGAGGTTGCCGTACTATTGGAGGAGGAGACTATTGAAGTATCGGGCAGTCGTGGCAACAGTATTTCCGCCTTCCGAATCATTCTCTCACACAACGATCATTATCCTCCTCGCTTTACTATTGACCGTCCCAATTTCATCACTGGACCATCAGTTGTTCAGTGATGTAGAGAATTGTCAAGTCTTGGACAAGATTCTAACAGATATCTTTACTAAAACTGGAGTCCAAGATACATCGGTGTTAATATCAGACTATTGGGGGAGGAGCAATATTATACACGACGACATCATTGAGATCATCGTGAATAATCACATACCCATTAACTGTATGGGGTCGTTGAGTGTGCCGTGGATGAACCGGGTCAAGTGCCGTCTGAATTCCAACGCACTTTTGTTCTACTTTTATAAACCAAAGGGTTTGTCGATTGCGAGAGTTGAACTAAGCCAGATAAAACGCCATAGTAAGAGCTTCCCGAAGGTGTTGCTTCTGGCGATCTTGGAGGACGAACAGGCTGATTTCCACGAATTCTTGCAGTACTTATGGGTTGGGAAGAAGTACATGCTCGATGCCTCGATGTTGGAAGTGTCGAGAGTAAATCAGAGTTCGGCATTCACCGTTCGTCAGTATAATCCTTTCTTGGGTAAGTACAGTCGCAAGCCTTACTCGCCCTCTCTCGATTGGTTCCCAAATGAACTCCTCAATCTCCTCGGCTATCCGATCCACATGAACACGTTGCCGGCATCCGAATACAGCAAATTTATTGAACACTATTTCCGCAGGCAACATGCCACCTGGCTACCAAAACTATGACAACAGAACCCTCATCACTTTGATAAGCACCATGAACTTCTCCGTGGTCTGGGTTCCCGATGATGGCCATAGACATATCAAATCCTCATCCTCGAGTATAATTGAAGAAATCAGCGCGGAACTAAGGTTTAGCGGTAATACTGATACGATTTCTAAGAGGGTACCTTTGCAACCTGAGCACGAGTTCCCTTCGAGCGAGAGCTTCACCTTGGAGCGCTGGTGCCCTATAATGCCAGTCTTATATTCGAGAATTACTTTCGAGTACGATCGAATAATTGGGATTGTTCTCTTCCTCCTAATCATCACGATTTTCTCGCTTGCCTCGACTATCTTGAGATTCGAGTCCGACGCATCGAGAATCTCCTACTCTCTGCCCAACTTCAAGATAGCAGTTACCTCAGAGAGGATTTTGTTTCTATCGGTGTTTGTAATGTCCGTTGCATATTCCTCGGATTTCCATGCCGATCTCACCACGACCAATATTGGCGGGCAGGAGGAAATTCAGGTGGAAAACTTTCTCGATTTACTTCGCCACAATTTCACGCCGGTCTTTCCATTGGAGTACGAAATTGAGATCACGGATAATGCCGAGGGAGATTTCAAGAAATTGGTGGAGAATGCTCGCTTCGCGACGGATATGCTCAACTGCTTGGAGAGAGTAGTCAGGCATGGGAATGTCTCTTGCTTCATGGCATCTAGCATGGGGGCGGCTGAGATGAGTATGTACACCTCGAGTAGCAGGAAGATAATGCTCAATGAAAAACTTTTGGAAAAAGGTACAGCTTCGAGGATTTATTTATGAATGTTGTATTTCATAATTTATTTTCCCGAATACAATGAGCCGAGAATCCAGCGAATCGGTTCAGTCGTTCGGAACATATGAATTTCCTCTATTAAAAGATTAAGAGCGTCTTTATGTATTACAGATCCA
Source organism: Crossocerus cetratus (assembly GCA_963675795.1). Classification (NCBI taxonomy): domain Eukaryota; kingdom Metazoa; phylum Arthropoda; class Insecta; order Hymenoptera; family Crabronidae; genus Crossocerus; species Crossocerus cetratus. Next base: position 12,639,671 of record OY776671.1, read on the forward strand.
CAGCTTTATTTAATTAATAGAAGAACATATGCGGTACAGGGGTAAGAACGTCCTTACCCCTGTGGCGGTGATCTTGTAATGATTTAGAATATGTGTAAAATTGATACAGTACACATATACCCAAGAACATATTCCAAAAAAGACCCGTCACGAAAAAATATTACTGAAAAGTACTAAAAATATAGTACTGGAGAAGTACTAGTTTCTCCAGTAATATTTTGGCGAACTACTGGGAAGTACCTAGGTAATATTCAGTACTAGTACTTCCTAGGAGTGCGCGAGAATGAGAGTACTGGAGAATTGCTAGTACTTCTCCAGTACTATATATTTAGTACTTTTCAGTAATACTTATAGATAGATATATACTAGTAGCGAATTTAACCTTACTCAAATACTAAAGACCAATACTTGCAGTACTTAGGCGTTACTAGCCAGTATTACCGTCAGTAGTGATGTTTCGCCTCGTCATATCAAATAGTAATACCTGTAGTACTTCAGCATTACTACTCAGTATTTTCATCAGTAGTGAATTTTAACTTCCAATACCAAGTAACAATACCTACAGTACTTCGGCATTACTAGTCAATATTTCTTCCAGTAATGAATTTTGATTCCCAGTACTAAGTAGCAATACCGTTGGTACTTCGATACTACTCATCTGCGTATTGAATTACTAAGATTAGTACTGAGCTGGCAGTATTATTCTCTGAAATAATACTGGCAAATACTGATCACTACTGAAATGTTAGTACTACTATTACTGATATTCAGTAATAAAGTACTGGTTATTACTGGACACCAGTAATATTATTTCGTAAGGGTTGTGTTCAATTTCTTCATTTAAGGCACCTGGTTGAATACTGAAATCTATGATAAGAGACTGCGACACGAGGCATTGCGTTTTATTGCTACAAGTAATTTGAAAATGCCCAATGAGTCTTGTTTGACGTCGTACATATTATTTGCAAATATTCGGCAAATGTTCTGCATACATCGTACATTCGCTAATCGTAATATCCCTGGTCGACAGACCAGCTAGGAGCAGAGGCTCCTGCCTATTGCTCCTGCAATAGGCTACTTGTAGGCTATTTGCAGGTCATCCTCCAAATATTCTGCGCACGCAGCCTATACATATGCAGGGGTTAATTGGAGGCGAAGGCTACTTGCTGGTGATATGCAGGCAGCTCTGCATAAAAAGGATACTTGCAAGGTATATGTAGACCAAAAATGTAAATCAATATCATTGGAAAGCCAAGTCTTTATTCAAACACTTTAATCCCACAAAAGAATTTAATATCTACCAAAAAGACATACCATATCAAGTCAAAAACATTAAAATGTAAAAAAAGGCGCCAAGTAGTTTAATCCCACAGAAAAATTTACCAAAAATACAAACGGATATAAATAAATCAAATTCCAAAACAATCAAAATTTAATAAAATAGAATAAAGTCTACAAAAACTTGGCAAACTGGCTGCGTAAACGCCCTTCTATCGTCCTTCCCATCTCTGGATTGGACCAAATGCAACATCGCATGGCCAATTTGACAAGTTTTTGTAGACTTTATTTTATTTTATTTAATTTTGATTGTTTTGGAATTTGGTTTATTTTTTTGCTAATTTTGATTATTGACTTGGCTGTCGAATGATATCCGTTTATATTTTTGGTCAATTTTTCTGTGGGATTAAACTACTTGGTGCCTTTTTTTTACATTTTAATGTTCTTGACGTGATACATGCTATTTATATCTCGCTCAATTAAATTTGTGCATTTTCAGCTTAATTCGAGGGGAAAAACATCGTCGATTTTAAGGTTCAGATGCAGAACTTCCAAGTTAGTCAGGTGTCAGGTCGGTGATGAGGATTGGACAACCTCGAACGACCTCTTTAAAAATCGATGACATCAAGTACTTTCAATTCACAATTTCAATTTTCAATGCAATTATGACCTATGTACAGTCTGCTCAAACAATTCGGTTAGAAATGGCCAGGTAAACAAAACCGAGAAACTAACCGAATCGTTTGAGCCCGGGGTAAATTCCTGTTTTGCCTCTCTAATGCTTGACGTAATATGAGCTAGAGTATCAGGAGACTCGCTTAGCATACTTCACCACTTTAGGTTTTGTGTTCTTAAGCTACACCTGACAGTCACGATGCATAATAACTTGTCTAATAAAAGTGGCTAAGTGTTAAGTCAAATAATGCACCCTACTAGATATTGGTAAACTTTGGTTTGCAAATTATATTATGTATGTAAGCGATATCTTCACATGCGTTCTAATTTTTTTGTCAATTTTTAGTCAAAAGCAATCGAGTGATGTATCTTATACAGCATTGGTCCTATACGTAATTGAAGGACATGCTACTATTCGCTCTGAAAATGTCAAATCTTTAGTTTATTTCAAATATTCAGTGGATGCCGCTCTTGGGCTATGCATTTGACAAGTGTCATAGTTGGACCGAGTGAGGAAACATATTATATTTGTGTGATGTACAGTATTGGGCTTATATACAATTTAAGGGCAAGCCAACTATTGGCAGCCAGCATACGCTCTGAAATGTTCAAAACGCTTTGGATGTCTGTCTAGCTTAGATGAAATATTTTCAATCTATAAAATAGAATTTTTATATATGGAATCATTAGGGCGGCGCTGTTGGGGCAAGTCTGGGGAATAGGGAAAAGAAGGTTCGGAAAGGATTGGGAGAGGCGGCTGTGGCTGTTTGACAGATTGGTGTGGCCGGTTGTAAGCTATGGGGTAGAACTATGGGGGTGGGAGGAAAGGCAGGGTGTCGAAAGGCTGCAGGAGAGATACCTGAGATGGGTGTTGGGAGTAAGGAGGCACACACCTGGCTATATGGTGAGAGAGGAGCTGCTGAGGGAGAAGTTGAGAGGAAGGGCAGGGAGAAGGGCATGGAGTTTCGAAAGGAAACTGGCGGAAGGGAAAGGGGGAGAGCTGGCGAGGAGGTGCTGGGAGGAAGTCAAGGGGAGAGCGAGAAGAGGGAGAGTGTTGCAGGGATGGGAAGAGGAGAGGAAGAAGTTTTACGAGGATAGGGGCTGGAGGTTAGACGAGGTGGAAAAACTAAGGGAAGAAGGACGGGGGATAAGACGTGAAGAATTGATTGAAAGGGAAAGGAAGGAACAGGAGAAGGAGAGGTGGGAGAGGATAGGGCAATCGAGGTACAACAAGTGGTACGGAAGAGTCAGGGGAAAGGGGGTGCCGAAATATCTCATGATGGGGTGGGGGGAGGGGAGATGGCAAAGAGTGGCGAGAGCGAGACTGGGAAATGAGATGAGGGGAGGGAGATACTGGATGGAGGAAGAGAAGACGAGGTGTAGGATCTGTGAGGGAGATGTAGAAACATGGGAACATGTTTGGGAGGTGTGCACGGGATGGGGTGTTGAGAGGGGGTGGCAAGAGATGGTAGGAGAAGTGCTGGGGGGGAAGGGGAAGGAGAAGGATGGCTAAGGAAGCTGGAGCAAATTAGAGGGGAGGGAGGAGGTATGAATGAGGAAGGAATGGATGCAGTAAGAGAACAAAGTGCAGCGGAAACGGAGGCCCCAAACGAGGATGGATTGGAAGGAAGGTGGGAAGGAGGGTGGAGTGAAGGAGGAAGTGAGTGGGAGAGTGGTGGAAATGAGAGCGGGAGAGCGCGGTGGGAGGGAGCAGAGAGAAAGGGAGAGCGAGCGAGTGTATAGGCGAGAAAAGAGTGAATGAGTAGAGGACGCAGACACGGTAACGGCGATGAATAGGTTGCGAGCGACTAGGATAAGGAATAGGTTAAGAGACTTAAGGTTTAAGGAAATTGTAACCCCAAGGGGATCAATAAATCAATACATACATATATGGAATCATTAATTATTCAGTATTTGCTTATAGAAAACTTTAGCACTCCTCGAGTTACGTACTTGACAAACAAGATGCACTCAAATTAAACTGCGTATGAGGATATATGTATACTGTGGTACTATATCGATGAGTAGTTTTAATACTGCTCGGAAAACAGTCCAGAATTCCAATAATACAATACTGCAGTACTCGCAGGATTAGCGTGCAGTAATATCTTCTCGGTAGTATTTCTAAGTACTGAATATTACCTCCAAGTACATAGTGTGCCAGAATATTACTGGAAAAATACTAAAGATCCTTAGTATTTTCTGCAGTACCATATTTCTTTAGTATTTATCAGTAACATTTTTTCATAAAGTACTTTTCCAGTACTATATTTTGTAGTACTTCTCAGTAATATTTGTTCAGTGATAGATATATCTCATCCTTTTGCCATCATGGAAAGCAGTGGAAATTTAATTTCTTCTTCTTCATCGACTTATGCCGATAACTATTCTGCTGCAAAAGTTGAAAGTGGAAACCCATTAGAAATGGTTGAAATTGCGATAACACAAGGTTATACATACGTATTACAGATTGCTTCAAAAGACAGCCATACGAAATATTTATTTTGATCGGAGCTAATCTTCGTGGACATTTTTGTAAGTTGATATGAATATGAAGTATGTCGAGGGAGTTATAATTATAGTATCTTAGAGATTCTGGGCATTTTTGTACCTACTAAAAGACATTCCGCAGAGAATGACATTCGGTAGAGAAGGTTTGCCAATCCAGTTAATGGATTCCTCGCTGTTCTACGCACTTGGAGAGTGAACTTTTTCAACAATTGGCAGAAAATTACCCTGTGCTCCGAGAATCTCTATGAAACCTATACTCTATCCTCTAGAAAGAATCGCTTTCCCCTTTACGATGCGATGCTACTCCAAATAAATTGGCTTGACTCAATATATATACTATACATATGTATATAATAGCGTTGACATCGCAACTGTGATAGTTGTGAAGGCAATGCCAACCCTGGTGGTTCAATCCTTTCCCGCTGGCGAATCTCCTACTCTATCTAGTGACACTACTGACAATGAGATCAATTGTCGTCGTTGAGACAGAGACCGCGGTATCATCAGAGCGGTTGGTACCATTATTTTTAAAATGATTCCCGGCAACCGAGGTACAAACAAAAGTCCTTTCGATTTTTCAGAAGAATCAAAGTTGCCCCGCTATTGGATACAATTAAAGTCTCGGGCAGTCGCGGCAATTGTATTTCGGTCTTCCGAACCATTCCCTCGCACAATGATCATTATCCTCCTAGTTTTACTACTAACCGCCCCAATTTCATCAATGGATCATCAGTTGTCTATTGATGTGGAGAATTGTCAAGTCTTCGACAAGATTCTCACAGACATCTTTACTGAAACTGAATTCCAAGATACAGCATTGTTCATACCAAGATCAGACAATTCGTGGAGGAGCAGTATTATACTCGACGACATCATCGAGATCATCATGAATAATCGCATACCCATTACCTGCATAGGATTGTTCGACGTGTTGTTGTGGAACCTGGTGCAGTGCCGTGTGAGTTCCAATACGCTTTTGCTCTACCTATACGAATCAGAGGACCTGTCGATCGCAAAAGAACAGCTACGCAACCTAACATACCATAACAAGAGGCTTCCGAAGCTGTTGTTACTGGCAATCTTGGAAGACGGAGAGGCTGATTTCCAGGAATTCTTGCAGTACTTATGGTCTGACAAACTCTACATGCTCGATGTCTCGGTGTTGGAAGTGTCGAGAGTAAATGGGAGCCTCACATTCACAGTTCATCAGTATAATCCGTTCTCGAGGGAGTACACCCGGCAGCCTTACTCGCCCTCTGTCGATTGGTTTCCAAATAAACTGCGCAATCTCCACGGATATCCGATCCACATCGAAATGTTCCCGGCATCCGCATACAGCACATTGAACACTATTCCCACAGGCAACATGCTACCCAGCTACCAAAACTATGACAACAGAACCCTCATCACTTTGCAAAGCATCATGAACTTCTCCCTAGTCTGGCATTCGTATGAGAGGAGTCGATCTTTCGCAGTATTCGGTCCATTGACCGAAATTGATTTGGAACTATGGCTCCACACGGATATTGACACGATTTTTAAGAGGGTGCCTTGGCAGCATGACAACAAGTTGCCTTCTAGCGAGAGCTTCACCTTGGAGTTCTGGTGCCCTGTTATGCCAGTCTTGTATTCGAGAATTCATTTCGAGTACCATCGAATAGTTGGGATTGTTTTCTTCCTCTTAATAATCACGATTTTCTGGCTCGCCTCAGCTATCTTCAGATTCGAGTCCGACACATGGAGAATGCTTCATATCTTCGCAATGATCATCGCGTACCCTCTGCCCAACTTTAACATAGCAGCCATCTCGGAAAGGATTTTGTTTGTATCGGTGTTTGTGGTGTTCGTTGTATACTCCTCGGATTTTCACGCCGATCTCACAACAATCAATATTGGCGCAGAAGAAGAAATTCGGGTGGAGAACTTTCTCGATTTACTTCGTCACAATTTGACGCCGGTCTTTCCCAAGGAGTTCCAATTCGACATTGAATGGAATGCTGAGGGAGATTTCAAGGAATTGGTCGAGAATGCTTTCTTCTCAGAGAATATGCTCGACTGCTTCGAGAGAGTGGTCCGGCATGGGAATGTCTGTTGCTTCATACCATCTGGAATGTGGGGGACCGGGATGAACATGTACACCTCGAAGAGGAAGATAATGCTAAATGAAAAGCTTTGTTATTTAGCGCCACCGGATGTCTACTACTTTCGGCAGGGCAGCCCATACCCAGGGCGTATAAGCGATATCCTACTGCGCGCGCATCAAGCTGGGTTAACGGGGAGATGGTCGTTGCCATCGCCGGCGGAAATTGCGCGGCAGAACTGGACGAGGACGAGAGTTAATTGGGAGGAAGATGAGAATAATCCTAACGGGTTGGGAGCAAACATGTTTATTGTCGCTGGTTGTGGATATGTTATTTCGATCTTGGCTTTTCTCACCGAACTCCTTCTACATCGTTTATCCATATTTGTACACAATTTCGGAATAAGACGCTGGATGCTGCGCTTTGTTTTCAACATATTACCCTAGAAATAACTGTGAGTGCAAATAAATTCGGATTATGAAACATTGTCATCTGGGTATGAATTGGTATGTTTACCGACCGAATAAATATTCTCCTTCCTGGTCTTTCCCGAAATAATTTGATCCTGAGTGCAAATCCTCCGCAAAAGACGGAAGGGTATTTATTTCTACCCTAGAAATAACTGTCAGTTCAAATAAAGTTGGAGTATGAAACATGACATCTGGATTTGAATTCGTACGTCTGTCGACCAAATAAGTATGCTCCTTTTCCTGGTCATTGCTGAAAAATGCTGTGTTCACAAATTTCTGCAGCACTCTCTAAAAAACCTGGAAATAGATGGCGCATTAGTCTGGTGGGTAGAGCATGTGGTGGGAAATTGTCGTCGACGCGTGAGAGTCTCCGCACGTATGACATTTACTAGCTACAATTACTTCCCGTACGAAAAAATATTCCTGGTGACCCAGTAATATCAGTAATGGCAGCTCAGCATAGTGGTCAGTACATAGATGCGAGCCGCGATTCTCGGCCCCTTGGAGCTGGGTGGTGAGCGCTGGTTTATATATTTCGTCTTCACAAAAAAGGGACTATAACTAACTATAACTATAACTAACTATAACTAATTGGGGCCGTTCGGAATTGAGGTCCAAGTCTATGGTAGGTCCGAATTACTTGAATATTCTTGTCTCCCGACGAATTCCGCGCCGCACATTTCTTACTACATACTTAGGTCAAATACTGGCTAGTAACGCTTAAGTACTGCAAGTATTGGCTACTAGTATATATCTATCTATAAGTATTACTGAAAAGTACTAAATATATAGTACTGGAGAAGTACTAGTAATTCTCCAGTACTGGCATTCTCGCGCACTACTAGGAAGTACTAGTACTGAATATTACCTAGGTACTTCCCAATAGTGCGCCAAAATATTACTGGAGAAACTAGTACTTTTCCAGTACTATATTTTTAGTATTTTTCAGTAATATTTTTTCGTAAGGGAATCGCCGATCTTCAGGAAACTTTGGCCAAATAGAGGGTTTGGATAGACAATTAACTGGTTATTTTATTTATATAAAGGGTTTCGTATCACCTGAAAACTCTACAAAATTAAGGTTTTATAAGAGTGCGTCAGCAGGCAAATTGCCACCATGGCAGTAGCGACACAAATTTTTGGTATTCCAAAAAGGTCACTTATAGGACATTGTTCTAGATGAAAATGCTAGGACTTCATTTGGACCCTTTAAAATGAAATTCGTCCGCTATTAAAATAACCAGTTAATTGTCTATCCAAACCCTCTACATTTGGCCAAAGTTTCGTGAAGATCAGCGATTGTCACCTGGAAACGTTCCCTTGTCAGTCTATTACATACAGATATTACCAACTATCGAGTGATTCGACTTCAATATTTGAGTGTTCGAAGGTAACACTGGGGCGCAATCGGGCAACTCCCAAACAATCACGTGACTAAACAGGTGTGCAAGTTACATATCTCGCCTCTTCCAATCAGTATAGTGTCAACGTCTCTACGAACATGTCTGGTAAGTCCACACAATATCTTCTTTTCTCGCGCAATGCTAATAGACGGATTCGACATTAGAATGATAGATTATTAACATATACTAATAAAATATAGAGTGATGAGTAACATATAATCAGTGAGTAATCATGAGCAATCTATTAATTGCATCTTTGAATTTGGAATAATTTACTAGTTTGATATGCGAAATCATTTGCGATGAGTAAAAGTGCGTTTAACAAATCTCTCTTGTCGATCGTATAATAACATTGCTAGCGCTTTATTTCTCCAACGGTTCTCGATCCGTTTGGGTGACCTACCTTGCTGTAACCTTTGAAACGGGCACGCACATTCACCCACACGATCGCGCTCATGCTCCCACATACACCGCCATCCTCATATTCTATTCAAAATATTGCCGCGCGCCGGCCTAGGTCATTATCCGGGCACAGTGCTCAGCTAATCTTGACAGCTGAGGGCATATCTCTCTCTCTCTCTCTCTCTCTCTCTCTCTGTCCAATCTTCCTTTGCTTTCCGCTCAATCGTTGTTGTTAATTAATCTCTCTTTTTCAGATAACCTGAATAAGCCATCACACCAGCAACAGCAGTGCTCGCAGGAAGATCTGCGAGCACTCTTTCGGGAGATGGCCGAAAGGTAGGAGGCCATGCTGGCGCGGCCACTCGAGCTGCGACATATACAACCGACACCACCGCCGCACCAGCAACAACAACAACAAAGAGAACAACCGGAGAGCTCGCAGATCTCCCTGCGAACACTCTTTGAGGAGATGGCCCAGTGGCAAGAAGCCATGATAACGCGGGCTCTGCTGCAGCCTGCCACGGATGGCTACGCAGGCACCACAAATGGTATGTATTATTATTGTAATGAATACGATGCAAGCAAAGGGTATCTTATGAGCCATTTCAGTAATATATATTTAATTTCTGTATTTCAGATGACAGAAGCCAACATACGAATTCGGCGGCGGACGGTCGCGTGCCCGGTGGCATCAGTTCAACGGCGGTAAAACCGTCGTCAAAAAATATTATATGTCTTAGGTCTTCATATCTATACAACTGACGAATCCACTGAGGAGGATATGTCTTACAAAAATTTTACAATTGACGGAACGACGGTTTTACCGTCCTAGAAAAATACCAAGGACCTATACATTCAATCGCCACAAAGAAATTTAAAAAAATATTAGAAGTTTTCACAAATAAAAATATTTATATTCAAAATTGATTTTATTATTTAGAATATGTACATACTATGTAAAAATTGCAGTGCACCGCGGGGAACCGAACCCAGTATTCTAGAATTCCCAGTTTGACAGCTTACTCACGACACCATTGAGGTCTACTGTACTTTCTCGTGCTTCCCTTTTACTAAATTTCAAGCGCGGGGCATAGCGGGCTCATCAGCCTCATGAGCCTGTCGACTAGCGAAAAGTCCCCAACAGCTCTCGGCTTCGCAGTCGCCTAGGGTGGATTGAAAATCCACTTTTTTAAAAAATTTAATATGCCTTAGGGCGAAAAAGTTGTATTTTCGTATAAGATTAACGTGTTCAAAATTTCAGCTTAATGGGTCAAGGTCTTGAGCTTCCCCCGAGGTCTGAAAAGTTGGGGATGTTACTTTCTTAGAAAGCTTCGCAATTACACGATGCAAAACATCCACTCTTGCAAGAACATATATCGAGTAATTTTTCCGATTCCGCAATAAATGTTAAGATCCGATCTGATAACATTGATTCATTTGTTTTCGGTATCCGTTTTGGCAAGTTTAAGTATTTATCGTTGTAATTACGGACCATTGCGAAAATTGTCTGGTCAGAGACAATAGGCAAAGATGTTACAATCCATATCTGCTTTATATCTTGCACAACTTGTTTTGCTATGCTGCGAAAATCGGGTTCTTTAAAGCTCATTTCAATCCTCACTTTGTTCCGCACAAACAAATAACCTCTCATGACGTCTGCATAAGTTGGTAAAACGTTTTGGTTAAGTAAATTCGGAGTTCCAAATATTGGGCACTTCAGAACACTTACGGTGCTTCCGTTCATGTTTTAAACAATCTACTCAATTTTGCCACTTAAAGGGCAATATGCAACTGTACTACGATGTAATTATGATTACTAAACTCGCAGAACGATTGATTTAATGGGACAAACTGAATCAATAAGACAAAGAGTATTGTAACCTTGTACGGTTGTACAACAGTAGCGCACGGGAAAATTGTGGTTCAATCAGACGTTCCGTTCTCTTCATACGGCTCCTTTGATTGGATGCTGCTGCTCCACCTTAGACACCCGACAGATTTAATTCGTAGACACGATTAGGTTCGTCTGAACGAACATTTCGGTATCGTGTATTACTTTAATTTAAGGATATTTGAATAATGAACCCCTATCATACTTAAACAGTCGAACGGAGCAAGGAAATTGAGACAGGATCAGCCAAATGTAGGAGCGGCGCAGATACAAGCCATGGATTCACAAGGACTAGGTTATTTACAAAACCACTGCGTTTTTGTAAAGACGCTTGGACGTCAACATGAGGACTGTAGAATTTCGACCTTTAATTGATATGTATGCGTCTTAGATTGGTTGATACGGATACAATTAAACTGTGTGCTTTGAAACAGACGAAAATCGTCGTAAATTCGTATTTTTGACTCCATTAAACCTTTAAGACATTGGGGGAAGCTCAAGACCTTAACCAATTGAGCTAAAATTTTGTCCACATTAATCTTATACGGAAATACAGTTTTTCCGTGCTAAGGCATATCATATTTTGAAAAAAGGTAAATTTCCAATCCACCCTTGAGTACCCGTCATTATTAGATTTGGCGAAATTCGAGGAATATAAAAGACAGAGGTGGAGAAATAACTCTTGATACAAAAAATTTGTTCCACAAACAAATTTGTAAACCCACATACCCGTCCAGTTTCTAATCAATTAACTAAAATCGGGAGGATATCTACCAAATGAAATATTTTTGAGGGATTTGTTCTACAAACAAAATTCTTAAACCCCCATACCCTTTTAGTTTCCAATCAGTTGACTAAAAAGAGAAAAACAAACCTTTGAACACTTCGGCTTTAACCGCAGAACAGCCGGGATGTATACAAAGAACGGTGTTCCCAACGGGCAGTTACACGTGTCAGCGCTGAAAAGACTATAGCTGCGAAATCCTCCCTTTGTGTACATTCTCGCAGTGCTGAAAGGCTTGTTCTTTTTTGTCGGAAAAGTTTTTTAATTAAGAATTATTTCTTTCTTTCTTGGCTTACTTGATTCACATAAATGCAGAATGAAACACAAAAGTTATAAATTAATCCGCTGGGCTCCAACTGCCTTCGAAATTAAGGTGAAAGTTTTTTATCGACCGACAACCACTATCCATAGTGGTTGTCCTACTGGACGCAAGATTTTTACGGATCCACCTACTGAATCAGTAGTGTAGGTCGAATAATATTTTAAATCGGAGGAACATGAGTCCGCTCTGTTTACAGACAGCGTTTTTGCCTGTCCAACGTCACGCGCCAGGCACAAAAGTGGAGAAAAACAAAGGCTGCCGTTGTTTTTCGAGACGCCTTTTTAGCAAGAGCTGCGAACAAGGGGCAGTTGCGACGAGGTCAGCGAACGCGGAGAGAGCTATCTCAGAGCTGTGGCGACTCACGTGTAAACAGGCTATCTGTGCGAATAAAGAGTATTATTGCGTAACAAAAAAAAAACACCTTTAAATAGCCTACAGTAGAGAAGGTCTTAGCAGATAACAGGAATTCGAAGAATGAGCAAGTATTTGCATGATGACTTGAGCGCACTCAGGAAATGTAAATTATGCCGATTATGCCAATTTTTAAAACTAAAGATGCAAGGTAATTAATTAATTAACGTGTGGCATCTTTGATTGAAAACTTGGCTTTCTTGTATGATATCTATTTCATTTTTCGACTACGTAGTTCAAGAAGATACCTTTTATGTGAGTCATTAAACTACTTGGCGCTTTTTTTACATTTTAATATTTTTGGGGGGATTTCATGAATTTTTGGTCGTTCATATTTTTAAGAATATTCTTTACAGTCTGTACAAATTGTGAAGAAGCTTTGTGTTTTTGGGTATGTGTACCAAAGTACGTTCCAAAGTTTACTTCTATTGTTGACACATAACTATAGCCATGGCATAACCAACCCAGATAGCACAAATCTCCAAAAGCCAACTGAATGTGGGCTTATTGAAGTCCGCTTTTTGTCCGCTTCAATAAGTCGCAATAAAGTGAACATTTGTAAGACCACCAAAATAAGCGAACTAAAAGCGCGCATTAAGCGAACTCCAGGAAGCACTCATTTCCAGGACCCGCAGAGCGCCGCCTTTTTTAAGTCCGCTTTTTGTCCGCTGTAATAAGTCTGCTAAAAGCGAACATATATAAGGCCTCGAAAGTGAGCGCGATAAATGCGGACATTTGGCGCACTACTCCTGGATGACTACTGGATAACGCGAGTCTGTCAACTTGAAGTTGCCACTATGCTGCCAACTTTTAGTTGACCCAATTTTGTTACCCGAAAAGTTGACTTAGTTCTGTGAGAATTTCGCAACTTCCAACGCTTGCATTTCCCGCGCTACTTGGTTAAGGCAGGGAAAGCATTGCACAACATCGTCTCCTCCTGAAATCGCGTGTTTTCGGACTTCGGTGAGATTTATATAGTGCTGTTTGTTATGTGCTGTAAGAGCTCATCATTTGTTCTCCCTTAGACAATACGATGCGATGTATAATTATAATCATCTATAGGTTCGCCGTTTGATAGAACGAATGTATACATACGTTGGCCGCATAAGTTGTATGTGCACGGACTATATTTGTTGGCTGTGTGTGACATTGCGATTAACCGAGTAGCTTAAGAAGTTAATTACAAAGAAATACAATTTCTTAAATTTCATCTTAATAAGAGAATAACAATAAAAATACAAAAAAAATTAAAGGTTCTCAATTTTTGTAAATCAACCCAGACCCAACCACTCTTCAATGTCTCCCTTAAGCTAGCTTTAAAAGGACCGCTTTTAGTCCACATTTAGAGGTCCGCATTAACTCGCCTTTTAGAAGTCCGCTTTTAGTCCACTTTCTTTGGTCACCAATATGTAACGTAACAGCGGGCAAGAGCGAAGTTTAAGCGGACATTCAGCGGCCTTTCAGGCAACTTTCGGCGATGCTAAAAGTCCACTACCTCCAAACAGGGTGCGCTTTAAGCGGACTTATAGCGGACTCTGTGCTATCTGGGAATGTGTCCCCAGATAGCACAGTCCGCAAAATGTCAACTTCACATTGACTTTTCGGCGCGCACTTTAAGTGGACGTTCGAAAGTCTGCTTAGAGTGGACTTTTTGAAGTCAACTTCGCTGAGCGCACTATAAGTTGACTTCATGCTGACATTTCAGCGCGCACTTCAAGTGGACGTTCGAAAGTCCGCTTGGAGTGGACTTTTTGCAGTCAACTTTTGGTCAACTTTAGTAAGCGTACTATAAGTTATTGAAAGTTCAGAGCGCGGCGTCGCTCGCCATTTGCCAAACGCACACACACGCACTCGTGTACGCGCGCGTGTGTGATGTTTGCACCAAGTGGGCACCGCAGTGTGCATCTTGCAGTCTTATTGTTCAATACTTACAGTGCTAGTACGTGTCATTGTGCAGGAGAAGAAAAGCTTAAATGATAAAATATTCTCCCTTTTGTTAGAGAACAAGATGAAAGGTATATATAATATTTAATAATAATCTTGGTTTTGGCTTATCTATGATGCTGGGGAGCAAAATATCTTAGTATATAGCTTTTCATTAATAGGTTACAATGTACCATATCAACAGTGTTTCTGGGAGGATATCTCTAAATATATTAGAGCAAGCCTAAACCTAGGTTCGGCTTCTGGCTAACTTATAGCATTGCAGCCCAGCAATTGCTCACAAGCTAATGATCATGCAATTGTAATTAAAATTAAGCAATCCGTAGCTTTCTATTTAATACTCTTTGGTTTTATCGAAATGAATGAAGATCAATATCGCACATAGCCACAAAACTAATACAATTGAATCAGTGGGCCACCTTCTCGCACCAAGCTTCCCGGGCCAGTTACTAAAAAGATGATCTGCTTCAATGCGCATACTTTCAAATCCGTTCATCTGTTGGTTTGTGTATCCACACGTGTGTCCAATTACCATGTTAATTCTTGTATACTCTTCCTCTTACACCATCACTTATTCCATTCTTTTCATATAGGACTATTGATTGAATAGCATTGCTCCAAAGAATAGGACCGGAACTTATAGCGTAGCAGGGATACTTGTTACCCTATAGATTTCTCTTGACCATAGATATATTTATAAATAGAGTCAGATACCCTGTAACTTCCTTTACACAAAAATAATTTCTCTGCATTGTTTTGTTTCCAGAAGCAATAATGGAGGTGTATGGCACAACCACGTCAGACGAAGTAAAACACTGCATGATGACCTGGTTTCAGCGTGCGGGAGACCGCTTGCGTAATGCAGAGAAGAGAAAGCGTTCTTAGTACATTAGTGTTATTAGATTTTATATAGTTATTTTTGTTAGTTTACTTATATTAGCATTTATGTTAGAATTAATTTAAGGTTTATTTTTCTTATTACATAGTTTCAAGTTTTTCTTTTTTAAATTTATAATAGAGTTGAGGTAGATTTTATTAATTACTTTTTGTTATTTTGTTTATGTTAGTATTAGTGTAAGTTTTATTCTTGTTGCGTCATGTTTTTTTAAAATATTTATGTATATTGATAGCATTTTAATAAAAGTCTTTATTTTAAAAAGCATCAATTTCCATAACCTATAACCCTGGGGATAGAGCACCATTTATTCACTCAATAAAGTTAACCTCTAGCGCACTTGAATAAGTCGACTCTACGTTCGCTCAAAAAAGTCAACTTCAGGTTCGCTGACAACAGTCAACTTTAGGTTCACTTGGGAAAGTCAACTTCAAGCGGACTTTTCGCAGTCACTTACGCGTCAAGTTTCTAGGGTCATAAGCTAACTTCAAGCGCACTTAAAGTCAAACTCCTGCGGAAAAGAAGTCAACGCCAAATCCGCGGTCCGCCGCCAGATGTCCGCTTTAAGTCGACTTGAAGTCAACGCCGTGCTATCTGGGGTCGGTGTAAAACCATGTTAGCTGCGCAGCTCACTTCGCAGCACTTCACAGTGGTGCCCGCGCTTATGTGAGAAAAGTGAGAGTAACATTTTTAGGAATTGATGAACCATAATCATGAATCTTAAGCCGCTTTGTCCTTAGTACGAGGAAAACAGAAGGAGAAATTCATACCTCTTGTCCGACTGAACCGATTCGCTTAATTCTTGGCTCATTAGATTCAGAGAAATGGTCGAAGAAATACAAAATTCATAAATAAGTCTTTGGAGCTATGACTTTTGCATAAATGGAGGCGAAAGTTTGGTAATTATGAATAACAGGTATACTTCGGGATAATATGTATCACCCAAGCTGACATTAAAAAGGAAAAAAAGGTAGTTTGGTTCCACACTTCAAAAACCTGTTAAACCTGATACCCTACAAAAGTGGGGCGAAACCCTTCAATAAAATTCCTACAAGCAGATTACCATAACAGTATCGAGGCAAAATGATTTAAATTACTAACTCTTCCAAATTAACCAAAAATATAAATGGGTATCATTAGAAAGCCAAGCCTTCATTCAAACATTCCAACACTTTCATTCCACAAAACAATTTAATCATACTGTAGGAAACAAATAATCTGTTTAATTGAATACCCTAAAAAAAATCTTTTAATTTTTCAAAGAAAACGTAATACTTGACCCGCCCAGTTCTGGACAAAGAAAAAAAATCCCTCTCGATATAGTTCACATTAATTTGAACCCGCAAAATGTCCGCGAAGATTTGTTCCGACCAAAATAGGTGCTCCGCATAGCCGTCTTTTCAAGCGATTTGCAATAAATAGAGTCTTGTGTTATCGCAATTTCGGTTAACTCTAATAGGTTGCCACTTTCGGCGTTTTCAGTAAAATAGTTATCGACATAATTTACGTTCCCAGGGTGCACTCACTCACCGAGCTATAGCGGTTCTCGATCGATAACAAACTTTCATCTTATTATCGAAAAAAGTTGCAGCTCGACGGAGTACTTTGTGACTTGTGTAATTCATTCTGTATTTTTCTGAAACCAACGTGCCAGAAATGCAAAAACAATTCTTGATTAAAAAATTGTTTCGACAATAATAAAATTTTTAAGCTCACACACCCTTCAGGTTTCCAATCGGTTTACTACAAAGTGAAGAACAGGCCTTTTCAAAATTTCCTGATTTTCTTGAATTTCAAGACGGAGGAGTATATTTTTATTTTGTTGGGAAGGGTTTAGTCGTCGAGAGTCTTCCATATCCTTCCGCGGCAAATTCGGTACCAGTGGAATTCCTTAATTGATATTTCTTCTGTGAAACACCAACTCTACGTGTGTAGCAGAATTCCGAGGTTTATCGAAAAGGAGCAAGAAAAATATTGATTAGCTGGCTTTTTATTATTAAGGCAATAAGCGGAGTTGGCAATGAAATATAAGGTCTTGGACGCGGAGATGCATGAAGTGCGGGAGAAGAAGCGAGCAGCCGATCCAATTGCACGAGTTTGCCGGCTGAAAATGTGAGTTACCGGAATGAGCACACCCTTTGCCGCCCTTGTAGAATATAAATACATACAAAATGAACCTGGTAAAATTCCAAAAATTTGGGAATTTGAACAACAAAATTACGGTCGTCCGCCCGGGTTTGCACCCGCGCCTCCCCTCGCTCCTTTGAAGTTTCCCCCTTCAGTTTCCAGCCTGTTGCCCCTACTGCCGTCTGATAACTGCTACGTTTTCCTCCAGACACCCTTCAGGTTCCCACGTCTTAGCCCAGGTTGCATCTTGGATCGGGATCCGATGGTTCCCTGCTGTCGAGCGCCTCCATTGGTCCACTGTACTTCGCCTAGCAAGCGGAGTTTGTTTCCTCATTACTTTTATTGGCGCCGTCGCGCGGTTCGCCCTCGTAGGGGCATTTCACACAGGTTTGTCCGCCTGGCGGAGCAGCCTTCCTTAATTCGGGAGCGTGTCCCTTAGTTTCTCGCCCGTCGGCGATACCGACTGAACGGGTCGCACCACCAAACAACACCGTTGCAGTCCTCGATTGCCGGTCGTAGATTGCCGGCCGAACGTACGTACGTATTAGCAGCCTTCGAAATCTTCCTCGAGCGCTCGATCGTTGCGCAAACGTCTTTGCGACTTTGCCTCCTCTGTTGCTGCTTTTCCAGTGACGTGAAGATGTGGCTGTCGAACAGGGGTTGCCCTCCTGCCCCTCTCCGCAATCCTCCCGTGGTCCAAGAAGGTACTATTGACGAGATGAATGGTTGAAAAGTAGTCAGCGGCAGGCGGTCTCGAACTCGCATCGGTCGTCGCGTCCAGAGTCCTCTCCATCGGTGCGAGGATCGACTGCCCCTACCAACTGGGCTACGGGCGACCTTACAAACTAACAGCTTAGGTTCTTCTTTTATAGAACTAGCTACCAGTAAAAATTATGCAGTTCTCACTCCCTACAGTAATGAGAGTATAATGCCAAATCTTTCTTCGTCGATATTCTACTTTGGATAAACACTTTGCATGATATATAATTGCATGTCAAAGTGCTGATGGTTAATAGGAGTGATTTGGAAGTACAATTACTTGAATGTTCTAATGCCTCAGCGTATTTATTAGGAAACACAAAGATTTCCTGTTCCTACTTGCATGTAGTAAATACAGAGAAGCACCGGCATCAGTGGCAAGGGCAACAGTTGAACTCCTCAAAAACATTAAAATGGAAAGAAAACTGCCAAGTAGTCTAGTCCCTTATCCCTAAAAAGATCTTGTGCCACTAAAAAATGTCGCATTCCACAAAATACCTTGCAAAAATATACTTTCAATTTACCAAACACGTAATTGATATCATTGGAAACGGAAAAGCAAGTCTTTATTCAAACACTAACCCAAAAATGGTCTTGCCTCACAAAAAAGTGTGCCGTATTCCGCAAATGGCCCGCAAAAATTATAATTATGAAAGAAACCACAATATTTGGCCCGCCCGGTTCTTCGCAAATCCAGTTCCAAGTCTATACAGAAATCGATGCGACCTTATTATTCCAATTATGCCTCAAATCATCGCAAATCACTATTGTATTATTTTAATGTTAAGGAGGTTGCCACCGTCATTTGGTGTGGGGGTAAGAGGGGAACATTTGAGCTCATTCGACACAGAGTTCAGAGGTCTTTTCCCATACCGGAATAAAACTCGATTCTTTACTCATGTGAGTAAAGTTTACACTTTCTTTGATAAATTTTCATTTTTGTGGGGCATTTGCATAATACGGCATACTTTTTTGTGAGGCAGGATCTTTTTTGGGTTAGTGTTTGAGTAAAGACCTGGCTTTCCATTTCCAAAATGCTATCAATTAGGTTTTCGGTCAATAAAAAATATAGGCATAGTGAGGCATTTTGTAGAATGCGACATTTTTTAGTGAGATAAAATCTTTTTATGGATAAGGGACTGATAACTGCTTGTCACTTTTTTTACATTTTAACGTTTCTTTGGTTATGATTCCGAAACCAAAGATCTGTACCAAAGCGAACAAAGCAACATTCCATAAAGTCATTTAAACAGACCATCCGTTTTTCGTTATTATTTGCTTCAGAATATACGAGAAGGGAACAGGATTGAAGACTTGGTAGTCTTTGCCGCTCGAGGCCCAACCAACGCGAGCCAAATGAGTAATATAATTTAATATAACACGAAAAGGTTATTGAACCGCGAACCACTGGCAGTCATACTCCAGTGCTAGTTGTACATTTTTTGCCCGGAACAGGGAGCGCGTTGCGCTTAATCCTACGGTTCTCTCTTATAAACGATTAAGGGAGTCGGGACAAGGCGATATATATAGAGGATATGTCGAGGATATATACATATAGAGGATATAGAGGAGTGTCGTACACCCCTGACAGTTATAGTCATGCTGCAGGGCTAGTTGCGCATTTTTTGTTTGCAGCTTCTGATTCACTTACAATAAAATCATTGGTATCGCCTTAACTTACTCAGTAGTAGATCTCAATTCAAAGAGTCTTGCCGACTACAGATCCCGGCTCGTAGCATTGGAATGAATTTCATATACGAGCCCTTATATAACAAACTGAATAAATTTGATTCGAAATTTCATTGTAATACTGCCGACAACAACACTTCGAAGCGCCAACGTCGGTTTAATGATCCTTCTCAAATAGGTAGAACTCGACGTAAAAAATTGTCGGTGGCTTTACACTAAAGATAGAATTTCCTGTAACCAATTTCGCCACTATCTTTCACAGAACTATAACTTTTTAGTATACTGTCAAACTTTTTATACATAGTATGTAGGTTTAGCTACTTTTAATTTTTCAGAATTCACACATGGAGGGGAGACCAGGGCTCGTCGGCACACTATTCGCTTAACCAATTTTAATGAACTTACTGTTAGATTTACTTGGAGTTTTAAAATACGTGTAAGAAATTGATACAATCCGCAGTTTTAAGTCCTATCTTTAAGTGTTAGGTCTTTAGGGAAAACAATTAATCAATTTAGAATTATGTGACAAACAACCCCACACACGGTCAGTTGGCAATACGTTTGGGATAGCTTGGCAAATGAATCGGCGTCTTACCAAATGGTAAAAATAATTAATAAACTCAAGAAACATGCCGAAATATACTTGAAGTGGTCTATGTTGGGGGAAATACTATCAATATAGTTATATACATAACATAATAACATGCAGTTTTCGTATTTATAAAATATTATGTTGAGATTTGTGCAACATTTATGAGCCCCTGGTTTCCATTTGGTGCACTGGACCCATTCTGCGTTGGGCTGACTGTCAACTGCTCAAATGAATTTGAAGAAAACTGAAATTTAAAATTCTGTCAGGGTTAGTTAACATATGTTGCCAACATGCCCCATGCGAGCTATGTCAAGCAGCCACAACGTGACTTTTTTTAACAAGAATGGCTGATCACTCCTTCAAAAGATAACTAAACAAAACACTATTTACACAATACCCAATTCTACGAAGCAAAATAAGTGTATATTCAGAACAGCACAGCACCTAAAGGATTCAGATAACAGATTTTACCTACCCAAAGGAGTTGAAAGTGAGAGGCTATAACATCTGGAAATTTTACTTACCAGTGCTAAAATGCAATTTATTACAGCGGATCAGTAAACAATATTATCGATCAGAAAGTAACGTGCAACTTCCTTATCTACCTAACAAAACTATTTGCGTTTGCCTACCAACCCCACCTGCCAACAAGCCCCGGTCTACCCTACTATATAATGACAATGACATCGGAATAACGATAGTTGGAAAACTGACATCAACCCTGGTGGTTCACTCCTCTTCTGCTGGAGAATCCTCCTACCCTAAGTAGTGATACTACTGAAATCAATTCTCGTTGTTGAGACAGAGACTGGAATCATCCGGGCGGTAAGTCCCATTAAATACGTACTCCTTAAAATGGTTTCCGTCAACCGACGTAAAACAAGGGCCCTTTCGATTTTTCAGAAGAATCGAGGTGGCTGTACAATTGAAGTCTCAGGCAGTCCTGGCAACTATATTTCGCCCTTCCGCATCATTCGCTCGCACAATGATAATTATCCTTTTAGCTTTACTATTAATCGGCCCAATTTTATCAATGGATCATCAGTTGTCCATTGACGTGGACAATTGTCAAGTGTTGAACAAGATTATCACCGATATCTTTACTAAAACTAGAGGCCAAGATATAGCGCTGTTCATATCAGGATCAGAGCATTCGTGGACGAGCAGTATTATACCCGACGACATCATTGAGATCATCATGAATAATCACATACCCATGAGCTGCATGCCGTCATTAACCCATTATCTGTTGCCGACGAACATGGCGGAGTGCCGTGTGAGCTCCAACACGCTTTTGCTCTACCTTTACAAATCAAAGGACCTGTGGATTGCAAAATATCAGCTAAGCCGGTTTTTTAAACAGAGAAGATACTTCAGCAAGGGGCTCCCGAAGGTGTTGCTCCTGACGATCTTGGAGGACGAAGAAGCTGGTTTCCACAAACTCTTGCAGTACTTATGGTCTGACAAACTCTACATGCTCGATGTCTCGGTGTTGGAAGTGTCGAGAGTAAATGGGAGTCTTGCACTCACAGTTCATCAGTACAATCCGTTTTCGGAGGAGTACACCCACCAACCTTACTCGCCGTCTCTCGATTGGTTTCCAAACAAACTGCTCAATCTTCACGGATATCCGTTCAAGGTGAAAACGTTGTCGGCATTGAAATACAGCACATTGAACACTCTTCCCGCAGGCAACATGCTACCCAGCTACCAAAACTATGAAAACAGAACCCTGATGACGCTGAAAAGCATCATGAACTTCTCCCACGTCCGGAATTCCGACAATCATTGTAAATATTTCGTAGGATTGACAATATTGAGTATATCGCAGGAAATCAGATGCGAATTAATGGGCAGCGGTGATACTGACACGATTTTTAACAGGGTGCCTTTGCAACCTGCGAACCAGGCACCGTCAAGCGAGAGCTTTACCTTGGAGCGCTGGTGTCCTGTAATGCCAGTGTTGTATACGAGAATTACTTTCGAGTATCATCGAATAGTTGGGATTGTCCTCTTCCTCCTAATCATCACGATCTTCTGGCTCGCCTCGACCATTTTGAGATTCGAGTCCGACGCATGGAGAATCCTCCACATATTCGCAATGATCATCGCCTACTCTCTCCCTAACTTCAAGATGGCAGCTATCTCGGAAAGGCTTTTGTTCGTAGCCGTGTTCGTACTGTCCGTAGCATATTCCTCAGATTTTCACGCCGATCTCACAACAATCAATATTGGCGCAGAAGAAGAAATTCGGGTGGAGAACTTTCTCGATTTACTTCGTCACAATTTGACGCCGGTCTTTCCCAAGGAGTTCGAATGGGACATCCGGAAGAAGGCTGAGGGAGATTTCAAGGAATTGGTGAAGAATGCTCGCTTCTCAAAGAATATGCTCGACTGCTTGGAGAGAGTGGTCCGGCATGGGAATGTCTCTTGTTTCATACCATCTCGAATGTGGGGGGCCGGGATTAGCGTGTACGCCTCGTCGAAAAGGAAGATAATGCTTAATGAAAAGCTTTGCTACTCAGCGCCACCGAATGTCTACTACTTTAAGCCAAACAGTCCGTACCCAGGGCGTGTAAGCGATATCCTACTGCGAGCGCAGCAAGCTGGATTGACGGAGAGATGGTCCTTGCCATCGCCGGCGGAAATTGCGCGGCAGAACTGGACGAGGACGAGGGATAATCGGGAGGAAGATGACAATAATTCTAACGGGATTGGAGCAAAGATCTTTATTGTCGCAGCCTACGGATATGTTATTTCGATCTTGGTTTTTCTCGCTGAACTCCTTCTACATCGTTTATCCATAGCTGTACAAAATTTTGGAATAAGACGCTGGATGCTGCGCTTTGTTTTCAACATATTACCCTAGAAATAACTGTCAGTTCTACTAAATTTGAAGTATGAAACATGCCATTTGGATTTAAATTTGTATGTCTGCCGACCGAATAAATATTCTCCTTCTTGGTCATTCGTCGGCCGATAATAGGCAGTTTTATACAGTGTGTACAGTGTCATTAATTTAAATCGGTGTTTGTTCAGGGTGATGTAAATAAATATAGAATTCGATCAGGGGAGTCGGTAGTCTCCCGCCAAGTAATAGTTAGTACTAGCGCGCGGTAGCTGAGGATACTTTTCCTGAAGTACAACGGCTTCTGATGAATAAACAAATTTCACTTTAATTTATGAAAAAGTATAATTTGTTTATTTAATTTATTCCAGGGATTAATGTATGAATTTTGTATACCATTGTTTATTTTTCTGGATAGAATGAGTCAAGAATGAAGCGAATCGGTTCATTCGTCGGGAGATACGGGTTTCCAAAGTCAATGGGATATGACAACTTAGTGAATTTATTAGGTCACACAAAGATTTTCAGTTTCCACTTGTATGTAGTAAATACAGAGAAGCACAGGCATCAGTGGCAAGGGCAACAGTTGAACTCCTCAAAAACATTAAAATGGAAAGAAAACTGCCAAGTAGTCTAGTCCCTTATCCCTAAAAAGATCTTGTGTCACTAAAAAATATCGCATTCCACAAAATGCCTTGCAAAAATATATTTCCAATTTACCAAACACGTAATTGATATCATTGGAAGCGGGAAACCAAGTCTTTATTCAAACACTAACCCAAAAATGGTCTTGCCTCACAAAAAAGTGTGCCGTATTCCGCAAATGGCCCGCAAAAATTATAATTATGAAAGAAACCACAATATTTGGCCCGCCCGGTTCTTCGCAAATCCAGTTCCAAGTCTATACAGAAATCGATGCGACCTTATTATTCCAATGATGCCTCAAATCATCGCAAATCGCTATTGTATTATTTTAATATTAAGGAGGTTGCCACCGTCATTTGGTGTGGGGGTAAGAGGGGAACATTTGAGCTCATTCGACACAGAGTTCAGAGGTCTCTTCCCAAACCGCAATAAAACTCGATTCTGTACTGAATTTGCGAAAAACCGGGCGGGCCAAGTATTGTGGTTTCTTTCATAAATTATCATTTTTGTGGGGCATTTGCATAATACGGCATCCTTATTCGTGAGGCAAGATCTTTTTTGGGTTAGTGTTTGAGTAAAGACCTGGCTTTCCATTTCCAATGATATCAATCCCCCAAAATACATTAAAATGTAAAGAAGAGCGCCAAATAGTTTGTCCAAAAATGAAATAGGTTTCACACAAGAAAGCCAAGTTTTCAATCAAAGATACCACATGTTAATTAATTAATTAACTTGCATTTCTGACTTTAAAACTTGGCATGTGCATACTTAATTACCAATCAAAAAATATTACTAGCTACCTTAATACAAATTTGCACATGCCAAATTTTAAAGTTAGAGATGCAAGTTAATTAATTAATTAACATGTGGTATCTTTGATTAAAAACTTGGCTTTCTTGTGTGATATCTATTTCATTTTTGTACAACGTAGTTCAAGAAGATACCTTTTATGTGAGTCATTAAACTACTTGGCGCTTTTCTTTACATTTCAATGTATTTTGGGGGATTTCACGCCTTTTTGGTTACTTTTATTTTGCAAAATTGCTTTCTCTTTGTAGTATTGGAGTTTATCATTAGCGACTGAACTTACAAATTTCCAAATCTGCATCTTTGATTGAAACATTTTTAGTTTTCATATTTCGTTCACAAGCAGCATTCTGTTGATGCCGCTAATATGTATACTACAATATGTACTCACCACTACTGAGCTGTCAGTGCTGATCAGGAGACTCGGTAGAGTCTCGCGCCAAGTAGTAGTCCCCTACCCACGGCGCGCGACAGCCGAGACTATCTATTATCCCGAAGTGCAGCGGATTTCGATCGATACGAATCTTTCACCTTGATTTGTGAAGCAGGTACAGCTTGGAGAATTTATTTATGCATTTTGTATTTCATCATTACTGAGTCGCCAGGAATAGTTTTTCGTAAGGGAAGCAATTTTACCTTGTAAGTCATTACGCGTGCGCCCTCTTTCCCATCACATGCTCTACTTAGACCAGACTACTGTCACCTCTATTTCGAGGATCTGGAAAAGTTTTGTAAAAATTTTCGGACCCAGGATTTCCATCTTCTTCCGTATTTTACAGTTAATGCACTCAGAATTAAATAATTTCGGGAAAAAACAGGAAGGCAAAGATTTATTCAGTTAGCCGACATATAAATGCAAATCCAGATGGCAATGTTTCATAATCCGAATTTATCTGCACTCACAGTTATTATTAGGGTAATATGTTGAAAACAAAGCGCAGCATCCAGCGTCTTATTCCGAAATTTTGTACAACTATGGATAAATGATGTAGAATGAGTTCAGCGAGGAAAACCAAGATCGAAATAACATATCCGCAACCAGCGACAATAAACATGTTTGCTCCCAACCCGTTAGAATTATTGTCATCTTCCTCCCAGTTATTCCTCATCCTCGTCCAGTTCTGCTTCGCAATTTCCACGGGTGATGGCAAGGACCATCTCTCCGTCAATCCAGCTTGTTGCGCGCGCAGTAGGATATCGCTTACACGCCCTGGGTATGGACTGTGCTCCCGAAAATAGTAGACATTCGGTGGCCCTAAGTAGCAAAGCTTTTCATTCAGCATTATCTTCCTACTACTCGAGGTGTACTTGCTCATCCCGGCCCCCAACATTCGAGATGGTATGAAGCAAGCAACGTCCCCATGCCTGCCCACTCTCTCCAAGCAGCCGAGCATATTCTCCGAGAAGAGAGCATTCTTCACCAATTCCTTGAAATCTCCCTCGGCGTTCCATTCGATCTCGTGCGTGTACTCGAAGGGAAAGACCGGTGTCAAATTGTGGCGAAGTAGATCGAGAAAGTTCTCCACCCGAATTTCCTCTTGTCCGCCAATATTGACCGTGGTGAGATCGGCGTGGAAATCCGAGGAGTATACAACGGACACCACAAACACCGATACGAACAAGATTCTCTCCAAGTTAGCTGCTATGTTGAAGTTGGGTAGAGGGTAGGAGATGACCATTCCGAAGATGTGAAGAATTCTCCATACGTTGGACTCGAATCTCAAAATGGTCGAGGCGAGCCAGAAGATCGTGATTATTAAGAAGAAGAGAACAATCCCAATTATTCGATTGTAGTCGAAATTGATTCTGGAATACAAGACTGGCATTACAGGGCTAAAGCGCTCCAAGGTGAAGCTCTCGCTCGTAGGGAACTCGGACCCAAGTTCCAAAGGCACCCTGTTCAAAATGGTGTCAGCACCATCACCGAATCGAAATGCGGCGTGGATTTCGTACAATACACCGAATGATGCGAACGGTCCCGAATGATTATAGGAATGCCAGACCATGGAGAAGTTCATGATGCTTTTCAAAGTCAGGAGGGATCTGCTGTCATAGTTTTGGTTTCTGGACACTGCGTTTCCTGAGGCAATAGTGTTCAATGTGCTGGATTTGGATGCCGGGAACATTTCGATGTGGAACTGATAGCCGTGCAGATTGAGCATTTTATTTGCGAACCAATCGAGAGACGGCGAGTAAGGTTGGTGGGTGTACTCCCCCGAGAACGGATTGTACTGATGAACTGTGAGTGCAAGACTCCCATTTACTCTCGACACTTCCAACACCGAGACATCGAGCATGTAGAGTCTGTCAGACCACAAATACTGCAAGAGTTTGTGGAAACCAGCTTCTTCGTCCTCCAAGATCGTCAGAAGCAACACCTTCGGAAGCCCCTTACGGCTAAAGTATGCTATGTTGCTGAACTCTTGTTTCGCGATCGACAAGTCCTTTGATTGGTATAGGTAGAACAAAAGCGTGTTGGAGCTCGGACGGCAGTCCTCCATGTTCGTCACCACATCGAATGATCCCATGCAGTTAATGAGTATGTGATTATTCATGTTGATCTTAATAACGTCGTCGGGTACAATAATGCTCCTTCCCGAATGGTCTGATATAAACACCGTTGTATCTTGAATTCCAATTTTAGTGAAGATATCGGCGAGAATCTTGTCCAATACATGACGATTCATGTATTGAATGGACAACTGATGGTCCATTGGTGAAATTGGGACGGTGAATAGTAAAACTAGGACGATAATAATCATTGTGCGAGCAAATGATTCGGAAGGCCGAAATAGAGTTGCCGTGACTGGCCGAGACTTCAATTGTATTCAATAGTGCAGCCACCTCGATTCTTCTGAAAAATCGAAAGGGTCCCTGTTTGTACGTCGGTTGACGGAAACGAATTTAAGAAGGACATATTTAATGGGACTTACCGCTCGACGGAAGATATCGGGCTCTGTCTCAACAATAGAAGTTGATGTGAGTAGTATCACTAGATAGAGTAGGAGGATTCTCCAGCAGAAAAGGAGTGAACCACGAGGGTTGACGTTAATTTTCCAACTATCAGTATTCCGATGTCAACGTTATTATATAGTAGGGTTGACCGGGACTGATTGGCGGGTGGGGTTGGATGGTAAACGCAAATAGTTTGTAAAATCGCCGCTGTGCAGGGTTGCACATTTTGTTATGTAGATAAGAGAGTTGCACATTACCTATTATAATGTCTGATCGATAAGATTGTTTACCGATCCGCTTAAGAAAATTGTATTT
Source organism: Crossocerus cetratus (assembly GCA_963675795.1). NCBI lineage: Eukaryota > Metazoa > Arthropoda > Insecta > Hymenoptera > Crabronidae > Crossocerus > Crossocerus cetratus. The sequence goes on from OY776671.1 coordinate 12,667,475, forward strand.
CAACACTGGTAAGTACATTTTTCAAGTAGTATACTCTTCCACTTTCAACTCCTTTGGGTATGAAAATCTTGTATTGTCTTTTATTTGAATCCCTTATGTGCCGTGCTGTTCTGAATATACAGTTAGACAACTTTCTAGCAACATATGTCAACGAACACTGACAGAATTTTGAATTTCAATTTTCTTCAAATTCATTTGACCAGTCGGCAATCAGCTGAATAAAGAAGGGATCCAGTGCACCAAATCTAAACTATGATTTCCTGAATCTTGCACAAATCTCAACATAATATTTTCTAAATGCGTAAATTGCAAGTAATTATATTATATATATTAATAGTATTGTTAGTAACTTAAACCACCTCTAGTATGTTTCGACATGTTTCTTAAGTATTTTTAATTATTTTTACCATTTTGTTAAAGACGCCGAATCGTTTGCCAACCTGCCCCATTGACAACTGACCCCGTGAAGTGAGGTTGCTTATCACATAATTCTTACTAGATTCATTTTTTTTCCACTGACCTAATTTGGACCTTTGGACTATGAAATTCCGAGAATTGCTAGCCGATGGTATAAACTTCTTACACCTATTTTAAAACTTCGAGTAAACCTAACAGTGAGGGAATTAAAATTTATTAAGTGAATAGTGTGACGACGAGCACGGGTCTCCCCTTCATGTGTGGAGTCAGGGAAGGTCAACGTAGTTAAACCTACATATAAAGTAGGTCTAACTACATGTAAAGTAATAGTTGTGAAATTGGTTAGTGGAAATGATGACTTTACACTAAAACCACTGACAATTTTTCATGTCGAGTAACAAGGTTTGCATCCTCTGGCCACCAAAAGGTGTCAATAAGGAGAATGTTTTTTTTTACTGAAGAATGCAAATGAAAGATTTTCATTGAGAGAATCCTGGAAAAAATACAAAACAACTTTTGGATCTCAAGTGGAATCATATCTAGGCTCTGGTGGTTTTAATTTAAATAAACCTTTAAAAAATCTCTTGGCAAGATCGTTGTGACTAATATCTGGGTTGGAGATAAGGGAAATTGCACAACGCATAGTATTCAAAGAACCGTAGGAATGAAAAAATATTACTGCGAAGTACTAAAAAATATAGTACGTACTGGAAAAGTACTAAGGATCTTCAGTACTTTTCCAGTAATATTTCGGCGCACTACTGGGAAAAGTACCTTGGTGATGCACAGTACTTTTAGTAGTAATAATAGGAAGATATTACTGCACACTCATACTGTATATGTATGCAGAGCTAGGTAAGGACTAGATTCAGTGTGTGGCGGGCCATGTGGAGGAACGTACGAGAATATACAGTGGCAGAGCAACCCTGACTATTAGTTATTACTATTTCCCGACCTAAGATATCACATACGGGAAGTTGTCATTGGCGCATGAGAGAGTGCGCACGTGTGATCTTACTGGGTAAAATTCCATCCCTTACGAAAAATTCTTCCTGGCGACCCAGTAATATCAGCACTGGCAGCTCAGTAGTGGTCAGTACATATTATGTGTATACGAGCGGCATCACCAGAATGCTGCTTGTGGGCGAGAGATGAAAAGTAAAAACGTTTCATCCAAAGATGCAGATTTGGATTTGCAAGTTCAGTCACTAATGAGAAATTCCACTTTTGCAAAATAAACCCAAGTAACACTTCGCCTGCATAAACGCCTGCAAATACCCTGCTCATCCCCTTTTTCTGCAGGAGTTCTGCATATACCTTGCAACTATCCTTCTTATGCAGGCCGGCTTGCATATGGCCTGTAAGTAGCCTTCGCCTGCAATTAACCCCTGCATATAGCCTGCGCGGGCAGAATATTTGCAGGACGACCTGCAAATAGCCTACAAGTAGCCTTCCTCTGCAGGAATTATCGTCTACACGCGCAGATCATTCACAGTACAGTCTGTACCATCTACATACGCAGATCATTTACAGTACAGCCTGCGCATTGTCTGCAAATATTATATTCAAGTCTTAGGCTTGCGAAAGTAGTGTCGACCAGGGATATTACGATTACCAATTGTACGATGTATGCAGAACATTTGCCGAATATGTACAAGTAATATGTACGGCGTCAAACAAGACTCATTGCGCATTTTCAAATTACGTGTGGCAATAACGCAATGCCACACGTCGCAATTTCTCATCATACATTTCAGTATTCAATCGAGTGCCTCAAATAAAGAAACTGAACACAAGAGGGTATATACGTTTCGTAGATCAGTGGTCTAAGGCACAACGACGAGCAGCACCCCAGCAGCACAGCAGCAGAGTGAACCCGGGTTTAAATCCACCTTCAAGCACAACCCCCAAGTGTTTATTTCTATGTTTTAAAAAGTTGTAAACTATAATGTTAATCCAAATGTTGTACTTGATTGGGTCCTCGGGAATAATAAGCGAGTAAAAAGATATGAAACTGTTTTTTTCCCTTCAAATCTTGGATCCTGCATATATTCTGCATATGCCCTGCATATGTTCTGCATACGCCTTGCATATATTCTGCATACGCCCTGCACATATCCTGTATATTCTCTGCAATAGCTTACATATAATCTGTATATCGCCTTCAGAGGGACTATTGCAGGTTTTGTGCAGAGGATCAGAGCTGTATTATGGTCCAAAACCCGTCTGCATATGATCGGTAAATCATCATATGCAGGATCGATTAACAGGGCGAGCTCCTGCATATAGCTTATGCAGGAAGCTTATGCAGGAGAAGTGTTACTTGGGAAAGTATCAATTAAACCGAGATAAACAGAAACGTCGACAATTATAATCCACCATAACCCTATAATTTAGAACGGCAAGAAGGCAACATTGTCAGAGTATGTGATTCTCTGATATCCTACAGGTTAGCATAATTGCAGCATCTTGGCGGTTCGGAATATCAGATGACTCCTCCCAATTTTGCATGGTATTTAATGTTGTTAAAATTGTCTCAAAATGTCGGACGTTGTGCCGAAATTATATGCTGCTGAAATTTCCCAAAATTGCCCAAACATGCCGACACGCTGTGCCAGCTTGAAACACTGCAACAGTTATATCAATTTACCGGGACGCTGTCCCGCCAATTCACGCTGTTCAAATTGCACCAAAATACTGATACACTGTAATTGCACCAATAAACCATACAGAAATCAACCCAATCTACGAGGCCCAGGTCCAATCGTAAGCTGTTTTATAAAATACTAAATTATTAAATATTACATTGTCCTGAAGGACGTCTGATAACACCTCCGCCAAACGGCCTGCTTCTTAGTGAAATGAGGGTTGGCAGAGGAATTGCCAACCCTGACCTTTCCCGTTTAGGGCGGGATGCCCAGGGTTACCTGCGGCCCTACATGAGTTCTTGTGGGAGCAAAATTCTTTGTACGGAGTTCGAAAGCACGACGGCGTAGGTCGACCCAGATATATCTGATAGCGCGCACACTTTCATGCGCCAATGCCAACTTCCCGCCATATATGCTCCACTCAAACCAGAGAACTGCGGCTTCTATTTCGAAGATCTCGAAAAAGTTCTCTATACATTTCCGGGCCCAGGAAACCACCGTCTTTTACGGTGGATATGCAATCAGGATTAGATCATTTCAGGAAAGACAAGGAAGCAGAACATTTATTCGGTCGGCAGATATGCCTATTCAAATCTAGATGGCATGTATGTTTTATATTACAAACTTACTTCAACTCACAGTTATTGTTAGGGTAATATGTTAAAAACAAAGCGCAGCATCCAGCGTCTTATTCCAAAATGTTGTACAGCTATGGATAAACGATGTAGAAGGAGTTCAGCGAGGAAAACCAAGATCGAAATAACATATCCGCAGGCTGCGACAATAAACATGTTTGCTCCCATCCCGTTAGAATTGTTGTCATCTTCCTCCTGATTATCCCTCTTCCTCGTCCAGTTCTGCCGCGCAATTTCCGCCGGCGATGGCAAGGACCATCTCTCCGTCAATCCAGCTTGCTGCGCTCGCAGTAGGATATCGCTTATACGCCCTGGGTATGGACTTCCCCGCTTAAAGTAGTAGACATTCGGTGGCCCTAAGTAGCAAAGCTTTTCATTCAGCATTATCTTCCTGCTCATCGAAGTGTACATGCTCATCCCGGCCCCCCACATTCGAGATGGTATGAAGCAAGAGACATTCCCATGCCTGACCACTCTCTCCAAGCAGTCGAGCATATTGCTCGAGAAGAGAGCATTCTTCACCAATTCCTTGAAATCTCCCTCGGCGTTCCATTCGATCTCGTGCGTGTACTCGAAGGGAAAGACCGGTGTCAAATTGTGGCGAAGTAGATCGAGAAAGTTCTCCACCTGAATTTCCTCTTCTGCGCCAATATTGACCGTGGTGAGATCGGCGTGGAAATCCGAGGAGTATACAACGGACACCACAAACACCGATACGAACAAGATTCTCTCCAAGTTAGCAGCTATGTTGAAGTTGGGCAGAGGGTAGGATATGACCATTCCGAATATGTGAAGAATTCTCCATGCGTCGGACTCGAATCTCAAGATAGTCGAGGCGAACCAGAAGATCGTGATGATTAGGAGGAAGAGAACAATTCTAACTATTCGGTTGTACTCGGAATGAATTCTCGAATATAAGACTGGCATTATAGGGCACCAGCGCTCCAAAGTGAAGATTTCGCTCCGAGACATCCCGCCGTATCCCTTGTACAAAGGTAACCTGTTAAAAATCGCGTCAGTATCAACGCTGATTATTTGTTCCGGGCCGATTTCATGACTTATACTCGAGAATTGGATCAGTTTATGATAATCAACGGACTGCCAGACGACAGAGAAATTCATGATACTTTTCAAAGTCACGAGGGTTTTGTTGTCATAGGTTTGATAGGTAGGCATCAAGTGTCCTGGGCCAATAGGGTTCAATGTGCTGTATGCGGATGCCGGCAACGTTTGGATGTGGATCGGATATCCGTGGAGATTGAGCAGTTTATTTGGGAACCAATCGAGAGAGGGCGAGTAAGGCTCGCGGGTGTACTCCCCCGAGAACGGATTGTACTGATGAACAATGAATACGAAACTCCCATCCATCCCTCCCACTCCCTTTACTCTCGACTTCTCCAACACCGAGACATCGAGCATGTACTTCTTCTGAGCCCATAAGCACTGCAAGAGTTGGTGGAAGTCGGCCACTCCGTCCTCCAAGATCGCCAGAAGCAACACCTTCGGAAGCCCCTTATCGGAGTTTGCGAATCTTCCCCGTTTAAAAAACCCTCTTAGATGATGTTTTACAATCTCCAGGTCCATTGATTGGTAAAGGTAGAGCAAAAGTGCGTTGGAGTTCACACGGCACTTCGTCTGGTTCTTCAACAACATATTGAACGGTGCCATGCAATTAATGGGCATGTGATTAGTCATGCTGATCTGAACGATGTCGTCGAGGATGATACTGTTCATCCACAAATTGGTTGATCCTGATATTAACACCGCTGTACTTTGGACTCCAGTTTTAGTAATAATGTTGGTGAGAATCTTGTCCAAGACTTGCCAATTCTCCACATCAGTGGACAACTGATGGTCCATTGGTGAAATTTGGACGGTGAATAGTAAAACTAGGAGGATAATAATCATTGTGCGAGTGAATGATTCTGAATGCCGAAATAGAGTTGCCACGACGGCTTGAGACTTCAATTGTATTCAATAGTAGGGCAACCGCGATTCTTCTGAAAATCGAGAAAATTGATTGTTTGTAGCTCAGTTGCCGGCAACTGTTTTAAGAGGGACGTATATAATGGGACTTACAGCTCGGATGATTTCCCTCCAAACAACGAGAACTGGTCTCAATAGTATCACTAGGTAAAGTCGAAGGATTCTGCAGCAGAACAGGAGTGAACCGCCAGGGATCGCGTTGGTTTCACAACTATCACTCTTCCGATGTCAACGCTATTATATATCATATGTATATTCAGCCAACCTAATTTATTTGGAGTAGCATTGCATCATAAAGAGGAAAGTCCTACTTTCTAGAGTATAGAGTATATGTAGATTTTATGTAGATTCTCAGAACGTAGGATAATTTTTTACCAATTATTGAAAACATCCATTGAAAGTATCCATTAACTGGATTGGCAAGCTTCTCTACCGAATGTGATTCCACTTTTATCTTTTGCAGTAGAATAGTTATCGACATAAATTCCGTTCCCAGAGTGCACTCAAGTAATCATGCAAATTGTAGTTGCTCGTTCTTCGAATTTTTGTTACCTGCTCTACCGAATCAGGTGAATCCCTAAAGGCCTGCGCCAAGTTACATTCTAGTAGCGCGGAACAACCGCCGAGGATGCTTACAATAGCGGTTCACGATCGATCCAAAAATGTGAAATTATTAATTTCAACAAAGTTGCAACTTAACGGATGATATAATATGTGCCTTTTGTATTTCATTATGCATTTTTCTCAATCCAACGACCCAAGAAAGAATAAATAATTCATGATTCAAAAATGTGTTCGGAAAAAAACTTTTAAACCACATACCCTTCCAGTTCCCAATCAGTTGACTAATAAAAAAAGGGAAATATCTACCAAGTAAATAATTCTTGATGTAAACAATTATTTCCTACAAAAAAGTATATATACATCCACATATCCTTTCAGTTTTCAATCCGTCGACTAAAAGGAGAAAAATAAACCTTTTCGCACCAACTGATCCTGTTTTGGCAAGCCAACTACAAAATTTATAATAACAGGCAGAAATGGTGCATTAAACACAACAAAATATTGCCTCAAGCCTAAATAGGGCTTGACAAACAGAACATATTGTAAAACTAACGTTATATGCGTAAACAGGTTTCGACATACAAGGCACTGCAGCAGCTTTCTTAGACATCAGTTGTGCTGGGGTCGGTGCTTTCGACAATGTATTACAGCAAATATTAAAACAACCAAACTAAGCGAAACAGCTTTATCGCCGAATGCCCCAATCTTTGTATATGTATGCATATATTATCACTCATAGTAGATAGAATTCTTACCTTTCAAGCCCAAGAAGAAATCAGGAATCTGCTACCCTCAGGGAGGTATTCCTTTACTTACCCTCTTCAACATTTACATCAAAGATGTACTGAAACATATCTCAGAGTATTGTATCTAAAACATTCAAGTGTAAAAAAGGCGCCAAGTAGTTTAATCCCACAGAAAAATTGACCAAAAATATAAACGGATGCCATTCGAAAGCCAAGTCAATCATCAAAATTAACAAGAAAAAATAAATTAAATTCCAAAACAATCAAAATTAAATAAAGTAAAACAAAGGCTACAAAAACTTGGCAAACTGCTAACATTTGGGTAGTGTTGGCATAAAGACTTGGCTTTCCATTTCCAATGATATCAATTACGTTTTTGGTCAAGTATAGGTAGAGGTAGAGGTAGTAGGTTCAAAGCTTAGAAATATATTTTTGTGAGTCCCCTGATATCTCGTCTGTGGTAACACAATGTTATTGTTCTATAGCATGGGAGTTACAAAGTCATGTTACCGTATTATGTCTGCGTAACGTTGCTGCAACATTACATGGAAGTTAGAAAGTAATATTACTATGTTACACCTATGTAACATACCGGTTATACAATTTTCGATTCACAAAATTATCCAAATAAAAAATTATAACATAATCAACAAGTAGTGTTTTGAAAACGTCTCGATGTCAGCTGGAACGTTAAATAATAAAAAAAATATGATGATCTATTTATGAATATTAAGTTGACCTTGATATGTCCTTGGGATCAAATGGGTATATCCGCTTTATAAATCTTTTAAAACAGTTCAACTTTTGTCTTCATCATTTTTCTCTCAAATGTATTGGTTCGGAGATATTTCACCGTTCCAGGACTTTTGGGACACCCTGTGTAACAATGTTACTTTTGCAGCCAGCATTACTTACACGGAAAACGTTCTACTAAACTCACCGGCAGTGTTTTTATGTCGAGGTCTACCTAGCACTCTCAAGTGTAGTCGACAGTATTACAATATGAATTACACTACACCAGTCACATGCTCAAAGATAATTACAATAAAACTGTTAAACTACCCAATATAATATACCAACTATAATGCGTGCAGTTTGATATTCTCCTTGTGGTTTTTCCTTATTTCCATGCCAAATAACAGCAGTATCTATACTATTAAGCACCAACATAAAATTAGTTCATATATCGTTGGATTGATCGCAACAGTATGAGGAGGTCGACAATTGAGTATTTCTAAGAAAGTTATATGTCAAGCAAGGAGATGAGATTGTGGAAAAATATCATGGTTTAGTTGTTACTTCAAATCGCTATTTTAGTGTAAATTTCTTTCGAAGGAAATTCAAGTTATTTGACAAAGCTATAATGTCAGCATGAGGAGGGGCAAAATAGAAAACAAGTGTTTTAATACCTTGGAACTTGAAAATCCCAACCTTATTAATGATAACTTTTATACACGACAAATTCTGCAATGTCTGCAGTGTGCAACCCTGATGCGTCTCTACTGCAGCAGTATTATCGACACGGTGCTTATCTTATCTCATATCGACGTAAAGCGTATAGAATAGTAATCTTAATAGTAGTAGTTTAACAACTTTGGTATAGTGGTTCGTATATGTATGTATATAGAAGTGGTTTGACTCGGTAGTGTTTCGCGGGAAGTAGACATCTTTATCGTGGAATAGATAGAGACAATAGAATAGATAGCACAGAGTCCGCTATAAGTCCGCTTAAAGCGCACCCTGTTTGGAGGTAGTAGACTTTTAGCATCGCCGAAAGTTGCCTGAAAGGCCGCTCAATGTCCGCTTAAACTTCGCTCTTGCCCGCTGTTACGTTACATATTGGTGACCAAAGAAAGTGAACTAAAAGCGGACTTCTAAAAGGCGAGTTAATGCGGACCTCTAAATGTGGACTAAAAGCGGACCTTTTAAAGCTAGCTTAAGGAAGAGATTGAAGAGTGGTTGGGTCTGGGTTGATTTACAAAAATTGAGAACCTTTAATTTTTTTGTATTTTTATTGTTATTCTCTTATTAAGATGAAATTTAAGAAATTGTATTTCTTTGTAATTAACTTCTTAAACTACTCGATTAATCGTAATGTCACACACAGCCAACAAATATAGTCCGCGCACATATAACCTATGCGGCCAACGTATACATTCGTTCTATCAAACGGCGAACCTAGATGATTATTTACATCGCATCGTATTGTCTAAGGGAGAACAAATGATGAGCTCTTACAGCACATAACAAACAGCACTATATAAATCTCACCGAAGTCCGAAAACACGCGATTTCAGGAGGAGACGATGTTGTGCAATGCTTTCCCTGCCTTAACCAAGTAGCGCGTGGAAATGCAAGCGTTGGAAGTTGCGAAATTCTCACAGAACTAAGTCAACTTTTCGGGTAACAAAATTGGGTCAACTAAAAGTTGGCAGCATAGTGGCAACTTCAAGTTGACAGACTCGCGTTATCCAGTAGTCATCCAGGAGTAGTGCGCCAAATGTCCGCATTTATCGTGCTCACTTTGGAGGCCTTATATATGTTCGCTTTTAGCAGACTTATTACAGCGGACAAAAAGCGGACTTAAAAAAGGCGGCGCTCTGCGGGTCCTGGAAATGAGCGCTTCCTGGAGTTCGCTTAATGCGCGCTTTTAGTTCGCTTATTTTGGTGGTCTTACAAATGTTCACTTTATTGCGACTTATTGAAGCGGACAAAAAGCGGACTTTAATAAGCCAACTAAATGTGGGCTTATTGAAGTCCGCTTTTTGTCCGCTTCAATAAGTCGCAATAAAGTGAACATTTGTAAGACCACCAAAATAAGCGAACTGGTCTTTAGTATTTGAATAAGGCTAAATTCGCTACTAGTATATATCTATCTATAAGTATTACTGAAAAGTACTGAATATATAGTACTGGAGAAGTACTAGTAATTCTCCAGTACTGGCTTTCTCGCGCACTCTTAGGAAGTACTAGTACTGAATATTACCTTAGGTACTTCCCAGTAGTGCGCCAAAATATTACTGGAGAAACTAGTACATCTCCAGTACTATATTTTTAGTATTTTTCAGTAATATTTTTTCGTAAGGGAGAAGTGGCTCTTAACGACGCACAGTCGCCGATTTGGGTCTAAAACGCGCGCATGGTCAATATCTCAGGTTCTACTAAATCGATTCTCAATTTTCTTGTTTTGTTTTGATTGTTGTGGCATAAGGATGAATAAAAGGCCATCATTAGATCAAAACAAAAATGTGTACCGAGTCCGGTGCTAGTCAATAATTATTGTAGTTTAATCAATTTTCTCTGTTCGTTTCACAAATAGTATGAATAATGTTTGAATGATTTCCAGCACGAATCTTCCTCGCTTTATCTTATTCTTAACATATAAACCATACAAAAAGAACAATTTAAGTTTTATAAAACAATTTATGTAATTGATAGTATACTCATACTAATTTTTAGCGCAGAAGTGTTTCTCATTTGTTGTTTCCGCCCTTCCAACATCAAGATAAACAGAAGCTAGGATGAACAGATCACAAGAAAGTTTATTCTAAGGGTCCAGGGGTCTGGGGGCAGGAGGGGAGGGAAGACGTTGGGAAGGACTGGAAAGCACAGTGAAGGAGGCGTTGGGGAGGATGGGGAAACGGCGAAAGAAGGGCGGGAAGAGGGGTGGTGGGATGAGAAGTGTAGAAGGGAGAAAATTAAAGTGAGCGAAGAATTGAGAAGATGGAAAAGGGTTGGAGGAAATGGGGAGAAGTATAGGAAAAGAAGGAGGCTGTGGAACAACTTGTGTGAGAGTAGATAGGCTAGGCCGGTTCTGCGACGGAAGTGGCCCAGCGGCCATTTTGTTTCGGCGGGAAATTCAAACGTGTCGGTAGGGGGTTCTCAGCGCGCTGCGCCGGAAGTGCGACAGCGGCCATGTTGTTTTGGGTGGTGGGTGGCGCAGGTGCCCCTCAGGTGTGTGTGGGTGGCCAAGGTGAGTGAGTGGTTGCCCCCGTGGGTAGTGGAGGTATCCCCATTGTCACCGGTGCCCCCGGTGGGTGGGTGGCGCAGGTGCCCCATTGTTTCAGGTGCCCCCCCCCCCCCCCCCCCCCCCCCCTCCAGGTAGGTGGGTGGGATGCCTCCGCCGGGTACTGGTGGGTGGGTGGGTGCCCCGTACCTGTACCCAAGGGTTGAGCTAGTGTCTCAGGTGCCCCAGGTGCCACAGGTAGGCGCGTGCCCCGGGCCCGCGGCAGAGGGGATGCCTGTCCCGGGCCATATACTCCCGACGAGGAAGGTTGCGTTGGAACTTAGATGCTCCGCCAGCGCTCATGTTCCCATAAATACATTTCCCCATTAAGAGCAAGATGAAGCGCACGTTCTCTAAACACTGCAGCTACACTTGACATGCCCACCGGCCGAATGCAGCATCATGGCACTTGACCGACCGGACGCACGTGCGAGTCTTTACGTAAACAGCACGTAGCTAAGCTCCCCGGCATACTTAGATGCAAGTGTTTGTTTCCTGCGCCAGTAAGATTTTCTATAAGGTGGTCGCAATCGCCACTGGCTCACAATCTAAACACGCCATCGCGACACTTGGCTGTATAGGGTGATTCAGTCGGCTTTGAATCTGTGATGAGGGATATAGGTCGATGAAAATGTAATAATTACACATTGTTGAGTAATTTGAATATGAAGGAGTCTTCATCGAATTTTTTCCACCTACTGAAATTTATTTATAATATTGAATTCTACCAATAATGGAAATTATTGGAAGTCGAGTGTGACTGGATAATTAAAAGGCAAGTGAATCACCCTGTACGTGCTGGTATTTACGAAAAAGAGCCCGCAGCTACCCCCGCCAGACATAGGCACAAGTGTCCGTTTCTTGCGACAGCGATACACACTTTTTACAACCGTCTCTTTCTCGCCCCGAGTAACATCGCTCTCCTTCAGCGATAGCCGTGGAGAGAGAGAGAGGGGTGGGGAGAGAACCCTTTTTTGTTCCATAGGGGAGTGTGGTGATCATTAATTTGCGTACCACAGCATCCACAACAACAGCAGCAGCAAGCATGATGATCGAAAAGGTAATGCTCCCTCAGTATGCACGAGATTCAAATTTTACTGCCGAGAGTATAGCTCAACACATTTTTCCAGAAACACACTAAACGGGTATCGTTTGGCGATTGCCGTGAGGTCTATCATTTGCCCTATGACGAAGCCACGTCAGCGGTAGGAAGCGGAGCCGAGCGGAGAGGAGCTGGGCGGAATCACGCGGGGAGGAGAAGCGCGGACAGGAGCAGAATGTGGCGAAGTGATGAGGAACGATAAAATGGAGCAGAGCGGTGAGAAGGGGATGCGAGCGAAGCGATGTGGATCACAGCGGAATGAAGGGATGAGGAACGGAGCGGGGCAGGAGGCTCGCATCTTCCTGGGACTGAGAAGGGAACAGTCATGAGGTAGGTATTGGCATATATAACTGTGAAACATGATCGTTTATTGAAAATATTTATTTATACTATAATTTAATTTAAAAATATATATAGTACACACACACACACACATCTACACGCATTCGACCACAGCTGACCCATGAAGAAGTCCGATCTGCGAAAAGGATACAAAATTGACATTGAAGTGCGCTAGGTCTGGGCAATCAAATACTTGTGGGAATACATGTGTTCTAATTGAACTTACTCAATCCGAAAGGTCCGCAAGGTCCGTCCCAAAAATGCCTTGCAGAATTTCCCGCTCTTGGGCGCGTCAATTGGAGCGCGGGTCGTTGCGGGGGAGATCCGGCGGGTAGCGCTCCGCGAGTTGAGCCAGCTCCTGGGGATTCTCCAGCCGCACCAGCCTCCAAGCGGATGTAGTTACCCTAATTGCAGGTGGGAAAACATATTGAGCAAACACATATCTCTCTCTAACTTTAAGCGTTTACGAAAACTGTAAAATTTCGCGAGGAATGTTTGTAATAATGCGGAACCTTCGTCCGCTGTCGAATGGCGATATGGAGACATGTTGGAAAATGACTACTACATATAGTAGTCAGTACCATGTCGGGCTTGCCCGCACCGATGCACTGACTTCAAATTCGGGAATTTCCTCTTTGTGCACGTTTCGCCTTGCGCACATGTGGATTGTCGGACACAGTGGAATCAGGACACATTGGATATTGACCACGGTGGAATTTACGCACATTTGAAGTTGCCCACAGTGGAAGCAGGACACGTCGGCAGTGGAAGCTGTACACATCCCAGAGGAAACAGGACACATGGGATAACGGGGATAATGGAATTTGGACACGTTAGATGGAAAAGATGCATACATCACCGGGAGTGTGAATTTTCATGACTCATTTAATTCACAGAATATAAATAACAGTGAAATAATTAATGATTTGGAAGAAAAGCCAAAACTCTTTAATTCATGAAAAAGTGATTATTTTTATGACTAGGAGTAAATAAATATGAACAAAGGGTGGTGATGAGTTCAAAATTATTATCAATCATTTTTATTGTATCTATAAATAACAGTGAAATAATGGTAATTATGCAAAAGTTGGACTTATAGGAAAACTAATTATTTTGGACTTGTTTCACATATACTGCTTCTACTTTTATTAGAATTCCTATATTAAATTTAAATAAATGTCTTTTTGTAATTATACAAAATTCATTAATTATTACAAATGCTCCTGATGAGATTAAACGATGAGCAATTATTATTATCTATCTTCTAATGAAACTCGTTATTAAACATGGATGCAATTACTATATTTGTACGAATTACATAAGAATAAGCAACAATAATTTGTATATCAATCATTCGCAAGCAATATAAATCAGTAAATGAAATTCTAATAACATTTTTATCATGAAATTTAAATACATATTTATTCGTATTACATATTTCATAGTACATTCTTATGTAAGGTATGTATATACATACAGGTAGACCGAGCAAATGTAAGATTCACGATAGTAATAAAGGAAGCATCCAAAGAAATTAAAGTTTTAGCATATCTAAGTTATCCATTACTAAATAATTAGAGATTATAGTAGCACGTACTACAAGGAAAATAATCTCCATTCTAGACAATTAAATGAAAAATAATTAATTAAATATTATAAAGTATTAGATATTTAGGGAATAGATTTCAGTTTTCGTACAGAATTTATTTCAAGACAGCCATGTACACTGGTTGAAAGTTACAATCAGACTGATGCCGAAAGGCCGATATGCTCCTCGACAGCAGGTACAAAAACGGTCGGGTTTCCTTAGGTATAAACATTTCTCAGAAGTGACCGTGTTGAAAAAATGGTCAATACAACTTTCCAGCATTACAATAGATTAGGTTTTGCGTGCATTTGACCAATTAATCCAACATAAAGCATAACTACGATTTACTCTAATCATAGTCACAGAATAACCTTTTTCTTCGTGAAAAAATTTGCTCGTAATCACAAATCAATCTCATATTGTTTTAATTTCAAAATATTCTCGGAATATCTGGAACGTGCATGTTTTTCATTCAGCGTGTGGGTAAATTCCATTATTCGCGGTTTCTCCTGTGTATGTACAGCTTCCACTTGATGCTAATACACAATGTGTACTGTTTCCTTTGGGGGTGGCGGTTTCCATCGTGTGCAGTTTCCAGTATACGCCGCTTCCAATGTGGGCAATTTCCAATGTGTACTGTTTTGAATGTGGGCAGTGTCCACTGTGCGCTGTTTCCAATGTGGGCAGTGTCCCATGTGCGCTGTTTCCGGGTGTGCAGCTTCCAAAAGAGGCTCGTGTGCAAAGCGAAGTTTGCGCAAAGGAGACTCACTTTCAAATTCATAGTTGTTTCCGTTCTCGTGCAATTGGGAAGTGTGACTTCACTTTCGATTAGCTGCCCTTTTTATACAAATCCAACCTCGGCAAGCGACCGACTGCAAGGGTGGTGCGGGTGCCTAGCGGTTTGGACCCGCGAAACCTATTGGCCGACTGAGGGTTGCCGGGTACCGAGAAAATATGAAGATAAAATTCATCTTATTTCTCGGAATAAGCGCTCACACACGCGGATCAACGTATATGTGTGAGCGCTGCGCTGCCCCCCCCCCCCTCCCCGCCCCCCGCACTGGGTGGGGGCATTTGTATAAAAAGGGGAGCTAATCGAGAATCAAGTCACACTTGGCAATTGCACGAGAACGGAGACAACTATGAATTTGAGAGTGAGTCTCCTTTGCGCAAACTTCGCTTTGCACACGAGCCTCTTTTGGAAACTGCGCACGGGGAAACAGCCCACATTGGGAACAGCGCACATATTGGACACTGCCCTCATTGAAAACAGTACTGTTGAAAGGACAAATCGAGATAATCGTAATTGGGCGCCAGTAGATAGTAAGACCCATTAGAACACGTGATATCCGATAAGTAAGGAGGGAGGATCGGCCCCTTCCGCCCAAAGAGGAGCATTGGCGTTAGATCGATTAAGAATGTGTGATAGGAAGGTCGTCATTAACAATAACGAAGAGTGTCATAAATCACAAAATAAAATCAAAGTTCATTATTCTGCATACACCAGTGATTTTAATCGTGAGCTTGCCCTAATCCACGCTGGAATACCTATTGAAATCCACACAAATATAAAACCTTCAACAAGTACACATTGGAAATTGCCCACATTGGAAGCAGCGTATAGTGGAAACTGCACACGATGGAAACCACCCCCAAAGGAAACAGTACACATCGTGTATTAGCATCAAGTGGAAGCTGCACATAGGAGAAACCGCGAATAATGGAATTTGCCCACACGCTGAACGAAAAACGTGCACGTTCCAGATATTCCGAGAATATATTCAAATTAAAACAATAGGAGATTGATTTGTGATTACGAACAAGTTTTTTCACGTAGAAAAAGGTTATTTTGTGACTATGGTTAGGGTAAATCGTAGTTGTGCTTTATAATATTTCAGTAATTATTTTTTATTCAATTGTCTAGCATGGAGATAATTTTCCTTGTAATACGTGCTACTATAATCTCTAATTATTTAGTAATGGATAACTTAGATATACTAAAAATTTCATTTCTTTGGATGCTTCCTTTAATATTACTATCGAGGATCTTACATTTGCTCGGTATATCTGTACCTTACATAAGAGTATACTGTAAAATATGTAATACGAACATATTTATTTAAATTTCATGATAAGAATGTTATTACAATTTCATTTATTGATTTATATTGCTTGAGCTACGTGCCGTTTTCGTAAACACCCGACGTGCGTCCGGTCGGTCAAGTGTCATGATGCTGCATTAGGCAGGTCGGTATGTCAAGTGTAGCGGCTGTGTTTAGAGATTCTTGCTCTTAATGTATAGGGGGAAGATAAAAACCCCATTATCGCTGTGACGGGGTTATTTATGAGAACGCGTGCGCTGGCGGTGCATCCAAGTTCCCACGCATCCTTCTTCGTCGGGAGTATACGGCCCGGGGCAGGCATCCCCTCCGCCGCGGG
The DNA here is from genome assembly GCA_963675795.1 of Crossocerus cetratus. Taxonomy (NCBI): domain Eukaryota; kingdom Metazoa; phylum Arthropoda; class Insecta; order Hymenoptera; family Crabronidae; genus Crossocerus; species Crossocerus cetratus. The sequence continues at coordinate 12,683,948 of OY776671.1, forward strand.
CCCGGGGCACGCGCCTACCTGTGGCACCTGGGGCACCTGAGACACTAGCTCAACCCTTGGGTACAGGTACGGGGCACCCACCAACCCACCAGTACCGGGCGGAGGTATCCGACCGACCTACCTGGACCGGGAGGCACCTGCAACAATGGGGCACCTGCGCCTCCCACTCACCGGGGGCCCCGGAGACAATGGGGATACCACCACCACTCACGGGGGCAACCACCCACTCACCTTGGCCACCCACACACACCTGGGGGGCACCTGCGCCACCCACCACCCAAAACAACATGGCCCCTGGCGCACTTCCGGCGCAACGCGCCGAAAACCCCCTACCGACACGTTTGAATTTCCCGCCGAAACAAAATGGCCGCTGGGCCACTTCCGTCGCAGAACCGGCCTAGCCTATCTACTCTGCACGTTCCAGATATTCCGAGAATATATTGAAATCAAAACAATAGGAGATTGATTTGTGATTACATCTGCATAATTACCATTATTTCACTATTATTTATAGATACAATAAAAATGATTGATAATAAATTTAAACTAATAACCACCCTTTGTTCATATTTATTTACTCCTAGTCACATAAACAGTCACTTTTTCACAACTAAAGAGTTTTGGCTTTTCTTACAAATCATTAATTATGTTACTATTATTTATATCTTTTGAATTAAATGAGTTATGAAAATTCACACTGCCCGCGATGTATACATCTTCTCCATCTAATGTGTCCAAATTCCCTTATTTGCGTTATCCCATGAGTCCTGTTTCCTCTGGGATGTGCACAACTTCCACTGCCGACGTGTCCTGCTTCCACTGTGGGCAACTTCTATACGTAAATTCCACCGTGGTCGATATCGAATGTGCGTAAAATCCACCGTGGCCAATATTCAATGTGTCCTGATTCCACTGTGTTCGACAATCCACATGTGCGCAACGCGGAACGTGCACAAAGAGGACACTCCCGTTCCAACGCACCTCCTCGGGCCCGGGGCACACACCTACCTGTGGCACCTGGGCCACCTGAGACACTCACTCAGCCCTTGGGTACAGGCACGGGGCACCCACCCACCGGGGGCACCGGAGACAATCAGGATACTTCCACCACCCACCACTACCGACGCGGGCAACCACCCGCTCACCTGAGGGCAACGGGGGCAGCTGCGCCACCTACCACCCAAAACAAAAATGGCCGCTGCCACTTGCGTCGCAGAACCGGCCCAGTATAACTACTTACTTTTCGTCGACCTGAAGGCCGCCTTTGATTCGGTGAACAGGGATTCCTAGTGAAAGCAATGAGGGTGAGGGGGGTGAGGGAAGAGCTGGCCCGGAGGTGTGAGGAGGTGTTGAGGGAGACGATAGGGAATTATTTTGCACAGGTGGGGGTGAAACAAGGGTGTCCGTTGAGCCCCTGTCTATTTACAATTCTGCTGGCGGACATAGAGGAGGTGATGAAGAAGAGGAGGGGGGGGGGGGGGGGGGGTAGGTATACACTATGGCTTACGCCTTACGCGGATGATCTGACGGTGCTCGCGAAGGACGAGGAGGAGATGAGAGGGGCCATGGGCACGCTGGAGGGATACATGGAGAAAAAGGGGCTGGTGGTGAATATTAAGATGACGAAGGTCAAGAGGTGTAGAAGAGGGGGGAGGGGGGAGAAGAAGGTGAGTTGAAGATGGAAGGGGAGGAGGATAGGAGAAGTAGGAAAATACAATTATCTGGGATATACATATCCCCCCAAAAACATTAAAATGTAAAGAAAAGCGCCAAGTAGTTTAATGACTCACATAAAAGGTATCTTCTTGAACTACGTTGTCCAAAATTAAATAGATATCACACAATAGAAAGCCAAGTTTTCAATCAAAGATATCACACGTTACTTAATTAATTAACTTGCATCTCTAACTTTAAAACTTGGCGTTCCATTTCCAATTATATCAATTACGTGTTTGGCCAATTAGAAATCTATTTTTCTGAGGTACAATTATCTGTATATCATTATATAAATTAAATTCGAAGATATTCGTGCATTTTTATTTTATGCGGGTTGAGGAAGGCAAGCCTGTCGCATTTCTATCAATCTCCGTCAAATTATCATTAAGAATATAAAATGTGAAAAGTGAAGTCAGATCCTCAAAGGCACGTGGTTCGATGCTCCCTGAATCTATCAAATTAAATTCTCATTTATTATTACACATCATTATTTCATACTTTCAATATTCGCCGGTTGCAAGAATATTTTTACATTTTCCATGTTAATCCTAATAAATTTCACCTCGGTTTCTTCACGATTAATTAACATACATATATTTATTGACGAGACATCAATGAGTAAAAGCAAAAAATTATGGCATAACCGAAAGAAATCTTACTATCTGAAAAAACAAATGTAAATAAAAGTTGAAACTCATTCGATATTTAGTGAAATGAATAAACGTGTGGATGCGATTGCAGTGCTCGACTGGAGGGTCGCCGGAGAGTTGAGCGGGGAATTCCAAGGATTACTGGAACTGGATCGCGGCGGAATTTCCGCAGTTTTTGGGGGGGGGCGTCGACAGGGCGAAGTCCCGGGGATTGGCGAGGCCGTAAATACGGAAATGCCGTATTACCGGGCGTGGAGAGTATATAATGGCGCATCGAATTCATCGGGCTCGTAATGATCGGCGAATACGTCGGGGCCGCAGGAAAATCCCTCGCTCACTCGCCGGCGCATCGCTTCCCGAATGCCGCCGCGCTCGTTCTTCCCGATATACCGATAGTGCCATTATTGGCTACTTGTGTAGCTGTCTCTCAGCCGTAATGGCTCGCGCGCCTTTCCCTTCGGTGCTTTATGGGAAATCGCGGAAAATCGCCGAAAGAACTCCCGGTGACGAATATTTGTATATTCTCCGGTGAATAATCGAGCTTTATTGGAAATCTTCCACCTCACCCACTTCTAGGTGGGAGAAGAAGTCGCTCTCCCTTCACTCGCAAGCCGCGTCGCCTTACCATCTGCGCCATTGCGCGGCACTCTAATAACTATTGTTCGTTTATTATATTTAAGTTGTGCCCCTGGTGAGTTCGGATAGGGATAGGGATAGGGATAGGGATAGGGGTAGGGGTAGGGATCAGGATCAGGATCAGGATCCGGAGACTGGACAGAATCTTGCGCAAAAGTGTAATCATTAAGTAAAAAGCGCCCGACAGCCGAGGATACCAATTTCATCCCGAAGTGTGGCGGTTTTATATCGGCACCGAAGTTAAATGGCGGGCTCTAGTATAATATATCTACGACGCCAGACCACGTGGCATCCAGCGGCGTAGAAATCAGTAAAAATGTGACAGTGAAGCCTGCAGTGGCGTAGCACGCAAATTTCCTTGAAAAGTGGTGGGGGACCGGATCAGTGGAAAACTGACTCTTAATCCGCCTGGCCTTTGCCGCGAGAAAAATAACAGAGAAAATTCATATCTCCCGAACGACTAGACCGATTCGCTTGATTCTTGGTTCATTAGATTCAGAAAAATAATGGGAAAAATACAAAATTCGTAAATACATTCGCGAAGCTATAACTTTCGCATAAATCAAGGTGAAAGTTTGGTAACTATGGATAACAGCTCGAGTTCAGGATAATAAGGTCTCGGCTGTCGCGCGCCGTGGGGGTAGGGGACTACTACTTGGCGCGAGACTCTACCGAGTCTCCTGATAGTAACAAGGGACGGGAGGTAGGAGAGGCATATGAGCGAAAGGGTAAGGAGGCGATGGGACAGGTGTGGGGCATCGGAAAGAGGAGATTTGGAAAGGATTGGGAGAGAAGAATTTGGATGTCTGAGAGGATGGTTTGGCCGATTATAGGGTATGGGATAGATATATGGGGGTGGAAGGAATGGGAAGGCGTTGAGAGGCTGTCGGAAAGGTGTTCGAAGTAGGTGCTGGGAGTAAGAGGCTACACGCCAGGTTACATGCTGAGGGAGGAGTTGCAGAAGGAGAAGTTGAGGACGAGGGCAGGTATGAGGGCGTGGGCGTACGAGAAAAGGATAGTGGAGGGAAAAGCTGGAGAGCTGGCGAGGAGGTGTTATGAGGTACGGGAGGACAAGGGGAGAAGGAGTGGCTGAAGGAGAGCGAGAGTGCAGCGGATGGACGGAGCGATGTGAGAGGGAGAGAGAGACAGGGTGAGGAAAGCGATGTGGACTATGGTAGCAATGCGGAGCGAATAGAGCGGAGAGGAGAGAGCGTGAGCGAGAGAGAGAGAGGGTCGTAGGTGCGGTAGATGCAAAGAGATGTGGGCGGAGCGGTGAGGGGGGGGGCGAGCGAGCGAGGGTGAGAAGAGCGAGGAAAGAAGGGACGAGAGAGAGAGGCCCTGAGGGCGAGAGGCGGCGAGAAGTAGGAGTAGGGAATAGGATAAGATAGATTGTAAAGATGTATGTTGGTTGGAGATATGGATTGTAACCCTGTGGCGAACAAAATAAATACATTATTCTAAGGGTCCATCCGTAATTAAAAATATTTATATTTTAATAAATGTTCTCTTTTTATTTTATGAATATACTTTTTAATTGAATTAAAAGCTTACTATTTCTCTACTAAGAACCCTGAATAAGAACGAGTATCTACAAATAATTATGGAATTTATATAACCTAGAACAACAATGATTTTGATAATTCATAATAAAAAACACAATTTTGTACGAAGAAATGGTTGTATTTTTATTCACTATCCGAAGAAAAATAAAAAGATGGCGTTTCACACTCCTCCTCACTTTCATCTGTAGCTGAATTCTGTGCAAAAGAAACCAGTGATTTTATTTTTAAAAAAAACATCGGGTAAAATTTTTGTGCACGCTTTAATGGCTCGCAAGGTTAAGCATGCAAACAAAGATGTACCAAAACACAGCCATCCAAATACTGATCGTGCTCAACTTCATTTAACATCAGTGATCCCCTTACGAAAAAATATTACTGAAAAATACTAAAAATATAGTACTAGAGAAGTACTACTAGTTTCTCCAGTAATATTTTGGCGCACTACTGGGAAGTACCTAGTGTAAGATCCGAATTAGCCGAGGGAGTCTTTCTAGGTGTTTTACGTTTTGCCGGCATTGTATCCTCGTTCGTGGGATAAGGAGTTTTGTGGAGTCAAAGGTTGCTTAAAGGGAAAAAGGGATTTATTTGTTAGGAGACATGGGATACAGGTTTGATTACAGAAAGGATTCGACATTTCGTAGGAGTCTTATAATGGACAAGCTAATTTGATCTTAAACGTTTACAACGCGACTCGAAAAGAGAACCTAGCAACGTAATATCAATTTATCGCGAGCAAAGGGGTTATGGGCAAACGGCTTCTATTAGCCGATCTCTCTCTGCACCTACGATCGGGCGTCCGGCCTCTCTGGCCGTACTCTCCCCATCGTAGGGTATCGCGTGAAGCTAAGCGTCGGTCAGGCGTCCGGAGGACCCCCTGTTCTCTCCGTCTCGGGAGGCGACCGGCTTTACTAGCCGTTCTCTCCATCCCAAGAGGCGACCAGGCGATAGTCCCCGTACTCTCCTGGTATTCCTCAGGCGTCCGGGGAACCGCTGTACTCTCCTCCTTGGAAGGCGACCGGCTTCTCTAGCCGTTCTCTCCGTTCCAAGGGGCGTCCAGGAATCGTTCCCCGTACTCTCCTGTGCTGATGGGCGGCCGAAAGCTAGGCTTCGTCCTCTCCCCATTCTCTCGGGCGGCCGAAGGTCTTACCTCGTCCTCTCCCGGAAGAATGCAGCTGGAATGAGCGAGCGTGTCCGCGAAGCGGTTCTTATAGCGCGTGGTTGCTAGGTTTATCGAGCCGTTTAGCCGCCGGCCAGTTTAGCCGCCGGCCATGTCGCCGGCGGCGAAGGAGCGAACACTCTCGTCGAGTTGTGTCACTCTATGAAAGGCGCGCGAGCTTGCGCGCTTCGGAGGGATGTACGAGCCTCCTCCCTCGCGGGGGTCGGGCTTTCTTCCTTCGTAGCGCGCTCCGCGCGGTCTCGGACACGAGGCCCGGAAGTATGCTTAGGCGTTCCCGGTTCCCGGCCCTGGAGGGTCTCATTGAAGGTCATCGTGGGGGTTTTAGCTGGTAAGAGTCCAGCATACCCCCGTCCACTCCTCAGGTGGGCGGGGGATCCATGAGGATTTCCCCCACGAAAAAAAAAAAAAAAAAAAAAAAAAAAAAAAAGGTTTATCGAGCCGCCGTGGCCGCTATCAACTCCGCGGTTACTATGCATGTCGTCGCTGGGCGATCGGCGCGGGGCGCGAGACGCGGAGCGCGTGTCTTCGAGCATTTTCTATATTTTCGGAGCAGCTGTCCAGGGCCGCTTCCTTACACTAGGTAATATTCAGTACCAGTACTTCCTAGTAGTGCGCGAGAATGCGAGTACTAGTAATTCTCCAGTACTATATATTTAGTACTTTTCAGTAATTCTTATAGATAGATATATACTAGTAGCGAATTTAGCCTTATTCAAATACTAAAGACCAATACTTGCAGTACTTAGGCGTTACTAGCCAGTATTACCGTCAGTAGTGATGTTTCGCCTCGTCATATCAAATAGTAATACCTGTAGTACTTCAGCATTACTACTCAGTATTTTCATCAGTAGTGAATTTTAACTTCCAATACCAATTAACAATACCTACAGTACTTCGGCATTACTAGTCAATATTTCTTCCAGTAATGAATTTTGATTCCCAGTACTAAGTAGCAATACCGTCGGAACTTCGATACTACTCATCTGAGTATTGAATTACTAAGATTAGTACTGAGCTGGCAGTATTATACTGCTGTGATATAATATTACAAATATTACATATATTGATATATAATATCAATATTACATATCAATACTGATCACTACTGAAATGTTAGTACTACTATTACTGATATTCAGTAATAAAGTACTGGTTATTACTGGACACCAGTAATATTATTTCGTAAGGGTTGTGTTCAATTTCTTCATTTAAGGCACCTGGTTGAATACTGAAATCTATGATAAGAGACTGCGACACGAGGCATTGCGTTTTATTGCTACAAGTAATTTGAAAATGCCCAATGAGTCTTGTTTGACGTCGTACATATTATTTGCAAATATTCGGCAAATGTTCTGCATACATCGTACATTCGCTAATTGTAATATCCCTGGTCGGCAGACCAGCTAGGGGCAGAGGCTCCTGCCTATTGCTCCTGCAATAGGCTACTTGTAGGCTATTTGCAGGTCATCCTCCAAGTATTCTGCGCACGCAGCCTATACATATGCAGGGGTTAATTGGAGGCGAAGGCTACTTGCTGGTGATATGCAGGCAGCTCTGCATAAAAAGGATACTTGCAAGGTATATGTAGACCAAAAATGTAAATCAATATCATTGGAAAGCCAAGTCTTTATTCAAACACTTTAATCCCACAAAAGAATTTAATATCTACCAAAAAGACATATCATATCAAGTCAAAAACATTAAAATGTAAAAAAAGGCGCCAAGTAGTTTAATCCCACAGAAAAATTTACCAAAAATACAAACGGATATAAATAAATCAAATTCCAAAACAATCAAAATTTAATAAAATAGAATAAAGTCTACAAAAACTTGGCAAACTGGCTGCGTGGAAATGTGATGTAATTAAGACCGAGACAAAACGCCCTTCTATCGTCCTTCCCATCTCTGGATTGGACCAAATGCAACATCGCATGGCCAATTTGACAAGTTTTTGTAGACTTTATTTTATTTTATTTAATTTTGATTGTTTTGGAATTTGGTTTATTTTTTTGCTAATTTTGATTATTGACTTGGCTGTCGAATGATATCCGTTTATATTTTTGGTCAATTTTTCTGTGGGATTAAACTACTTGGTGCCTTTTTTTTACATTTTAACGTTCTTGACGTGGTACATGCTATTTATATCTCGCTCAATTAAATTTGTGCATTTTCAGCTTAATTCGAGGGGAAAAACATCGTCGATCTTAAGGTTCAGATGCAGAACTTCCAAGTTAGTCAGGTCGGTGATGAGGATTGGACAACCTCGAACGACCTCTTTAAAAATCGATGACATCAAGTACTTTCAATTCACAATTTCAATTTTCAATCCAATTATGACCTATGTACAGTCTGCTCAAACAATTCTGTTAGAAATGGCCAGGTAAACAAAACCGAGAAACTAACCGAATCGTTTGAGCCCGGGGTAAATTCCTGTTTTGCCTCTCTAATGCTTGACGAAATATGAGCTAGAGTATCAGGAGACTCGCTTAGCATACTTCACCACTTTAGGTTTTGTGTTCTTAAGCTACACCTGACAGTCACGATGCATAATAACTTGTCTAATAAAATTGGCTAAATGTTAAGTCAAATAATGCACCCTACTAGCTATTGGTAAACTTTGGTTTACAAATCATATTATGTATGTAAGCGATATCTTCACATGCGTTCTAATTTTTAGTCAATTTTTAGTCAAAAACAATCGAGTGATGTATCTTATACAGCATTGGTCCTATACGTAATTGAAGGACATGCTACTATTCGCTCTGAAAATGTCAAATCTTTAGTTTATTTCAGATATTCAGTTGATGCGGCTATTGGGCTATGCACTTGACAAGTGTCATAGTTGGATCGAGTGAGGAAACAGATTATATTTGTCTGATGTACAGTATTGGGCTTATATGCAATTTAAGGGCAAGCCAGCTATTGGCAGCCAGCATACGCTCTGAAATTTTCAAAACGCTTTGGATGTCTGTCTAGCTTAGATGAAATCTTATGTTACGCACTTGACAATTTTCAATCTATAAAATAGAATTTTTATATATGGAATCATTAATTATTCAGTATTTGCTTATAGAAAACTTTAGCACTCCTCGAGTTACGTACTTGACAAACAAGATGCACTCAAATTAAACTGCGTATGAGGATATATGTATACTGTGGTACTATATCGATGAGTAGTTTTAATACTGCTCGGAAAACAGTACTGAATTCCAGTAATACAATACTGCAGTACTCGCAGGATTAGCGTGCAGTAATATCTTCCCGGTAGTATTTCTAAGTACTGAATATTACCTCCAAGTACATAGTGTGCCAGAATATTACTGGAAAAATACTAAAGATCCTTAGTATTTTCTGCTCAGTAATATTTGTTCAGTGATAGATATATCTCATCCTTTTGCCATCATGGAAAGCAGTGGAAATTTAATTTCTTCTTCTTCATCGACTTATGCCGATAACTATTCTGCTGCAAAAGTTGAAAATGGAAACCCATTAGAAATGGTTGAAATTGCGATAACACAAGGTTATACATACGTATTACAGATTGCTTCAAAAGACAGCCATACGAAATATTTATTTTGATCGGAGCTAATCTTCGTGGACATTTTTGTAAGTTGATATGAATATGAAGTATGTCGAGGGAGTTATAATTATACTATGTTAGAGATTCTGGGCATTTTTGTACCTACTAAAAGACATTCCGCAAAGAATGACATTCGGTAGAGAAGGTTTGCCAATCCAGTTAATGGATTCCTCGCTGTTCTACGCACTTGGAGAGTGAACTTTTTCAACAATTGGCAGAAAATTACCCTGTGCTCCGAGAATCTCTATGAAACCTATACTCTATCCTCTAGAAAGAATCGCTTTCCCCTTTACGATGCGATGCTACTCCAAATAAATTGGCTTGACTCAATATATATACTATACATATGTATATAATAGCGTTGACATCGCAACTGTGATAGTTGTGAAGCCAATGCCAACCCTGGTGGTTCAATCCTTTCCCGCTGGCGAATCCTCCTACTCTATCTAGTGACTCTACTGACAATGAGATCAATTGTCGTCGTTGAGACAGAGACCGCGGTATCATCAGAGCGGTAGGTACCATTATTTTTAAAATGATTCCCGGCAACCGACGTACAAACAAAAGTCCTTTCGATTTTTCAGAAGAATCAAAGTTGCCCCGCTATTGGATACAATTAAAGTCTCGGGCAGTCGCGGCAATTGTATTTCGGTCTTCTGAACCATTCCCTCGCACAATGATCATTATCCTCCTAGTTTTACTACTAACCGCCCCAATTTCACCAATGGATCATCAGTTGTCTATTGATGTGGAGAATTGTCAAGTCTTCGACAAGATTCTCACAGACATCTTTACTGAAACTGAATTTCAAGATACAGCATTGTTCATACCAAGATCAGACAATTCGTGGAGGAGCAGTATTATACTCGACGACATCATCGAGATCATCATGAATAATCGCATACCCATTACCTGCATAGGATTGTTCGACGTGTTGTTGTGGAACCTGGTGCAGTGCCGTGTGAGTTCCAATACGCTTTTGCTCTACCTATACGAATCAGAGGACCTGTCGATCGCAAAAGAACAGCTACGCAACCTAACATACCATAACAAGAGGCTTCCGAAGCTGTTGTTACTGGCAATCTTGGAAGACGGAGAGGCTGATTTCCACGAATTCTTGCAGTACTTATGGTCTGACAAACTCTACATGCTCGATGTCTCGGTGTTGGAAGTGTCGAGAGTAAATGGGAGCCTCACATTCACAGTTCATCAGTATAATCCGTTCTCGAGGGAGTACACCCGGCAGCCTTACTCGCCCTCTGTCGATTGGTTTCCAAATAAACTGCGCAATCTCCACGGATATCCGATCCACATCGAAATGTTCCCGGCATCCGCATACAGCACATTGAACACTATTCCCACAGGCAACATGCTACCCAGCTACCAAAACTATGACAACAGAACCCTCATCACTTTGCAAAGCATCATGAACTTCTCCCTAGTCTGGCATTCGTATGAGAGGAGTCGATCTTTCGCAGTATTCGGTCCATTGACCGAAATTGATTTGGAACTATGGCTCCACACGGATGTTGACACGATTTTTAAGAGGGTGCCTTGGCAGCATGACAACAAGTTGCCTTCTAGCGAGAGCTTCACCTTGGAGTTCTGGTGCCCTGTTATGCCAGTCTTGTATTCGAGAATTCATTTCGAGTACCATCGAATAGTTGGGATTGTTTTCTTCCTCTTAATAATCACGATTTTCTGGCTCGCCTCAGCTATCTTCAGATTCGAGTCCGACGCATGGAGAATGCTCCACATCTTCGGAATGGTCATATCCTACCCTCTACCCAACTTCAACATAGCAGCTAACTTGGAGAGAATCTTGTTCGTATCGGTATTTGTAGTGTCCGTTGTATATTCCTCGGATTTCCACGCCGATCTCACAACAATCAATATTGGCGCAGAAGAAGAAATTCGGGTGGAGAACTTTCTCGATTTACTTCGTCACAATTTGACGCCGGTCTTTCCCAAGGAGTTCCAATTCGACATTGAATGGAATGCTGAGGGAGATTTCAAGGAATTGGTCGAGAATGCTTTCTTCTCAGAGAATATGCTCGACTGCTTCGAGAGAGTGGTCCGGCATGGGAATGTCTGTTGCTTCATACCATCTGGAATGTGGGGGACCGGGATGAACATGTACACCTCGAAGAGGAAGATAATGCTAAATGAAAAGCTTTGTTATTTAGCGCCACCGGATGTCTACTACTTTCGGCAGGGCAGCCCATACCCAGGGCGTATAAGCGATATCCTACTGCGCGCGCATCAAGCTGGGTTAACGGGGAGATGGTCGTTGCCATCGCCGGCGGAAATTGCGCGGCAGAACTGGACGAGGACGAGAGTTAATTGGGAGGAAGATGAGAATAATCCTAACGGGTTGGGAGCAAACATGTTTATTGTCGCTGGTTGTGGATATGTTATTTCGATCTTGGCTTTTCTCACCGAACTCCTTCTACATCGATTATCCATAGTTGTACAAAATGTCGGAATGAGACGCTGGATGCTGCGCTTTGTCTTCAACATATTACCCTAGAAATAACTGTGAGTGCAAATAAATTCGGATTATGAAACATTGCCATCTGGGTATGAATTAGTATGTTTACCGACCGAATAAATATTCTCCTTCCTGGTCTTTCCCGAAATAATTTGATCCTGAGTGCAAATCCTCCGCAAAAGACGGAAGGGTATTTATTTCTACCCTAGAAATAACTGTCAGTTCAAATAAAGTTGGAGTATGAAACATGACATCTGGATTTGAATTCGTACGTCTGTCGACCAAATAAGTATGCTCCTTTTCCTGGTCATTGCTGAAAAATGCTGTGTTCACAAATTTCTGCAGCACTCTCTAAAAAACCTGGAAATAGATGGCGCATTAGTCTGGTGGGTGGAGCATGTGGTGGGAAATTGTCGTCGACGCGTGAGAGTCTCCGCACGTATGACATTTACTAGCTACAATTACTTCCCGTACGAAAAAATATTCCTGGTGACCCAGTAATATCAGTAATGGCAGCTCAGCATAGTGGTCAGTACATAGATGCGAGCCGCGAGTCTCGGCCCCTTGGAGCTGGGTGGTGAGCGCTGGTTTATATATTTCGTCTTCACAAAAAAGGGACTATAACTAACTATAACTATAACTAACTATAACTAATTGGGACCGTTCGGAATTGAGGTCCAAGTCTATGGTAGGTCCGAATTACTTGAATATTCTTGTCTCCCGACGAATTCCGCGCCGCGCATTTCTTACTACATACTTAGTGCAAATACTGGCTAGTAACGCTTAAGTACTGCAAGTATTGGCTACTAGTATATATCTATCTATAAGTATTACTGAAAAGTACTAAATATATAGTACTGGAGAAGTACTAGTAATTCTCCAGTACTGGCATTCTCGCGCACTACTAGGAAGTACTAGTACTGAATATTACCTAGGTACTTCCCAATAGTGCGCCAAAATATTACTGGAGAAACTAGTACTTTTCCAGTACTATATTTTTAGTATTTTTCAGTAATATTTTTTCGTAAGGGAATCGCCGATCTTCAGGAAACTTTGGCCAAATAGAGGGTTTGGATAGACAATTAACTGGTTATTTTATTTATATAAAGGGTTTCGTATCACCTGAAAACTCTACAAAATTAAGGTTTTATAAGAGTGCGTCAGCAGGCAAATTGCCACCATGGCAGTAGCGACACAAATTTTTGGTATTCCAAAAAGGTCACTTATAGGACATTGTTCTAGATGAAAATGCTAGGACTTCATTTGGACCCTTTAAAATGAAATTCGTCCGCTATTAAAATAACCAGTTAATTGTCTATCCAAACCCTCTACATTTGGCCAAAGTTTCGTGAAGATCAGCGATTGTCACCTGGAAACGTTCCCTTGTCAGTCTATTACATACAGATATTACCAACTATCGAGTGATTCGACTTCAATATTTGAGTGTTCGAAGGTAACACTGGGGCGCAATCGGGCAACTCCCAAACAGTCACGTGACTAAACAGGTGTGCAAGTTACATATCTCGCCTCTTCCAATCAGTATAGTGTCAACGTCTCTACGAACATGTCTGGTAAGTCCACACAATATCTTCTTTTCTCGCGCAATGCTAATAGACGGATTCGACATTAGAATGATAGATTATTAACATATACTAATAAAATATAGAGTGATGAGTAACATATAATCAGTGAGTAATCATGAGCAATCTATTAATTGCATCTTTGAATTTGGAATAATTTACTAGTTTGATATGCACGAAATCATGCATAAAATAATTGATATGCGAAATCATTTGCGATGAGTAAAAGTGCGTTTAACAAATCTCTCTTGTCGATCGTATAATAACATTGCTAGCGCTTTATTTCTCCAACGGTTCTCGATCCGTTTGGGTGACCTACCTTGCTGTAACCTTTGAAACGGGCACGCACACTCACCCACACGATCGCGCTCATGCTCCCACATACACCGCCATCCTCATATTCTATTCAAAATATTGCCGCGCGCCGGCCTAGGTCATTATCCGGGCACAGTGCTCAGCTAATCTTGACAGCTGAGCGCATATCTCTCTCTCTCTCTCTCTGTCCAATCTTCCTTCGCTTTCTGCTCAATCGTTGTTGTTAATTAATCTCTCTTTTTCAGATAACCTGAATAAGCCATCACACCAGCAACAGCAGTGCTCGCAGGAAGATCTGCGAGCACTCTTTCGGGAGATGGCCGAAAGGTAGGAGGCCATGCTGGCGCGGCCACTCGAGCTGCGACATATACAACCGACACCACCGCCGCACCAGCAACAACAACAACAAAGAGAACAACCGGAGAGCTCGCAGATCTCCCTGCGAACACTCTTTGAGGAGATGGCCCAGTGGCAAGAAGCCATGATAACGCGGGCTCTGCTGCAGCCTGCCACGGATGGCTACGCAGGCACCACAAATGGTATGTATTATTATTGTAATGAATACGATGCAAGCAAAGGGTACCTTATGAGCCATTTCAGTAATATCTACTTAATTTCTGTATTTCAGATGACAGAAGCCAACATACGAATTCGGCGGCGGACGGTCGCGTGCCCGGTGGCATCAGTTCAACGGCGGTAAAACCGTCGTCAAAAAATATTATATGTCTTAGGTCTTCATATCTATACAACTGACGAATCCACTGAGGAGGATATGTCTTACAAAAATTTTACAATTGACGGAACGACGGTTTTACCGTCCTAGAAAAATACCAAGGACCTATACATTCAATCGCCACAAAGAAATTTAAAAAAATATTAGAAGTTTTCACGAATAAAAATATTTATATTCAAAATTGATTTTATTATTTAGAATATGTACATACTATGTAAAAATTGCAGTGCACCGCGGGGAACCGAACCCAGTATTCTAGAATTCCCAGTTTGACACCTTACTCACGACACCATTGAGGTCTACTGTACTTTCTCGTGCTTCCCTTTTACTAAATTTCAAGCGCGGGGCATAGCGGGCTCATCAGCCTCATGAGCCTGTCGACTAGCGAAAAGTCCCCAACAGCTCTCGGCTTCGCAGTCGCCTAGGGTGGATTGAAAATCCACTTTTTTAAAAAATTTAATATGCCTTAGGGCGAAAAAGTTGTATTTTCGTATAAGATTAACGTGTTCAAAATTTCAGCTTAATGGGTCAAGGTCTTGAGCTTCCCCCGAGGTCTGAAAAGTTGGGGATGTTACTTTCTTAGAAAGCTTCGCAATTACACGATGCAAAACATCCACTCTTGCAAGAACATATATCGAGTAATTTTTCCGATTCCGCAATAAATGTTAAGATCCGATCTGATAACATTGATTCATTTGTTTTCGGTATCCGTTTTGGCAAGTTTAAGTATTTATCGTTGTAATTACGGACCATTGCGAAAATTGTCTGGTCAGAGACAATAGGCAAAGATGTTACAATCCATATCTGCTTTATATCTTGCACAACTTGTTTTGCTATGCTGCGAAAATCGGGTTCTTTAAAGCTCATTTCAATCCTCACTTTGTTCCGCACAAACAAATAACCTCTCATGACGTCTGCATAAGTTGGTAAAACGTTTTGGTTAAGTAAATTCGGAGTTCCAAATATTGGGCACTTCAGAACACTTACGGTGCTTCCGTTCATGTTTTAAACAATCTACTCAATTTTGCCACTTAAAGGGCAATATGCAACTGTACTACGATGTAATTATGATTACTAAACTCGCAGAACGATTGATTTAATGGGACAAACTGAATCAATAAGACAAAGAGTATTGTAACCTTGTACGGTTGTACAACAGTAGCGCACGGGAAAATTGTGGTTCAATCAGACGTTCCGTTCTCTTCATACGGCTCCTTTGATTGGATGCTGCTGCTCCACCTTAGACACCCGACAGATTTAAATGCAGAATGAAACACAAAAGTTATAAATTAATCCGCTGGGCTCCAACTGCCTTCGAAATTAAGGTGAAAGTTTTTTATCGACCGACAACCACTATCCATAGTGGTTGTCCTACTGGACGCAAGATTTTTACGGATCCACCTACTGAATCAGTAGTGTAGGTCGAATAATATTTTAAATCGGAGGAACATGAGTCCGCTCTGTTTACAGACAGCGTTTTTGCCTGTCCAACGTCACGCGCCAGGCACAAAAGTGGAGAAAAACAAAGGCTGCCGTTGTTTTTCGAGACGCCTTTTTAGCAAGAGCTGCGAACAAGGGGCAGTTGCGACGAGGTCAGCGAACGCGGAGAGAGCTATCTCAGAGCTGTGGCGACTCACGTGTAAACAGGCTATCTGTGCGAATAAAGAGTATTATTGCGTAACAAAAAAAAAACACCTTTAAATAGCCTACAGTAGAGAAGGTCTTAGCAGATAACAGGAATTCGAAGAACGAGCAAGTATTTGCATGATGACTTGAGCGCACTCAGGAAATGTAAATTATGCCGATTATGCCAATTTTTAAAACTAAAGATGCAAGGTAATTAATTAATTAACGTGTGGCATCTTTGATTGAAAACTTGGCTTTCTTGTATGATATCTATTTCATTTTTCGACTACGTAGTTCAAGAAGATACCTTTTATGTGAGTCATTAAACTACTTGGCGCTTTTTTTACATTTTAATATTTTTGGGGGGATTTCATGAATTTTTGGTCGTTCATATTTTTAAGAATATTCTTTACAGTCTGTACAAATTGTGAAGAAGCTTTGTGTTTTTGGGTATGTGTACCAAAGTACGTTCCAAAGTTTACTTCTATTGTTGACACATAACTATAGCCATGGCATAACCAACCCAGATAGCACAAATCTCCAAAAGCCAACTGAATGTGGGCTTATTGAAGTCCGCTTTTTGTCCGCTTCAATAAGTCGCAATAAAGTGAACATTTGTAACACCACCAAAATAAGCGAACTAAAAGCGCGCATTAAGCGAACTCCAGGAAACGCTCATTTCCAGGACCCGCAGAGCGCCGCCTTTTTTAAGTCCGCTTTTTGTCCGCTGTAATAAGTCTGCTAAAAGCGAACATATATAAGGCCTCGAAAGTGAGCGCGATAAATGCGGGCATTTGGCGCACTACTCCTGGATGACTACTGGATAACGCGAGTCTGTCAACTTGAAGTTGCCACTATGCTGCCAACTTTTAGTTGACCCAATTTTGTTACCCGAAAAGTTGACTTAGTTCTGTGAGAATTTCGCAACTTCCAACGCTTGCATTTCCCGCGCTACTTGGTTAAGGCAGGGAAAGCATTGCACAACATCGTCTCCTCCTGAAATCGCGTGTTTTCGGACTTCGGTGAGATTTATATAGTGCTGTTTGTTATGTGCTGTAAGAGCTCATCATTTGTTCTCCCTTAGACAATACTATGCGATGTAATTATAATCATCTATAGGTTCGCCGTTTGATAGAACGAATGTATACATACGTTGGCCGCATAAGTTGTATGTGCGCGGACTATATTTGTTGGCTGTGTGTGACATTGCGATTAACCGAGTAGCTTTAGAAGTTAATTACAAAGAAATACAATTTCTTAAATTTCATCTTAATAAGAGAATAACAATAAAAATACAAAAAATAATAGGTTCTCAATTTTTGTAAATCAACCCAGACCCAACCACTCTTCAATGTCTCCCTTAAGCTAGCTTTAAAAGGACCGCTTTTAATCCACATTTAGAGGTCCGCATTAACTCGCCTTTTAGAAGTCCGCTTTTAGTCCACTTTCTTTGGTCACCAATATGTAACGTAACAGCGGGCAAGAGCGAAGTTTAAGCGGACATTTAGCGGCCTTTCAGGCAACTTTCGGCGATGCTAAAAGTCCACTACCTCCAAACAGGGTGCGCTTTAAGCGGACTTATAGCGGACTCTGTGCTATCTGGGAATGTGTCCCCAGATAGCACAGTCCGCAAAATGTCAACTTCACATTGACTTTTCGGCGCGCACTTTAAGTGGACGTTCGAAAGTCTGCTTAGAGTGGACTTTTTGAAGTCAACTTCGCTGAGCGTACTATAAGTTGACTTCACGCTGACTTTCAGCGCGCACTTCAAGTGGACGTTCGAAAGTCCGCTTGGAGTGGACTTTTTGCAGTCAACTTTTGGTCAACTTTAGTAAGCGTACTATAAGTTATTGAAAGTTCAGAGCGCGGCGTCGCTCGCCATTTGCCAAACGCACACACACGCACTCGTGTACACGCGCGTGTGTGATGTTTGCACCAAGTGTGCACCGCAGTGTGCATCTTGCAGTCTTATTGTTCAATAATTACAGTACTAGTAGGTGTTATTGTGTAGGAGAAGAAAAGCTTAAATGATAAAATATTCTCCCTTTTGTTAGAGAACAAGATGAAAGGTATATATAATATTTAATAATAATCTTGGTTTTGGCTTATCTATGATGCTGGGGAGCAAAATATCTTAGTATATAGCTTTTCATTAATAGGTTACAATGTACCATATCAACAGTGTTTCTGGGAGGATATCTCTAAATATATTAGAGCAAGCCTAAACCTAGGTTCGGCTTCTGGCTAACTTATAGCATTGCAGCCCAGCAATTGCTCACAAGCTAATGATCATGCAATTGTAATTAAAATTAAGCAATCCGTAGCTTTCTATTTAATACTCTTTGGTTTTATCGAAATGAATGAAGATCAATATCGCACATAGCCACAAAACTAATACAATTGAATCAGTGGGCCACCTTCTCGCACCAAGCTTCCCGGGCCAGTTACTAAAAAGATGATCTGCTTCAATGCGCATACTTTCAAATCCGTTCATCTGTTGGTTTGTGTATCCACACGTGTGTCCAATTACCATGTTAATTCTTGTATACTCTTCCTCTTACACCATCACTTATTCCATTCTTTTCATATAGGACTATTGATTGAATAGCATTGCTCCAAAGAATAGGACCGGAACTTATAGCGTAGCAGGGATACTTGTTACCCTATAGATTTCTCTTGACCATAGATATATTTATAAATAGAGTCAGATACCCTGTAACTTCCTTTACACAAAAATAATTTCTCTGCATTGTTTTGTTTCCAGAAGCAATAATGGAGGTGTATGGCACAACCACGTCAGACGAAGTAAAACACTGCATGATGACCTGGTTTCAGCGTGCGGGAGACCGCTTGCGTAATGCAGAGAAGAGAAAGCGTTCTTAGTACATTAGTGTTATTAGATTTTATATAGTTATTTTTGTTAGTTTACTTATATTAGCATTTATGTTAGAATTAATTTAAGGTTTATTTTTCTTATTACATAGTTTCAAGTTTTTCTTTTTTAAATTTATAATAGAGTTGAGGTAGATTTTATTAATTACTTTTTGTTATTTTGTTTATGTTAGTATTAGTGTAAGTTTTATTCTTGTTGCGTCATGTTTTTTTAAAATATTTATGTATATTGATAGCATTTTAATAAAAGTCTTTATTTTAAAAAGCATCAATTTCCATAACCTATAACCCTGGGGATAGAGCACCATTTATTCACTCAATAAAGTTAACCTCTAGCGCACTTGAATAAGTCGACTCTACGTTCGCTCAAAAAAGTCAACTTCAGGTTCGCTGACAACAGTCAACTTTAGGTTCACTTGGGAAAGTCAACTTCAAGCGGACTTTTCGCAGTCACTTACGCGTCAAGTTTCTAGGGTCATAAGCTAACTTCAAGCGCACTTAAAGTCAAACTCCTGCGGAAAAGAGCCCAGATAGCACGGCGTTGACTTCAAGTCGACTTCAAGCTGACATCTGGCAGCGGACCGCGGATTTGGCGTTGACTTCTTTTCCGCGGGAGTTTGACTTTAAGTGCACTTGAAGTTAGCTCATGTCCGTAGAAACTTGACGCGTAAGTGACTGTTTTAAGCGAACCTGAAGTTGATTTTTTTGAGCGAACGTAGAGTCGACTATTCAAGTGCGCTAGAGGTTAACTTTATTCAGTGAATAAATGGTGCTCTATCCCCAGGGTTATAGGTTATGGAAATTTAATGCTTTTTAAAATAAAGACGTTTATTAAAATGCTATCAATATACATAAATATTTAAAAAAAACACGACGCAACAAGAATAAAACTTACACTAATACTAACATAAACAAAATAACAAAAAGTAATTAATAAAATCTACCTTAACTCTATTATAAATATAAAAAAGAAAAACTTGAAACTATGAAATAAGAAAAATAAACCTTAAATTAATTCTAACATAAATGCTAATATAAGTAAACTAACAAAAATAACTATATAAAATCTAATAACACTAATGTACTAAGAACGCTTTCTCTTCTCTGCATTACGCAAGCGGTCTCTCGCACACTGAAACCAGGTCATCACGCAGTGTTTTACTTCGTCTGACGTGGTTGTGCCATACACCTCCATTATTGCTTCTGAAAACAAAACAATGCAGAGATATTATTTTTGTGTAAAGGAAGTTACAGGGTATCTGACTCTATTTATAAATATATCTATGGTCAAGAGAAATCTATAGGGTAACAAGTATCCCTGCTGCACTATAAGTTCAGGTCCTATTCTTTGGAGCAACGCTATTCAATCAACAGTCCTACATGAAAAGAATGGAATAAGTGATGGTGTAAGAGGAAGAGTATACAAGAATTAACATGGTAATTGGACACACGTGTGGATACACAAACCAACAGATGAACGGATTTGAAAGTATGCGCATTGAAGCAGATCATCTTTTCAGTAACAGGCCTGGGAATGGTGATATTGAAAAGCCAGTGCTTGGTGCGAGAAGGTGGCCCACTGATTCAATTGTATTAGTTTTGTGGCTATGTGCGATATTGATCTTCATTCATTTCGATAAAACCAAAGAGTATTAAATAGAAAGCTACGGATTGCTTAATTTTAATTACAATTGCATGATCATTAGCTTGTGAGCAATTACTGGGCTGCAATGCTATAAGTTAGGCAGAAGCCGAACCTATAGGTTTAGACTTGCTCTAATATATTTAGAGATATCCTCCCAGAAACACTGTTGATATGGTACATTGTAACCTATTAATGAAAAGCTATATACTAAGAATATATGGAGAGGGAACTTCTACTTGGCGCCAGACTCTACCGAGTCTCCTGATATTTTGCTACCCAACATCATAGATAAGCCAAAACTAAGATTATTATTAAATATTATATATACCTTTCATCTTGTTCTCTAACAAAAGGGAGAATATTTTATCAATTAAGCTTTTCTTCTCCTACACAATAACACTACTAGCACTGTAATTATTGTACAATAAGACTGCAAGATGCACAGTGCGGTGCACACTTGGTGCACACATCACACACGCGCGCGTACATGTGTGGGTGTGTGCGTTTGGCAAATGGCGAGCGACGTCGCACTCTAAACTTTCAATAACTTATAGTACGCTTACTAAAGTTGACCAAAAGTTGACTGCAAAAAGTCCATTCCAAGCGGACTTTCGAACGTCCACTTAAAATGCGCGCTGACAAGTCAGCATGAAGTCAACTTATAGTGCGCTCAGCGAAGTTAACTTCAAAAAACCCACTCTAAGCGGACTTTCGAACGTCCACTTGAAGTGCGCGCCGAAAAGTAAACGTGACGTTGACATTTTGCGAACTGTGCTATCTGGGAGGTCAACGCCAAATCCGCGGTCCGCCGCCAGATGTCCGCTTTAAGTCGACTTGAAGTCAACGCCGTGCTATCTGGGGTCGGTGTAAAACCATGTTAGCTGCGCAGCTCACTTCGCAGCACTTCACAGTGGTGCCCGCGCTTATGTGAGAAAAGTGAGAGTAACATTTTTAGGAATTGATGAACCATAATCATGAATCTTAACCCGCTTTGTCCTTAGTACGAGGAAAACAGAAGGAGAAATTCATACCTCTTGTCCGACTGAACCGATTCGCTTAATTCTTGGCTCATTAGATTCAGAGAAATGGTCGAAGAAATACAAAATTCATAAATAAGTCTTTGGAGCTATGACTTTTGCATAAATGGAGGCGAAAGTTTGGTAATTATGAATAACAGGTATACTTCGGGATAATATGTATCACCCAAGCTGACATTAAAAAGGAAAAAAAGGTAGTTTGGTTCCACACTTCAAAAACCTGTTAAACCTGATATCCTACAAAAGTGGGGCGAAACCCTTCAATAAAATTCCTACAAGCAGATTACCATAACAGTATCGAGGCAAAATGATTTAAATTACTAACTCTTCCAAATTAACCAAAAATATAAATGGGTATCATTAGAAAGCCAAGCCTTCATTCAAACATTCCAACACTTTCATTCCACAAAACAATTTAATCATACTGTAGGAAACAAATAATCTGTTTAATTGAATACCCTAAAAAAAATCTTTTAATTTTTCAAAGAAAACGTAATACTTGACCCGCCCAGTTCTGGACAAAGAAAAAAAATCCCTCTCGATATAGTTCACATTAATTTGAACTCGCAAAATGTCCGCGAAGATTTGTTCCGACCAAAATAGGTGCTCCGCATAGCCGTCTTTTCAAGCGATTTGCAATAAATAGAGTCTTGTGTTATCGCAATTTCGGTTATCTCTAATAGGTTGCCACTTTCGGCGTTTTCAGTCAAATAGTTATCGACATAATTTACGTTCCCAGAGTGCACTCACTCACCGAGCTATAGCGGTTCTCGATCGATAACAAACTTTCATCTTATTATCGAAAAAAGTTGCAGCTCGACGGAGTACTTTGTGACTTGTGTAATTCATTCTGTATTTTTCTGAAACCAACGTGCCAGAAATGCAAAAACAATTCTTGATTAAAAAATTGTTTCGACAATAATAAAATTTTTAAGCTCACACACCCTTCAGGTTTCCAATCGGTTTACTACAAAGTGAAGAACAGGCCTTTTCAAAATTTCCTGATTTTCTTGAATTTCAAGACGGAGGAGTATATTTTTATTTTGTTGGGAAGGGTTTAGTCGTCGAGAGTCTTCCATATCCTTCCGCGGCAAATTCGGTACCAGTGGAATTCCTTAATTGATATTTCTTCTGTGAAACACCAACTCTACGTGTGTAGCAGAATTCCGAGGTTTATCGAAAAGGAGCAAGAAAAATATTGATTAGCTGGCTTTTTATTATTAAGGCAATAAGCGGAGTTGGCAATGAAATATAAGGTCTTGGACGCGGAGATGCATGAAGTGCGGGAGAAGAAGCGAGCAGCCGATCCAATTGCACGAGTTTGCCGGCTGAAAATGTGAGTTACCGGAATGAGCACACCCTTTGCCGCCCTTGTAGAATATAAATACATACAAAATGAACCTGGTAAAATTCCAAAAATTTGGGAATTTGAACAACAAAATTACGGTCGTCCGCCCGGGTTTGCACCCGCGCCTCCCCTCGCCCCTTTGAAGTTTCCCCCTTCAGTTTCCAGCCTGTTGCCCTACTGCCGTCTGATAACTGCTACGTTTTCCTCCAGACACCCCCCTTCAGGTTCCCACGTCTTAGCCCAGGTTGCATCTTGGATCGGGATCCGATGGTTCCCTGCTGTCGAGCGCCTCCATTGGTCCACTGTACTTCGCCTAGCAAGCGGAGTTTGTTTCCTCATTACTTTTATTGGCGCCGTCGCGCGGTTCGCCCTCGTAGGGGCATTCACACAGGTTTGTCCGCCTGGCGGAGCAGCCTTCCTTAATTCGGGAGCGTGTCCCTTAGTTTCTCGCCCGTCGGCGATACCGACTGAACGGGTCGCACCACCAAACAACACCGTTGCAGTCCTCGATTGCCGGTCGTAGATTGCCGGCCGAACGTACGTACGTATTAGCAGCCTTCGAAATCTTCCTCGAGCGCTCGATCGTTGCGCAAACGTCTTTGCGACTTTGCCTCCTTTTGTTGCTGCTTTTCCAGTGACGTGAAGATGTGGCTGTCGAACAGGGGTTGCCTCCTTCCCCTCTCCGCAATCCTCCCGTGGTCCAAGAAGGTACTGTTGACGAGATGAATGGTTGAAAAGTAGTCAGCGGCAGGTGGTCTCGAACTCGCAGCGGTCGTCCAGGCTCCTCTCCATCGGTGCGAGGGTCGACTGCCCCTACCAACTGGGCTACGGGCGACCTTACAAACTAACAGCTTAGGTTCTTCTTTTATAGAACTAGCTACCAGTAAAAATTATGCAGTTCTCACTCCCTACAGTAATGAGAGTATAATGCCAAATCTTTCTTCGTCGATATTCTACTTTGGATAAACACTTTGCATGATATATAATTGCATGTCAAAGTGCTGATGGTTAATAGGAGTGATTTGGAAGTACAATTACTTGAATGTTCTAATGCCTCAGCGTATTTATTAGGAAACACAAAGATTTCCTGTTCCTACTTGCATGTAGTAAATACAGGGAAGCACCGGCATCAGTGGCAAGGGCAACAGTTGAACTCCTCAAAAACATTAAAATGGAAAGAAAACTGCCAAGTAGTCTAGTCCCTTATCCCTAAAAAGATCTTGTGCCACTAAAAAATGTCGCATTCCACAAAATACCTTGCAAAAATATACTTTCAATTTACCAAACACGTAATTGATATCATTGGAAACGGAAAAGCAAGTCTTTATTCAAACACTAACCCAAAAATGGTCTTGCCTCACAAAAAAGTGTGCCGTATTCCGCAAATGGCCCGCAAAAATTATAATTATGAAAGAAACCACAATATTTGGCCCGCCCGGTTCTTCGCAAATCCAGTTCCAAGTCTATACAGAAATCGATGCGACCTTATTATTCCAATTATGCCTCAAATCATCGCAAATCGCTATTGTATTATTTTAATGTTAAGGAGGTTGCCACCGTCATTTGGTGTGGGGGTAAGAGGGGAACATTTGAGCTCATTCGACACAGAGTTCAGAGGTCTTTTCCCATACCGGAATAAAACTCGATTCTTTACTCATGTGAGTAAAGTTTACACTTTCTTTGATAAATTTTCATTTTTGTGGGGCATTTGCATAATACGGCATACTTTTTTGTGAGGCAGGATCTTTTTTGGGTTAGTGTTTGAGTAAAGACCTGGCTTTCCATTTCCAAAATGCTATCAATTAGGTTTTCGGTCAATAAAAAATATAGGCATAGTGAGGCATTTTGTAGAATGCGACATTTTTTAGTGAGATAAAATCTTTTTATGGATAAGGGACTGATAACTGCTTGTCACTTTTTTTACATTTTAACGTTTCTTTGGTTATGATTCCGAAACCAAAGATCTGTACCAAAGCGAACAAAGCAACATTCCATAAAGTCATTTAAACAGACCATCCGTTTTTCGTTATTATTTGCTTCAGAATATACGAGAAGGGAACAGGATTGAAGACTTGGTAGTCTTTGCCGCTCGAGGCCCAACCAACGCGAGCCAAATGAGTAATATAATTTAATATAACACGAAAAGGTTATTGAACCGCGAACCACTGGCAGTCATACTCCAGTGCTAGTTGTACATTTTTTGCCCGGAACAGGGAGCGCGTTGCGCTTAATCCTACTACGGTTCTCTCTTATAAACGATTAAGGGAGTCGGGTCAAGGCGATATATATAGAGGATATGTCGAGGATATATATAGAGGATATAGAGGAGTGTCGTACACCCCTGACAGTTATAGTCATGCTGCAGGGCTAGTTGCGCATTTTTTGTTTGCAGCTTCTGATTCACTTACAATAAAATCATTGGTATCGCCTTAACTTACTCAGTAGTAGATCTCAATTCAAAGAGTCTTGCCGACGCCAGATCCCGGCTCGTAGCATTGGAATGAATTTCATATACGAGCCCTTATATAACAAACTGAATAAATTTGATTCTAAATTTCATTGTAATACTGCCGACAACAACACTTGGAATCGCCAACGTCGGTTTAATGATCCTTCTCAAATAGGTAGAACTCGACGTAAAAAATTGTCGGTGGCTTTACAGTAAAGATAGAATTTCCTGTAACCAATTTCGCCACTATCTTTCACAGAACTATAACTTTTTAGTATACTGTCAAACTTTTTATAGTATGTAGGTTTAGCTACTTTTAATTTCTCAGACTTCACACATGAAGGGGAGACCAGGGCTCGTTGGCACACTATTCGCTTAACCAATTTTAATGAACTTACTGTTAGATTTACTTGGAGTTTTAAAATACGTGTACGAAGTTGATACAATCGGCCAGCAAACACCGCAGTTTTAAGTCCTATCTTTAAGTGTTAGGTCTTTAGGGAAAACAATTAATCAATTTAGAATTATGTGACAAACAACCCCACACACGGTCAGTTGGCAATACGTATGGGATAGCTTGGCAAATGAATCGGCGTCTTACCAAATGGTAAAAATAATTAATAAACTCAAGAAACATGCCGAAATATACTTGAAGTGGTCTATGTTGGGGGAAATACTATCAATATAGTTATATACATAACATAATAACATGCAGTTTTCGTATTTATAAAATATTATGTTGAGATTTGTGCAACATTTATGAGCCCCTGGTTTCCATTTAGTGCACTGGACCCATTCTGCGTTGGGCTGACTGTCAACAGCTTAAAATGAATTTGAATAAAACTGAAATTTAAAATTCTGTCAGGGTTAGTTAACATATGTTGCCAACATGCCCCATGCGAGCTATGTCAAGCAACCACAACGTGACTTTTTTTAAACAAGAATGGCTGATCACTCCTTCAAAAGATAACTAAACAAAACACTATTTACACAATACCCAATACTACGAAGCAAAATGAGTGTATATTCAGAACAGCACAGCACCTAAAGGATTCAGATAACAGATTTTACCTACCCAAAGGAGTTGAAAGTGAGAGGCTATAACATCTGGAAATTTTACTTACCAGTGCTAAAATGCAATTTATTACAGCGGATCAGTAAACAATATTATCGATCAGAAAGTAATGTGGGTAACGTGCAACTTCCTTATCTACCTAACAAAACTATTTGCGTTTGCCTACCAACCCCACCTGCCAACAAGCCCCGGTCTACCCTACTATATAATGACAATGACATCGGAATAACGATAGTTGGAAAACTGACATCAACCCTGGTGGTTCACTCCTCTTCTGCTGGAGAATCCTCCTACCCTAACTAAGTGATACTACTGAAATCAATTCTCGTTGTTGAGACAGAGACTGGAATCATCCGGGCGGTAAGTCCCATTAAATACGTACTCCTTAAAATGGTTTCCGTCAACCGACGTAAAACAAGGGCCCTTTCGATTTTTCAGAAGAATCGAGGTGGCTGTACAATTGAAGTCTCAGGCAGTCCTGGCAACTATATTTCGCCCTTCCGCATCATTCGCTCGCACAATGATAATTATCCTTTTAGCTTTACTATTAATCGTCCCAATTTTATCAATGGATCATCAGTTGTCCATTGACGTGGACAATTGTCAAGTGTTGAACAAGATTATCACTGATATCTTTACTAAAACTAGAGGCCAAGATATAGCGCTGTTCATATCAGGATCAGAGCATTCGTGGACGAGCAGTATTATACCCGACGACATCATTGAGATCATCATGAATAATCACATACCCATGAGCTGCATGCCGTCATTAACCCATTATCTGTTGCCGACGAACATGGCGGAGTGCCGTGTGAGCTCCAACACGCTTTTGCTCTACCTTTACAAATCGAAGGACCTGTGGATTGCAAAATATCAGCTAAGCCGGTTTTTTAAACAGAGAAGATACTTCAGCAAGGGGCTCCCGAAGGTGTTGCTCCTGACGATCTTGGAGGACGAAGAAGCTGGTTTCCACAAACTCTTGCAGTACTTGTGGTCTGACAGACTCTACATGCTCGATGTCTCGGTGTTGGAAGTGTCGAGAGTAAATGGGAGCCTTGCACTCACAGTTCATCAGTACAATCCGTTTTCGGAGGAGTACACCCACCAACCTTACTCGCCGTCTCTCGATTGGTTTCCAAACAAACTGCTCAATCTTCACGGATATCCGTTCAAGGTGAAAACGTTGTCGGCATTGAAATACAGCACATTGAACACTCTTCCCGCAGGCAACATGCTACCCAGCTACCAAAACTATGAAAACAGAACCCTCATGACGCTGAAAAGCATCATGAACTTCTCCCACGTCCGGAATTCCGACAATCATTGTAAATATTTCGTAGGATTGACAATATTGAGTATATCGCAGGAAATCAGATGCGAATTAATGGGCAGCGGTGATACTGACACGATTTTTAACAGGGTGCCTTTGCAACCTGCGAACCAGGCACCGTCAAGCGAGAGCTTTACCTTGGAGCGCTGGTGTCCTGTAATGCCAGTGTTGTATACGAGAATTACTTTCGAGTATCATCGAATAGTTGGGATTGTCCTCTTCCTCCTAATCATCACGATCTTCTGGCTCGCCTCGACCATTTTGAGATTCGAGTCCGACGCATGGAGAATCCTCCACATATTCGCAATGATCATCGCCTACTCTCTCCCTAACTTCAAGATGGCAGCTATCTCGGAAAGGCTTTTGTTCGTAGCCGTGTTCGTACTGTCCGTTGCATATTCCTCGGATTTTCACGCAGCTCTCACCACGACCAATATTGGCGCACAAGAGGAAATTCGAGTGGAAAACTTTCTTGATTTACTTCGCCACAATTTGACGCCGGTCTTTCCCAGAGAGTTCCGATGTGAGATCCGGGAGGATGCTGAGGGAGATTTCAAGAAATTGGTGGAGAATGCTATCTTCTCATGGGATATGCTCAGCTGCTTGGAGAGAGTGGTCCGGCATGGGAATGTCTCTTGTTTCATACCATCTCGAATGTGGGGGGCCGGGATTAGCGTGTACGCCTCGTCGAAAAGGAAGATAATGCTTAATGAAAAGCTTTGCTACTCAGCGCCACCGAATGTCTACTACTTTAAGCCGAACAGTCCATACCCAGGGCGTGTAAGCGATATCCTACTGCGAGCGCAGCAAGCTGGATTGACGGGGAGATGGTCCTTGCCATCACCCGCGGAAATTGCGCGGCAGAACTGGACGAGGACGAGGGATAATTGGGAGGAAGATGAGAATAATTCTAACAGGATTGGCGCCAAGATGTTTATTGTGGCAGCCTGTGGATATGTTATTTCGATCTTGGTTTTTCTCGCTGAACTCCTTCTACATCGTTTATCCATAGCTGTACAAAATTTTGGAATAAGACGCTGGATGCTGCGCTTTGTTTTCAACATATTACCCTAGAAATAACTGTCAGTTCTACTAAATTTGAAGTATGAAACATGCCATTTGGATTTAAATTTGTATGTCTGCCGACCGAATAAATATTCTCCTTCTTGGTCATTCGTCGGCCGATAATAGGCAGTTTTATACAGTGTGTACAGTGTCATTAATTTAAATCGGTGTTTGTTCAGGGTGATGTAAATAAATATAGAATTCGATCAGGGGAGTCGGTAGTCTCCCGCCAAGTAATAGTTAGTACTAGCGCGCGGTAGCTGAGGATACTTTTCCTGAAGTACAACGGCTTCTGATGAATAAACAAATTTCACTTTAATTTATGAAAAAGTATAATTTGTTTATTTAATTTATTCCAGGGATTAATGTATGAATTTTGTATACCATTGTTTATTTTTCTGGATAGAATGAGTCAAGAATGAAGCGAATCGGTTCATTCGTCGGGAGATACGGGTTTCCAAAGTCAATGGGATATGACAACTTAGTGAATTTATTAGGTCACACAAAGATTTTCAGTTTCCACTTGTATGTAGTAAATACAGAGAAGCACAGGCATCAGTGGCAAGGGCAACAGTTGAACTCCTCAAAAACATTAAAATGG
Source organism: Crossocerus cetratus (assembly GCA_963675795.1). Taxonomy (NCBI): domain Eukaryota; kingdom Metazoa; phylum Arthropoda; class Insecta; order Hymenoptera; family Crabronidae; genus Crossocerus; species Crossocerus cetratus. The sequence goes on from OY776671.1 coordinate 12,713,456, forward strand.
AAAGAAAACTGCCAAGTAGTCTAGTCCCTTATCCCTAAAAAGATCTTGTGTCACTAAAAAATATCGCATTCCACAAAATGCCTTGCAAAAATATATTTCCAATTTACCAAACACGTAATTGATATCATTGGAAGCGGGAAACCAAGTCTTTATTCAAACACTAACCCAAAAATGGTCTTGCCTCACAAAAAAGTGTGCCGTATTCCGCAAATGGCCCGCAAAAATTATAATTATGAAAGAAACCACAATATTTGGCCCGCCCGGTTCTTCGCAAATCCAGTTCCAAGTCTATACAGAAATCGATGCGACCTTATTATTCCAATGATGCCTCAAATCATCGCAAATCGCTATTGTATTATTTTAATATTAAGGAGGTTGCCACCGTCATTTGGTGTGGGGGTAAGAGGGGAACATTTGAGCTCATTCGACACAGAGTTCAGAGGTCTCTTCCCAAACCGCAATAAAACTCGATTCTGTACTGAATTTGCGAAAAACCGGGCGGGCCAAGTATTGTGGTTTCTTTGATAAATTATCATTTTTGTGGGGCATTTGTATAATACGGCATCCTTATTTGTGAGGCAAGATCTTTTTTGGGTTAGTGTTTGAGTAAAGACCTGGCTTTCCATTTCCAATGATATCAATCCCCCAAAATACATTAAAATGTAAAGAAGAGCGCCAAATAGTTTGTCCAAAAATGAAATAGGTTTCACACAAGAAAGCCAAGTTTTCAATCAAAGATACCACATGTTAATTAATTAATTAACTTGCATTTCTGACTTTAAAACTTGGCATGTGCATACTTAATTACCAATCAAAAAATATTACTAGCTACCTTAATACAAATTTGCACATGCCAAATTTTAAAGTTAGAGATGCAAGTTAATTAATTAATTAACATGTGGTATCTTTGATTAAAAACTTGGCTTTCTTGTGTGATATCTATTTCATTTTTGTACAACGTAGTTCAAGAAGATACCTTTTATGTGAGTCATTAAACTACTTGGCGCTTTTCTTTACATTTCAATGTATTTTGGGGGATTTCACGCCTTTTTGGTTACTTTTATTTTGCAAAATTGCTTTCTCTTTGTAGTATTGGAGTTTATCATTAGCGACTGAACTTACAAATTTCCAAATCTGCATCTTTGATTGAAACATTTTTAGTTTTCATATTTCGTTCACAAGCAGCATTCTGTTGATGCCGCTAATATGTATACTACAATATGTACTCACCACTACTGAGCTGTCAGTGCTGATCAGGAGACTCGGTAGAGTCTCGCGCCAAGTAGTAGTCCCCTACCCACGGCGCGCGACAGCCGAGACTATCTATTATCCCGAAGTGCAGCGGATTTCGATCGATACGAATCTTTCACCTTGATTTGTGAAGCAGGTACAGCTTGGAGAATTTATTTATGCATTTTGTATTTCATCATTACTGAGTCGCCAGGAATAGTTTTTCGTAAGGGAAGCAATTTTACCTTGTAAGTCATTACGCGTGCGCCCTCTTTCCCATCACATGCTCTACTTAGACCAGACTACTGTCACCTCTATTTCGAGGATCTGGAAAAGTTTTGTAAAAATTTTCGGACCCAGGATTTCCATCTTCTTCCGTATTTTACAGTTAATGCACTCAGAATTAAATAATTTCGGGAAAAAACAGGAAGGCAAAGATTTATTCAGTTAGCCGACATATAAATGCAAATCCAGATGGCAATGTTTCATAATCCGAATTTATCTGCACTCACAGTTATTATTAGGGTAATATGTTGAAAACAAAGCGCAGCATCCAGCGTCTTATTCCGAAATTTTGTACAACTATGGATAAATGATGTAGAAGGAGTTCAGCGAGGAAAACCAAGATCGAAATAACATATCCGCAACCAGCGACAATAAACATGTTTGCTCCCAACCCGTTAGAATTATTGTCATCTTCCTCCCAGTTATTCCTCATCCTCGTCCAGTTCTGCTTCGCAATTTCCACGGGTGATGGCAAGGACCATCTCTCCGTCAATCCAGCTTGTTGCGCGCGCAGTAGGATATCGCTTACACGCCCTGGGTAAGGACTGTGCTCCCGAAAGTAGTAGACATTCGGTGGCCCTAAGTAGCAAAGCTTTTCATTCAGCATTATCTTCCTACTACTCGAAGTGTACATGCTCATCCCGGCCCCCAACATTCGAGATGGTATGAAGCAAGCAACGTCCCCATGCCTGCCCACTCTCTCCAAGCAGCCGAGCATATTCTCCGAGAAGAGAGCATTCTTCACCAATTCCTTGAAATCTCCCTGAGCGTTCCATTCGATCTCGTGCGTGTACTCGAAGGGAAAGACCGGTGTCAAATTGTGGCGAAGTAGATCGAGAAAGTTCTCCACCTGAATTTCCTCTTCTGCGCCAATATTGATTGTTGTGAGATCGGCGTGGAAATCCGAGGAATATACAACGGACACTACAAATACCGATACGAACAAGATTCTCTCCAAGTTAGCTGCTATGTTGAAGTTGGGTAGAGGGTAGGAGATGACCATTCCGAAGATGTGAAGAATTCTCCATACGTTGGACTCGAATCTCAAGATAGTCGAGGCGAGCCAGAAGATCGTGATTATTAAGAAGAAGAGAACAATCCCAATTATTCGATTGTAGTCGAAATTGATTCTGGAATACAAGACTGGCATTACAGGGCTAAAGCGCTCCAAGGTGAAGCTCTCGCTCGAAGGGAACGCGGACCCAAGTTCCAAAGGCACCCTGTTCAAAATGGTGTCAGCACCATCACCGAATCGAAATGCGGCGTGGATTTCGTACAATACACCGAATGATGCGAACGGTCCCGAATGATTATAGGAATGCCAGACCATGGAGAAGTTCATGATGCTTTTCAAAGTCAGGAGGGATCTGCTGTCATAGTTTTGGTTTCTGGACACTGCGTTTCCTGGAGCAATAGTGTTCAATGTGCTGGATTTGGATGCCGAGAACATTTCGATGTGGAACTGATAGCCGTGGAGATTGAGCAGTTTATTTGGGAACCAATCGAGAGACGGCGAGTAAGGTTGGTGGGTGTACTCCCCCGAGAACGGATTGTACTGATGAACTGTGAGTGCAAGGCTCCCATTTACTCTCGACACTTCCAACACCGAGACATCGAGCATGTAGAGTCTGTCAGACCACAAGTACTGCAAGAGTTTGTGGAAACCAGCTTCTTCGTCCTCCAAGATCGTCAGAAGCAACACCTTCGGAAGCCCCTTACGGCTAAAGTATGCTATGTTGCTGAACTCTTGTTTCGCGATCAACAAGTCCTTTGATTGGTATAGGTAGAACAAAAGCGTGTTGGAGCTCGGACGGCAGTTCTCCAGGTTCGTCACCACATCGAATGATCCCATGCAGTTAATGAGTATGTGATTATTCATGTTGATCTTAATAATGTCGTCGGGTACAATAATGCTCCTTCCCGAATGGTCTGATATAAACACCGTTGTATCTTGAATTCCAATTTTACTGAAGATATCGGCGAGAATCTTGTCCAATACATGACGATTCATGTATTGAATGGAGAACTGATGGTCCATTGGTGAAATTGGGACGGTGAATAGTAAAACTAGGACGATAATAATCATTGTGCGAGCAAATGATTCGGAAGGCCGAAATAGAGTTGCCGTGACTGGCCGAGACTTCAATTGTATTTAATAGTGCAGCCACCTCGATTCTTCTGAAAAATCGAAAGGGCCCTTGTTTGTACGTCGGTTGACGGAAACGATTTTAAGAAGGACATATTTAATGGGACTTACCGCTCGACGGAAGATATCGGGCTCTGTCTCAACAATAAGAATTTATGTGAGTAGTATCACTAGATAGAGTAGGAGGATTCTCCAGCAGAAAAGGAGTGAACCACGAGGGTTGACGTTAATTTTCCAACTATCAGTATTCCGATGTCAACGTTATTATATAGTAGGGTAGACCGGGGCTGATTGGCAGGTGGGGTTGGATGGTAAACGCAACTAGTTTGTAAAATCGCCGCTGTGCAGGGTTGCACATTTTGTTATGTAGATAAGAGAGTTGCACATTACCTATTATAATGTCTGATCGATAAGATTGTTTACCGATCCGCTTAAGAAAATTGTATTTCAACACTGGTAAGTACATTTTTCAAGTAGTATACTCTTCCACTTTCAACTCCTTTGGGTATGAAAATCTTGTATTGTCTTTTATTTGAATCCCTTATGTGCCGTGCTGTTCTGAATATACAGTTAGATAACTTTCTAGCAACATATGTCAACGAACACTGACAGAATTTTGAATTTCAATTTTCTTCAAATTCATTTGACCAGTCGGCAATCAGCTGAATAAAGAAGGGATCCAGTGCACCAAATCTAAACTATGATTTCCTGAATCTTGCACAAATCTCAACATAATATTTTCTAAATGCGTAAATTGCAAGTAATTATATTATATATATTAATAGTATTGTTAGTAACTTAAACCACCTCTAGTATGTTTCGACATGTTTCTTAAGTATTTTTAATTATTTTTACCATTTTGTTAAAGACGCCGAATCGTTTGCCAACCTGCCCCATTGACAACTGACCCCGTGAAGTGAGGTTGCTTATCACATAATTCTTACTAGATTCATTTTTTTTCTACTGACCTAATTTGGACCTTTGGACTATGAAATTCCGAGAATTGCTAGCCGATGGTATAAACTTCTTACACCTATTTTAAAACTTCGAGTAAACCTAACAGTGAGGGAATTAAAATTTATTAAGTGAATAGTGTGACGACGAGCACAGGTCTCCCCTTCATGTGTGGAGTCAGGGAAGGTCAACGTAGTTAAACCTACATATAAAGTAGGTCTAACTACATGTAAAGTAATAGTTGTGAAATTGGTTAGAGGAAATGATGACTTTACACTAAAACCACTGACAATTTTTCATGTCGAGTAACAAGGTTTGCATTCTCTGGCCACCAAAAGGTGTCAATAAGGAGAATGTTTTCTTTTACTGAAGAATGCAAATGAAAGATTTTCATTGAGAGAATCCTGGAAAAAATACAAAACAACTTTTGGATCTCAAGTGGAATCATATCTAGGCTCTGGTGGTTTTAATTTAAATAAACCTTTAAAAAATCTCTTGGCAAGATCGTTGTGACTAATATCTGGGTTGGAGATAAGGGAAATTGCACAACGCATAGTATTCAAAGAACCGTAGGAATGAAAAAATATTACTGCGAAGTACTAAAAAAAATAGTACGTACTGGAAAAGTACTAAGGATCTTCAGTTCTTTTCCAGTAATATTTCGGCGCACTACTGGGAAAAGTACCTTGGTAATGCACAGTACTTTTAGTACTAATAATAGGAAGATATTACTGCACACTCATACTGTATATGTATGCAGAGCTAGGTAAGGACTAGATTCAGTGTGTGGCGGGCCATGTGGAGGAACGTACGGGAATATACAGTGGCAGATCAACCCTGAGTATTAGTTATTACTATTTCCCGACCTAAGATATAACATACGGGAAGTTGTCATTGGCGCATGAGAGAGTGCGCACGTGTGATCTTACTGGGTAAAATTCCATCCCTTACGAAAAATTCTTCCTGGCGACCCAGTAATATCAGCACTGGCAGCTCAGTAGTGGTCAGTACATATTATGTGTATACGAGCGGCATCACCAGAATGCTGCTTGTGGGCGAGAGATGAAAAGTAAAAACGTTTCATCCAAAGATGCAGATTTGGATTTGCAAGTTCAGTCACTAATGAGAAATTCCACTTTTGCAAAATAAACCCAAGTAAGATTTCGCCTGCATAAGCGCCTGCAAATACCCTGCTCATCCCCTTTTTCTGCAGGAGTTCTGCATATACCTTGCAACTATCCTTCTTATGCAGGCCGGCTTGCATATGGCCTGTGAGTAGCCTTCGCCTGCAATTAACCCCTGCATATAGCCTGCGCGGGCAGAATATTTGCAGGACGACCTGCAAATAGCCTACAAGTAGCCTTCCTCTGCAGGAATTATCGTCTACACGCGCAGATCATTCACAGTACAGTCTGTACCATCTACATACGCAGATCATTTACAGTACAGCCTGCGCATTGTCTGCAAATATTATATTCAAGTCTTAGGCTTGCGAAAGTAGTGTCGACCAGGGATATTACGATTACCAATTGTACGATGTATGCAGAACATTTGCCGAATATGTACAAGTAATATGTACGGCGTCAAACAAGACTCATTGCGCATTTTCAAATTACGTGTGGCAATAACGCAATGCCACACGTCGCAATTTCTCATCATACATTTCAGTATTCAATCGAGTGCCTCAAATAAAGAAACTGAACACAAGAGGGTATATACGTTTCGTAGATCAGTGGTCTAAGGCACAACGACGAGCAGCACCCCAGCAGCACAGCAGCAGAGTGAACCCGGGTTTAAATCCACCTTCAAGCACAACCCCCAAGTGTTTATTTCTATGTTTTAAAAAGTTGTAAACTATAATGTTAATCCAAATGTTGTACTTGATTGGGTCCTCGGGAATAATAAGCGAGTAAAAAGATATGAAACTGTTTTTTTCCCTTCAAATCTTGGATCCTGCATATATTCTGCATATGCCCTGCATATGTTCTGCATACGCCTTGCATATATTCTGCATACGCCCTGCACATATCCTGTATATTCTCTGCAATAGCTTACATATAATCTGTATATCGCCTTCAGAGGGACTATTGCAGGTTTTGTGCAGAGGATCAGAGCTGTATTATGGTCCAAAACCCGTCTGCATATGATCGGTAAATCATCATATGCAGGATCGATTAACAGGGCGAGCTCCTGCATATAGCTTATGCAGGAAGCTTATGCAGGAGAAATGTTACTTGGGAAAGTATCAATTAAACCGAGATAAACAGAAACGTCGACAATTATAATCCACCATAACCCTATAATTTAGAACGGCAAGAAGGCAACATTGTCAGAGTATGTGATTCTCTGATATCCTACAGGTTAGCATAATTGCAGCATCTTGGCGGTTCGGAATATCAGATGACTCCTCCCAATTTTGCATGGTATTTAATGTTGTTAAAATTGTCTCAAAATGTCGGACGTTGTGCCGAAATTATATGCTGCTGAAATTTCCCAAAATTGCCCAAACATGCCGACACGCTGTGCCAGCTTGATACACTGCAACAGTTATATCAATTTACCGGGACGCTGTCCCGCCAATTCAAGCTGTTCAAATTGCACCAAAATACTGATACACTGTAATTGCACCAATAAACCATACAGAAATCAACCCAATCTACGAGACCCAGGTCCAATCGTAAGCTGTTTTATAAAATACTAAATTATTAAATATTACATTGTCCTGAAGGACGTCTGATAACACCTCCGCCAAACGGCCTGCTTCTTAGTGAAATGAGGGTTGGCAGAGGAATTGCCAACCCTGACCTTTCCCGTTTAGGGCGGGATGCCCAGGGTTACCTGCGGCCCTACATGAGTTCTTGTGGGAGCAAAATTCTTTGTACGGAGTTCGAAAGCACGACGGCGTAGGTCGACCCAGATATATCTGATAGCGCGCACACTTTCATGCGCCAATGCCAACTTCCCGCCATATATGCTCCACTCAAACCAGAGAACTGCGGCTTCTATTTCGAAGATCTCGAAAAAGTTCTCTATACATTTCCGGGCCCAGGAAACCACCGTCTTTTACGGTGGATATGCAATCAGGATTAGATCATTTCAGGAAAGACAAGGAAGCAGAACATTTATTCGGTCGGCAGATATGCCTATTCAAATCTAGATGGCATGTATGTTTTATATTACAAACTTACTTCAACTCACAGTTATTGTTAGGGTAATATGTTAAAAACAAAGCGCAGCATCCAGCGTCTTATTCCAAAATGTTGTACAGCTATGGATAAACGATGTAGAATGAGTTCAGCGAGGAAAACCAAGATCGAAATAACATATCCGAAGCCTGCAACAATAAACATCTTCGCTCCCATCCCTTTAGAATTGTTGTCATCTTCCTCCTGATTATCCCTCTTCCTCGTCCAGTTCTGCCGCGCAATTTCCGCCGGCGATGGCAAGGACCATCTCTCCGTCAATCCAGCTTGCTGCGCTCGCAGTAGGATATCGCTTATACGCCCTGGGTATGGACTTCCCCGCTTAAAGTAGTAGACATTCGGTGGCCCTAAATAGCAAAGCTTTTCATTCAGCATTATCTTCCTGCTCATCGAAGTGTACATGCTCATCCCGGCACCCCACATTCGAGATGGTATGAAGCAAGAGACATTCCCATGCCTGACCACTCTCTCCAAGCAGTCGAGCATATTGCTCGAGAAGAGAGCATTCTTCACCAATTCCTTGAAATCTCCCTCGGCGTTCCATTCGATCTCGTGCGTGTACTCGAAGGGAAAGACCGGCGTCAAATTGTGCCGAAGTAAATCCCGAAAGTTTTCCACCCGAACTTCCTCTTGTCCGCCAATATTGGTCGTGGTGAGAGCGGCGTGGAAATCCGAGGAGTATACAACGGACACCACAAACACCGATACGAACAAGATTCTCTCCAAGTTAGCAGCTATGTTGAAGTTGGGCAGAGGGTAGGATATGACCATTCCGAATATGTGAAGAATTCTCCATGCGTCGGACTCGAATCTCAAGATAGTCGAGGCGAACCAGAAGATCGTGATGATTAGGAGGAAGAGAACAATTCTAACTATTCGGTTGTACTCGAAATGAATTCTCGAATATAAGACTGGCATTATAGGGCACCAGCGCTCCAAAGTGAAGATTTCGCTCCGAGACATCCCGCCGTATCCCTTGTACAAAGGTAACCTGTTAAAAATCGCGTCAGTATCAACGCTGATTATTTGTTCCGGGCCGATTTCATGACTTATACTCGAGAATTGGATCAGTTTATGATAATCAACGGACTGCCAGACGACAGAGAAATTCATGATACTTTTCAAAGTCACGAGGGTTTTGTTGTCATAGGTTTGATAGGTAGGCATCAAGTGTCCTGGGCCAATAGGGTTCAATGTGCTGTATGCGGATGCCGGCAACGTTTGGATGTGGATCGGATATCCGTGGAGATTGAGCAGTTTATTTGGGAACCAATCGAGAGAGGGCGAGTAAGGCTGGCGGGTGTACTCCCCCGAGAACGGATTGTACTGATGAACAATGAATGTGAAGCTCCCATTTACTCTCGACTTCTCCAACACCGAGACATCGAGCATGTACTTCTTCCCATCCCATAAGTACTGCAAGAGTTCGTGAAAGTCAGCCTCTCCGTCCTCCAAGATCGCCAGAAGCAACACCTTCGGAAGCCCCGTGCCGGAGTTTGTGAATCTTGCCCGTTGAAAAATCTTGCTTAGGTGATGTTTTGCAATCGGCAGGTCCATTGATTGGTAAAGGTAGAGCAAAAGTGCGTTGGAGTTCACACGGCAATTCGCCTGATTCTTCATCAACATATTGAACGATGTCATGCAATTAATGGGTATGTGATTATTCATGGTGATCGCAATGATGGCGTCGAGTATAATACTGCTCATCCACAAATTGGTTGATCCTGGTATTAAGACCGCTGTACTTTGGACTCCAGTTTTAGTAATGATGTTGGTGAGAATGTTGTGCAAGGCTTGCCCATTCTCCGCATCAGGGGACAACTGATGGTCCCTTGGTGAAATTGGGACGGTGAATAGTAAAACTAGGAGGATAATAATCATTGTGCGAGTGAAGGATTCTGAATGCCGAAATAGAGTTGCCACGACGGCTTGAGACTTCAATTGTATTCAATAGTAGGGCAACCGCGACTCTTCTGAAAATCGAGAAAATTGATTGTTTGTAGCTCAGTTGCCGGCAACTGTTTTAAGAGGGACGTATATAATGGGACTTACAGCTCGGATGATTTCCCTCCAAACAACGAGAACTGGTCTCAATAGTATCACTAGGTAAAGTATAAGGATTCTGCAGCAGAAAAGGAGTGAACCACCAGGGTTCGCGTTGGTTTCACAACTATCACTGTTCCGATGTCAACGCTATTATATATCATATGTATATTCAGCCAACCTAATTTATTTGGAGTAGCATCGCATCATAAAGAGGAAAGTCCTACTTTCTAGAGTATAGAGTATATGTAGATTTTATGTAGATTCTCAGAACGTAGGATAATTTTTTACCAATTATTGAAAACATCCATTGAAAGTATCCATTAACTGGATTGGCAAGCTTCTCTACCGAATGTGATTCCACTTTTATCTTTTGCAGTAGAATAGTTATCGACATAAATTCCGTTCCCAGAGTGCACTCAAGTAATCATGCAAATTGTAGTTGCTCGTTCTTCGAATTTTTGTTACCTGCTCTACCGAATCAGGTGAATCCCTAAAGGCCTGCGCCAAGTTACATTCTAGTAGCGCGGAACAGCCGCCGAGGATGTTTACAACAGAGGTTCACGATCGATCCAAAAATGTGAACTTCTTAATTTCAACAAAGTTGCAACTTAACGGATGATATAATATGTGACTTTTGTATTTCATTATGCATTTTTCTCAATCCAATGACCCGAGAAAGAATAAATAATTCATGATTCAAAAATGTGTTCGGAAAAAAACTTTTAAACCACATACCCTTCCAGTTCCCAATCAGTTGACTAATAAAAGGAGGGAAATATCTACCAAGTAAATAATTCTTGATGTAAACAATTATTTCCTACAAAAAAGTATATATACATCCACATATCCTTTCAGTTTTCAATCCGTTGACTAAAAGGAGAAAAATAAACCTTTTCGCACCAACTGATCCTGTTTTGGCAAGCCAACTACAAAATTTATAATAACAGGCAGAAATGGTGCATTAAACACAACAAAATATTGCCTCAAGCCTAAATAGGGCTTGACAAACAGAACATATTGTAAAACTAACGTTATATGCGTAAACAGGTTTCGACATACAAGGCACTGCAGCGGCTTTCTTAGACATCAGTTGTGCTGGGGTCGGTGCTTTCGACAATGTATTACAGCAAATATTAAAACAACCAAACTAAGCGAAACAGCTTTATCGCCGAATGCCCCAATCTTTGTATATGTATGCATATATTATCACTCATAGTAGATAGAATTCTTACCTTTCAAGACCAAGAAGAAATCAGGAATCTGCTACCCTCAGGGAGGTATTCCTTTACTTACCCTCTTCAACATTTACATCAAAGATGTACTGAAACATATCTCAGAGTATTGTATCTAAAACATTCAAGTGTAAAAAAGGCGCCAAGTAGTTTAATCCCACAGAAAAATTGACCAAAAATATAAACGGATGCCATTCGAAAGCCAAGTCAATCATCAAAATTAACAAGAAAAAATAAATTAAATTCCAAAACAATCAAAATTAAATAAAGTAAAACAAAGGCTACAAAAACTTGGCAAACTGCTAACATTTGGGTAGTGTTGGCATAAAGACTTGGCTTTCCATTTCCAATGATATCAATTACGTTTTTGTTCAAGTATAGGTAGAGGTAGAGGTAGTAGGTTCAAAGCTTAGAAATATATTTTTGTGAGTCTCCTGATATCTCGTCTGTGGTAACACAATGTTATTGTTCTATAGCATGGGAGTTACAAAGTCATGTTACCGTATTATGTCTGCGTAACGTTGCTGCAACATTACATGGAAGTTAGAAAGTAATATTACTATGTTACACCTATGTAACATACCGGTTATACAATTTTCGATTCACAAAATTATCCAAATCAAAAATTATAACATAATCAACAAGTAGTGTTTTGAAAACGTCTCGATGTCAGCTGGAACGTTAAATAATAAAAAAAATATGATGATCTATTTATGAAAATTAAGTTGACCTTGATATGACCTTGGGATCAAATGGGTATATCCGCTTTATAAATCTTTTAAAACAGTTCAACTTTTGTCTTCATCATTTTTCTCTAAAATGTATTGGTTCGGAAATATTTCACCGTTCCAGGACTTTTGGGACACCCTGTATAACAATGTTACTTTTGCAGCCAGCATTACTTACACGGAAAACGTTCCACTAAACTCACCGGCAGTGTTTTTATGTCGAGGTCTACCTAGCACTCTCAAGTGTAGTCGACAGTATTACAATATGAATTACACTACACCAGTCACATGCTCAAAGATAATTACAATAAAACTGTTAAACTACCCAATATAATATACCAACTATAATGCGTGCAGTTTGATATTCTCCTTGTGGTTTTTCCTTATTTCCATGCCAAATAACAGCAGTATCTATACTATTAAGCACCAACATAAAATTAGTTCATATATCGTTGGATTGATCGCAACAGTATGAGGAGGTCGACAATTGAGTATTTCTAAGAAAGTTATATGTCAAGCAAGGAGATGAGATTGTGGAAAAATATCATGGTTTAGTTGTTACTTCAAATCGCTATTTTAGTGTAAATTTCTTTCGAAGGAAATTCAAGTTATTTGACAAAGCTATAATGTCAGCATGAGGAGGGGCAAAATAAAAAACAAGTGTTTTAATACCTTGGAACTTGAAAATCCCAACCTTATTAATGATAACATTTATACACGACAAATTCTGCAATGTCTGCAGTGTGCAACCCTGGTGCGTCTCTACTGCAGCAGTATTATCGACACGGTGCTTATCTTATCTCATATCGACGTAAAGCGTATAGAATAGTAATCTTAATAGTAGTAGTTTAACAACTTTGGTATAGTGGTTCGTATATGTATGTATATAGAAGTGGTTTGACTCGGTAGTGTTTCGCGGGAAGTAGACATCTCTATCGTGGAATAGATAGAGACAATAGAATAGATAGCACAGAGTCCGCTATAAGCCCGCTTAAAGCGCACCCTGTTTGGAGGTAGTGGACTTTTAGCATCGCCGAAAGTTGCCTGAAAAGCCGCTCAATGTCCGCTTAAACTTCGCTCTTGCCCGCTGTTACGTTACATATTGGTGACCAAAGAAAGTGAACTAAAAGCGAACTTCTAAAAGGCGAGTTAATGCGGACCTCTAAATGTGGACTAAAAGCGGACCTTTTAAAGCTAGCTTAAGGAAGAGATTGAAGAGTGGTTGGGTCTGGGTTGATTTACAAAAATTGAGAACCTTTAATTTTTTTGTATTTTTATTGTTATTCTCTTATTAAGATGAAATTTAAGAAATTGTATTTCTTTGTAATTAACTTCTTAAACTACTCGATTAATCGTAATGTCACACACAGCCAACAAATATAGTCCGCGCACATATAACCTATGCGGCCAACGTATACATTCGTTCTATCAAACGGCGAACCTAGATGATTATTTACATCGCATCGTATTGTCTAAGGGAGAACAAATGATGAGCTCTTACAGCACATAACAAACAGCACTATATAAATCTCACCGAAGTCCGAAAACACGCGATTTCAGGAGGAGACGATGTTGTGCAATGCTTTCCCTGCCTTAACCAAGTAGCGCGTGGAAATGCAAGCGTTGGAAGTTGCGAAATTCTCACAGAACTAAGTCAACTTTTCGGGTAACAAAATTGGGTCAACTAAAAGTTGGCAGCATAGTGGCAACTTCAAGTTGACAGACTCGCGTTATCCAGTAGTCATCCAGGAGTAGTGCGCCAAATGCCCGCATTTATCGCGCTCACTTTCGAGGCCTTATATATGTTCGCTTTTAGCAGACTTATTACAGCGGACAGAAAGCGGACTTAAAAAAGGCGGCGCTCTGCGGGTCCTGGAAATGAGCGCTTCCTGGAGTTCGCTTAATGCGCGCTTTTAGTTCGCTTATTTTGGTGGTCTTACAAATGTTCACTTTATTGCGACTTATTGAAGCGGACAAAAAGCGGACTTTAATAAGCCAACTAAATGTGGGCTTATTGAAGTCCGCTTTTTGTCCGCTTCAATAAGTCGCAATAAAGTGAACATTTGTAAGACCACCAAAATAAGCGAACTGGTCTTTAGTATTTGAATAAGGCTAAATTCGCTACTAGTATATATCTATCTATAAGTATTACTGAAAAGTACTGAATATATAGTACTGGAGAAGTACTAGTAATTCTCCAGTACTGGCTTTCTCGCGCACTCCTAGGAAGTACTAGTACTGAATATTACCTTAGGTACTTCCCAGTAGTGCGCCAAAATATTACTGGAGAAACTAGTACATCTCCAGTACTATATTTTTAGTATTTTTCAGTAATATTTTTTCGTAAGGGAGAAGTGGCTCTTAACGACGCACAGTCGCCGATTTGGGTCTAAAACGCGCGCATGGTCAATATCTCAGGTTCTACTAAATCGATTCTCAATTTTCTTGTTTTGTTTTGATTGTTGTGGCATAAGGATGAATAAAAGGCCATCATTAGATCAAAACAAAAATGTGTACCGAGTCCGGTGCTAGTCATTAATTATTGTAGTTTAATCAATTTTCTCTGTTCGTTTCACAAATAGTATGAATAATGTTTGAATGATTTCCAGCACGAATCTTCCTCGCTTTATCTTATTCTTAACATATAAACCATACAAAAAGAACAATTTAAGTTTTATAAAACAATTTATGTAATTGATAGTATACGCATACTAATTTTTAGCGCAGAAGTGTTTCTCATTTGTTGTTTCCGCCCTTCCAACATCAAGATAAACAGAAGCTAGGATGAACAGATCACAAGAAAGTTTATTCTCAGGGTCCAGGGGTCTGAGGGCAGGAGGGGGAGGGAAGACGTTGGGAAGGACTGGAAAGCAGAGTGAAGGAGGCGCTGGGGAGGATTGGGAAACGGCGAAAGAAGGGAGGGAAGAGGAGGCGGTGAGATGAGAAGTGTAGAAGGGAGAAAATTAAAGTGAGCGAAGAATTGAGAAGATGGAAAAGGGTTGGAGGAAATGGGGAGAAGTATAGGAAAAGAAGGAGGCTGTGGAACAACTTGTGTGAGAGTAGATAGGCTAGGCCGGTTCTGCGACGGAAGTGGCCCAGCGGCCATTTTGTTTCGGCGGGAAATTCAAACGTGTCGGTAGGGGGTTCTCAGCGCGCTGCGCCGGAAGTGCGACAGCGGCCATGTTGTTTTGGGTGGTGGGTGGCGCTGGTGCCCCTCAGGTGTGTGTGGGTGGCCAAGGTGAGTGGGTGGTTACCCCCGGTGGGTGGGTGGCGCAGGTGCCCCATTGTTTCAGGTGCCCCCCCCCCCCCTCCAGGTAGGTGGGTGGGATGCCTCCGCCGGGTACTGGTGGGTGGGTGGGCGCCCCGTACCTGTACCCAAGGGTTGAGCTAGTGTCTCAGGTGCCCCAGGTGCCACAGGTAGGCGCGTGCCCCGGGCCCGCGGCAGAGGGGATGCCTGTCCCGGGCCATATACTCCCGACGAGGAAGGTTGCGTTGGAACTTAGATGCTCCGCCAGCGCTCATGTTCCCATAAATACATTTCCCCATTAAGAGCAAGATGAAGCGCACGTTCTCTAAACACTGCAGCTACACTTGACATGCCCACCGGCCTAATGCAGCATCATGGCACTTGACCGACCGGACGCACGTGCGAGTGTTTACGTAAACAGCACGTAGCTAAGCTCCCCGGCATACTTAGATGCAAGTGTTTGTTTCCTGCGCCAGTAAGATTTTCTATAAGGTGGTCGCAATCGCCACTGGCTCACAATCTAAACACGCCATCGCGACACTTGGCTGTATAGGGTGATTCAGTCGGCTTTGAATCTGTGATGAGGGATATAGGTCGATGAAAATGTAATAATTACACATTGTTGAGTAATTTGAATATGAAGGAGTCTTCATCGAATTTTTTCCACCTACTGAAATTTATTTATAATATTGAATTGTACCAATAATAGAAATTATTGGAAGTCGAGTGTGACTGGATCATTTAAAGGCAACTGAATCACCCTGTACGTGCTGGTATTTACGAAAAAGAGTCCGCAGCTACCCCCGCCAGACATAGGCACAAGTGTCCGTTTCTTGCGACAGCGATACACACTTTTTACAACCGTCTCTTTCTCGCCCCGAGTAACATCGCTCTCCTTCAGCGATAGCCGTGGAGAGAGAGAGAGGGGTGGGGAGAGAACCCTTTTTTGTTCCATAGGGGAGTGTGGTGATCATTAATTTGCGTACCACAGCATCCACAACAACAGCAGCAGCAAGCATGATGATCGAAAAGGTAATGCTCCCTCAGTATGCACGAGATTCAAATTTTACTGCCGAGAGTATAGCTCAACACATTTTTCCGGAAACACACTAAACGGGTATCGTTTGGCGATTGCCGTGAGGTCTATCATTTGCCCTATGACGAAGCCACGTCAGCGGTAGGAAGCGGAGCCGAGCGGAGAGGAGCTGGGCGGAATCACGCGGGGAGGAGAAGCGCGGACAGGAGCAGAATGTGGCGAAGTGATGAGGAACGATAAAATGGAGCAGAGCGGTGAGAAGGGGATGCGAGCGAAGCGATGTGGATCACAGCGGAATGAAGGGATGAGGAACGGAGCGGGGCAGGAGGCTCGCATCTTCCTGGGACTGAGAAGGGAACAGTCATGAGGTAGGTATTGGCATATATAACTGTGAAACATGATCGTTTATTGAAAATATTTATTTATACTATAATTTAATTTAAAAATATATATAGTACACACACACACACACATCTACACGCATTCGACCACAGCTGACCCATGAAGAAGTCCGATCTGCGAAAAGGATACAAAATTGAAATTGAAGTACGCTAGGTCTGGGCAATCAAATACTTGTGGGAATACATGTGTTCTGACTGAACTTACTCAATGCGAGAGGTCCGCAAGGTCCGTCCCAAAAATGCCTCGCAGAATTTTCCGCTCTTGGGCGCGTCAATTGGAGCGCGGGTCGTTGGGGGGGAGATCCGGCGGGTAGCGCTCCGCGAGTTGAGCCAGCTCCTGGGGATTCTCCAGCCGCACCAGCCTCCAAGCGGATGTAGTTACCCTAATTGCAGGTGGGAAAACATATTGAGCAAACACATATCTCTCTCTAACTTTAAGCGTTTACGAAAACTGTAAAAATTCGCGAGGAATGTTTGTAATAATGCGGAACCTTCGTCCGCTGTCGAATGGCGATATGGAGACATGTTGGAAAATGACTACTACATATAGTAGTCAGTACCATGCCGGGCTTGCCCGCACCGATGCACTGACTTCAAATTCGGGAATTTCCTCTTTGTGCACGTTCCGCCTTGCGCACATGTGGATTGTGGGACACAGTGGAATCAAGACACATTGGATATTGACCACGGTGGAATTTACGCACATTTGAAGTTGCCCACAGTGGAAGCAGGACACGTCGGCAGTGGAAGCTGTACACATCCCAGAGGAAACAGGACACATGGGATAACGGGGATAATGGAATTTGGACACGTTAGATGGAAAAGATGCATACATCACCGGGAGTGTGAATTTTCATGACTCATTTAATTCACAGAATATAAATAACAGTGAAATAATTAATGATTTGGAAGAAAAGCCAAAACTCTTTAATTCATGAAAAAGTGATTATTCTTATGACTAGGAGTAAATAAATATGAACAAAGGGTGGTGATGAGTTCAAAATTATCATCAATCATTTTTATTGTATCTATAAATAACAGTGAAATAATGGTAATTATGCAAAAGTTGGACTTATAGGAAAACTAATTATTTTGGACTTGTTTCACATATACTGCTTCTACTTTTATTAGAATTCCTATATTAAATTTAAATAAATGTCTTTTTGTAATTATATAAAATTCATTAATTATTACAAATGCTCCTGATGAGATTAAACCATGAGCAATTATTATTATCTATCTTCTAATGAAACTCGTTATTAAACATGGATGCAATTACTATATTTGTACGAATTACATAAGAATAAGCAACAATAATTTGTATACCAATCATTCGCAAGCAATATAAATCAGTAAATGAAATTCTATTAACATTTTTATCATGAAATTTAAATAAATATATTCGTATTACATATTTCATAGTACATTCTTATGTAAGGTATACATACAGGTAGACCGAGCAAATGTAAGATTCACGATAGTAATAAAGGAAGCATCCAAAGAAATTAAAGTTTTAGCATATCTAAGTTATCCATTACTAAATAATTAGAGATTATAGTAGCACGTACTACAAGGAAAATAATCTCCATTCTAGACAATTAAATGAAAAACAATTAATTAAATATTATAAAGTATTAGATATTTAGGGAATAGATTTCAGTTTTCGTACAGAATTTATTTCAAGACAGCCATGTACACTGGTTGAAAGTTACAATCAGACTGATGCCGAAAGGCCGATATGCTCCTCGACAGCAGGTACAAAAACGGTCGGGTTTCCTTAGGTATAAACATTTCTCAGAAGTGACCGTGTTGAAAAAAAGGTCAATACAACTTTCCAGCATTACCATAGATTAGGTTTTGCGTGCATTTGACCAATTAATCCAACATAAAGCATAACTACGATTTACTCTAATCATAGTCACAGAATAACCTTTTTCATCGTGAAAAAATTTGTTCGTAATCACAAATCAATCTCATATTGTTTTAATTTCAAAATATTCTCGGAATATCTGGAACGTGCATGTTTTTCATTCAGCGTGTGGGTAAATTCCATTATTCGCGGATTCTCCTGTGTGCAGCTTCCACTTGATGCTAATACACAATGTGTACTGTTTCCTTTGGGGGTGGTGGTTTTCATCGTGTGCAGTTTCCAGTATGCGCCGCTTCCAATGTGGGCAATTTCCAATGTGTACTGTTTTGAATGTGGGCAGTGTCCACTGTGCGCTGTTTCCAATGTGGGCAGTGTCCCATGTTCGCTGTTTCCTCGTATGCAGCTTCCAAAAGAGGCTCGTGTGCAAAGCGAAGTTTGCGCAAACGAGACTCACTCTCAAATTCATAGTTGTTTCCGTTCTCGTGCAATTGGGAAGTGTGACTTCACTCTCGATTAGCTGCCCTTTTTATACAAATCCAACCTCGGCAAGCGACCGACTGCAAGGGTGGTGCGGGTGCCTAGCGGTTTGGACCCGCGAAACCTATTGGCCGACTGAGGGTTGCCGGGTACCGAGAAAATATGAAGATAAAATTCATCTTATTTCTCGGAATAAGCGCTCACACACGCGGATCAACGTATATGTGTGAGCGCTGCGCTGAACCCCCCCTCCCCGCCCCCGCACTGGGTGGGGGCATTTGTATAAAAAGGGGAGCTAATCGAGAATCAAGTCACACTTGGCAATTGCACGAGAACGGAGACAACTATGAATTTGAGAGTGAGTCTCCTTTGCGCAAACTTCGCTTTGCACACGAGCCTCTTTTGGAAACTGCGCACGGGGAGACAGCACACATGGGACACTGCCCACATTGAAAACAGTACTGTTGAAAGGACAAATCGAAATAATCGTAATTGGGCGTCAGTAGATAGTAAGACCCGTTAGAACACGTGATATCCGATAAGTAAGGAGGGAGGATCGGCCCCTTCCGCCCAAAGAGGAGCATTGGCGTTAGATCGATTAAGAATGTGTGATAGGAAGGTCGTCATTAAGAATAACGAAGAGTGTCATAAATCACAAAATAAAATCAAAGTTCATTATTCTGCATACACCAGTGATTTTAATCGTGAGCTTGCCCTAATCCACGCTGGAATACCTATTGAAATCCACACAAATATAAAACCTTCAACAAGTACACATTGGAAATTGCCCACATTGGAAGCAGCGTATAGTGGAAACTGCACACGATGGAAACCACCCCCAAAGGAAACAGTACACATCGTGTATTAGCATCAAGTGGAAGCTGCACATAGGAGAAACCGCGAATAATGGAATTTGCCCACACGCTGAACGAAAAACGTGCACGTTCCAGATATTCCGAGAATATATTGAAATTAAAACAATAGGAGATTGATTTGTGATTACGAACAAATTTTTTCACGTAGAAAAAGGTTATTTTGTGACTACGGTTAGGGTAAATCGTAGTTATGCTATATAATATTTCAGTAATTATTTTTTGTTTAATTGTCTAGCATGGAGATAATTTTCCTTGTAATACGTGCTACTATAATCTCTAATTATTTAGTAATGGATAACTTAGATATACTAAAACTTTCATTTCTTTGGATGCTTCCTTTAATATTACTATCGAGGATCTTACATTTGCTCGGTATATCTGTACCTTACATAAGAGTATACTGTAAAATATGTAATACGAACATATTTATTTAAATTTCATGATAAGAATGTTATTACAATTTCATTTATTGATTTATATTGCTTGCGAAAGATTGATATACAAATTATGTGGCCAGTGGTGATTGCGACCACCTTATTGAAAATCTTACTGGCGCAGGAAACAAACACTTGCATTTAAGTCTGCCGGGGGAGCTTAGCTACGTGCCGTTTTCGTAAACACCCGCACGTGCGTCCGGTCGGTCAAGTGTCATGATGCTGCATTAGGCAGGTCGGTATGTCAAGTGTAGCGGCTGTGTTTAGAGATTCTTGCTCTTAATGTATAGGGGGAAGATAAAAACCCCATTATCGCTGTGACGGGGTTATTTATGGAAACACGTGCGCTGGCGGAGCATCTAAGTTCCCACGCACCCCTCCTCGTTGCGAGTATACGGCCCGGGGTACGCACCCCCCCCCCCCCCCCCCTAGCGGAGTATATGGCCCGGGGCAGGCATCCCCTCCGCCGCGGGCCCGGGGCACGCGCCTACCTGTGGCACCTGGGGCACCTGAGACACTAGCTCAACCCTTGGGTACAGGTACGGGGCACCCACCAACCCACCAGTACCGGGCTGAGGTATCCGACCGACCTACCTGGACCGGGAGGCACCTGCAACAATGGGGCACCTGCGCCACCCACCCACCGGGGGCACCGGTGACAATGGGGATACCTCCACTACCCACGGGGGCAACCACTCACTCACCTTGGCCACCCACACACACCTGAGGGGCACCTGCGCCACCCACCACCCAAAACAACATGGCCGCTGTCGCACTTCCGGCGCAGCGCGCTGAGAACCCCCTACCGACACGTTTGAATTTCCCGCCGAAACAAAATGGCCGCTGGGCCACTTCCGTCGCAGAACCGGCCTAGCCTATCTACTCTGCACGTTCCAGATATTCCGAGAATATATTGAAATCAAAACAATAGGAGATTGATTTGTGATTACATCTGCATAATTACCATTATTTCACTATTATTTATAGATACAATAAAAATGATTGATAATAAATTTAAACTCACACACCTACCTGTGGCACCTGGGCCACCTGAGACACTCACTCAGCCCTTGGGTACAGGTACGGGGCACCCACCCACCGGGGGCACCGGAGACAATCAGGATACTTCCACCACCCACCAGTACCGACGCGGGCAACCACCCGCTCACCTGAGGGCAACGGGGGCAGCTGCGCCACGTACCACCCAAAAACAAAAATAAAAAATTATTTTGCACAGGTGGGGGTGAAACAAGGATGTCCGTTGAGCCCCTGTCTATTTACAATTCTGCTGGTGGACATAGAGGAGGTGATGAAGAAGAGGAGGGGGGGGGGGGGGGTAGGTATACATTATGGCTTACGCCTTACGCGGATGATCTGATGGTGCTCGCAAAGGACGAGGAGGAGATGAGAGGGGCCATGGGCACGCTGGAGGGATACATGGAGAAAAAGGGGCTGGTGGTGAATATTAAGATGACGAAGGTCAAGAGGTGTTGAAGAGGGGGGAGGGGGGAGAAGAAGGTGAGTTGAAGATGGAAGGGGAGGAGGATAGGAGAAGTAGGAAAATACAATTATCTGGGATATACATATCCCCCCAAAAACATTAAAATGTAAAGAAAAGCGCCAAGTAGTTTAATGACTCACATAAAAGGTATCTTCTTGAACTACGTTGTCCAAAATTAAATAGATATCACACAATAGAAAGCCAAGTTTTCAATCAAAGATATCACACGTTACTTAATTAATTAACTTGCATCTCTAACTTTAAAACTTGGCGTTCCATTTCCAATTATATCAATTACGTGTTTGGCCAATTAGAAATCTATTTTTCTGAGGTACAATTATCTGTATATCATTATATAAATTAAATTCGAAGATATTCGTGCATTTTTATTTTATGCGGGTTGAGGAAGGCAAGCCTGTCGCATTTCTATCAATCTCCGTCAAATTATCATTAAGAATATAAAATGTGAAAAGTGAAGTCAGATCCTCAAAGGCACGTGGTTCGATGCTCCCTGAATCTATCAAATTAAATTCTCATTTATTATTACACATCATTATTTCATACTTTCAATATTCGCCGGTTGCAAGAATATTTTTACATTTTCCATGTTAATCCTAATAAATTTCACCTCGGCTTCTTCACGATTAATTAACATACATATATTTATTGACGAGACATCAACGAGTAAAAGCAAAAAATTATGGCATAACCGAAAGAAATCTTACTATCTGGAAAAACAAATGTAAATAAAAGTTGAAACTCATTCGATATTTAGTGAAATGAATAAACGTGTGGATGCGATTGCGGTGCTCGACTGGAGGGTCGCCGGAGAGTTGAGCGGGGAATTCCAAGGATTACTGGAACTGGATCGCGGCGGAATTTCCGCAGTTTTTGGGGGGGGCGTCGACAGGGCGAAGTCCCGGGGATTGGCGAGGCCGTAAATACGGAAATGCCGTATTACCGGGCGTGGAGAGTATATAACGGCGCATCGAATTCATCGGGCTCGTAATGATCGGCGAATACGTCGGGGCCGCAGGAAAATCCCTCGCTCACTCGCCCGCGCGGCGCATCGCTTCCCGAATGCCGCCGCGCTCGTTCTTCCCGATATACCGATAGTGCCATTATTGGCTACTTGTGTAGCTGTCTCTTAGCCGTACTGGCTCGCGCGCCTTTCCCTTCGGTGCCTTATGGGAAATCGCGGAAAATCGCCGAAAGAACTCCCGGTGACGAATATTTGTATATTCTCCGGTGAATAATCGAGCTTTATTGGAAATCTTCCACCTCACCCACTTCTAGGTGGGAGAAGAAGTCGCTCTCCCTTCACTCGCAAGCCGCGTCGCCTTACCATCTGCGCCATTGCGCGGCACTCTAATAACTATTGTTCGTTTCTTATATTTAAGTTGTGCCCCTGGTGAGTTCGGATAGGGATAGGGATAGGGATAGGGGTAGGGATCAGGATCAGGATCCGGAGACTGGACAGAATCTTGCGCAAAAGTGTAATCATTAAGTAAAAAGCGCCCGACAGCCGAGGATACCAATTTCATCCCGAAGTGTGGCGGTTTTATATCGGTACCGAAGTTAAATGGCGGGCTCTAGTATAATATATCTACGACGCCAGACCAGGTGGCATCCAGCGGCGTAGAAATCAGTAAAAATGTGACAGTGAAGCCTGCAGTGGCGTAGCACGCAAATTTCCTTGAAAAGTGGTGGGGGACCGGATGAGTGGAAAACTGACTCTTAATCCGCCTGGCCTTTGCCGCGAGAAAAATAACAGAGAAAATTCATATCTCCCGAACGACTGGACCGATTCGCTTGATTCTTGGTTCATTAGATTCAGAAAAATAATGGGAAAAATACAAAATTCGTAAATACATTCGCGAAGCTATAACTTTCGCATAAATCAAGGTGAAAGTTTGGTAACTATGGATAACAGCTCGAGTTCAGGATAATAAGGTCTCGGCTGTCGCGCGCCGTGGGGGTAGGGGACTACTACTTGGCGCGAGACTCTACCGAGTCTCCTGATAGTAACAAGGGACGGGAGGTAGGAGAGGCATATGAGCGAAAGGGTAAGGAGGCGATGGGACAGGTGTGGGGCATCGGAAAGAGGGGATTTGGAAAGGATTGGGAGAGAAGAATTTGGATGTCTGAGAGGATGGTTTGGCCGATTATAGGTTATGGGATAGATATATGGGGGTGGAAGGAATGGGAAGGCGGAAAGGCTGTCGGAAAGGTGTTCGAAGTAGGTGCTGGGAGTAAGAGGCTACACGCCAGGTTACATGGTGAGGGAGGAGATGCAGAAGGAGAAGTTGAGGACGAGGGCAGGTATGAGGGCGTGGGCGTACGAGAAAAGGATAGTGGAGGGAAAAGCTGGAGAGCTGGCGAGGAGGTGTTATGAGGTACGGGAGGACAAGGGGAGAAGGAGTGGCTGAAGGAGAGCGAGAGTGCAGCGGATGGACGGAGCGATGTGAGAGGGAGAGAGAGACAGGGTGAGGAAAGCGATGTGGACTATGGTAGCAATGCGGAGCGAATAGAGCGGAGAGGAGAGAGCGTGAGCGAGAGAGGGAGAGGATCGTAGGTGCGGTAGATGCAAAGAGATGTGGGCGGAGCGGAGAGGGGGGGGGGGGCGAGCGAGCGAGGGTGAGAAGAGCGAGGAAAGAAGGGACGAGAGAGGGAGGCGTTGAGGGTGCGAGGCGGCGAGAAGTAGGAGTAGGGAATAGGATAAGATAGATTGTAAAGATGTATGTTGGTTGGAGATATGGATTGTAACCCTGTGGCGAACAAAATAAATACATTATTCTAAGGGTCCATCCGTAATTAAAAATATTTATATTTTAATAAATGTTCTCTTTTTATTTTATGAATATACTTTTTAATTGAATTAAAAGCTTACTATTTCTCTACTAAGAACCCTGAATAAGTACGAGTATCTACAAATAATTATGGAATTTATATAACCTAGAACAACAATGATTTTGATAATTCATAATAAAAAACACAATTTTGTACGAAGAAATGGTTGTATTTTTATTCACTATCCGAAGAAAAATAAAAAGATGGCGTTTCACACTCCTCCTCACTTTCATCTGTAGCTGAATTCTGTGCAAAAGAAACCAGTGATTTTATTTTTAAAAACAACATCGGGTAAAATTTTTGTGCACAGGTTAAGCATGCAAACAAAGATGTACCAAAACACAGCCATTCAAATACTGATCGTGCTCAACTTCATTTAACATCAGTGATCCCCTTACGAAAAAATATTACTGAAAAATACTAAAAATATAGTACTAGAGAAGTACTACTAGTTTCTCCAGTAATATTTTGGCGCACTACTGGGAAGTACCTAGGTAATATTCAGTACCAGTACTTCCTAGTAGTGCGCGAGAATGCGAGTACTAGTAATTCTCCAGTACTATATATTTAGTACTTTTCAGTAATTCTTATAGATAGATATATACTAGTAGCGAATTTAGCCTTATTCAAATTCTAAAGACCAATACTTGCAGTACTTAGGCGTTACTAGCCAGTATTACCGTCAGTAGTGATGTTTCGCCTTGTCATATCAAATAGTAATACCTGTAGTACTTCAGCATTACTACTCAGTATTTTCATCAGTAGTGAATTTTAACTTCCAATACCAATTAACAATACCTACAGTACTTCGGCATTACTAGTCAATATTTCTTCCAGTAATGAATTTTGATTCCCAGTACTAAGTAGCAATACCGTCGGAACTTCGATACTACTCATCTGAGTATTGAATTACTAAGATTAGTACTGAGCTGGCAGTATTATTCTCTGAAATAATACTGGCAAATACTGATCACTACTGAAATGTTAGTACTACTATTACTGATATTCAGTAATAAAGTACTGGTTATTACTGGACACCAGTAATATTATTTCGTAAGGGTTGTGTTCAATTTCTTCATTTAAGGCACCTGGTTGAACACTGAAATCTATGATAAGAGACTGCGACACGAGGCATTGCGTTTTATTGCTACAAGTAATTTGAAAATGCCCAATGAGTCTTGTTTGACGTCGTACATATTATTTGCAAATATTCGGCAAATGTTCTGCATACATCGTACATACATTCGCTAATTGTAATATCCCTGGTCGGCAGACCAGCTAGGGGCAGAGGCTCCTGCCTATTGCTCCTGCAATAGGCTGCTTGTAGGCTATTTGCAGGTCATCCTCCAAGTATTCTGCGCACGCAGCCTATACATATGCAGGGGTTAATTGGAGGCGAAGGCTACTTGCTGGTGATATGCAGGCAGCTCTGCATAAAAAGGATACTTGCAAGGTATATGTAGACCAAAAATGTAAATCAATATCATTGGAAAGCCAAGTCTTTATTCAAACACTTTAATCCCACAAAAGAATTTAATATCTACCAAAAAGACATATCATATCAAGTCAAAAACATTAAAATGTAAAAAAAGGCGCCAAGTAGTTTAATCCCACAGAAAAATTTACCAAAAATATAAACGGATATAAATAAATCAAATTCCAAAACAATCAAAATTTAATAAAATAGAATAAAGTCTACAAAAACTTGGCAAACTGGCTGCGTGGAAATGTGATGTAATTAAGACCGAGACAAAACGCCCTTCTATCGTCCTTCCCATCTCTGGATTGGACCAAATGCAACATCGCATGGCCAATTTGACAAGTTTTTGTAGACTTTATTTTATTTTATTTAATTTTGATTGTTTTGGAATTTGGTTTATTTTTTTGCTAATTTTGATTATTGACTTGACTGTCGAATGATATCCGTTTATATTTTTGGTCAATTTTTCTGTGGGATTAAACTACTTGGTGCCTTTTTTTTACATTTTAACGTTCTTGACGTGATACATGCTATTTATATCTCGCTCAATTAAATTTGTGCATTTTCAGCTTAATTCGAGGGGAAAAACATCGTCGATCTTAAGGTTCAGATGCAGAACTTCCAAGTTAGTCAGGTCGGTGATGAGGATTGGACAACCTCGAACGACCTCTTTAAAAATCGATGACATCAAGTACTTTCAATTCACAATTTCAATTTTCAATCCAATTATGACCTATGTACAGTCTGCTCAAACAATTCTGTTAGAAATGGCCAGGTAAACAAAACCGAGAAACTAACCGAATCGTTTGAGCCCGGGGTAAATTCCTGTTTTGCCTCTCTAATGCTGGACGAAATATGAGCTAGAGTATCAGGAGACTCGCTTAGCATACTTCACCACTTTAGGTTTTGTGTTCTTAAGCTACACCTGACAGTCACGATGCATAATAACTTGTCTAATAAAATTGGCTAAATGTTAAGTCAAATAATGCACCCTACTAGCTATTGGTAAACTTTGGTTTACAAATCATATTATGTATGTAAGCGATATCTTCACATGCGTTCTAATTTTTTAGTCAATTTTTAGTCAAAAACAATCGAGTGATGTATCTTATACAGCATTGGTCCTATACGTAATTGAAGGACATGCTACTATTCGCTCTGAAAATGTCAAATCTTTAGTTTATTTCAGATATTCAGTGGATGCGGCTATTGGGCTATGCACTTGACAAGTGTCATAGTTGGACCGAGTGAGGAAACAGATTATATTTGTCTGATGTACAGTATTGGGCTTATATGCAATTTAAGGGCCCGTGCGCGCTCGAGCAGAATTTGTCGGCGAGAGAGACAGCAAAGTTCGGAGTGAGACAACGAGCTGTCAATGGGCGGAGCCTCCAGGAGCAAATAGAACTAAGTAGGGAGAAAATCACAGGCCGTTTTCGTGCATTTTTCCTACTCTGAGTTTGACCGTCGCTTGCCAGTTATACCTGAGTCCAGTGACAATAGCGCTCGAAGGTTTATGACGGTACGCGCCTCGGGCCCTCCGTAGCTCGGCCAGGCGAATGTGAAGCCGAGAGCTGTTGGGGACTTTTTGCTAGTCGACAGGCTCATCGGGCTGATGATGCCCCGCGCTTGAATTTTAGTAAAAGGGAAGCACGAAAAAGTACAGTAGACCTCAATGGTGTTGTGAGTAAGGTGTCAAACTGGGAATTCTAGAATACTTGGTTCGGTTCCCCGCGGTGCAATGCAATTTTTACACAGTACATATTCTGAATAATAAAATCAATTTTGAATACAAATATTTTATTCATAAAAATTGAAAATTTTATCAATGAAAATTGTAATATTTTTTTTTTTAATTTCTTTGTAGCGATTATATAGGTCATAGTATTTTTCTACGACGGTAAAACCGTCGTTCCGTCAATTATTGTTATGTCAGTGCTCAGTACGAGTTTCGTCAGTTGTCAATTATTATTATGTCGTTGTGCCAATAGTCCTTAGTATAAATTATAATACTTTATTGCTCTCTGTAATAAGTACCTTTTTGGGGACAAATCAGAGGGAAGAAAGAACGTTTTTTACATTATTCCGTCCGAGTGAAGACGGGCTTTGCCGTTCAAATAGTCAATATTCACCGTAAGTAATCTATAAAAAAATCAGATTGGACAGTAAGAGCAGGTATCGCGCGAGTTGCTAACGATGAGCTGCGATGTTTGTCTCGATGATTGTCTGGCCGAACCGCGGCGGGATCTGATTTGGTAAAAATTGGGAAACGCGAGGCTCTGCGCGGCTTCGAGTGAAAAGCTATTGTGCTTACGGAGTGCTGCCCGAGGCAATATACAGAAGGGACAAATGGAAAGATCAGTTACGGGATGCGGTCAAGAAAACCTTATTCTAATGGATAGGTGTACGTTTGACTCTCCCTCCACAGTCGCCTGTCATGCTCCGAGGCTCCGCCCCCGTCGACTGAAGGGAGCGTACTTCTGAGTTTGCCGCTAGAGGCAACCTAATCAGTTCCCGTAAATTTCGCATTTTCGAACAGTCGTAGCGTCGTTATTTATGAACCGATTGATTTCAAATTTCGGTTACGTACTAATGAAACTATTACCTAGTACATGATCGAGCCAGATTTTTTTCTACCAAGACTATATCTCTTAAACAAAAAGCTTTTTCAAAAATCTGGCTCGATCATGTACTAGGTAATAGTTTCATTAGTACGTAACCGAAATTTGAAATCAATCGGTTCATAAATAACGACGCTACGGCTGTTCGAAAATGCAAACCCCGAGCACGGGCCCTTAAGGGCAAGCCAGCTATTGGCAGCCAGCATACGCTCTGAAATTTTCAAAACGCTTTGGATGTCTGTCTAGCTTAGATGAAATCTTATGTTACGCACTTGACAATTTTCAATCTATAAAATAGAATTTTTATATATGGAATCATTAATTATTCAGTATTTGCTTATAGAAAACTTTAGCACTCCTCGAATTACGTACTTGACAAACAAGATGCACTCAAATTAAACTGCGTATGAGGATATATGTATACTGTGGTACTATATCGATGAGTAGTTTTAATACTGCTCGGAAAACAGTCCAGAATTCCAATAATACAATACTGCAGTACTCGCAGGATTAGCGTGCAGTAATATCTTCCCGGTAGTATTTCTAAGTACTGAATATTACCTCCAAGTACATAGTGTGCCAGAATATTACTGGAAAAATACTAAAGATCCTTAGTATTTTCTGCAGTACCATATTTCTTTAGTATTTATCAGTAACATTTTTTCATAAAGTACTTTTCCAGTACTATATTTTGTAGTACTTCTCAGTAATATTTGTTCAGTGATAGATATATCTCATCCTTTTGCCATCATGGAAAGCAGTGGAAATTTAATTTCTTCTTCTTCATCGACTTATGCCGATAACTATTCTGCTGCAAAAGTTGAAAATGGAAACCCATTAGAAATGGTTGAAATTGCGATAACACAAGGTTATACATACGTATTACAGATTGCTTCAAAAGACAGCCATACGAAATATTTATTTTGATCGGAGCTAATCTTCGTGGACATTTTTGTAAGTTGATATGAATATGAAGTATGTCGAGGGAGGTATAATTATACTATGTTAGAGATTCTGGGCATTTTTGTACCTACTAAAAGATATTCCGCAGAGAATGACATTCGGTAGAGAAGGTTTGCCAATCCAGTTAATGGATTCCTCGCTGTTCTACGCACTTGGAGAGTGAACTTTTTCAACAATTGGCAGAAAATTACCCTGTGCTCCGAGAATCTCTATGAAACCTATACTCTATCCTCTAGAAAGAATCGCTTTCCCCTTTACGATGCGATGCTACTCCAAATAAATTGGCTTGACTCAATATATATACTATACATATGTATATAATAGCGTTGACATCGCAACTGTGATAGTTGTGAAGCCAATGCCAACCCTGGTGGTTCAATCCTTTCCCGCTGGCGAATCCTCCTACTCTATCTAGTGACTCTACTGACAATGAGATCAATTGTCGTCGTTGAGACAGAGACCGCGGTATCATCAGAGCGGTTGGTACCATTATTTTTAAAATGATTCCCGGCAACCGAGGTACAAACAAAAGTCCTTTCGATTTTTCAGAAGAATCAAAGTTGCCCCGCTATTGGATACAATTAAAGTCTCGGGCAGTCGCGGCAATTGTATTTCGGTCTTCCGAACCATTCCCTCGCACAATGATCATTATCCTCCTAGTTTTACTACTAACCGCCCCAATTTCATCAATGGATCATCAGTTGTCTATTGATGTGGAGAATTGTCAAGTCTTCGACAAGATTCTCACAGACATCTTTACTGAAACTGAATTTCAAGATACAGCATTGTTCATACCAAGATCAGACAATTCGTGGAGGAGCAGTATTATACTCGACGACATCATCGAGATCATCATGAATAATCGCATACCCATTACCTGCATAGGATTGTTCGACGTGTTGTTGTGGAACCTGGTGCAGTGCCGTGTGAGTTCCAATACGCTTTTGCTCTACCTATACGAATCAGAGGACCTGTCGATCGCAAAAGAACAGCTACGCAACCTAACATACCATAACAAGAGGCTTCCGAAGCTGTTGTTACTGGCAATCTTGGAAGACGGAGAGGCTGATTTCCACGAATTCTTGCAGTACTTATGGTCTGACAAACTCTACATGCTCGATGTCTCGGTGTTGGAAGTGTCGAGAGTAAATGGGAGCCTCACATTCACAGTTCATCAGTACAATCCGTTCTCGGGGGAGTACACCCACCAGCCTTACCCGCCCTCTGTCGATTGGTTTCCAAATAAACTGCGCAATCTCCACGGATATCCGATCCACATCGAAATGTTCTCGGCATCCAAATCCAGCACATTGAACACTATTCCCACAGGCAATATGCTACCCAGCTACCAAAACTATGACAACAGAACCCTCATCACTTTGCAAAGCATCATGAACTTCTCCCTAGTCTGGCATTCGTATGAGAGGAGTCGATCTTTCGCAGTATTCGGTCCATTGACCGAAATTGATTTGGAACTATGGCTCCACACGGATATTGACACGATTTTTAAGAGGGTGCCTTGGCAGCATGACAACAAGTTGCCTTCTAGCGAGAGCTTCACCTTGGAGTTCTGGTGCCCTGTTATGCCAGTCTTGTATTCGAGAATTCATTTCGAGTACCATCGAATAGTTGGGATTGTTTTCTTCCTCTTAATAATCACGATTTTCTGGCTCGCCTCAGCTATCTTCAGATTCGAGTCCGACGCATGGAGAATGCTTCATATCTTCGCAATGATCATCGCGTACCCTCTGCCCAACTTTAACATAGCAGCCATCTCGGAAAGGATTTTGTTTGTATCGGTGTTTGTAGTGTTCGTTGTATACTCCTCGGATTTTCACGCCGATCTCACAACAATCAATATTGGCGCAGAAGAAGAAATTCGGGTGGAGAACTTTCTCGATTTACTTCGTCACAATTTGACGCCGGTCTTTCCCAAGGAGTTCCAATTCGACATTGAATGGAATGCTGAGGGAGATTTCAAGGAATTGGTCGAGAATGCTTTCTTCTCAGAGAATATGCTCGACTGCTTCGAGAGAGTGGTCCGGCATGGGAATGTCTCTTGCTTCATACCATCTGGAATGTGGGGGACCGGGATGAACATGTACACCTCGAAGAGGAAGATAATGCTAAATGAAAAGCTTTGTTATTTAGCGCCACCGGATGTCTACTACTTTCGGCAGGGCAGCCCATACCCAGAGCGTATAAGCGATATCCTACTGCGCGCGCATCAAGCTGGGTTAACGGGGAGATGGTCCTTGCCATCGCCGGCGGAAATTGCGCGGCAGAACTGGACGAGGACGAGAGTTAATTGGGAGGAAGATGAGAATAATCCTAACGGGTTGGGAGCAAACATGTTTATTGTCGCTGGTTGTGGATATGTTATTTCGATCTTGGCTTTTCTCACCGAACTCCTTCTACATCGTTTATCCATATTTGTACACAATTTCGGAATAAGACGCTGGATGCTGCGCTTTGTTTTCAACATATTACCCTAGAAATAACTGTGAGTGCAAATAAATTCGGATTATGAAACATTGTCATCTGGGTATGAATTGGTATGTTTACCGACCGAATAAATATTCTCCTTCCTGGTCTTTCCCGAAATAATTTGATCCTGAGTGCAAATCCTCCGCAAAAGACGGAAGGGTATTTATTTCTACCCTAGAAATAACTGTCAGTTCAAATAAAGTTGGAGTATGAAACATGACATCTGGATTTGAATTCGTACGTCTGTCGACCAAATAAGTATGCTCCTTTTCCTGGTCATTGCTGAAAAATGCTGTGTTCACAAATTTCTACAGCACTCTCTAAAAAACCTGGAAATAGATGGCGCATTAGTCTGGTGGGTGGAGCATGTGGTGGGAAATTGTCGTCGACGCGTGAGAGTCTCCGCACGTATGACATTTACTAGCTACAATTACTTCCCGTACGAAAAAATATTCCTGGTGACCCAGTAATATCAGTAATGGCAGCTCAGCATAGTGGTCAGTACATAGATGCGAGCCGCGAGTCTCGGCCCCTTGGAGCTGGGTGGTGAGCGCTGGTTTATATATTTCGTCTTCACAAAAAAGGGACTATAACTAACTATAACTATAACTAACTATAACTAATTGCGGCCGTTCGGAATTGAGGTCCAAGTCTATGGTAGGTCCGAATTACTTGAATATTCTTGTCTCCCGACGAATTCCGCGCCGTACATTTCTTACTACATACTTAGTGCAATACTAAAAGTACTAAATATATAGTACTGGAGAAGCACTAGTAATTCTCCAGTACTGGCATTCTCGCGCACTACTAGGAAGTACTAGTACTGAATATTACCTAGGTACTTCCCAATAGTGCGGCAAAATATTACTGGAGAAACTAGTACTTTTCCAGTACTATATTTTTAGTATTTTTCAGTAATATTTTTTCGTAAGGGAATCGCCGATCTTCAGGAAACTTTGGCCAAATAGAGGGTTTGGATAGACAATTAACTGGTTATTTTATTTATATAAAGGGTTTCGTATCACCTGAAAACTCTACAAAATTAAGGTTTTATAAGAGTGCGTCAGCAGGCAAATTGCCACCATGGCAGTAGCGACACAAATTTTTGGTATTCCAAAAAGGTCACTTATAGGACATTGTTCTAGATGAAAATGCTAGGACTTCATTTGGACCCTTTAAAATGAAATTCGTCCGCTATTAAAATAACCAGTTAATTGTCTATCCAAACCCTCTACATTTGGCCAAAGTTTCGTGAAGATCAGCGATTGTCACCTGGAAACGTTCCCTTGTCAGTCTATTACATACAGATATTACCAACTATCGAGTGATTCGACTTCAATATTTGAGTGTTCGAAGGTAACACTGGGGCGCAATCGGGCAACTCCCAAACAGTCACGTGACTAAACAGGTGTGCAAGTTACATATCTCGCCTCTTCCAATCAGTATAGTGTCAACGTCTCTACGAACATGTCTGGTAAGTCCACACAATATCTTCTTTTCTCGCGCAATGCTAATAGACGGATTCGACATTAGAATGATAGATTATTAACATATACTAATAAAATATAGAGTGATGAGTAACATATAATCAGTGAGTAATCATGAGCAATCTATTAATTGCATCTTTGAATTTGGAATAATTTACTAGTTTGATATGCACGAAATCATGCATAAAATAATTGATATGCGAAATCATTTGCGATGAGTAAAAGTGCGTTTAACAAATCTCTCTTGTCGATCGTATAATAACATTGCTAGCGCTTTATTTCTCCAACGGTTCTCGATCCGTTTGGGTGACCTACCTTGCTGTAACCTTTGAAACGGGCACGCACACTCACCCACACGATCGCGCTCATGCTCCCACATACACCGCCATCCTCATATTCTATTCAAAATATTGCCGCGCGCCGGCCTAGGTCATTATCCGGGCACAGTGCTCAGCTAATCTTGACAGCTGAGGGCATATCTCTCTCCCTCTCTCTCTCTCTCTCTCTCTCTCTCTCTGTCCAATCTTCCTTTGCTTTCCGCTCAATCGTTGTTGTTAATTAATCTCTCTTTTTCAGATAACCTGAATAAGCCATCACACCAGCAACAGCAGTGCTCGCAGGAAGATCTGCGAGCACTCTTTCGGGAGATGGCCGAAAGGTAGGAGGCCATGCTGGCGCGGCCACTCGAGCTGCGACATATACAACCGACACCACCGCCGCACCAGTAACAACAACAACAAAGAGAACAACCGGAGAGCTCGCAGATCTCCCTGCGAACACTCTTTGAGGAGATGGCCCAGTGGCAAGAAGCCATGATAACGCGGGCTCTGCTGCAGCCTGCCACGGATGGCTACGCATAGCACCACAAATGGTATGTATCATTTATTGTAATGAATACGATGCAAGCAAAGGGTATCTTATGAGTCATTTCAGTAATATATACTTAATTTCTGTATTTCAGATGACAGAAGCCAACATACGAATTCGGCGGCGGACGGTCGCGTGCCCGGTGGCATCAGTTCAACGGCGGTAAAACCGTCGTCAAAAAATATTATATGTCTTAGGTCTTCATATCTATACAACTGACGAATCCACTGAGGAGGATATGTCTTACAAAAATTGTACAATTGACGGAACGACGGTTTTACCGTCCTAGAAAAATACCAAGGACCTATACATTCAATCGCCACAAAGAAATTTAAAAAAATATTAGAAGTTTTCACGAATAAAAATATTTATATTCAAAATTGATTTTATTATTTAGAATATGTACATACTATGTAAAAATTGCAGTGCACCGCGGGGAACCGAACCCAGTATTCTAGAATTCCCAGTTTGACACCTTACTCACGACACCATTGAGGTCTACTGTACTTTCTCGTGCTTCCCTTTTACTAAATTTCAAGCGCGGGGCATAGCGGGCTCATCAGCCTCATGAGCCTGTCGACTAGCGAAAAGTCCCCAACAGCTCTCGGCTTCGCAGTCGCCTAGGGTGGATTGAAAATCCACTTTTTTAAAAAATTTAATATGCCTTAGGGCGAAAAAGTTGTATTTTCGTATAAGATTGACGTGTTCAAAATTTCAGCTTAATGGGTCAAGGTCTTGAGCTTCCCCCGAGGTCTGAAAAGTTGGGGATGTTACTTTCTTAGAAAGCTTCGCAATTACACGATGCAAAACATCCACTCTTGCAAGAACATATATCGAGTAATTTTTCCGATTCCGCAATAAATGTTAAGATCCGATCTGATAACATTGATTCATTTGTTTTCGGTATCCGTTTTGGCAAGTTTAAGTATTTATCGTTGTAATTACGGACGATTGCGAAAATTGTCTGGTCAGAGACAATAGGCAAAGATGTTACAATCCATATCTGCTTTATATCTTGCACAACTTGTTTTGCTATGCTGCGAAAATCGGGTTCTTTAAAGCTCATTTTAATCCTCACTTTGTTCCGCACAAACAAATAACCTCTCATGACGTCTGCATAAGTTGGTAAAACGTTTTGGTTAAGTAAATTCGGAGTTCCAAATATTGGGCACTTCAGAACACTTACGGTGCTTCCGTTCATGTTTTAAACAATCTACTCAATTTTGCCACTTAAAGGGCAATATGCAACTGTACTACGATGTAATTATGATTACTAAACTCGCAGAACGATTGATTTAATGGGACAAACTGAATCAATAAGACAAAGAGTATTGTAACCTTGTACGGTTGTACAACAGTAGCGCACGGGAAAATTGTGGTTCAATCAGACGTTCCGTTCTCTTCATACGGCTCCTTTGATTGGATGCTGCTGCTCCACCTTAGACACCCGACAGATTTAATTCGTAGACACGATTAGGTTCGTCTGAACGAACATTTCGGTATCGTGTATTACTTTAATTTAAGGATATTTGAATAATGAACCCCTATCATACTTAAACAGTCGAACGGAGCAAGGAAATTGAGACAGGATCAGCCAAATGTAGGAGCGGCGCAGATACAAGCCATGGATTCACAAGGACTAGGTTATTTACAAAACCACTGCGTTTTTGTAAAGACGCTTGGACGTCAACATGAGGACTGTAGAATTTCGACCTTTAATTGATATGTATGCGTCTTAGATTGGTTGATACGGATACAATTAAA
This sequence comes from Crossocerus cetratus, assembly GCA_963675795.1. Taxonomy (NCBI): domain Eukaryota; kingdom Metazoa; phylum Arthropoda; class Insecta; order Hymenoptera; family Crabronidae; genus Crossocerus; species Crossocerus cetratus. The sequence continues at coordinate 12,749,640 of OY776671.1, forward strand.
CTGTGTGCTTTGAAACAGACGAAAATCGTCGTAAATTCGTATTTTTGACTCCATTAAACCTTTAAGACATCGGGGGAAGCTCAAGACATTAACCAATTGAGCTGAAATTTTTACCACATTAATCTTATACGGAAATACAGTTTTTCCGTGCTAAGGCATATCATATTTTGAAAAAAGGTGAATTTCCGATCCACCCTTGAGTACCCGTCATTATTAGATTTGGCGAAATTCGAGGAATATAAAAGACAGAGGTGGAGAAATAACTCTTGATACAAAAAATTTGTTCCACAAACAAATTTGTAAACCCACATACCCGTCCAGTTTCTAATCAATTAACTAAAATCGGGAGGATATCTACCAAATGAAATATTTTTGAGGGATTTGTTCTACAAACAAAATTCTTAAACCCCCATACCCTTTTAGTTTCCAATCAGTTGACTAAAAAGAGAAAAACAAACCTTTGAACACTTCGGCTTTAACCGCAGAACAGCCGGGATGTATACAAAGAACGGTGTTCCCAACGGGCAGTTACACGTGTCAGCGCTGAAAAGACTATAGCTGCGAAATCCTCCCTTTGTGTACATTCTCGCAGTGCTGAAAGGCTTGTTCTTTTTTGTCGGAAAAGTTTTTTAATTAAGAATTATTTCTTTCTTTCTTGGCTTACTTGATTCACATAAATGCAGAATGAAACACAAAAGTTATAAATTAATCCGCTGGGCTCCAACTGCCTTCGAAATTAAGGTGAAAGTTTTTTATCGACCGACAACCACTATCCATAGTGGTTGTCCTACTGGACGCAAGATTTTTACGGATCCACCTACTGAATCAGTAGTGTAGGTCGAATAATATTTTAAATCGGAGGAACATGAGTCCGCTCTGTTTACAGACAGCGTTTTTGCCTGTCCAACGTCACGCGCCAGGCACAAAAGTGGAGAAAAACAAAGGCTGCCGTTGTTTTTCGAGACGCCTTTTTAGCAAGAGCTGCGAACAAGGGGCAGTTGCGACGAGGTCAGCGAACGCGGAGAGAGCTATCTCAGAGCTGTGGCGACTCACGTGTAAACAGGCTATCTGTGCGAATAAAGAGTACACACAAGAAAGCCAAGTTTTCAGTCAAAGATACGACACGTTAATTAATTAATTAACTTGCATCTCTAACTTTAAAATTTGGCATGCGCATACTTAATTACCAATCAAAAAATATTACGAGCATGACTACCTTGACACAAATTTGCTCATGCCAAGTTTTAAAGTTAGAGATGCAAGTTAATTAATTAATTAACGTGTGATATCTTTGATTGAAACTTGGCTTTCTTGTGTGATATCTGTTTCATTTGTGGACAAACTATTTAGCGCTTTTCTTTACATTTTAATCAATTTTGGGGGATAATAGCTCTCGTCTAGCCGTCAAGGGGTCTGCGCGCGTTATTATCGTGAATTAAATATACCCCCAAAATACATTAAAATGTAAATAAAAGCGCCAAGTAGTTTAATGATCCAAAAATGGAATAGATATTACACAAGAAAGCCAAGTTTTCAATCAAAGATACCACACGTTAATTAATTAATTAACCTGCATCTCTAACTTTAAAACTTGGAATGTGCATACTTAATTACCAATCAAAAAATATTACTAGCATATGACTACCTTGACACAAATTTGCACATGCCAAGTTTTAAAGCTTGAGATGCAAGTTAATTAATTAATTAACGTGTGGTATCTTTGATTGAAAACTTGGCTTTCTTGTGTGATATCTATTCCATTTTTGGATCATTAAACTACTTGGCGCTTTTATTTACATTTTAATGTATTTTGGGGGATTTCACGCCTTTTTGGTTGTTCATATTTTGAAGAAAAATACAATCGGACTGTACCACATTCATATAACCGTCATCATTGTTTTGACACATCACCAGTCATGGCATAACCAATGTGTCGGTATAAAACCATATTATCTGCACAGCGCTCTGCAGCACTTCGCAGTGGTGCCATCTCGCGTGAAACACGTGAGAGTAACATTTTTAGGAATTGTATTAATCCGGACCACAGACCAGGTGCGGAATAGACCGGGCAATATATGGGATCGAGTGGCCCACAGCGCTGGTGTAGCATTTCGGCCAAAATTGGGGGTTTTTGTGGCGCACTCTACGTCTACAGAGCGGTGAAAGTCAGTACCCGAAGCGACGAGAGAGAAGGAAGAAAGAGAGAGAAACGTAGTGGCCGGGCATGGTTGCCAAATCGTTTTGCTTAGACCAGTGTTGTCAAATCGTTCAATGGATGTTCCGCTTCGAAGTCGAGGAAGGCGGCGTAAACACTTCTATGACTGGTGCCGGTTGAATTCTCTACGGGCCAGTCCATGCTAAGTCATAAACAGAATTTCTCTAAATCGGTCGTTCTTTCAAAAACTCCAGCGCCACAACTAGAAGACATTGCAATAAACTGAAAACGGCATAATGTTCATAAAGTATCTAATTTTCATAAAAGAAATACGTTAACAATGCAAAAGTTGTTTAAACTATAATCAATGCAGATTGAATTCTTGAACTGCAATTATCTCCAACTGCAAGATTTGACAGCGATAGTTAATTAACAATGCAAAAGTTGTTTGAACAATAATTAGTTCAGACTGAATTCTTCAACTGCAATTATCTCCAACTGCAAAATTTCACAGCGATAGCTAACAATGCAAAAGTTGTTTAAACAATAATTAATTCAGACTGAATTCTTCAACTACAATATTCATTCCTCTGAATTTTCGTAGAAAGATATTCTGAAATGTCCTCTAGACATACTGTAAACTTGTCTTGCAACTCTCAAAAGTTTCGGAATTCAAAATTTAAGTATATTTATCCTCTTTTGACTTAGACAAATCGCGTGTATGGAGCTGGACGGCTTAGCATAAATTGGACCCATCAGTTCTCCTCTCCTTCATTCACTTCTCCACTACTTTAAGTAATGTTAACGGGGCGGGCCGCGTGAAGGCATGAAAGGAGGACTTGAAATGGTCGAAATGGTCACAGAGCAATAGACACCATATAAAAAGAATAGAAGTTCAAATATTTTGGTATACCTTCCTAATGGACAATAATTAGCGCTGGGAATCTACTCGTGAGAGAGACTGGATTGAAGATAGAATACCTTCGAAAAATTAGCGCAGACGGTTCGAAGTTAAACTGCAGAATAGCATTCCATCAATTTGCTCTTGTATAAATTAATTTTGATTTCAATCATGAGAGCGAGATGAGAGCGAGATGAGAGGGAGATGAGAGATGTATTGTGCATCATGCGCGAAGAAATAGCACAGACGAGCGGATCGGGTGGTAGCGACTGCGTCCTGCGTGACGCAGTTTTCGAGCAACACTGATCTAGCGGGTTATATTGTTTTATGACATGCCTGGTCTTATCCCGAAAAAGGATTAAAGACAATATGCCCGATGCGGCCAGGCGAGTTGGCCCGGCGCGGCACGGACAAAGACCGCGGAGGGTGCGATTCGCGGCAACGAGTCAAACAGGCAGGTAATGGATTAGGCAGCCCAACTCTGAACTCGGTGACGCGGAACTACCGTAACCGAGCAGTACGCACAATACTTTTTGTCTCACAGAATAAGGTACTACCAGCAAGCATATAATGAAACATAATCCTAGGGCCTGCTGACAAGCTTTCGATATATCCAATTCGCAAAATCATTCTCCGCCAGTCACCACACTCAAACACTCCGAGCGCTCGAACGGAAAGGTTTTCCCCGCTCCTTTCATTTCGTACTGCTCAAAAGGACCATTGCATGATATGTACTCTGCTCTGGCAAACACACGTCTTGTAATAAAATACGTTTATAATTATCGAAACGTATAAGGAATGCATATCGGTGTCTAAGGCACAGTGATTCTTTGCAGCATTGTAGGATCAGTTTGAATGGGGAAAATCCCTGTCATTTGCGCAGTCCCAGAGACTTGGTGCTGCCGGCGGAAATAGATTCTGCGAATTGTGCCGCCTGAAACAACCCGCAGGTATGTTGAGGGCTAGCTGGTATACCGCAAGTCTACGTTTTATTGCACCCTTTACGCGCGTCACACTATGGTCTCGGACTCCGAATTGCCTATTCCCTCATCGCCCTCGCGGCTGTCGCTGCAGCAAGCAGAAAAGATAAGCTACAGTTCGTTATAGAACAATGCGACTCCTTAAACGAGTTCTTTTTGTCCACAATATTTCTAATCCTGCCCGCGCCATTCTACATATGCACGAAAACGGAAAAGGCGCGAGAGCCAAAAAAGTTTTTCCTTACGCCGGGGAACCGAACTGGGAAAATCCACGTGGTAGGCCATGCGCCTTACCACGGCGCACTTACGGTACTTCTGCGATACCTTGAGTACAGGGGGTCTTTTCTTAAAGACATTTATCTGCCGGGTTGGGGCTCAGGGATAATTAATAAGGGATGATTAATGCGGCGTTGACGTCCAGTCATTCGCAATCGTGGGAAAATTATGATAAATGGATCACGAATAAATAAGTATAGCGCAACACTAACAACTACTGCAAAAAGCGGCCTACGCAGATTTATTCCCTATACGATAATTTTCTGCAGTTTAAACTTTTCATCTACCTGCAACAGTTTCACGAAATATTTTGGCTCGGAGCAATTTTGTAAACAATTGCTTCGCTGTTAACTAATTGTAACCATATTAAGTAACTTAGTGTAATACTAAGAAATTATTGACGATGGTGCGCGATAAAATAACATTGCGTAGGGCCTGCCGTCCACGTTGCTATTCTGAATAAGCGCATCGTGAGTCCTGACCAATCACCAATCGGCTTCTGGATGGTCAATAGGAAGTACGAACGTAGTGTAGATTTTCGAATTCTATACTGTCTTCGTACTAAGACGGGGATTGTCGGTAACAGAGAGAGTGACCCGGAAATGGTATGGGGTCCTCTCGACCCCACGGACTGGGCCGTTTCAATGCCCAGCTTGCCCGGTCTATTCCGTACCTGGTCTGTGTTATTGCGTAACAAAAAAAAAACACCTTTAAATAGCCTACAGTAGAGAAGGTCTTAGCAGATAACAGGAATTCGAAGAACGAGCAAGTATTTGCATGATGACTTGAGCGCACTCAGGAAATGTAAATTATGCCGATTATGCCAATTTTTAAAACTAAAGATGCAAGGTAATTAATTAATTAACGTGTGGCATCTTTGATTGAAAACTTGGCTTTCTTGTATGATATCTATTTCATTTTTCGACTACGTAGTTCAAGAAGATACCTTTTATGTGAGTCATTAAACTACTTGGCGCTTTTTTTACATTTTAATATTTTTGGGGGGATTTCATGAATTTTTGGTCGTTCATATTTTTAAGAATATTCTTTACAGTCTGTACAAATTGTGAAGAAGCTTTGTGTTTTTGGGTATGTGTACCAAAGTACGTTCCAAAGTTTACTTCTATTGTTGACACATAACTATAGCCATGGCATAACCAACCCAGATAGCACAAATCTCCAAAAGCCAACTGCATGTGGGCTTATTGAAGTCCGCTTTTTGTCCGCTTCAATAAGTCGCAATAAAGTGAACATTTGTAACACCACCAAAATAAGCGAACTAAAAGCGCGCATTAAGCGAACTCCAGGAAGTGCTCACTTCCAGGACCCGCAGAGCGCCGCCTTTTTTAAGTCCGCTTTTTGTCCGCTGTAATAAGTCTGCTAAAAGCGAACATATATAAGGCCTCCAAAGTGAGCGCGATAAATGCGGGCATTTGGCGCACTACTCCTGGATGACTACTGAATAACGCGAGTCTGTCAACTTGAAGTTGCCACTATGCTGTCAACTGTTAGTTGACCCAATTTTGTTACCCGAAAAGTTGACTTAGTTCTGTGAGAATTTCGCAACTTCCAACGCTTGCATTTCTACGCGCTACTTGGTTAAGGCAGGGAAAGCATTGCACAACATCGTCTCCTCCTGAAATCGCGTGTTTTCGGACTTCGGTGAGATTTATATAGTGCTGTTTGTTATGTGCTGTAAGAGCTCATCATTTGTTCTCCCTTAGACAATACTATGCGATGTAATTATAATCATCTATAGGTTCGCCGTTTGATAGAACGAATGTATACATACGTTGGCCGCATAAGTTGTATGTGCGCGGACTATATTTGTTGGCTGTGTGTGACATTGCGATTAACCGAGTAGCTTAAGAAGTTAATTACAAAGAAATACAATTTCTTAAATTTCATCTTAATAAGAGAATAACAATAAAAATACAAAAAATAATAGGTTCTCAATTTTTGTAAATCAACCCAGACCCAGTCCACTTTCTTTGGTCACCAATATGTAACGTAACAGCGGGCAAGAGCGAAGTTTAAGCGGACATTCAGCGACCTTTCAGGCAACTTTCGGCGATGCTAAAAGTCCACTACCTCCAAACAGGGTGCGCTTTAAGCGGACTTATAGCGGACTCTGTGCTATCTGGGTATCGATTGAATAGCATTGCTCCAAAGAATAGGACCGGAACTTATAGCGTAGCAGGGATACTTGTTACCCTATACATAGATTTCTCTTGACCATAGATATATTTATAAATAGAGTCAGATACCCTGTAACTTCCTTTACACAAAAATAATTTCTCTGCATTGTTTTGTTTCCAGAAGCAATAATGGAGGTGTATGGCACAACCACGTCAGACGAAGTAAAACACTGCATGATGACCTGGTTTCAGCGTAGTGCGGGAGACCGCTTGCGTAATGCAGAGAAGAGAAAGCGTTCTTAGTACATTAGTGTTATTAGATTTTATATAGTTATTTTTGTTAGTTTACTTATATTAGCATTTATGTTAGAATTAATTTAAGGTTTATTTTTCTTATTTCATAGTTTCAAGTTTTTCTTTTTTAAATTTATAATAGTGTTAAGGTAGATTTTATTAATTACTTTTTGTTATTTTGTTTATGTTAGTATTAGTGTAAGTTTTATTCTTGTTGCGTCATGTTTTTTTAAAATATTTATGTATATTGATAGCATTTTAATAAAAGCCTTTATTTTAAAAAGCATCAATTTCCATAACCTATAACCCTGGGGATAGAGCACCATTTATTCACTCAATAAAGTTAACCTCTAGCGCACTTGAATAAGTCGACTCTACGTTCGCTCAAAAAAGTCAACTTCAGGTTCGCTGACAACAGTCAACTTTAGGTTCACTTGGGAAAGTCAACTTCAAGCGGACTTTTCGCAGTCACTTACGCGTCAAGTTTCTAGGGTCATGAGCTAACTTCAAGCGCACTTAAAGTCAAACTCCTGCGGAAAAGAAGTCAACGCCAAATCCGCGGTCCGCCGCCAGATGTCCGCTTTAAGTCGACTTGAAGTCAACGCCGTGCTACCTGGGGTCGGTGTAAAACCATGGTAGCTGCGCAGCACTTCACAGTGGTGCCCGCGCTTATATGAGAAAAGTGTGAGTAACATTTTTAGGAATTGATGAACCATAATCATGAATCTTAATCCGCTTTGTCCTTAGTACGAGGAAAACAGAAGGAGAAATTCATATCTCTTGAACGACTGAACCGATTCGCTTATTTCTTGGCTCATTAGATTCAGAGAAATGGTCGAAGAAATACAAAATTCATAAATAAGTCTTTGGAGCTATGACTTTTGCATAAATGGAGGCGAAAGTTTGGTAATTATGAATAACAGGTATACTTCGGGATAATATGTATCACCCAAGCTGACATTAAAAAGGAAAAAAAGGTAGTTTGGTTCCACACTTCAAAAACCTGTTAAACCTGATATCCTACAAAAGTGGGGCGAAACCCTTCAATAAAATTCCTACACGCAGATTACCATAACAGTATCGAGGCAAAATGATTTAAATTACTAACTCTTCCAAATTAACCAAAAATATAAATGGGTATCATTAGAAAGCCAAGCCTTCATTCAAACATTCCAACACTTTCATTCCACAAACCAATTTAATCATACTGTAGGAAACAAATAATCTGTTTAACTGAATACCCTAAAAAAAATCTTTTAATTTTTCAAAGAAAACGTAATACTTGGCCCGCCCTGTTCTGGACAAAGAAAAAAAATCCCTCTCGATATAGTTCACATTAATTTGAACTCGCAAAATGTCCGCGAAGATATGTTCCGACCAAAATAGGTGCTCCGCATAGCCGTCTTTTCAAGCGATTTGCAATAAATAGAGTCTTGTGTTATCGCAATTTCGGTTAACTCTAATAGGTTGCCACTTTCGGCGTTTTCAGTAAAATAGTTATCGACATAATTTACGTTCCCAGGGTGCACTCACTCACCGAGCTATAGCGGTTCTCGATCGATAACAAACTTTCATCTTATTATCGAAAAAAGTTGCAGCTCGACGGAGTACTTTGTGACTTGTGTAATTCATTCTGTATTTTTCTGAAACCAACGTGCCAGAAATGCAAAAACAATTCTTGATTAAAAAATGGTTTCGACAATAATAAAATTTTTAAGCTCACACACCCTTCAGGTTTCCAATCGGTTTACTACAAAGTGAAGAACAGGCCTTTTCAAAATTTCCTGATTTTCTTGAATTTCAAGACGGAGGAGTATATTTTTATTTTGTTGGGAAGGGTTTAGTCGTCGAGAGTCTTCCATATCCTTCCGCGGCAAATTCGGTACCAGTGGAATTCCTTAATTGATATTTCTTCTGTGAAACACCAACTCTACGTGTGTAGCAGAATTCCGAGGTTTATCGAAAAGGAGCAAGAAAAATATTGATTAGCTGGCTTTTTATTATTAAGGCAATAAGCGGAGTTGGCAATGAAATATAAGGTCTTGGACGCGGAGATGCATGAAGTGCGGGAGAAGAAGCGAGCAGCCGATCCAATTGCACGAGTTTGCCGGCTGAAAATGTGAGTTACCGGAATGAGCACACCCTTTACCGCCCTTGTAGAATATAAACACATACAAAATGAACCTGGTAAAATTCCAAAAATTTGGGAATTTGAACAACAAAATTACGGTCGTCCGCCCGGGTTTGCATCCGCGCCTCCCCTCGCCCCTTTGAAGTTTCCCCCTTCAGTTTCCAGCCTGTTGCCCTACTGCCGCCTGGATCACTGCCACGTTTTCCTCCAGACACCCTTCAGGTTCCCACGTCTTAGCCCAGGTTGCATCTTGGATCGGTATCCGATGGGCTCCCTGCTGTCGAGCGCCTCCATTGGTCCACTGTACTTCGCCTAGCAAGTGGAGTTTGTTTCCTCATTACTTTTATTGGCGCCGTCGCGCGGTTCGCCCTCGTAGGGGCATTTCAACACAGGTTTGTCCGCCTGGCGGAGCAGCCTTCCTTAATTCGGGAGCGTGTCCCTTAGTTTCTCGCCCGTCGGCGATACCGACTGAACGGGTCGCACCATCAAACAACACCGTTGCAGTCCTCGATTGCCGGTCGTAGATTGCCGGCCGAACGTACGTACGTATTAGCAGCCTTCGAAATCTTCCTCGAGCGCTCGATCGTTGCGCAAACGTCTTTGCGACTTTGCCTCCTCTGTTGCTGCTTTTCCAGTGACGTGAAGATGTAGCTGTCGAACAGGGGTTGCGCCTCCTGCCCCTCTCCGCAATCCTCCCGTGGTCCAAGAAGGTACTATTGACGAGATGAATGGTTGAAAAGTAGTCAGCGGCAGCCGGTCTCGAACTCGCAGCGGTCGTCCAGGCTCCTCTCCATCGGTGCGAGGCTCGACTGCACCTACCAACTGGGCTACGGGCGACCTTAGAAACTTATAGCTTAGGTTCTCCTTTTATACAACTAGCTACCAGTATAAATTATGCAGTTCTCACTCTCTACAGTAATGAGAGTTCAATGACAAATCTTCCTTCGTCGATATTCTACTTTGGATAAACACTTTGCATGATATATATTGTAGGGTTTTTAAAAGGGTGTTTTTTTTTGTTACTATATTACTCTTTATTCACACAGATATTCTCTTTACACGTTGGTCGCCACAGCTCCAAGTTCTCTCTCGTTCGCTGACCTCGTAGCAACTGCCCCTTGCTCGCACGTCGTGCTAAAAAGGCATCTCGAAAAACAATGGCTACCTTGGTTTTTTCGTGTACTTTCGCGCCTGGCGCATGTCGCGCCGGTTGGACAGGCAAAAACAGTGTGAACGCATGCTCTTCCCGCTTAAAAATTATTCGACCTACAATATTTGCATGTCAAAGTGCTGATGGTTAATAGGGGTGGTTTGGAAGTACAATTACTTGAATGTTCTAATGCCTCAGCGTATTTATTAGGAAACACAAAGATTTCCTGTTCCTACTTGCATGTAGTAAATACAGAAAAGCACCGGCATCAGTGGCAAGGGCAACAGTTGAACTCCTCAAAAACATTAAAATGGAAAGAAAACTGCCAAGTAGTCTAGTCCCTTACCCCTAAAAAGATTTTGTCCCACTAAAAAATGTCGCCTTCCACAAAATACCTTGCAAAAATATACTTTCAATTTACCAAACACGTAATTGATATCATTTGAAACGGAAAAGCAAGTCTTTATTCAAACATTAACCCAAAAATGGTCTTGCCTCACAAAAAAGTGTGCCGTATTCCGCAAATGGCCCGCAAAAATTATAATTATGAAAGAAACCGCAATATTTGACCCGCCCGGTTCTTTGCAAATCGAGTTCCAAGTCCATACAGAAATCGATGCGACCTTATTATTCCAATGATGCCTCATATCATCGCAAATCACTATTGTATTATTTGAATGTTAAGGATGTTGCCACCGTCATTTGGTGTGGGGCTAAGAGGGGAACATTTGAGCTCATTCGACACAGAGTTCAGAGGTCTTTTCCCAAACCGGAATAAAACTCGATTCTTTACTCAATTTGCGAAAAACCGGGCGGGCCAAGTATTGTGGTTTCTTTGATAAATTATCATTTTTGTGGGGCATTTGCATAATACCGCATACTTTTTTGTGAGGCAAGATCTTTTTTGGGTTAGTGTTTGAGTAAAGACCTGCCTTCCATTTCCAAAATGATATCAATTAGGTTTTCGGTCAATAAAAAATATAGGCATAGTGAGGCATTTTGTAGAATGCGACATTTTTTAGTGAGATAAAATCTTTTTATGGATAAGGGACTGATAACTGCTTGTCACTTTTTTTACATTTTAACGTTTCTTTGGTTATGATTCCGAAACCAAAGATCTGTACCAAAGCGAACAAAGCAACATTCCATAAAGTCATTTAAACAGACCATCCGTTTCTCGTTATTATTTGGTTCAGAATATACGAGAAGGGAACAGGATTGAACACTTGGTAGTCTTTGCCGCTCGAGGCACAACCAACGCGAGCCAAATGAGTAATATAATTTAATATCACACGAAAAGGTCATTGAACCGCCAACCACTGGCAGTCATACTCCAGTGCTAGTTGTACATTTTTTGCCCGGAACAGGGAGCGCGTTGCCCTTTATCCTCTGGTTCTCTCTTATAAACGATTAAGGGAGTCGGGTCAAGGCGATATATATAGAGCAGAAGAGTGTCGCACACCCCTGACAGTTATAGTCATGCTGCAGGGCTAGTTGCGCATTTTTTGTTTGCAGCTTCTGATTCACTTACAATAAAATCATTGGTATCGCCTTAACTTACTCAGTAGTAGATCTCAATTCAAAGAGTCTTGCCGACGCCAGATCCCGGCTCGTAGCATTGGAATGAATTTCATATACGAGCCCTTATATAACAAACTGAATAAATTTGATTCTAAATTTCATTGTAATACTGCCGACAACAACACTTGGAATCGCCAACGTCGGTTTAATGATCCTTCTGAAATAGGTAGAACTCGACGTAAAAAATTGTCGGTGGCTTTACAGTAAAGATAGAATTTCCTGTAACCAATTTCGCCACTATCTTTCACAGAACTATAACTTTTTAGTATACTGTGAAACTTTTTATAGTATGTAGGTTTAGCTACTTTTAATTTCTCAGACTTCACACATGAAGGGGAGACCAGGGCTCGTTGGCACACTATTCGCTTAACCAATTTTAATGAACTTACTGTTAGATTTACTTGGAATTTTAAAATACGTGTACGAAGTTGATACAATCGGCCAGCAAACACCGCAGTTTTAAGTCCTATCTTTAAGTGTTAGGTCTTTAGGGAAAACAATTAATCAATTTAGAATTATGTGACAAACAACCCCACACACGGTCAGTTGGCAATACGTATGGGATAGCTTGGCAAATGAATCGGCGTCTTACCAAATGGTAAAAATAATTAATAAACTCAAGAAACATGCCGAAATATACTTGAAGTGGTCTATGTTGGGGGAAATACTATCAATATAGTTATATACATAACATAATAACATGCAGTTTTCGTATTTATAAAATATTATGTTGAGATTTGTGCAACATTTATGAGCCCCTGGTTTCCATTTAGTGCACTGGACCCATTCTGCGTTGGGCTGACTGTCAACAGCTTAAAATGAATTTGAATAAAACTGAAATTTAAAATTCTGTCAGGGTTAGTTAACATATGTTGCCAACATGCCCCATGCGAGCTATGTCAAGCAACCACAACGTGACTTTTTTTAAACAAGAATGGCTGATCACTCCTTCAAAAGATAACTAAACAAAACACTATTTACACAATACCCAATACTACGAAGCAAAATGAGTGTATATTCAGAACAGCACAGCACCTAAAGGATTCAGATAACAGATTTTACCTACCCAAAGGAGTTGAAAGTGAGAGGCTATAACATCTGGAAATTTTACTTACCAGTGCTAAAATGCAATTTATTACAGCGGATCAGTAAACAATATTATCGATCAGAAAGTAACGTGCAACTTCCTTATCTACCTAACAAAACTATTTGCGTTTGCCTACCAACCCCACCTGCCAACAAGCCCCGGTCTACCCCACTATATAATAACGTTGACATCGGAATACTGATAGTTGGAAAACTGACATCAACCCTGGTGGTTCACTCCTCTTCTGCTGGAGAATCCTCCTACCCTAACTAGTGATACTACTGAAATCAATTCTTGTTGTTGAGACACAGACTGGAATCATCCGGGCGGTAAGTCCCATTAAATACGTACTCCTTAAAATGGTTTCCGTCAACCGACGTAAAACAAGGGCCCTTTCGATTTTTCAGAAGAATCGAGGTGGCTGTACAATTGAAGTCTCGGGCAGTCGTGGCAACTATATTGCGCCCTTCCGCATCATTCGCTCGCACAATGATAATTATCCTTTTAGCTTTACTATTAATCGGCCCAATTTTATCAATGGATCATCAGTTGTCCATTGACGTGGACAATTGTCAAGTGTTGAACAAGATTATCACCGATATCTTTACTAAAACTAGAGGCCAAGATATAGCGCTGTTCATATCAGGATCAGAGCATTCGTGGACGAGCAGTATTATACCCGACGACATCATTGAGATCATCATGAATAATCACATACCCATGAGCTGCATGCCGTCATTAACCCATTATCTGTTGCCGACGAACATGGCGGAGTGCCGTGTGAGCTCCAACACGCTTTTGCTCTACCTTTACAAATCAAAGGACCTGTGGATTGCAAAATATCAGCTAAGCCGGTTTTTTAAACAGAGAAGATACTTCAGCAAGGGGCTCCCGAAGGTGTTGCTCCTGACGATCTTGGAGGACGAAGAAGCTGGTTTCCACAAACTCTTGCAGTACTTATGGTCTGACAAACTCTACATGCTCGATGTCTCGGTGTTGGAAGTGTCGAGAGTAAATGGGAGCCTTGCACTCACAGTTCATCAGTACAATCCGTTCTCGGGGGAGTACACCCGCCAGCCTTACTCGCCGTCTCTCGATTGGTTTCCAAACAAACTGCTCAATCTTCACGGATATCCGTTCAAGGTGAAAACGTTGTCGGCATTGAAATACAGCACATTGAACACTCTTCCCGCAGGCAACATGCTACCCAGCTACCAAAACTATGAAAACAGAACCCTCATGACGCTGAAAAGCATCATGAACTTCTCCCACGTCCGGAATTCCGACAATCATTGTAAATATTTCGTAGGATTGACAATATTGAGTATATCGCAGGAAATCAGATGCGAATTAATGGGCAGCGGTGATACTGACACGATTTTTAACAGGGTGCCTTTGCAACCTGCGAACCAGGCACCGTCAAGCGAGAGCTTTACCTTGGAGCGCTGGTGTCCTGTAATGCCAGTGTTGTATACGAGAATTACTTTCGAGTATCATCGAATAGTTGGGATTGTCCTCTTCCTCCTAATCATCACGATCTTCTGGCTCGCCTCGACCATTTTGAGATTCGAGTCCGACGCATGGAGAATCCTCCACATATTCGCAATGATCATCGCCTACTCTCTCCCTAACTTCAAGATGGCAGCTATCTCGGAAAGGCTTTTGTTCGTAGCCGTGTTCGTACTGTCCGTAGCATATTCCTCAGATTTTCACGCCGATCTCACCACGACCAATATTGGCGGACAAGAGGAAATTCGGGTGGAAAACTTTCTCGACTTACTTCGCCACAATTTGACGCCGGTCTTTCCCAAGGAGTTCGAATGGGACATCCGGAAGAAGGCTGAGGGAGATTTCAAGGAATTGGTGAAGAATGCTCGCTTCTCAAAGAATATGCTCGACTGCTTGGAGAGAGTGGTCCGGCATGGGAATGTCTCTTGTTTCATACCATCTCGAATGTGGGGGGCCGGGATTAGCGTGTACGCCTCGTCGAAAAGGAAGATAATGCTTAATGAAAAGCTTTGCTACTCAGCGCCACCGAATGTCTACTACTTTAAGCCAAACAGTCCGTACCCAGGGCGTGTAAGCGATATCTTACTGCGAGCGCAGCAAGCTGGATTGACGGAGAGATGGTCCTTGCCATCGCCGGCGGAAATTGCGCGGCAGAACTGGACGAGGACGAGGGATAATCGGGAGGAAGATGACAATAATTCTAACGGGATTGGAGCAAAGATCTTTATTGTCGCAGCCTACGGATATGTTATTTCGATCTTGGTTTTTCTCGCTGAACTCCTTCTACATCGTTTATCCATAGCTGTACAAAATTTTGGAATAAGACGCTGGATGCTGCGCTTTGTTTTCAACATATTACCCTAGAAATAACTGTCAGTTCTACTAAATTTGAAATATGAAACATGCCATTTGGATTTAAATTTGTATGTCTGCCGACCGAATAAATATTCTCCTTCCTGGTCATTCGTCGGCCGATAATAGGCAGTTTTATACAGTGTGTACAGTGTCATTAATTTAAATCGGTGTTTGTTCAGGGTGATGTAAATAAATATAGAATTCGATCAGGGGAGTCGGTAGTCTCCCGCCAAGTAATAGTTAGTACTAGCGCGCGGTAGCTGAGGATACTTTTCCTGAAGTACAACGACTTCTGATGAATAACAAAATTTCACTTTCATTTATGAAAAAGTAACAAAGTATAATTTGTTTATTTAATTTATTCCAGGGATTAATGTATGAATTTTGTATACCATTGTTTATTTTTCTGGATAGAATGAGTCAAGAATGAAGCGAATCGGTTCATTCGTTCGGGAGATACGGGTTTCCAAAGTCAATGGGATATGACAACTTAGTGAATTTATTAGGTCACACAAAGATTTTCAGTTTCCACTTGTATGTAGTAAATACAGAGAAGCACAGGCATCAGTGGCAAGGGCAACAGTTGAACTCCTCAAAAACATTAAAATGGAAAGAAAACTGCCAAGTAGTCTAGTCCCTTATCCCTAAAAAGATCTTGTGTCACTAAAAAATATCGCATTCCACAAAATGCCTTGCAAAAATATATTTCCAATTTACCAAACACGTAATTGATATCATTGGAAGGGGAAAACCAAGTCTTTATTCAAACACTAACCCAAAAATGGTCTTGCCTCACAAAAAAGTGTGCCGTATTCCGCAAATGGCCCGCAAAAATTATAATTATGAAAGAAACCACAATATTTAGCCCGCCCGGTTCTTCGCAAATCCAGTTCCAAGTCTATGCACAAATGGATGCGCCCTTATTATTCCAATGATGCCTCAAATCATCGCAAATCGCTATTGTATTATTTTAATATTAAGGAGGTTGCCACCGTCATTTGGTGTGGGGGTAAGAGGGGAACATTTGAGCTCATTCGACACAGAGTTCAGAGGTCTCTTCCCAAACCGCAATAAAACTCGATTCTGTACTGAATTTGCGAAAAACCGGGCGGGCCAAGTATTGTGGTTTCTTTGATAAATTATCATTTTTGTGGGGCATTTGCATAATACGGCATCCTTATTTGTGAGGCAAGATCTTTTTTGGGTTAGTGTTTGAGTAAAGACCTGGCTTTCCATTTCCAATGATATCAATCCCCCAAAATACATTAAAATGTAAAGAAGAGCGCCAAATAGTTTGTCCAAAAATGAAATAGGTTTCACACAAGAAAGCCAAGTTTTCAATCAAAGATACCACATGTTAATTAATTAATTAACTTGCATTTCTGACTTTAAAACTTGGCATGTGCATACTTAATTACCAATCAAAAAATATTACTAGCTACCTTAATACAAATTTGCACATGCCAAATTTTAAAGTTAGAGATGCAAGTTAATTAATTAATTAACATGTGGTATCTTTGATTAAAAACTTGGCTTTCTTGTGTGATGTCTATTTCATTTTTGTACAACGTAGTTCAAGAAGATACCTTTTATGTGAGTCATTAAACTACTTGGCGCTTTTCTTTACATTTCAATGTATTTTGGGGGATTTCACGCCTTTTTGGTTACTTTTATTTTGCAAAATTGCTTTCTCTTTGTAGTATTGGAGTTTATCATTAGCGACTGAACTTACAGATTTCCAAATCTGCATCTTTGATTGAAACATTTTTAGTTTTCATCTTTCGTTCACAAGCAGCATTCTGTTGATGCCGCTAATATGTATACTACAATATGTACTCACCACTACTGAGCTGCCAGTACTGATCAGGAGACTTGGTAGAGTCTCGCGCCAAGTAGTAGTCCCCTACCCACGGCGCGCGACAGCCGAGACTATCTATTATCGCGAAGTGCAGCGGATTTCGATCGATACGAATCTTTCACCTTGATTTGTGAAGCAGGTACAGCTTGGAGAATTTATTTATGCATTTTGTATTTCATCATTACTGAGTCGCCAGGAATAGTTTTTCGTAAGGGAAGCAATTTTACCTTGTAAGTCATTACGCGTGCGCCCTCTTTCCCATCACATGCTCTACTTAGACCAGACTACTGTCACCTCTATTTCGAGGATCTGGAAAAGTTTTGTAAAAATTTTCGGACCCAGGATCTCCATCTTCTTCCGTATTTTACAGTTAATGCACTCAGAATTAAATAATTTCGGGAAAAAACAGGAAGGCAAAGATTTATTCAGTTAGCCGACATATAAATGCAAATCCAGATGGCAATGTTTCATAATCCGAATTTATCTGCACTCACAGTTATTATTAGGGTAATATGTTGAAAACAAAGCGCAGCATCCAACGTCTTATTCCGAAATTTTGTACAACTATGGATAAATGATGTAGAAGGAGTTCAGCGAGGAAAACCAATATCGAAATAACATATCCGCAACCAGCGACAATAAACATGTTTGCTCCCAACCCGTTAGAATTATTGTCATCTTCCTCCCAGTTATTCCTCATCCTCGTCCAGTTCTGCTTCGCAATTTCCACGGGTGATGGCAAGGACCATCTCTCCGTCAATCCAGCTTGATGCGCGCGCAGTAGGATATCGCTTACACGCTCTGGGTACGGACTGTGCTTCCGAAAGTAGTAAACATTCGGTGGCCCTAAATAGCAAAGCTTTTCATTCAGCATTATCTTCCTACTACTCGAAGTGTACATGCTCATCCCGGCCCCCAACATTCGAGATGGTATGAAGCAAGCAACGTCCCCATGCCTGCCCACTCTCTCCAAGCAGCCGAGCATATTCTCCGAGAAGAGAGCATTCTTCACCAATTCCTTGAAATCTCCCTGAGCGTTCCATTCGATCTCGTGCGTGTACTCGAAGGGAAAGACCGGTGTCAAATTGTGGCGAAGTAGATCGAGAAAGTTCTCCACCTGAATTTCCTCTTCTGCGCCAATATTGATTGTTGTGAGATCGGCGTGGAAATCCGAGGAATATACAACGGACACTACAAATACCGATACGAACAAGATTCTCTCCAAGTTAGCTGCTATGTTGAAGTTGGGTAGAGGGTAGGAGATGACCATTCCGAAGATGTGGAGCATTCTCCATGCGTCGGACTCGAATCTGAAGATAGCTGAGGCGAGCCAGAAGATCGTGATTATTAAGAAGAAGAGAACAATCCCAATTATTCGATTGTAGTCGAAATTGATTCTGGAATACAAGACTGGCATTACAGGGCACCAGCGCGCTCCAAGGTGAAGCTCTCGCTCGTAGGGAACTCGGACCCAAGTTCCAAAGGCACTCTGTTCAAAATCATGTCAGCTCCATCACCGAATCGAAATGCGGCGTGGATTTCGTACAATACACCGAATGATGCGAACGGTCCCGAATGATTATAGGAATGCCAGACCATGGAGAAGTTCATGATGCTTTTCAAAGTCAGGAGGGATCTGCTGTCATAGTTTTGGTTTCTGGACACTGCGTTTCCTGGAGCAATAGTGTTCAATGTGCTGGATTTGGATGCCGGGAACATTTCGATGTGGAACTGATAGCCGTGGAGATTGAGCAGTTTATTTGGGAACCAATCGAGAGAGGGCGAGTAAGGCTGGTGGGTGCACTCCCCCGAGAACGGATTGTACTGATGAACTGTGAGTGCAAGACTCCCATTTACTCTCGACACTTCCAACACCGAGACATCGAGCATGTAGAGTCTGTCAGACCACAAGTACTGCAAGAGTTCGTGGAAGTCAGCCTCTCCGTCCTCCAAGATCGTCAGGAGCAACACCTTCGGAAGACCCTTACGGCTAAAGTATGCTATGGTGCTTAACTCTTTTTTCGCGATCAACAAGTCCTTTGATTGGTATAGGTAGAACAAAAGCGTGTTGGAGCTCGGACGGCAGTTCTCCAGGTTCGTCACCACATCGAATGATCCCATGCAGTTAATGAGTATGTGATTATTCATGTTGATCTTAATAACGTCGTCGGGTACAATAATGCTCCTTCCCGAATGGTCTGATATAAACACCGTTGTATCTTGAATTCCAATTTTAGTGAAGATATCAGCGAGAATCTTGTCCAAGACATGACGATTTTCCGCGCCAATGGACAACTGATGGTCCATTGGTGAAATTGGGACGGTGATTAGTAAAACTAGGAGGATAATAATCATTGTGCGAGCAAATGATTCGGAAGGCCGAAATAGAGTTGCCGTGACTGGCCGAGACTTCAATTGTATTCAATAGTGCAGCCACCTCGATTCTTCTGAAAAATCGAAAGGGCCCTTGTTTGTACGTCGGTTGACGGAAACGATTTTAAGAAGGACATATTTAATGGGACTTACCGCTCGACGGAAGATATCGGGCTCTGTCTCAACAATAGGAGTTGATGTGAGTAGTATCACTAGATAGAGTAGGAGGATTCTCCAGCAGAAAAGGAGTGAACCACGAGGGTTGACGTTAATTTTCCAACTATCAGTATTCCGATGTCAACGTTATTATATAGTAGGGTTGACCGGGACTGATTGGCGGGTGGGGTTGGATGGTAAACGCAAATAGTTTGTAAAATCGCCGCTGTGCAGGGTTGCACATTTTGTTATGTAGATAAGAGAGTTGCACATTACCCATTATAATGTCTGATCGATAAGATTGTTTACCGATCCGCTTAAGAAAATTGTATTTCAGCACTGGTAAGTACATTTTTCAAGTAGTATACTCTTCCACTTTCAACTCCTTTGGGTATGAAAATCTTGTATTGTCTTTTATTTGTATCCCTTATGTGCCGTGCTGTTCTGAATATACAGTTAGACAACTTTCTAGCAACATATGTCAACGAACACTGACAGAATTTTGAATTTCAATTTTCTTCAAATTCATTTGACCAGTCGGCAATCAGCTGAATAAAGAAGGGATCCAGTGCACCAAATGTAAACTATGATTTCCTGAATCTTGCACAAATCTCAACATAATATTTTCTAAATGCGTAAATTGCAAGTAATTATATTATATATATTAATAGTATTGTTAGTAACTTAAACCACCTCTAGTATGTTTCGACATGTTTCTTATGTATTTTTAATTATTTTTACCATTTTGTTAAAGACGCCGGATCGTTTGCCAACCTGCCCCATTGACAACTGACCCCGTGAAGTGAGGTTGCTTATCACATAATTCTTACTAGATTCATTTTTTTCCACTGACCTAATTTGGACCTTTGGACTATGAAATTCCGAGAATTGCTAGCCGATGGTATAAACTTCTTACACCTATTTTAAAACTTCGAGTAAACCTAACAGTGAGGGAATTAAAATTTATTAAGTGAATAGTGTGACGACGAGCACAGGTCTCCCCTTCATGTGTGGAGTCAGGGAAGGTCAACGTAGTTAAACCTACATATAAAGTAGGTCTAACTACATGTAAAGTAATAGTTGTGAAATTGGTTAGAGGAAATGATGACTTTACACTAAAACCACTGACAATTTTTCATGTCGAGTAACAAGGTTTGCATCCTCTGGCCACCAAAAGGTGTCAATAAGGAGAATGTTTTTTTTTACTGAAGAATGCAAATGAAAGATTTTCATTGGGAGAATCCTGGAAAAAATACAAAACAACTTTTGGATCTCAAGTGGAATCATATCTAGGCTCTGGTGGTTTTAATTTAAATAAACCTTTAAAAAATCTCTTGGCAAGATCGTTGTGACTAATATCTGGGTTGGAAATAAGGGAAATTGCACAACGCATAGTATTCAAAGAACCGTAGGAATGAAAAAATATTACTGCGAAGTACTAAAAAATATAGTACGTACTGGAAAAGTACTAAGGATCTTCAGTACTTTTCCAGTAATATTTCGGCGCACTACTGGGAAAAGTACCTTGGTAATGCACAGTACTTTTAGTACTAATAATAGGAAGATATTACTGCACACTCATACTGTATATGTATGCAGAGCTAGGTAAGGACTAGATTCAGTGTGTGGCGGGCCATGTGGAGGAACGTACGGGAATATACAGTGGCAGATCAACCCTGAGTATTAGTTATTACTATTTCCCGACCTAAGATATAACATACGGGAAGTTGTCATTGGCGCATGAGAGAGTGCGCACGTGTGATCTTACTGGCTAAAATTCCATCCCTTACGAAAAATTCTTCCTGGCGACCCAGTAATATCAGCACTGGCAGCTCAGTAGTGGTCAGTACATATTATGTGTATACGAGCGGCATCACCAGAATGCTGCTTGTGGGCGAGAGATGAAAAGTAAAAACGTTTCATCCAAAGATGCAGATTTGGATTTGCAAGTTCAGTCACTAATGAGAAATTCCACTTTTGCAAAATAAACCCAAGTAACACTTCGCCTGCATAAGCGCCTGCAAATACCCTGCTCATCCCCTTTTTCTGCAGGAGTTCTGCATATACCTTGCAACTATCCTTCTTATGCAGGCCGGCTTGCATATGGCCTGTAAGTAGCCTTCGCCTGCAATTAACCCCTGCATATAGCCTGCGCGGGAAGAATATTTGCAGGACGACCTGTAAATAGCCTACAAGTAGCCTTCCTCTGCAGGAATTATCGTCTACACGCGCAGATCATTCACAGTACAGTCTGTACCATCTACATACGCAGATCATTTACAGTACAGCCTGCGCATAGTCTGCAAATATTATATTCAAGTCTTAGGCTTGCGAAAGTAGTGTCGACCAGGGATATTACGATTACCAATTGTACGATGTATGCAGAACATTTGCCGAATATGTATAAGTAATATGTACGGCGTCAAACAAGACTCATTGCGCATTTTCAAATTACGTGTGGCAATAACGCAATGCCACACGTCGCAATTTCTCATCATACATTTCAGTATTCAATCGAGTGCCTCAAATAAAGAAACTGAACACAAGAGGGTATATACGTTTCGTAGATCAGTGGTCTAAGGCACAACGACGAGCAGCACCCCAGCAGCAGCAGCAGAGTGAACCCGGGTTCAAATCCACCTTCGAGCAAAACCCCCAAGTGTTTATTTCTATGTTTTAAAAAGTTGTAAACTATAATGTTAATCCAAATGTTGTACTTGATTGGGTCCTCGGGAATAATAAGCGAGTAAAAAGATATGAAACTGTTTTTTTCCCTTCAAATCTTGGATCCTGCATATATTCTGCATATGCCCTGCATATGTTCTGCATACGCCTTGCATATATTCTGCATTCGCCCTGCACATATCCTGTATATTCTCTGCAATAGCTTACATATAATCTGTATATCGCCTTCAGAGGGACTATTGCAGGTTTTGTGCAGAGGATCAGAGCTGTATTATGGTCCAAAACCCGTCTGCATATGATCGGTAAATCATCATATGCAGGATCGATTAACAGGGCGAGCTCCTGCATATAGCTTATGCAGGAAGCTTATGCAGGAGAAATGTTACTTGGGAAAGTATCAATTAAACCGAGATAAACAGAAACGTCGACAATTATAATCCACCATAACCCTATAATTTAGAACGGCAAGAAGGCAACATTGTCAGAGTATGTGATTCTCTGATATCCTACAGGTTAGCATAATTGCAGCATCTTGGCGGTTCGGAATATCAGATGACTCCTCCCAATTTTGCATGGTATTTAATGTTGTTAAAATTGTCTCAAAATGTCGGACGTTGTGCCGAAATTATATGCTGCTGAAATTTCCCAATATTGCCCAAACATGCCGACACGCTGTGCCAGCTTGAAACACTGCAACAGTTATATCAATTTACCGGGACGTTGTCCCGCAAATTCAAGCTGTTCAAATTGCACCAAAATGCTGGTACGCTGTGATATGGCATTAATGCTGGTGAAATTGCACCAATAAACCATACAGAAATCAACCCAATCTACGAGGCCCAGGTCCAATCGTAAACTGTTTTATAAAATACTAAATTATTAAATATTACATTGTCCTGAAGGACGTCTGATAACACCTCCGCCAAACGGCCTGCTTCTTAGTGAAATGAGGGTTGGCAGAGGAATTGCCAACCCTGACCTTTCCCGTTTAGGGCGGGATGCCCAGGGTTACCTGCGGCCCTACATGAGTTCTTGTGGGAGCAAGATTCTTTGTACGGAGTTCGAAAGAACGATGGCGTAGGTCGACCCAGATATATCTGATAGCGCACACACTTTCATGTGCCAATGCCAACTTCCCGCCATATATGCTCCACTCAAACCAGAGAACTGCGGCTTCTATTTCGAAGATCTCGAAAAAGTTCTCTATACATTTCCGGGCCCAGGATCTCCATCCCTTCCGTCTTTTACGGTGGATATGCAATCAGGATTAAATCATTTCAGGAAAGACAAGGAAGCAGAACATTTATTCGGTCGGCAGATATGCCTATTCAAATCTAGATGGCATGTATGTTTTATATTACAAACTTACTTCAACTCACAGTTATTGTTAGGGTAATATGTTAAAAACAAAGCGCAGCATCCAGCGTCTTATTCCAAAATGTTGTACAGCTATGGATAAACGATGTAGAATGAGTTCAGCGAGGAAAACCAAGATCGAAATAACATATCCGAAGCCTGCAACAATAAACATCTTCGCTCCCATCCCTTTGGAATTGTTGTCATCTTCCTCCTGATTATTCCTTGTCCAGTTCTGCCGCGCAATTTCCGTCGGTGATGGCAAGGACCATCTCTCCGTCAATCCAGCTTGCTGCGCTCGCAGTAGGATATCGCTTATACGCCCTGGGTATGGACTTCCCCGCTTAAAGTAGTAGACATTCGGTGGCCCAAAGTAGCAAAGCTTTTCATTCAGCATTATCTTCCTGCTCATCGAAGTGTACATGCTCATCCCGGCACCCCACATTCGAGATGGTATGAAGCAAGAGACATTCCCATGCCTGACCACTGTCTCCAAGCAGTCGAGCATATTGCTCGAGAAGAGAGCATTCTTCACCAATTCCTTGAAATCTCCCTCGGCGTTCCATTCGATCTCGTGCGTGTACTCGAAGGGAAAGACCGGTGTCAAATTGTGGCGAAGTAGATCGAGAAAGTTCTCCACCCGAATTTCCTCTTGTCCGCCAATATTGACCGTGGTGAGATCGGCGTGGAAATCCGAGGAGTATACAACGGACACCACAAACACCGATACGAACAAGATTCTCTCCAAGTTAGCAGCTATGTTGAAGTTGGGCAGAGGGTAGGATATGACCATTCCGAATATGTGAAGAATTCTCCATGCGTCGGACTCGAATCTCAAGATAGTCGAGGCGAACCAGAAGATCGTGATGATTAGGAGGAAGAGAACAATTCTAACTATTCCGTTGTACTCGAAATGAATTCTCGAATATAAGACTGGCATTATAGGGCACCAGCGCTCCAAAGTGAAGATTTCGCTCCGAGACATCCCGCCGTATCCCTTGTACAAAGGTAACCTGTTAAAAATCGCGTCAGTATCAACGCTGATTATTTGTTCCGGGCCGATTTCATGACTTATACTCGAGAATTGGATCAGTTTATGATAATCAACGGACTGCCAGACGACAGAGAAATTCATGATACTTTTCAAAGTCACGAGGGTTTTGTTGTCATAGGTTTGATAGGTAGGCATCAAGTGTCCTGGGCCAATAGGGTTCAATGTGCTGTATGCGGATGCCGGCAACGTTTGGATGTGGATCGGATATCCGTGGAGATTGAGCAGTTTATTTGGGAACCAATCGAGAGAGGGCGAGTAAGGCTGGCGGGTGTACTCCCCCGAGAACGTATTGTACTGATGAACAATGAATACGAAACTCCCATTTACTCTCGACTTCTCCAACACCGAGACATCGAGCATGTACTTCTTCCCATCCCATAAGTACTGCAAGAGTTCGTGATGGTCAGCCTCTCCGTCCTCCAAGATCGCCAGAAGCAAAACCTTCGGAAGCCCCGTGCCGGAGTTTGCGAATCTTGCCCGTTGAAAAATCTTGCTTAGGTGAAGTTTTGCAATCGGCAGGTCCATTGATTGGTAAAGGTAGAGCAAAAGTGCGTTGGAGTTCACACGGCACTTCGTCTGGTTCTTCATCAACATATTGAACGATGTCATGCAATTAATGGGTATGTGATTATTCATGCTGATCTGAACGATGTCGTCGAGGATGATACTGTTCATCCACAAATTGGTTGATCCTGGTATTAAGACCGCTGTACTTTGGACTCCAGTTTTAGTAATGATGTTGGTGAGAATCTTGTGCAAGACTTGCCAATTCTCCACATCAGTGGACAACTGATGGTCCATTGGTGAAATTTGGACGGTGAATAGTAAAACTAGGAGGATAATAATCATTGTGCGAGTGAAGGATTCTGAATGCCGAAATAGAGTTGCCACGACGGCTTGAGACTTCAATTGTATTCAATAGTAGGGCTACCGCGATTCTTCTGAAAATCGAGAAAATTGATTGTTTGTAGCTCAGTTGCCGGCAACTGTTTTAAGAGGGACGTATATAATGGGACTTACAGCTCGGATGATTTCCCTCCAAACAACGAGAACTGGTCTCAATAGTATCACTAGGTAAAGTCGAAGGATTCTGCAGCAGAACAGGAGTGAACCGCCAGGGTTCGCGTTGGTTTCACAACTATCACTCTTCCGATGTCAACGCTATTATATATCATATGTATATTCAGCCAACCTAATTTATTTGGAGTAGCATTGCATCATAAAGAGGAAAGTCCTACTTTCTAGAGTATAGAGTATATGTAGATTTTATGTAGATTCTCAGAACGTAGGATAATTTTTTACCAATTATTGAAAACATCCATTGAAAGTATCCATTAACTGGATTGGCAAGCTTCTCTACCGAATGTGATTCCACTTTTATCTTTTGCAGTAGAATAGTTATCGACATAAATTCCGTTCCCAGAGTGCACTCAAGTAATCATGCAAATTGTAGTTGCTCGTTCTTCGAATTTTTGTTACCTGCTCTACCGAATCAGGTGAATCCCTAAAGGCCTGCGCCAAGTTACATTCTAGTAGCGCGGAACAACCGCCGAGGATGCTTACAATAGCGGTTCACGATCGATCCAAAAATGTGAACTTATTAATTTCAACAAAGTTGCAACTTAACGGATGATATAATATGTGCCTTTTGTATTTCATTATGCATTTTTCTCAATCCAACGACCCAAGAAAGAATAAATAATTCATGATTCAAAAATGTGTTCGGAAAAAAACTTTTAAACCACATACCCTTCCAGTTTCCAATCAGTTGACTAATAAAAAGAGGGAAATATCTACCAAGTATATAATTCTTGATGTTAACAATTATTTCCTACAAAAAAGTATATATACATCCACATATCCTTTCAGTTTTCAATCCGTTGACTAAAAGGAGAAAAATAAACCTTTTCGCACCAACTGATCCTGTTTTAGCAAGCCAACTACAAAATTTATAATAACAGGCAGAAATGGTGCATTAAACACAACAAAATATTGCCTCAAGCCTAAATAGGGCTTGACAAACAGAACATATTGTAAAACTAACGTTATATGCGTAAACAGGTTTCGACATACAAGGCACTGCAGCGGCTTTCTTAGACATCAGTTGTGCTGGGGTCGGTGCTTTCGACAATGTATTACAGCAAATATTAAAACAACCAAACTAAGCGAAACAGCTTTATCGCCGAATGCCCCAATCTTTGTATATGTATGCATATATTATCACTCATAGTAGATAGAATTCTTACCTTTCAAGCCCAAGAAGAAATCAGGAATCTGCTACCCTCAGGGAGGTATTCCTTTACTTACCCTCTTCAACATTTACATCAAAGATGTACTGAAACATATCTCAGAGTATTGTATCTAAAACATTCAAGTGTAAAAAAGGCGCCAAGTAGTTTAATCCCACAGAAAAATTGACCAAAAATATAAACGGATGCCATTCGAAAGCCAAGTCAATCATCAAAATTAACAAGAAAAAATAAATTAAATTCCAAAACAATCAAAATTTAATAAAGTAAAACAAAGGCTACAAAAACTTGGCAAACTGCTAACATTTGGGTAGTGTTGGCATAAAGACTTGGCTTTCCATTTCCAATGATATCAATTACGTTTTTGGTCAAGTATAGGTAGAGGTAGAGGTAGTAGGTTCAAAGCTTAGAAATATATTTTTGTGAGTCTCCTGATATCTCGTCTGTGGTAACACAATGTTATTGTTCTATAGCATGGGAGTTACAAAGTCATGTTACCGTATTATGTCTGCGTAACGTTGCTGCAACATTACATGGAAGTTAGAAAGTAATATTACTATGTTACACCTATGTAACATACCGGTTATACAATATTCGATTCACAAAATTATCCAAATAAAAAATTATAACATAATCAACAAGTAGTGTTTTGAAAACGTCTCGATGTCAGCTGAAACGTTAAATAATAAAAAAAATATGATGATCTATTTATGAAAATTAAGTTGACCTTGATATGACCTTGGGATCAAATGGGTATATCGGCTTTATAAATCTTTTAAAACAGTTCAACCTTTGTCTTCATCATTTTTCTCTAAAATGTATTGGTTCGGAGATATTTCACCGTTCCAGGACTTTTGGGACGCCCTGTATAACAATGTTACTTTTGCAGCCAGCATTACTTACACGGAAAACGTTCCACTAAACTCACCGGCAGTGTTTTTATGTCGAGGTCTACCTAGCACTCTCAAGTGTAGTCGACAGTATTACAATATGAATTACACTACACCAGTCACGTGCTCAAAGATAATTACAATAAAACTGTTAAACTACCCAATATAATATACCAACTATGATGCGTGCAGTTTGATATTCTCCTTGTGGTTTTTCCTTATTTCCATGCCAAATAACAGCAGTATCTATACTATTAAGCACCAACATAAAATTAGTTCATATATCGTTGGATTGATCGCAACAGTATGAGGAGGTCGACAATTGAGTATTTCTAAGAAAGTTATATGTCAAGCAAGGAGATGAGATTGTGGAAAAATATCATGGTTTAGTTGGTACTTCAAATCGCTATTTTAGTGTAAATTTCTTTCGAAGGAAATTCAAGTTATTTGACAAAGCTATAATGTCAGCATGAGGAGGGGCAAAATAGAAAACAAGTGTTTTAATACCTTGGAACTTGAAAATCCCAACCTTATTAATGATAACTTTTATACACGACAAATTCTGCAATGTCTGCAGTGTGCAACCCTGATGCGTCTCTACTGCAGCAGTATTATCGACACGGTGCTTATCTTATCTCATATCGACGTAAAGCGTATAGAATAGTAATCTTAATAGTAGTAGTTTAACAACTTTGGTATAGTGGTTCGTATAGGTATGTATATAGAAGTGGTTTGACTCGGTAGTGTTTCGCGGCAAGTAGACCTCTCTATCGTGGAATAGATAGAGACAATAGAATAGATAGCACAGAGTCCGCTATAAGCCCGCTTAAAGCGCACCCTGTTTGGAGGTAGTGGACTTTTAGCATCGCCGAAAGTAGCCTGAAAGGCCGCTGAATGTCCGCTTAAACTTCGCTCTTGCCCGCTGTTACGTTACATATTGGTGACCAAAGAAAGTGAACTAAAAGCGGACTTCTAAAAGGCGAGTTAATGCGGACCTCTAAATGTGGACTAAAAGCGGACCTTTTAAAGCTAGCTTAAGGAAGACATTGAAGAGTGGTTGGGTCTGGGTTGATTTACAAAAATTGAGAACCTTTAATTTTTTTGTATTTTTATTGTTATTCTCTTATTAAGATGAAATTTAAGAAATTGTATTTCTTTGTAATTAACTTCTTAAGCTACTCGATTAATCGTAATGTCACACACAGCCAACAAATATAGTCCGCGCACATATAACCTATGCGGCCAACGTATACATTCGTTCTATCAAACGGCGAACCTAGATGATTATTTACATCGCATCGTATTGTCTAAGGGAGAACAAATGATGAGCTCTTACAGCACATAACAAACAGCACTATATAAATCTCACCGAAGTCCGAAAACACGCGATTTCAGGAGGAGACGATGTTGTGCAATGCTTTCCCTGCCTTAACCAAGTAGCGCGTAGAAATGCAAGCGTTGGAAGTTGCGAAATTCTCACAGAACTAAGTCAACTTTTCGGGTAACAAAATTGGGTCAACTAAAAGTTGACAGCATAGTGGCAACTTTAAGTTGACAGACTCGCGTTATTCAGTAGTCATCCAGGAGTAGTGCGCCAAATGCCCGCATTTATCGCGCTCACTTTGGAGGCCTTATATATGTTCGCTTTTAGCAGACTTATTACAGCGGACAAAAAGTGGACCTAAAAAAGGCGGCGCTCTGCGGGTCCTGGAAATGAGCGCTTCCTGGAGTTCGCTTAATGCGCGCTTTTAGTTCGCTTATTTTGGTGGTCTTACAAATGTTCACTTTATTGCGACTTATTGAAGCGGACAAAAAGTCGCAATAAAGTGAACATTTGTAAGACCACCAAAATAAGCGAACTGGTCTTTAGTATTTGAATAAGGCTAAATTCGCTACTAGTATATATCTATCTATAAATATTACTGAAAAGTACTGAATATATAGTACTGAAGAAGTACTAGTAATTCTCCAGTACTGGCTTTCTCGCGCACTCCTAGGAAGTACTAGTACTGAATATTACCTAGGTACTTCCCAGTAGTGCGCCAAAATATTACTGGAGAAACTAGTACATCTCCAGTACTATCTTTTTAGTATTTTTCAGTAATATTTTTTCGTAAGGGAGAAGTGGCTCTTAACGGCGCACAGTCGCCGATTTGGGTCTAAAACGCGCGCATGGTCAATATCTCAGGTTCTACTAAATCGATTCTCAATTTTCTTGTTTTGTTTTGATTGTTGTGGCATAAGGATGAATAAAAGACCATCATTAGATCAAAACAAAAATGTGTACCGAGTCCGGTGCTAGTCAATAATTATTGTAGTTTAATCAATTTTCTCTGTTCGTTTCACAAATAGTATGAATAATGTTTGAATGATTTCCAGCACGAATCTTCCTCGCTTTATCTTATTCTTAACATATAAACCATACAAAAAGAACAATTTAAGTTTTATAAAACAATTTATGTAATTGATAGTATACTCATACTAATTTTTAGCGCAGAAGTGTTTCTCATTTGTTGTTTCCGCCCTTCCAACATCAAGATAAACAGAAGCTAGGATGAACAGATCACAAGAAAGTTTATTCTCAGGGTCCAGGGGTCTGAGGGCAGGAGGGGAGGGAAGACGTTGGGAAGGACTGGAAAGCAGAGTGAAGGAGGCGCTGGAGAGGATGGGGAAACGGCGAAAGAAGGGTGGGAAGAGGGGGCGGTGGGATGAGAAGTGTAGAAGGGAGAAAATTAAAGTGAGCGAAGAATTGAGAAGATGGAAAAGGGTTGGAGGAAATGGGGAGAAGTATAGGAAAAGAAGGAGGCTGTGGAACAACTTGTGTGAGAGTAGATAGGCTAGGCCGGTTCTGCGACGGAAGTGGCCCAGCGGCCATTTTGTTTCGGCGGGAAATTCAAACGTGTCGGTAAGGGGTTCTCAGCGCGCTGCGCCGGAAGTGCGACAGCGGCCATGTTGTTTTGGGTGGTGGGTGGCGCAGGTGCCCCCGTTGCCCTCAGGTGAGTGAGTGGTTGCCCGCGTCGGTACTGGTGGGTGGTGGAAGTATCCTGATTGTCTCCGGTGCCCCCGGTGGGTGGGTGCCCCGTACCTGTACCCAAGGGTTGAGCTAGTGTCTCAGGTGCCCCAGGTGCCACAGGTAGGCGCGTGCCCCGGGCCCGCGGCAGAGGAGATGCCTGTCCCGGGCCATATACTCCGCTAGGGGCGGTGGGGGGGGGGGGGGGTGCGTGTCCCGGACCCCCGGCGGAGAGGATGCCTGCCCCGGGCCGTATACTCCCGACGAGGAAGGTTGCGTGGGAACTTAGATGCTCCGCCAGCGCACGTGTTTCCATAAATATATTTCCCCGGTGACAGCGATAATGGGTTTTTTTCTTGCCCCTATACATTAAGAGCAAGATGAAGCGCACGTTCTCTAAACACTGCAGCTACACTTGACATGCCCACCGGCCGAATGCAGCATCATGGCACTTGACCGACCGGACGCACGTGCGAGTCTTTACGTAAACAGCACGTAGCTAAGCTCCCCGGCATACTTAGATGCAAGTGTTTGTTTCCTGCGCCAGTAAGATTTTCTATAAGGTGGTCGCAATCGCCACTGGCTCACAATCTAAACACGCCATCGCGACACTTGGCTGTACAGGGTGATTCAGTCGGCTTTGAATCTGTGATGAGGGATATAGGTCGATGAAAATGTAATAATTACACATTGTTGAGTAATTTGAATATGAAGGAGTCTTCATCGAATTTTTTCCACCTACTGAAATTTATTTATAATATTGAATTGTACCAATAATAGAAATTATTGGAAGTCGAGTGTGACTGGATCATTTAAAGGCAACTGAATCACCCTGTACGTGCTGGTATTTACGAAAAAGAGCCCGCAGCTACCCCCGCCAGACATAGGCACAAGTGTCCGTTTCTTGCGACAGCGATACACACTTTTTACAACCGTCTCTTTCTCGCCCCGAGTAACATCGCTCTCCTTCAGCGATAGCCGTGGAGAGAGAGAGAGGGGTGGGGAGAGAACCCTTTTTTGTTCCATAGGGGAGTGTGGTGATCATGAATTTGCGTACCACAGCATCCACAACAACAGCAGCAGCAAGCATGATGATCGAAAAGGTAATGCTCCCTCAGTATGCACGAGATTCAAATTTTACTGCCGAGAGTATAGCTCAACACATTTTTCCAGAAACACACTAAACGGGTATCGTTTGGCGATTGCCGTGAGGTCTATCATTTGCCCTATGACGAAGCCACGTCAGCGGTAGGAAGCGGAGCCGAGCGGAGAGGAGCTGGGCGGAATCACGCGGGGAGGAGAAGCGCGGACAGGAGCAGAATGTGGCGAAGTGATGAGGAACGATAAAATGGAGCAGAGCGGTGAGAAGGGGATGCGAGCGAAGCGATGTGGATCACAGCGGAATGAAGGGATGAGGAACGGAGCGGGGCAGGAGGCTCGCATCTTCCTGGGACTGAGAAGGGAACAGTCATGAGGTAGGTATTGGCATATATAACTGTGAAACATGATCGTTTATTGAAAATATTTATTTATACTATAATTTAATTTAAAAATATATATAGTACACACACACACACACATCTACACGCATTCGACCACAGCTGACCCATGAAGAAGTCCGATCTGCGAAAAGGATACAAAATTGACATTGAAGTACGCTAGGTCTGGGCAATCAAATACTTGTGGGAATACATGTGTTCTGACTGAACTTACTCAATGCGAGAGGTCCGCAAGGTCCGTCCCAAAAATGCCTCGCAGAATTTCCCGCTCTTGGGCGCGTCAATTGGAGCGTGGCTCGTTGCGGGGGAGATCCGACGGGTAGCGCTCCGCGAGTTGAGCCAGCTCCTGGGGATTCTCCAGCCGCACCAGCCTCCAAGCGGATGTAGTTACCCTAATTGCAGGTGGGAAAACATATTGAGCAAACACATATCTCTCTCTAACTTTAAGCGTTTACGAAAACTGTAAAATTTCGCGAGGAATGTTTGTAATAATGCGGAACCTTCGTCCGCTGTCGAATGGCGATATGGAGACATGTTGGAAAATGACTACTACATATAGTAGTCAGTACCATGTCGGGCTTGCCCGCACCGATGCACTGACTTCAAATTCGGGAATTTCCTCTTTGTGCACGTTCCGCCTTGCGCACATGTGGATTGTCGGACACAGTGGAATCAGGACACATTGGATATTGACCACGGTGGAATTTACGCACATTTGAAGTTGCCCACAGTGGAAGCTGTACACATCCCAGAGGAAACAGGACACATGGGATAACGGGGATAATGGAATTTGGACACGTTAGATGGAAAAGATGTATACATCACCGGGAGTGTGAATTTTCATGACTCATTTAATTCACAGAATATAAATAACAGTGAAATAATTAATGATTTGGAAGAAAAGCCAAAACTCTTTAATTCATGAAAAAGTGATTATTCTTATGACTAGGAGTAAATAAATATGAACAAAGGGTGGTGATGAGTTCAAAATTATTATCAATCATTTTTATTGTATCTATAAATAACAGTGAAATAATGGTAATTATGCAAAAGTTGGACTTATAGGAAAACTAATTATTTTGGA
Source organism: Crossocerus cetratus (assembly GCA_963675795.1). NCBI lineage: Eukaryota > Metazoa > Arthropoda > Insecta > Hymenoptera > Crabronidae > Crossocerus > Crossocerus cetratus. The sequence goes on from OY776671.1 coordinate 12,782,911, forward strand.
CTTGTTTCACATATACTGCTTCTACTTTTATTAGAATTCCTATATTAAATTTAAATAAATGTCTTTTTGTAATTATACAAAATTCATTAATTATTACAAATGCTCCTGATGAGATTAAACCATGAGCAATTATTATTATCTATCTTCTAATGAAACTCGTTATTAAACATGGATGCAATTACTATATTTGTACGAATTACATAAGAATAAGCAACAATAATTTGTATATCAATCATTCGCAAGCAATATAAATCAGTAAATGAAATTCTAATAACATTTTTATCATGAAATTTAAATACATATTTATTCGTATTACATATTTCATAGTACATTCTTATGTAAGGTATGTATATACATACAGGTAGACCGAGCAAATGTAAGATTCACGATAGTAATAAAGGAAGCATCCAAAGAAATTAAAGTTTTAGCATATCTAAGTTATCCATTACTAAATAATTAGAGATTATAGTAGCACGTACTACAAGGAAAATAATCTCCATTCTAGACAATTAAATGAAAAATAATTAATTAAATATTATAAAGTATTAGATATTTAGGGAATAGATTTCAGTTTTCGTACAGAATTTATTTCAAGACAGCCATGTACACTGGTTGAAAGTTACAATCAGACTGATGCCGAAAGGCCGATATGCTCCTCGACAGCAGGTACAAAAACGGTCGGGTTTCCTTAGGTATAAACATTTCTCAGAAGTGACCGTGTTGAAAAAAAGGTCAATACAACTTTCCAGCATTACAATAGATTAGGTTTTGCGTGCATTTGACCAATTAATCCAACATAAAGCATAACTACGATTTACTCTAACCATAGTCACAGAATAACCTTCTTCTTCGTGAAAAAATTTGTTCGTAATCACAAATCAATCTCATATTGTTTTAATTTCAAAATATTCTCGGAATATCTGGAACGTGCATGTTTTTCATTCAGCGTGTGGGTAAATTCCATTATTCGCGGATTCTCCTGTGTGCAGCTTCCACTTGATGCTAATACACAATGTGTACTGTTTCCTTTGGGGGTGGTGGTTTTCATCGTGTGCAGTTTCCAGTATGCGCCGCTTCCAATGTGGGCAATTTCCAATGTGTACTGTTTTGAATGTGGGCAGTGTCCACTGTGCGCTGTTTCCAATGTGGGCAGTGTCCCATGTGCGCTGTTTCCGGGTGTGCAGCTTCCAAAAGAGGCTCGTGTGCAAAGCGAAGTTTGCGCAAACGAGACTCACTCTCAAATTCATAGTTGTTTCCGTTCTCGTGCAATTGGGAAGTGTGACTTCACTCTCGATTAGCTGCCCTTTTTATACAAATCCAACCTCGGCAAGCGACCGACTGCAAGGGTGGTGCGGGTGCCTAGCGGTTTGGACCCGCGAAACCTATTGGCCGACTGAGGGTTGCCGGGTACCCAGAAAATATGAAGATAAAATTCATCTTATTTCTCGGAATAAGCGCTCACACACGCGGATCAACGTATATGTGTGAGCGCTGCGCTGAACCCCCCCTCCCCGCCCCCCGCACTGGGTGGGGGCATTTGTATAAAAAGGGGAGCTAATCGAGAATCAAGTCACACTTGGCAATTGCACGAGAACGGAGACAACTATGAATTTGAGAGTGAGTCTCCTTTGCGCAAACTTCGCTTTGCACACGAGCCTCTTTTGGAAACTGCGCACGGGGAAACAGCCCACATTGGGAACAGCGCACATATTGGACACTGCCCTCATTGAAAACAGTACTGTTGAAAGGACAAATCGAGATAATCGTAATTGGGCGCCAGTAGATAGTAAGACCCATTAGAACACGTGATATCCGATAAGTAAGGAGGGAGGATCGGCCCCTTCCGCCCAAAGAGGAGCATTGGCGTTAGATCGATTAAGAATGTGTGATAGGAAGGTCGTCATTAAGAATAACGAAGAGTGTCATAAATCACAAAATAAAATCAAAGTTCATTATTCTGCATACACCAGTGATTTTAATCGTGAGCTTGCCCTAATCCACGCTGGAATACCTATTGAAATCCACACAAATATAAAACCTTCACAAGTACACATTGGAAATTGCCCACATTGGAAGCAGCGTATAGTGGAAACTGCACACGATGGAAACCACCCCCAAAGGAAACAGTACACATCGTGTATTAGCATCAAGTGGAAGCTGCACATAGGAGAAACCGCGAATAATGGAATTTGCCCACACGCTGAACGAAAAACGTGCACGTTCCAGATATTCCGAGAATATATTCAAATTAAAACAATAGGAGATTGATTTGTGATTACGAACAAGTTTTTTCACGTAGAAAAAGGTTATTTTGTGACTATGGTTAGGGTAAATCGTAGTTGTGCTTTATAATATTTCAGTAATTATTTTTTATTCAATTGTCTAGCATGGAGATAATTTTCCTTGTAATACGTGCTACTATAATCTCTAATTATTTAGTAATGGATAACTTAGATATACTAAAAATTTCATTTCTTTGGATGCTTCCTTTAATATTACTATCGAGGATCTTACATTTGCTCGGTATATCTGTACCTTACATAAGAGTATACTGTAAAATATGTAATACGAACATATTTATTTAAATTTCATGATAAGAATGTTATTACAATTTCATTTATTGATTTATATTGCTTGAGCTACGTGCCGTTTTCGTAAACACCCGACGTGCGTCCGGTCGGTCAAGTGTCATGATGCTGCATTAGGCAGGTCGGTATGTCAAGTGTAGCGGCTGTGTTTAGAGATTCTTGCTCTTAATGTATAGGGGGAAGATAAAAACCCCATTATCGCTGTGACGGGGTTATTTATGAGAACGCGTGCGCTGGCGGTGCATCCAAGTTCCCACGCATCCTTCTTCGTCGGGAGTATACGGCCCGGGGCAGGCATCCCCTCCGCCGCGGGCCCGGGGCACGCGCCTACCTGTGGCACCTGGGGCACCTGAGACACTAGCTCAACCCTTGGGTACAGGTACGGGGCACCCACCAACCCACCAGTACCGGGCGGAGGTATCCGACCGACCTACCTGGACCGGGAGGCACCTGCAACAATGGGGCACCTGCGCCTCCCACTCACCGGGGGCCCCGGAGACAATGGGGATACCACCACCACTCACGGGGGCAACCACCCACTCACCTTGGCCACCCACACACACCTGGTGGGCACCTGCGCCACCCACCACCCAAAACAACATGGCCCCTGGCGCACTTCCGGCGCAACGCGCCGAAAACCCCCTACCGACACGTTTGAATTTCCCGCCGAAACAAAATGGCCGCTGGGCCACTTCCGTCGCAGAACCGGCCTAGCCTATCTACTCTGCACGTTCCAGATATTCCGAGAATATATTGAAATCAAAACAATAGGAGATTGATTTGTGATTACATCTGCATAATTACCATTATTTCACTATTATTTATAGATACAATAAAAATGATTGATAATAAATTTAAACTAATAACCACCCTTTGTTCATATTTATTTACTCCTAGTCACATAAACAGTCACTTTTTCACAACTAAAGAGTTTTGGCTTTTCTTACAAATCATTAATTATGTTACTATTATTTATATCTTTTGAATTAAATGAGTTATGAAAATTCACACTGCCCGCGATGTATACATCTTCTCCATCTAATGTGTCCAAATTCCCTTATTTGCGTTATCCCATGAGTCCTGTTTCCTCTGGGATGTGCACAACTTCCACTGCCGACGTGTCCTGCTTCCACTGTGGGCAACTTCTATACGTAAATTCCACCGTGGTCGATATCGAATGTGCGTAAAATCCACCGTGGCCAATATTCAATGTGTCCTGATTCCACTGTGTCCGACAATCCACATGTGCGCAAGGCGAAACGTGCACAAAGAGGAAATTCCCGAATTTGAAGTCAGTGCATCGGTGCGGGTACGACAATCCACATGTGCGCAACGCGGAACGTGCACAAAGAGGACACTCCCGTTCCAACGCACCTCCTCGGGCCCGGGGCACACACCTACCTGTGGCACCTGGGCCACCTGAGACACTCACTCAGCCCTTGGGTACAGGCACGGGGCACCCACCCACCGGGGGCACCGGAGACAATCAGGATACTTCCACCACCCACCAGTACCGACGCGGGCAACCACTCACTCACCTGAGGGCAACGGGGGCAGCTGCGCCACCTACCACCCAAAACAAAAATGGCCGCTTCCACTTTCGTCGCAGAACCGGCCCAGTATAACTACTTACTTTTCGTCGACCTGAAGGCCGCCTTTGATTCGGTGAACAGGGATTCCTAGTGAAAGCAATGAGGGTAAGGGGGGTGAGGGAAGAGCTGGTCCGGAGGTGTGAGGAGTTGTTGAGGGAGACGATAGGGAATTATTTTGCACAGGTGGGGGTGAAACAAGGGTGTCCGTTGAGCCCCTGTCTATTTACAATTCTGCTGGCGGACATAGAGGAGGTGATGAAGAAGAGGAGGGGGGGGGGGGGGGGGTAGGTATACACTATGGCTTACGCCTTACGCGGATGATCTGACGGTGCTCGCGAAGGACGAGGAGGAGATGAGAGGGGCCATGGGCACGCTGGAGGGATACATGGAGAAAAAGGGGCTGGTGGTGAATATTAAGATGACGAAGGTCAAGAGGTGTAGAAGAGGGGGGAGGGGGGAGAAGAAGGTGAGTTGAAGATGGAAGGGGAGGAGGATAGGAGAAGTAGGAAAATACAATTATCTGGGATATACATATCCCCCCAAAAACATTAAAATGTAAAGAAAAGCGCCAAGTAGTTTAATGACTCACATAAAAGGTATCTTCTTGAACTACGTTGTCCAAAATTAAATAGATATCACACAATAGAAAGCCAAGTTTTCAATCAAAGATATCACACGTTACTTAATTAATTAACTTGCATCTCTAACTTTAAAACTTGGCGTTCCATTTCCAATTATATCAATTACGTGTTTGGCCAATTAGAAATCTATTTTTCTGAGGTACAATTATCTGTATATCATTATATAAATTAAATTCGAAGATATTCGTGCATTTTTATTTTATGCGGGTTGAGGAAGGCAAGCCTGCCGCATTTCTATCAATCTCCGTCAAATTATCATTAAGAATATAAAATGTGAAAAGTGAAGTCAGATCCTCAAAGGCACGTGGTTCGATGCTCCCTGAATCTATCAAATTAAATTCTCATTTATTATTACACATCATTATTTCATACTTTCAATATTCGCCGGTTGCAAGAATATTTTTACATTTTCCATGTTAATCCTAATAAATTTCACCTCGGCTTCTTCACGATTAATTAACATACATATATTTATTGACGAGACATCAATGAGTAAAAGCAAAAAATTATGGCATAACCGAAAGAAATCTTACTATCTGGAAAAACAAATGTAAATAAAAGTTGAAACTCATTCGATATTTAGTGAAATGAATAAACGTGTGGATGCGATTGCGGTGCTCGACTGGAGGGTCGCCGGAGAGTTGAGCGGGGAATTCCAAGGATTACTGGAACTGGATCGCGGCGGAATTTCCGCAGTTTTTGGGGGGGGCGTCGACAGGGCGAAGTCCCGGGGATTGGCGAGGCCGTAAATACGGAAATGCCGTATTACCGGGCGTGGAGAGTATATAACGGCGCATCGAATTCATCGGGCTCGTAATGATCGGCGAATACGTCGGGGCCGCAGGAAAATCCCTCGCTCACTCGCCCGCGCGGCGCATCGCTTCCCGAATGCCGCCGCGCTCGTTCTTCCCGATATACCGATAGTGCCATTATTGGCTACTTGTGTAGCTGTCTCTTAGCCGTACTGGCTCGCGCGCCTTTCCCTTCGGTGCCTTATGGGAAATCGCGGAAAATCGCCGAAAGAACTCCCGGTGACGAATATTTGTATATTCTCCGGTGAATAATCGAGCTTTATTGGAAATCTTCCACCTCACCCACTTCTAGGTGGGAGAAGAAGTCGCTCTCCCTTCACTCGCAAGCCGCGTCGCCTTACCATCTGCGCCATTGCGCGGCACTCTAATAACTATTGTTCGTTTCTTATATTTAAGTTGTGCCCCTGGTGAGTTCGGATAGGGATAGGGATAGGGATAGGGGTAGGGATCAGGATCAGGATCCGGAGACTGGACAGAATCTTGCGCAAAAGTGTAATCATTAAGTAAAAAGCGCCCGACAGCCGAGGATACCAATTTCATCCCGAAGTGTGGCGGTTTTATATCGGTACCGAAGTTAAATGGCGGGCTCTAGTATAATATATCTACGACGCCAGACCAGGTGGCATCCAGCGGCGTAGAAATCAGTAAAAATGTGACAGTGAAGCCTGCAGTGGCGTAGCACGCAAATTTCCTTGAAAAGTGGTGGGGGACCGGATGAGTGGAAAACTGACTCTTAATCCGCCTGGCCTTTGCCGCGAGAAAAATAACAGAGAAAATTCATATCTCCCGAACGACTGGACCGATTCGCTTGATTCTTGGTTCATTAGATTCAGAAAAATAATGGGAAAAATACAAAATTCGTAAATACATTCGCGAAGCTATAACTTTCGCATAAATCAAGGTGAAAGTTTGGTAACTATGGATAACAGCTCGAGTTCAGGATAATAAGGTCTCGGCTGTCGCGCGCCGTGGGGGTAGGGGACTACTACTTGGCGCGAGACTCTACCGAGTCTCCTGATAGTAACAAGGGACGGGAGGTAGGAGAGGCATATGAGCGAAAGGGTAAGGAGGCGATGGGACAGGTGTGGGGCATCGGAAAGAGGGGATTTGGAAAGGATTGGGAGAGAAGAATTTGGATGTCTGAGAGGATGGTTTGGCCGATTATAGGTTATGGGATAGATATATGGGGGTGGAAGGAATGGGAAGGCGGAAAGGCTGTCGGAAAGGTGTTCGAAGTAGGTGCTGGGAGTAAGAGGCTACACGCCAGGTTACATGGTGAGGGAGGAGATGCAGAAGGAGAAGTTGAGGACGAGGGCAGGTATGAGGGCGTGGGCGTACGAGAAAAGGATAGTGGAGGGAAAAGCTGGAGAGCTGGCGAGGAGGTGTTATGAGGTACGGGAGGACAAGGGGAGAAGGAGTGGCTGAAGGAGAGCGAGAGTGCAGCGGATGGACGGAGCGATGTGAGAGGGAGAGAGAGACAGGGTGAGGAAAGCGATGTGGACTATGGTAGCAATGCGGAGCGAATAGAGCGGAGAGGAGAGAGCGTGAGCGAGAGAGGGAGAGGATCGTAGGTGCGGTAGATGCAAAGAGATGTGGGCGGAGCGGAGAGGGGGGGGGGGGCGAGCGAGCGAGGGTGAGAAGAGCGAGGAAAGAAGGGACGAGAGAGGGAGGCGTTGAGGGTGCGAGGCGGCGAGAAGTAGGAGTAGGGAATAGGATAAGATAGATTGTAAAGATGTATGTTGGTTGGAGATATGGATTGTAACCCTGTGGCGAACAAAATAAATACATTATTCTAAGGGTCCATCCGTAATTAAAAATATTTATATTTTAATAAATGTTCTCTTTTTATTTTATGAATATACTTTTTAATTGAATTAAAAGCTTACTATTTCTCTACTAAGAACCCTGAATAAGTACGAGTATCTACAAATAATTATGGAATTTATATAACCTAGAACAACAATGATTTTGATAATTCATAATAAAAAACACAATTTTGTACGAAGAAATGGTTGTATTTTTATTCACTATCCGAAGAAAAATAAAAAGATGGCGTTTCACACTCCTCCTCACTTTCATCTGTAGCTGAATTCTGTGCAAAAGAAACCAGTGATTTTATTTTTAAAAACAACATCGGGTAAAATTTTTGTGCACAGGTTAAGCATGCAAACAAAGATGTACCAAAACACAGCCATTCAAATACTGATCGTGCTCAACTTCATTTAACATCAGTGATCCCCTTACGAAAAAATATTACTGAAAAATACTAAAAATATAGTACTAGAGAAGTACTACTAGTTTCTCCAGTAATATTTTGGCGCACTACTGGGAAGTACCTAGGTAATATTCAGTACCAGTACTTCCTAGTAGTGCGCGAGAATGCGAGTACTAGTAATTCTCCAGTACTATATATTTAGTACTTTTCAGTAATTCTTATAGATAGATATATACTAGTAGCGAATTTAGCCTTATTCAAATTCTAAAGACCAATACTTGCAGTACTTAGGCGTTACTAGCCAGTATTACCGTCAGTAGTGATGTTTCGCCTTGTCATATCAAATAGTAATACCTGTAGTACTTCAGCATTACTACTCAGTATTTTCATCAGTAGTGAATTTTAACTTCCAATACCAATTAACAATACCTACAGTACTTCGGCATTACTAGTCAATATTTCTTCCAGTAATGAATTTTGATTCCCAGTACTAAGTAGCAATACCGTCGGAACTTCGATACTACTCATCTGAGTATTGAATTACTAAGATTAGTACTGAGCTGGCAGTATTATTCTCTGAAATAATACTGGCAAATACTGATCACTACTGAAATGTTAGTACTACTATTACTGATATTCAGTAATAAAGTACTGGTTATTACTGGACACCAGTAATATTATTTCGTAAGGGTTGTGTTCAATTTCTTCATTTAAGGCACCTGGTTGAACACTGAAATCTATGATAAGAGACTGCGACACGAGGCATTGCGTTTTATTGCTACAAGTAATTTGAAAATGCCCAATGAGTCTTGTTTGACGTCGTACATATTATTTGCAAATATTCGGCAAATGTTCTGCATACATCGTACATACATTCGCTAATTGTAATATCCCTGGTCGGCAGACCAGCTAGGGGCAGAGGCTCCTGCCTATTGCTCCTGCAATAGGCTGCTTGTAGGCTATTTGCAGGTCATCCTCCAAGTATTCTGCGCACGCAGCCTATACATATGCAGGGGTTAATTGGAGGCGAAGGCTACTTGCTGGTGATATGCAGGCAGCTCTGCATAAAAAGGATACTTGCAAGGTATATGTAGACCAAAAATGTAAATCAATATCATTGGAAAGCCAAGTCTTTATTCAAACACTTTAATCCCACAAAAGAATTTAATATCTACCAAAAAGACATATCATATCAAGTCAAAAACATTAAAATGTAAAAAAAGGCGCCAAGTAGTTTAATCCCACAGAAAAATTTACCAAAAATATAAACGGATATAAATAAATCAAATTCCAAAACAATCAAAATTTAATAAAATAGAATAAAGTCTACAAAAACTTGGCAAACTGGCTGCGTGGAAATGTGATGTAATTAAGACCGAGACAAAACGCCCTTCTATCGTCCTTCCCATCTCTGGATTGGACCAAATGCAACATCGCATGGCCAATTTGACAAGTTTTTGTAGACTTTATTTTATTTTATTTAATTTTGATTGTTTTGGAATTTGGTTTATTTTTTTGCTAATTTTGATTATTGACTTGACTGTCGAATGATATCCGTTTATATTTTTGGTCAATTTTTCTGTGGGATTAAACTACTTGGTGCCTTTTTTTTACATTTTAACGTTCTTGACGTGATACATGCTATTTATATCTCGCTCAATTAAATTTGTGCATTTTCAGCTTAATTCGAGGGGAAAAACATCGTCGATCTTAAGGTTCAGATGCAGAACTTCCAAGTTAGTCAGGTCGGTGATGAGGATTGGACAACCTCGAACGACCTCTTTAAAAATCGATGACATCAAGTACTTTCAATTCACAATTTCAATTTTCAATCCAATTATGACCTATGTACAGTCTGCTCAAACAATTCTGTTAGAAATGGCCAGGTAAACAAAACCGAGAAACTAACCGAATCGTTTGAGCCCGGGGTAAATTCCTGTTTTGCCTCTCTAATGCTGGACGAAATATGAGCTAGAGTATCAGGAGACTCGCTTAGCATACTTCACCACTTTAGGTTTTGTGTTCTTAAGCTACACCTGACAGTCACGATGCATAATAACTTGTCTAATAAAATTGGCTAAATGTTAAGTCAAATAATGCACCCTACTAGCTATTGGTAAACTTTGGTTTACAAATCATATTATGTATGTAAGCGATATCTTCACATGCGTTCTAATTTTTTAGTCAATTTTTAGTCAAAAACAATCGAGTGATGTATCTTATACAGCATTGGTCCTATACGTAATTGAAGGACATGCTACTATTCGCTCTGAAAATGTCAAATCTTTAGTTTATTTCAGATATTCAGTGGATGCGGCTATTGGGCTATGCACTTGACAAGTGTCATAGTTGGACCGAGTGAGGAAACAGATTATATTTGTCTGATGTACAGTATTGGGCTTATATGCAATTTAAGGGCCCGTGCGCGCTCGAGCAGAATTTGTCGGCGAGAGAGACAGCAAAGTTCGGAGTGAGACAACGAGCTGTCAATGGGCGGAGCCTCCAGGAGCAAATAGAACTAAGTAGGGAGAAAATCACAGGCCGTTTTCGTGCATTTTTCCTACTCTGAGTTTGACCGTCGCTTGCCAGTTATACCTGAGTCCAGTGACAATAGCGCTCGAAGGTTTATGACGGTACGCGCCTCGGGCCCTCCGTAGCTCGGCCAGGCGAATGTGAAGCCGAGAGCTGTTGGGGACTTTTCGCTAGTCGACAGGCTCATCGGGCTGATGATGCCCCGCGCTTGAATTTTAGTAAAAGGGAAGCACGAAAAAGTACAGTAGACCTCAATGGTGTTGTGAGTAAGGTGTCAAACTGGGAATTCTAGAATACTTGGTTCGGTTCCCCGCGGTGCAATGCAATTTTTACACAGTACATATTCTGAATAATAAAATCAATTTTGAATACAAATATTTTATTCATAAAAATTGAAAATTTTATCAATGAAAATTGTAATATTTTTTTTTTTAATTTCTTTGTAGCGATTATATAGGTCATAGTATTTTTCTACGACGGTAAAACCGTCGTTCCGTCAATTATTGTTATGTCAGTGCTCAGTACGAGTTTCGTCAGTTGTCAATTATTATTATGTCGTTGTGCCAATAGTCCTTAGTATAAATTATAATACTTTATTGCTCTCTGTAATAAGTACCTTTTTGGGGACAAATCAGAGGGAAGAAAGAACGTTTTTTACATTATTCCGTCCGAGTGAAGACGGGCTTTGCCGTTCAAATAGTCAATATTCACCGTAAGTAATCTATAAAAAAATCAGATTGGACAGTAAGAGCAGGTATCGCGCGAGTTGCTAACGATGAGCTGCGATGTTTGTCTCGATGATTGTCTGGCCGAACCGCGGCGGGATCTGATTTGGTAAAAATTGGGAAACGCGAGGCTCTGCGCGGCTTCGAGTGAAAAGCTATTGTGCTTACGGAGTGCTGCCCGAGGCAATATACAGAAGGGACAAATGGAAAGATCAGTTACGGGATGCGGTCAAGAAAACCTTATTCTAATGGATAGGTGTACGTTTGACTCTCCCTCCACAGTCGCCTGTCATGCTCCGAGGCTCCGCCCCCGTCGACTGAAGGGAGCGTACTTCTGAGTTTGCCGCTAGAGGCAACCTAATCAGTTCCCGTAAATTTCGCATTTTCGAACAGTCGTAGCGTCGTTATTTATGAACCGATTGATTTCAAATTTCGGTTACGTACTAATGAAACTATTACCTAGTACATGATCGAGCCAGATTTTTTTCTACCAAGACTATATCTCTTAAACAAAAAGCTTTTTCAAAAATCTGGCTCGATCATGTACTAGGTAATAGTTTCATTAGTACGTAACCGAAATTTGAAATCAATCGGTTCATAAATAACGACGCTACGGCTGTTCGAAAATGCAAACCCCGAGCACGGGCCCTTAAGGGCAAGCCAGCTATTGGCAGCCAGCATACGCTCTGAAATTTTCAAAACGCTTTGGATGTCTGTCTAGCTTAGATGAAATCTTATGTTACGCACTTGACAATTTTCAATCTATAAAATAGAATTTTTATATATGGAATCATTAATTATTCAGTATTTGCTTATAGAAAACTTTAGCACTCCTCGAATTACGTACTTGACAAACAAGATGCACTCAAATTAAACTGCGTATGAGGATATATGTATACTGTGGTACTATATCGATGAGTAGTTTTAATACTGCTCGGAAAACAGTCCAGAATTCCAATAATACAATACTGCAGTACTCGCAGGATTAGCGTGCAGTAATATCTTCCCGGTAGTATTTCTAAGTACTGAATATTACCTCCAAGTACATAGTGTGCCAGAATATTACTGGAAAAATACTAAAGATCCTTAGTATTTTCTGCAGTACCATATTTCTTTAGTATTTATCAGTAACATTTTTTCATAAAGTACTTTTCCAGTACTATATTTTGTAGTACTTCTCAGTAATATTTGTTCAGTGATAGATATATCTCATCCTTTTGCCATCATGGAAAGCAGTGGAAATTTAATTTCTTCTTCTTCATCGACTTATGCCGATAACTATTCTGCTGCAAAAGTTGAAAATGGAAACCCATTAGAAATGGTTGAAATTGCGATAACACAAGGTTATACATACGTATTACAGATTGCTTCAAAAGACAGCCATACGAAATATTTATTTTGATCGGAGCTAATCTTCGTGGACATTTTTGTAAGTTGATATGAATATGAAGTATGTCGAGGGAGGTATAATTATACTATGTTAGAGATTCTGGGCATTTTTGTACCTACTAAAAGATATTCCGCAGAGAATGACATTCGGTAGAGAAGGTTTGCCAATCCAGTTAATGGATTCCTCGCTGTTCTACGCACTTGGAGAGTGAACTTTTTCAACAATTGGCAGAAAATTACCCTGTGCTCCGAGAATCTCTATGAAACCTATACTCTATCCTCTAGAAAGAATCGCTTTCCCCTTTACGATGCGATGCTACTCCAAATAAATTGGCTTGACTCAATATATATACTATACATATGTATATAATAGCGTTGACATCGCAACTGTGATAGTTGTGAAGCCAATGCCAACCCTGGTGGTTCAATCCTTTCCCGCTGGCGAATCCTCCTACTCTATCTAGTGACTCTACTGACAATGAGATCAATTGTCGTCGTTGAGACAGAGACCGCGGTATCATCAGAGCGGTTGGTACCATTATTTTTAAAATGATTCCCGGCAACCGAGGTACAAACAAAAGTCCTTTCGATTTTTCAGAAGAATCAAAGTTGCCCCGCTATTGGATACAATTAAAGTCTCGGGCAGTCGCGGCAATTGTATTTCGGTCTTCCGAACCATTCCCTCGCACAATGATCATTATCCTCCTAGTTTTACTACTAACCGCCCCAATTTCATCAATGGATCATCAGTTGTCTATTGATGTGGAGAATTGTCAAGTCTTCGACAAGATTCTCACAGACATCTTTACTGAAACTGAATTTCAAGATACAGCATTGTTCATACCAAGATCAGACAATTCGTGGAGGAGCAGTATTATACTCGACGACATCATCGAGATCATCATGAATAATCGCATACCCATTACCTGCATAGGATTGTTCGACGTGTTGTTGTGGAACCTGGTGCAGTGCCGTGTGAGTTCCAATACGCTTTTGCTCTACCTATACGAATCAGAGGACCTGTCGATCGCAAAAGAACAGCTACGCAACCTAACATACCATAACAAGAGGCTTCCGAAGCTGTTGTTACTGGCAATCTTGGAAGACGGAGAGGCTGATTTCCACGAATTCTTGCAGTACTTATGGTCTGACAAACTCTACATGCTCGATGTCTCGGTGTTGGAAGTGTCGAGAGTAAATGGGAGCCTCACATTCACAGTTCATCAGTACAATCCGTTCTCGGGGGAGTACACCCACCAGCCTTACCCGCCCTCTGTCGATTGGTTTCCAAATAAACTGCGCAATCTCCACGGATATCCGATCCACATCGAAATGTTCTCGGCATCCAAATCCAGCACATTGAACACTATTCCCACAGGCAATATGCTACCCAGCTACCAAAACTATGACAACAGAACCCTCATCACTTTGCAAAGCATCATGAACTTCTCCCTAGTCTGGCATTCGTATGAGAGGAGTCGATCTTTCGCAGTATTCGGTCCATTGACCGAAATTGATTTGGAACTATGGCTCCACACGGATATTGACACGATTTTTAAGAGGGTGCCTTGGCAGCATGACAACAAGTTGCCTTCTAGCGAGAGCTTCACCTTGGAGTTCTGGTGCCCTGTTATGCCAGTCTTGTATTCGAGAATTCATTTCGAGTACCATCGAATAGTTGGGATTGTTTTCTTCCTCTTAATAATCACGATTTTCTGGCTCGCCTCAGCTATCTTCAGATTCGAGTCCGACGCATGGAGAATGCTTCATATCTTCGCAATGATCATCGCGTACCCTCTGCCCAACTTTAACATAGCAGCCATCTCGGAAAGGATTTTGTTTGTATCGGTGTTTGTAGTGTTCGTTGTATACTCCTCGGATTTTCACGCCGATCTCACAACAATCAATATTGGCGCAGAAGAAGAAATTCGGGTGGAGAACTTTCTCGATTTACTTCGTCACAATTTGACGCCGGTCTTTCCCAAGGAGTTCCAATTCGACATTGAATGGAATGCTGAGGGAGATTTCAAGGAATTGGTCGAGAATGCTTTCTTCTCAGAGAATATGCTCGACTGCTTCGAGAGAGTGGTCCGGCATGGGAATGTCTCTTGCTTCATACCATCTGGAATGTGGGGGACCGGGATGAACATGTACACCTCGAAGAGGAAGATAATGCTAAATGAAAAGCTTTGTTATTTAGCGCCACCGGATGTCTACTACTTTCGGCAGGGCAGCCCATACCCAGAGCGTATAAGCGATATCCTACTGCGCGCGCATCAAGCTGGGTTAACGGGGAGATGGTCCTTGCCATCGCCGGCGGAAATTGCGCGGCAGAACTGGACGAGGACGAGAGTTAATTGGGAGGAAGATGAGAATAATCCTAACGGGTTGGGAGCAAACATGTTTATTGTCGCTGGTTGTGGATATGTTATTTCGATCTTGGCTTTTCTCACCGAACTCCTTCTACATCGTTTATCCATATTTGTACACAATTTCGGAATAAGACGCTGGATGCTGCGCTTTGTTTTCAACATATTACCCTAGAAATAACTGTGAGTGCAAATAAATTCGGATTATGAAACATTGTCATCTGGGTATGAATTGGTATGTTTACCGACCGAATAAATATTCTCCTTCCTGGTCTTTCCCGAAATAATTTGATCCTGAGTGCAAATCCTCCGCAAAAGACGGAAGGGTATTTATTTCTACCCTAGAAATAACTGTCAGTTCAAATAAAGTTGGAGTATGAAACATGACATCTGGATTTGAATTCGTACGTCTGTCGACCAAATAAGTATGCTCCTTTTCCTGGTCATTGCTGAAAAATGCTGTGTTCACAAATTTCTACAGCACTCTCTAAAAAACCTGGAAATAGATGGCGCATTAGTCTGGTGGGTGGAGCATGTGGTGGGAAATTGTCGTCGACGCGTGAGAGTCTCCGCACGTATGACATTTACTAGCTACAATTACTTCCCGTACGAAAAAATATTCCTGGTGACCCAGTAATATCAGTAATGGCAGCTCAGCATAGTGGTCAGTACATAGATGCGAGCCGCGAGTCTCGGCCCCTTGGAGCTGGGTGGTGAGCGCTGGTTTATATATTTCGTCTTCACAAAAAAGGGACTATAACTAACTATAACTATAACTAACTATAACTAATTGCGGCCGTTCGGAATTGAGGTCCAAGTCTATGGTAGGTCCGAATTACTTGAATATTCTTGTCTCCCGACGAATTCCGCGCCGTACATTTCTTACTACATACTTAGTGCAATACTAAAAGTACTAAATATATAGTACTGGAGAAGCACTAGTAATTCTCCAGTACTGGCATTCTCGCGCACTACTAGGAAGTACTAGTACTGAATATTACCTAGGTACTTCCCAATAGTGCGGCAAAATATTACTGGAGAAACTAGTACTTTTCCAGTACTATATTTTTAGTATTTTTCAGTAATATTTTTTCGTAAGGGAATCGCCGATCTTCAGGAAACTTTGGCCAAATAGAGGGTTTGGATAGACAATTAACTGGTTATTTTATTTATATAAAGGGTTTCGTATCACCTGAAAACTCTACAAAATTAAGGTTTTATAAGAGTGCGTCAGCAGGCAAATTGCCACCATGGCAGTAGCGACACAAATTTTTGGTATTCCAAAAAGGTCACTTATAGGACATTGTTCTAGATGAAAATGCTAGGACTTCATTTGGACCCTTTAAAATGAAATTCGTCCGCTATTAAAATAACCAGTTAATTGTCTATCCAAACCCTCTACATTTGGCCAAAGTTTCGTGAAGATCAGCGATTGTCACCTGGAAACGTTCCCTTGTCAGTCTATTACATACAGATATTACCAACTATCGAGTGATTCGACTTCAATATTTGAGTGTTCGAAGGTAACACTGGGGCGCAATCGGGCAACTCCCAAACAGTCACGTGACTAAACAGGTGTGCAAGTTACATATCTCGCCTCTTCCAATCAGTATAGTGTCAACGTCTCTACGAACATGTCTGGTAAGTCCACACAATATCTTCTTTTCTCGCGCAATGCTAATAGACGGATTCGACATTAGAATGATAGATTATTAACATATACTAATAAAATATAGAGTGATGAGTAACATATAATCAGTGAGTAATCATGAGCAATCTATTAATTGCATCTTTGAATTTGGAATAATTTACTAGTTTGATATGCACGAAATCATGCATAAAATAATTGATATGCGAAATCATTTGCGATGAGTAAAAGTGCGTTTAACAAATCTCTCTTGTCGATCGTATAATAACATTGCTAGCGCTTTATTTCTCCAACGGTTCTCGATCCGTTTGGGTGACCTACCTTGCTGTAACCTTTGAAACGGGCACGCACACTCACCCACACGATCGCGCTCATGCTCCCACATACACCGCCATCCTCATATTCTATTCAAAATATTGCCGCGCGCCGGCCTAGGTCATTATCCGGGCACAGTGCTCAGCTAATCTTGACAGCTGAGGGCATATCTCTCTCCCTCTCTCTCTCTCTCTCTCTCTCTCTCTCTGTCCAATCTTCCTTTGCTTTCCGCTCAATCGTTGTTGTTAATTAATCTCTCTTTTTCAGATAACCTGAATAAGCCATCACACCAGCAACAGCAGTGCTCGCAGGAAGATCTGCGAGCACTCTTTCGGGAGATGGCCGAAAGGTAGGAGGCCATGCTGGCGCGGCCACTCGAGCTGCGACATATACAACCGACACCACCGCCGCACCAGTAACAACAACAACAAAGAGAACAACCGGAGAGCTCGCAGATCTCCCTGCGAACACTCTTTGAGGAGATGGCCCAGTGGCAAGAAGCCATGATAACGCGGGCTCTGCTGCAGCCTGCCACGGATGGCTACGCATAGCACCACAAATGGTATGTATCATTTATTGTAATGAATACGATGCAAGCAAAGGGTATCTTATGAGTCATTTCAGTAATATATACTTAATTTCTGTATTTCAGATGACAGAAGCCAACATACGAATTCGGCGGCGGACGGTCGCGTGCCCGGTGGCATCAGTTCAACGGCGGTAAAACCGTCGTCAAAAAATATTATATGTCTTAGGTCTTCATATCTATACAACTGACGAATCCACTGAGGAGGATATGTCTTACAAAAATTGTACAATTGACGGAACGACGGTTTTACCGTCCTAGAAAAATACCAAGGACCTATACATTCAATCGCCACAAAGAAATTTAAAAAAATATTAGAAGTTTTCACGAATAAAAATATTTATATTCAAAATTGATTTTATTATTTAGAATATGTACATACTATGTAAAAATTGCAGTGCACCGCGGGGAACCGAACCCAGTATTCTAGAATTCCCAGTTTGACACCTTACTCACGACACCATTGAGGTCTACTGTACTTTCTCGTGCTTCCCTTTTACTAAATTTCAAGCGCGGGGCATAGCGGGCTCATCAGCCTCATGAGCCTGTCGACTAGCGAAAAGTCCCCAACAGCTCTCGGCTTCGCAGTCGCCTAGGGTGGATTGAAAATCCACTTTTTTAAAAAATTTAATATGCCTTAGGGCGAAAAAGTTGTATTTTCGTATAAGATTGACGTGTTCAAAATTTCAGCTTAATGGGTCAAGGTCTTGAGCTTCCCCCGAGGTCTGAAAAGTTGGGGATGTTACTTTCTTAGAAAGCTTCGCAATTACACGATGCAAAACATCCACTCTTGCAAGAACATATATCGAGTAATTTTTCCGATTCCGCAATAAATGTTAAGATCCGATCTGATAACATTGATTCATTTGTTTTCGGTATCCGTTTTGGCAAGTTTAAGTATTTATCGTTGTAATTACGGACGATTGCGAAAATTGTCTGGTCAGAGACAATAGGCAAAGATGTTACAATCCATATCTGCTTTATATCTTGCACAACTTGTTTTGCTATGCTGCGAAAATCGGGTTCTTTAAAGCTCATTTTAATCCTCACTTTGTTCCGCACAAACAAATAACCTCTCATGACGTCTGCATAAGTTGGTAAAACGTTTTGGTTAAGTAAATTCGGAGTTCCAAATATTGGGCACTTCAGAACACTTACGGTGCTTCCGTTCATGTTTTAAACAATCTACTCAATTTTGCCACTTAAAGGGCAATATGCAACTGTACTACGATGTAATTATGATTACTAAACTCGCAGAACGATTGATTTAATGGGACAAACTGAATCAATAAGACAAAGAGTATTGTAACCTTGTACGGTTGTACAACAGTAGCGCACGGGAAAATTGTGGTTCAATCAGACGTTCCGTTCTCTTCATACGGCTCCTTTGATTGGATGCTGCTGCTCCACCTTAGACACCCGACAGATTTAATTCGTAGACACGATTAGGTTCGTCTGAACGAACATTTCGGTATCGTGTATTACTTTAATTTAAGGATATTTGAATAATGAACCCCTATCATACTTAAACAGTCGAACGGAGCAAGGAAATTGAGACAGGATCAGCCAAATGTAGGAGCGGCGCAGATACAAGCCATGGATTCACAAGGACTAGGTTATTTACAAAACCACTGCGTTTTTGTAAAGACGCTTGGACGTCAACATGAGGACTGTAGAATTTCGACCTTTAATTGATATGTATGCGTCTTAGATTGGTTGATACGGATACAATTAAACTGTGTGCTTTGAAACAGACGAAAATCGTCGTAAATTCGTATTTTTGACTCCATTAAACCTTTAAGACATCGGGGGAAGCTCAAGACATTAACCAATTGAGCTGAAATTTTTACCACATTAATCTTATACGGAAATACAGTTTTTCCGTGCTAAGGCATATCATATTTTGAAAAAAGGTGAATTTCCGATCCACCCTTGAGTACCCGTCATTATTAGATTTGGCGAAATTCGAGGAATATAAAAGACAGAGGTGGAGAAATAACTCTTGATACAAAAAATTTGTTCCACAAACAAATTTGTAAACCCACATACCCGTCCAGTTTCTAATCAATTAACTAAAATCGGGAGGATATCTACCAAATGAAATATTTTTGAGGGATTTGTTCTACAAACAAAATTCTTAAACCCCCATACCCTTTTAGTTTCCAATCAGTTGACTAAAAAGAGAAAAACAAACCTTTGAACACTTCGGCTTTAACCGCAGAACAGCCGGGATGTATACAAAGAACGGTGTTCCCAACGGGCAGTTACACGTGTCAGCGCTGAAAAGACTATAGCTGCGAAATCCTCCCTTTGTGTACATTCTCGCAGTGCTGAAAGGCTTGTTCTTTTTTGTCGGAAAAGTTTTTTAATTAAGAATTATTTCTTTCTTTCTTGGCTTACTTGATTCACATAAATGCAGAATGAAACACAAAAGTTATAAATTAATCCGCTGGGCTCCAACTGCCTTCGAAATTAAGGTGAAAGTTTTTTATCGACCGACAACCACTATCCATAGTGGTTGTCCTACTGGACGCAAGATTTTTACGGATCCACCTACTGAATCAGTAGTGTAGGTCGAATAATATTTTAAATCGGAGGAACATGAGTCCGCTCTGTTTACAGACAGCGTTTTTGCCTGTCCAACGTCACGCGCCAGGCACAAAAGTGGAGAAAAACAAAGGCTGCCGTTGTTTTTCGAGACGCCTTTTTAGCAAGAGCTGCGAACAAGGGGCAGTTGCGACGAGGTCAGCGAACGCGGAGAGAGCTATCTCAGAGCTGTGGCGACTCACGTGTAAACAGGCTATCTGTGCGAATAAAGAGTACACACAAGAAAGCCAAGTTTTCAGTCAAAGATACGACACGTTAATTAATTAATTAACTTGCATCTCTAACTTTAAAATTTGGCATGCGCATACTTAATTACCAATCAAAAAATATTACGAGCATGACTACCTTGACACAAATTTGCTCATGCCAAGTTTTAAAGTTAGAGATGCAAGTTAATTAATTAATTAACGTGTGATATCTTTGATTGAAACTTGGCTTTCTTGTGTGATATCTGTTTCATTTGTGGACAAACTATTTAGCGCTTTTCTTTACATTTTAATCAATTTTGGGGGATAATAGCTCTCGTCTAGCCGTCAAGGGGTCTGCGCGCGTTATTATCGTGAATTAAATATACCCCCAAAATACATTAAAATGTAAATAAAAGCGCCAAGTAGTTTAATGATCCAAAAATGGAATAGATATTACACAAGAAAGCCAAGTTTTCAATCAAAGATACCACACGTTAATTAATTAATTAACCTGCATCTCTAACTTTAAAACTTGGAATGTGCATACTTAATTACCAATCAAAAAATATTACTAGCATATGACTACCTTGACACAAATTTGCACATGCCAAGTTTTAAAGCTTGAGATGCAAGTTAATTAATTAATTAACGTGTGGTATCTTTGATTGAAAACTTGGCTTTCTTGTGTGATATCTATTCCATTTTTGGATCATTAAACTACTTGGCGCTTTTATTTACATTTTAATGTATTTTGGGGGATTTCACGCCTTTTTGGTTGTTCATATTTTGAAGAAAAATACAATCGGACTGTACCACATTCATATAACCGTCATCATTGTTTTGACACATCACCAGTCATGGCATAACCAATGTGTCGGTATAAAACCATATTATCTGCACAGCGCTCTGCAGCACTTCGCAGTGGTGCCATCTCGCGTGAAACACGTGAGAGTAACATTTTTAGGAATTGTATTAATCCGGACCACAGACCAGGTGCGGAATAGACCGGGCAATATATGGGATCGAGTGGCCCACAGCGCTGGTGTAGCATTTCGGCCAAAATTGGGGGTTTTTGTGGCGCACTCTACGTCTACAGAGCGGTGAAAGTCAGTACCCGAAGCGACGAGAGAGAAGGAAGAAAGAGAGAGAAACGTAGTGGCCGGGCATGGTTGCCAAATCGTTTTGCTTAGACCAGTGTTGTCAAATCGTTCAATGGATGTTCCGCTTCGAAGTCGAGGAAGGCGGCGTAAACACTTCTATGACTGGTGCCGGTTGAATTCTCTACGGGCCAGTCCATGCTAAGTCATAAACAGAATTTCTCTAAATCGGTCGTTCTTTCAAAAACTCCAGCGCCACAACTAGAAGACATTGCAATAAACTGAAAACGGCATAATGTTCATAAAGTATCTAATTTTCATAAAAGAAATACGTTAACAATGCAAAAGTTGTTTAAACTATAATCAATGCAGATTGAATTCTTGAACTGCAATTATCTCCAACTGCAAGATTTGACAGCGATAGTTAATTAACAATGCAAAAGTTGTTTGAACAATAATTAGTTCAGACTGAATTCTTCAACTGCAATTATCTCCAACTGCAAAATTTCACAGCGATAGCTAACAATGCAAAAGTTGTTTAAACAATAATTAATTCAGACTGAATTCTTCAACTACAATATTCATTCCTCTGAATTTTCGTAGAAAGATATTCTGAAATGTCCTCTAGACATACTGTAAACTTGTCTTGCAACTCTCAAAAGTTTCGGAATTCAAAATTTAAGTATATTTATCCTCTTTTGACTTAGACAAATCGCGTGTATGGAGCTGGACGGCTTAGCATAAATTGGACCCATCAGTTCTCCTCTCCTTCATTCACTTCTCCACTACTTTAAGTAATGTTAACGGGGCGGGCCGCGTGAAGGCATGAAAGGAGGACTTGAAATGGTCGAAATGGTCACAGAGCAATAGACACCATATAAAAAGAATAGAAGTTCAAATATTTTGGTATACCTTCCTAATGGACAATAATTAGCGCTGGGAATCTACTCGTGAGAGAGACTGGATTGAAGATAGAATACCTTCGAAAAATTAGCGCAGACGGTTCGAAGTTAAACTGCAGAATAGCATTCCATCAATTTGCTCTTGTATAAATTAATTTTGATTTCAATCATGAGAGCGAGATGAGAGCGAGATGAGAGGGAGATGAGAGATGTATTGTGCATCATGCGCGAAGAAATAGCACAGACGAGCGGATCGGGTGGTAGCGACTGCGTCCTGCGTGACGCAGTTTTCGAGCAACACTGATCTAGCGGGTTATATTGTTTTATGACATGCCTGGTCTTATCCCGAAAAAGGATTAAAGACAATATGCCCGATGCGGCCAGGCGAGTTGGCCCGGCGCGGCACGGACAAAGACCGCGGAGGGTGCGATTCGCGGCAACGAGTCAAACAGGCAGGTAATGGATTAGGCAGCCCAACTCTGAACTCGGTGACGCGGAACTACCGTAACCGAGCAGTACGCACAATACTTTTTGTCTCACAGAATAAGGTACTACCAGCAAGCATATAATGAAACATAATCCTAGGGCCTGCTGACAAGCTTTCGATATATCCAATTCGCAAAATCATTCTCCGCCAGTCACCACACTCAAACACTCCGAGCGCTCGAACGGAAAGGTTTTCCCCGCTCCTTTCATTTCGTACTGCTCAAAAGGACCATTGCATGATATGTACTCTGCTCTGGCAAACACACGTCTTGTAATAAAATACGTTTATAATTATCGAAACGTATAAGGAATGCATATCGGTGTCTAAGGCACAGTGATTCTTTGCAGCATTGTAGGATCAGTTTGAATGGGGAAAATCCCTGTCATTTGCGCAGTCCCAGAGACTTGGTGCTGCCGGCGGAAATAGATTCTGCGAATTGTGCCGCCTGAAACAACCCGCAGGTATGTTGAGGGCTAGCTGGTATACCGCAAGTCTACGTTTTATTGCACCCTTTACGCGCGTCACACTATGGTCTCGGACTCCGAATTGCCTATTCCCTCATCGCCCTCGCGGCTGTCGCTGCAGCAAGCAGAAAAGATAAGCTACAGTTCGTTATAGAACAATGCGACTCCTTAAACGAGTTCTTTTTGTCCACAATATTTCTAATCCTGCCCGCGCCATTCTACATATGCACGAAAACGGAAAAGGCGCGAGAGCCAAAAAAGTTTTTCCTTACGCCGGGGAACCGAACTGGGAAAATCCACGTGGTAGGCCATGCGCCTTACCACGGCGCACTTACGGTACTTCTGCGATACCTTGAGTACAGGGGGTCTTTTCTTAAAGACATTTATCTGCCGGGTTGGGGCTCAGGGATAATTAATAAGGGATGATTAATGCGGCGTTGACGTCCAGTCATTCGCAATCGTGGGAAAATTATGATAAATGGATCACGAATAAATAAGTATAGCGCAACACTAACAACTACTGCAAAAAGCGGCCTACGCAGATTTATTCCCTATACGATAATTTTCTGCAGTTTAAACTTTTCATCTACCTGCAACAGTTTCACGAAATATTTTGGCTCGGAGCAATTTTGTAAACAATTGCTTCGCTGTTAACTAATTGTAACCATATTAAGTAACTTAGTGTAATACTAAGAAATTATTGACGATGGTGCGCGATAAAATAACATTGCGTAGGGCCTGCCGTCCACGTTGCTATTCTGAATAAGCGCATCGTGAGTCCTGACCAATCACCAATCGGCTTCTGGATGGTCAATAGGAAGTACGAACGTAGTGTAGATTTTCGAATTCTATACTGTCTTCGTACTAAGACGGGGATTGTCGGTAACAGAGAGAGTGACCCGGAAATGGTATGGGGTCCTCTCGACCCCACGGACTGGGCCGTTTCAATGCCCAGCTTGCCCGGTCTATTCCGTACCTGGTCTGTGTTATTGCGTAACAAAAAAAAAACACCTTTAAATAGCCTACAGTAGAGAAGGTCTTAGCAGATAACAGGAATTCGAAGAACGAGCAAGTATTTGCATGATGACTTGAGCGCACTCAGGAAATGTAAATTATGCCGATTATGCCAATTTTTAAAACTAAAGATGCAAGGTAATTAATTAATTAACGTGTGGCATCTTTGATTGAAAACTTGGCTTTCTTGTATGATATCTATTTCATTTTTCGACTACGTAGTTCAAGAAGATACCTTTTATGTGAGTCATTAAACTACTTGGCGCTTTTTTTACATTTTAATATTTTTGGGGGGATTTCATGAATTTTTGGTCGTTCATATTTTTAAGAATATTCTTTACAGTCTGTACAAATTGTGAAGAAGCTTTGTGTTTTTGGGTATGTGTACCAAAGTACGTTCCAAAGTTTACTTCTATTGTTGACACATAACTATAGCCATGGCATAACCAACCCAGATAGCACAAATCTCCAAAAGCCAACTGCATGTGGGCTTATTGAAGTCCGCTTTTTGTCCGCTTCAATAAGTCGCAATAAAGTGAACATTTGTAACACCACCAAAATAAGCGAACTAAAAGCGCGCATTAAGCGAACTCCAGGAAGTGCTCACTTCCAGGACCCGCAGAGCGCCGCCTTTTTTAAGTCCGCTTTTTGTCCGCTGTAATAAGTCTGCTAAAAGCGAACATATATAAGGCCTCCAAAGTGAGCGCGATAAATGCGGGCATTTGGCGCACTACTCCTGGATGACTACTGAATAACGCGAGTCTGTCAACTTGAAGTTGCCACTATGCTGTCAACTATTAGTTGACCCAATTTTGTTACCCGAAAAGTTGACTTAGTTCTGTGAGAATTTCGCAACTTCCAACGCTTGCATTTCTACGCGCTACTTGGTTAAGGCAGGGAAAGCATTGCACAACATCGTCTCCTCCTGAAATCGCGTGTTTTCGGACTTCGGTGAGATTTATATAGTGCTGTTTGTTATGTGCTGTAAGAGCTCATCATTTGTTCTCCCTTAGACAATACTATGCGATGTAATTATAATCATCTATAGGTTCGCCGTTTGATAGAACGAATGTATACATACGTTGGCCGCATAAGTTGTATGTGCGCGGACTATATTTGTTGGCTGTGTGTGACATTGCGATTAACCGAGTAGCTTTAGAAGTTAATTACAAAGAAATACAATTTCTTAAATTTCATCTTAATAAGAGAATAACAATAAAAATACAAAAAATAATAGGTTCTCAATTTTTGTAAATCAACCCAGACCCAGTCCACTTTCTTTGGTCACCAATATGTAACGTAACAGCGGGCAAGAGCGAAGTTTAAGCGGACATTCAGCGACCTTTCAGGCAACTTTCGGCGATGCTAAAAGTCCACTACCTCCAAACAGGGTGCGCTTTAAGCGGACTTATAGCGGACTCTGTGCTATCTGGGTATCGATTGAATAGCATTGCTCCAAAGAATAGGACCGGAACTTATAGCGTAGCAGGGATACTTGTTACCCTATACATAGATTTCTCTTGACCATAGATATATTTATAAATAGAGTCAGATACCCTGTAACTTCCTTTACACAAAAATAATTTCTCTGCATTGTTTTGTTTCCAGAAGCAATAATGGAGGTGTATGGCACAACCACGTCAGACGAAGTAAAACACTGCATGATGACCTGGTTTCAGCGTAGTGCGGGAGACCGCTTGCGTAATGCAGAGAAGAGAAAGCGTTCTTAGTACATTAGTGTTATTAGATTTTATATAGTTATTTTTGTTAGTTTACTTATATTAGCATTTATGTTAGAATTAATTTAAGGTTTATTTTTCTTATTTCATAGTTTCAAGTTTTTCTTTTTTAAATTTATAATAGTGTTAAGGTAGATTTTATTAATTACTTTTTGTTATTTTGTTTATGTTAGTATTAGTGTAAGTTTTATTCTTGTTGCGTCATGTTTTTTTAAAATATTTATGTATATTGATAGCATTTTAATAAAAGCCTTTATTTTAAAAAGCATCAATTTCCATAACCTATAACCCTGGGGATAGAGCACCATTTATTCACTCAATAAAGTTAACCTCTAGCGCACTTGAATAAGTCGACTCTACGTTCGCTCAAAAAAGTCAACTTCAGGTTCGCTGACAACAGTCAACTTTAGGTTCACTTGGGAAAGTCAACTTCAAGCGGACTTTTCGCAGTCACTTACGCGTCAAGTTTCTAGGGTCATGAGCTAACTTCAAGCGCACTTAAAGTCAAACTCCTGCGGAAAAGAAGTCAACGCCAAATCCGCGGTCCGCCGCCAGATGTCCGCTTTAAGTCGACTTGAAGTCAACGCCGTGCTACCTGGGGTCGGTGTAAAACCATGGTAGCTGCGCAGCACTTCACAGTGGTGCCCGCGCTTATATGAGAAAAGTGTGAGTAACATTTTTAGGAATTGATGAACCATAATCATGAATCTTAATCCGCTTTGTCCTTAGTACGAGGAAAACAGAAGGAGAAATTCATATCTCTTGAACGACTGAACCGATTCGCTTATTTCTTGGCTCATTAGATTCAGAGAAATGGTCGAAGAAATACAAAATTCATAAATAAGTCTTTGGAGCTATGACTTTTGCATAAATGGAGGCGAAAGTTTGGTAATTATGAATAACAGGTATACTTCGGGATAATATGTATCACCCAAGCTGACATTAAAAAGGAAAAAAAGGTAGTTTGGTTCCACACTTCAAAAACCTGTTAAACCTGATATCCTACAAAAGTGGGGCGAAACCCTTCAATAAAATTCCTACACGCAGATTACCATAACAGTATCGAGGCAAAATGATTTAAATTACTAACTCTTCCAAATTAACCAAAAATATAAATGGGTATCATTAGAAAGCCAAGCCTTCATTCAAACATTCCAACACTTTCATTCCACAAACCAATTTAATCATACTGTAGGAAACAAATAATCTGTTTAACTGAATACCCTAAAAAAAATCTTTTAATTTTTCAAAGAAAACGTAATACTTGGCCCGCCCTGTTCTGGACAAAGAAAAAAAATCCCTCTCGATATAGTTCACATTAATTTGAACTCGCAAAATGTCCGCGAAGATATGTTCCGACCAAAATAGGTGCTCCGCATAGCCGTCTTTTCAAGCGATTTGCAATAAATAGAGTCTTGTGTTATCGCAATTTCGGTTAACTCTAATAGGTTGCCACTTTCGGCGTTTTCAGTAAAATAGTTATCGACATAATTTACGTTCCCAGGGTGCACTCACTCACCGAGCTATAGCGGTTCTCGATCGATAACAAACTTTCATCTTATTATCGAAAAAAGTTGCAGCTCGACGGAGTACTTTGTGACTTGTGTAATTCATTCTGTATTTTTCTGAAACCAACGTGCCAGAAATGCAAAAACAATTCTTGATTAAAAAATGGTTTCGACAATAATAAAATTTTTAAGCTCACACACCCTTCAGGTTTCCAATCGGTTTACTACAAAGTGAAGAACAGGCCTTTTCAAAATTTCCTGATTTTCTTGAATTTCAAGACGGAGGAGTATATTTTTATTTTGTTGGGAAGGGTTTAGTCGTCGAGAGTCTTCCATATCCTTCCGCGGCAAATTCGGTACCAGTGGAATTCCTTAATTGATATTTCTTCTGTGAAACACCAACTCTACGTGTGTAGCAGAATTCCGAGGTTTATCGAAAAGGAGCAAGAAAAATATTGATTAGCTGGCTTTTTATTATTAAGGCAATAAGCGGAGTTGGCAATGAAATATAAGGTCTTGGACGCGGAGATGCATGAAGTGCGGGAGAAGAAGCGAGCAGCCGATCCAATTGCACGAGTTTGCCGGCTGAAAATGTGAGTTACCGGAATGAGCACACCCTTTACCGCCCTTGTAGAATATAAACACATACAAAATGAACCTGGTAAAATTCCAAAAATTTGGGAATTTGAACAACAAAATTACGGTCGTCCGCCCGGGTTTGCATCCGCGCCTCCCCTCGCCCCTTTGAAGTTTCCCCCTTCAGTTTCCAGCCTGTTGCCCTACTGCCGCCTGGATCACTGCCACGTTTTCCTCCAGACACCCTTCAGGTTCCCACGTCTTAGCCCAGGTTGCATCTTGGATCGGTATCCGATGGGCTCCCTGCTGTCGAGCGCCTCCATTGGTCCACTGTACTTCGCCTAGCAAGTGGAGTTTGTTTCCTCATTACTTTTATTGGCGCCGTCGCGCGGTTCGCCCTCGTAGGGGCATTTCAACACAGGTTTGTCCGCCTGGCGGAGCAGCCTTCCTTAATTCGGGAGCGTGTCCCTTAGTTTCTCGCCCGTCGGCGATACCGACTGAACGGGTCGCACCATCAAACAACACCGTTGCAGTCCTCGATTGCCGGTCGTAGATTGCCGGCCGAACGTACGTACGTATTAGCAGCCTTCGAAATCTTCCTCGAGCGCTCGATCGTTGCGCAAACGTCTTTGCGACTTTGCCTCCTCTGTTGCTGCTTTTCCAGTGACGTGAAGATGTAGCTGTCGAACAGGGGTTGCGCCTCCTGCCCCTCTCCGCAATCCTCCCGTGGTCCAAGAAGGTACTATTGACGAGATGAATGGTTGAAAAGTAGTCAGCGGCAGCCGGTCTCGAACTCGCAGCGGTCGTCCAGGCTCCTCTCCATCGGTGCGAGGCTCGACTGCACCTACCAACTGGGCTACGGGCGACCTTAGAAACTTATAGCTTAGGTTCTCCTTTTATACAACTAGCTACCAGTATAAATTATGCAGTTCTCACTCTCTACAGTAATGAGAGTTCAATGACAAATCTTCCTTCGTCGATATTCTACTTTGGATAAACACTTTGCATGATATATATTGTAGGGTTTTTAAAAGGGTGTTTTTTTTTGTTACTATATTACTCTTTATTCACACAGATATTCTCTTTACACGTTGGTCGCCACAGCTCCAAGTTCTCTCTCGTTCGCTGACCTCGTAGCAACTGCCCCTTGCTCGCACGTCGTGCTAAAAAGGCATCTCGAAAAACAATGGCTACCTTGGTTTTTTCGTGTACTTTCGCGCCTGGCGCATGTCGCGCCGGTTGGACAGGCAAAAACAGTGTGAACGCATGCTCTTCCCGCTTAAAAATTATTCGACCTACAATATTTGCATGTCAAAGTGCTGATGGTTAATAGGGGTGGTTTGGAAGTACAATTACTTGAATGTTCTAATGCCTCAGCGTATTTATTAGGAAACACAAAGATTTCCTGTTCCTACTTGCATGTAGTAAATACAGAAAAGCACCGGCATCAGTGGCAAGGGCAACAGTTGAACTCCTCAAAAACATTAAAATGGAAAGAAAACTGCCAAGTAGTCTAGTCCCTTACCCCTAAAAAGATTTTGTCCCACTAAAAAATGTCGCCTTCCACAAAATACCTTGCAAAAATATACTTTCAATTTACCAAACACGTAATTGATATCATTTGAAACGGAAAAGCAAGTCTTTATTCAAACATTAACCCAAAAATGGTCTTGCCTCACAAAAAAGTGTGCCGTATTCCGCAAATGGCCCGCAAAAATTATAATTATGAAAGAAACCGCAATATTTGACCCGCCCGGTTCTTTGCAAATCGAGTTCCAAGTCCATACAGAAATCGATGCGACCTTATTATTCCAATGATGCCTCATATCATCGCAAATCACTATTGTATTATTTGAATGTTAAGGATGTTGCCACCGTCATTTGGTGTGGGGCTAAGAGGGGAACATTTGAGCTCATTCGACACAGAGTTCAGAGGTCTTTTCCCAAACCGGAATAAAACTCGATTCTTTACTCAATTTGCGAAAAACCGGGCGGGCCAAGTATTGTGGTTTCTTTGATAAATTATCATTTTTGTGGGGCATTTGCATAATACCGCATACTTTTTTGTGAGGCAAGATCTTTTTTGGGTTAGTGTTTGAGTAAAGACCTGCCTTCCATTTCCAAAATGATATCAATTAGGTTTTCGGTCAATAAAAAATATAGGCATAGTGAGGCATTTTGTAGAATGCGACATTTTTTAGTGAGATAAAATCTTTTTATGGATAAGGGACTGATAACTGCTTGTCACTTTTTTTACATTTTAACGTTTCTTTGGTTATGATTCCGAAACCAAAGATCTGTACCAAAGCGAACAAAGCAACATTCCATAAAGTCATTTAAACAGACCATCCGTTTCTCGTTATTATTTGGTTCAGAATATACGAGAAGGGAACAGGATTGAACACTTGGTAGTCTTTGCCGCTCGAGGCACAACCAACGCGAGCCAAATGAGTAATATAATTTAATATCACACGAAAAGGTCATTGAACCGCCAACCACTGGCAGTCATACTCCAGTGCTAGTTGTACATTTTTTGCCCGGAACAGGGAGCGCGTTGCCCTTTATCCTCTGGTTCTCTCTTATAAACGATTAAGGGAGTCGGGTCAAGGCGATATATATAGAGCAGAAGAGTGTCGCACACCCCTGACAGTTATAGTCATGCTGCAGGGCTAGTTGCGCATTTTTTGTTTGCAGCTTCTGATTCACTTACAATAAAATCATTGGTATCGCCTTAACTTACTCAGTAGTAGATCTCAATTCAAAGAGTCTTGCCGACGCCAGATCCCGGCTCGTAGCATTGGAATGAATTTCATATACGAGCCCTTATATAACAAACTGAATAAATTTGATTCTAAATTTCATTGTAATACTGCCGACAACAACACTTGGAATCGCCAACGTCGGTTTAATGATCCTTCTGAAATAGGTAGAACTCGACGTAAAAAATTGTCGGTGGCTTTACAGTAAAGATAGAATTTCCTGTAACCAATTTCGCCACTATCTTTCACAGAACTATAACTTTTTAGTATACTGTGAAACTTTTTATAGTATGTAGGTTTAGCTACTTTTAATTTCTCAGACTTCACACATGAAGGGGAGACCAGGGCTCGTTGGCACACTATTCGCTTAACCAATTTTAATGAACTTACTGTTAGATTTACTTGGAATTTTAAAATACGTGTACGAAGTTGATACAATCGGCCAGCAAACACCGCAGTTTTAAGTCCTATCTTTAAGTGTTAGGTCTTTAGGGAAAACAATTAATCAATTTAGAATTATGTGACAAACAACCCCACACACGGTCAGTTGGCAATACGTATGGGATAGCTTGGCAAATGAATCGGCGTCTTACCAAATGGTAAAAATAATTAATAAACTCAAGAAACATGCCGAAATATACTTGAAGTGGTCTATGTTGGGGGAAATACTATCAATATAGTTATATACATAACATAATAACATGCAGTTTTCGTATTTATAAAATATTATGTTGAGATTTGTGCAACATTTATGAGCCCCTGGTTTCCATTTAGTGCACTGGACCCATTCTGCGTTGGGCTGACTGTCAACAGCTTAAAATGAATTTGAATAAAACTGAAATTTAAAATTCTGTCAGGGTTAGTTAACATATGTTGCCAACATGCCCCATGCGAGCTATGTCAAGCAACCACAACGTGACTTTTTTTAAACAAGAATGGCTGATCACTCCTTCAAAAGATAACTAAACAAAACACTATTTACACAATACCCAATACTACGAAGCAAAATGAGTGTATATTCAGAACAGCACAGCACCTAAAGGATTCAGATAACAGATTTTACCTACCCAAAGGAGTTGAAAGTGAGAGGCTATAACATCTGGAAATTTTACTTACCAGTGCTAAAATGCAATTTATTACAGCGGATCAGTAAACAATATTATCGATCAGAAAGTAACGTGCAACTTCCTTATCTACCTAACAAAACTATTTGCGTTTGCCTACCAACCCCACCTGCCAACAAGCCCCGGTCTACCCCACTATATAATAACGTTGACATCGGAATACTGATAGTTGGAAAACTGACATCAACCCTGGTGGTTCACTCCTCTTCTGCTGGAGAATCCTCCTACCCTAACTAGTGATACTACTGAAATCAATTCTTGTTGTTGAGACACAGACTGGAATCATCCGGGCGGTAAGTCCCATTAAATACGTACTCCTTAAAATGGTTTCCGTCAACCGACGTAAAACAAGGGCCCTTTCGATTTTTCAGAAGAATCGAGGTGGCTGTACAATTGAAGTCTCGGGCAGTCGTGGCAACTATATTGCGCCCTTCCGCATCATTCGCTCGCACAATGATAATTATCCTTTTAGCTTTACTATTAATCGGCCCAATTTTATCAATGGATCATCAGTTGTCCATTGACGTGGACAATTGTCAAGTGTTGAACAAGATTATCACCGATATCTTTACTAAAACTAGAGGCCAAGATATAGCGCTGTTCATATCAGGATCAGAGCATTCGTGGACGAGCAGTATTATACCCGACGACATCATTGAGATCATCATGAATAATCACATACCCATGAGCTGCATGCCGTCATTAACCCATTATCTGTTGCCGACGAACATGGCGGAGTGCCGTGTGAGCTCCAACACGCTTTTGCTCTACCTTTACAAATCAAAGGACCTGTGGATTGCAAAATATCAGCTAAGCCGGTTTTTTAAACAGAGAAGATACTTCAGCAAGGGGCTCCCGAAGGTGTTGCTCCTGACGATCTTGGAGGACGAAGAAGCTGGTTTCCACAAACTCTTGCAGTACTTATGGTCTGACAAACTCTACATGCTCGATGTCTCGGTGTTGGAAGTGTCGAGAGTAAATGGGAGCCTTGCACTCACAGTTCATCAGTACAATCCGTTCTCGGGGGAGTACACCCGCCAGCCTTACTCGCCGTCTCTCGATTGGTTTCCAAACAAACTGCTCAATCTTCACGGATATCCGTTCAAGGTGAAAACGTTGTCGGCATTGAAATACAGCACATTGAACACTCTTCCCGCAGGCAACATGCTACCCAGCTACCAAAACTATGAAAACAGAACCCTCATGACGCTGAAAAGCATCATGAACTTCTCCCACGTCCGGAATTCCGACAATCATTGTAAATATTTCGTAGGATTGACAATATTGAGTATATCGCAGGAAATCAGATGCGAATTAATGGGCAGCGGTGATACTGACACGATTTTTAACAGGGTGCCTTTGCAACCTGCGAACCAGGCACCGTCAAGCGAGAGCTTTACCTTGGAGCGCTGGTGTCCTGTAATGCCAGTGTTGTATACGAGAATTACTTTCGAGTATCATCGAATAGTTGGGATTGTCCTCTTCCTCCTAATCATCACGATCTTCTGGCTCGCCTCGACCATTTTGAGATTCGAGTCCGACGCATGGAGAATCCTCCACATATTCGCAATGATCATCGCCTACTCTCTCCCTAACTTCAAGATGGCAGCTATCTCGGAAAGGCTTTTGTTCGTAGCCGTGTTCGTACTGTCCGTAGCATATTCCTCAGATTTTCACGCCGATCTCACCACGACCAATATTGGCGGACAAGAGGAAATTCGGGTGGAAAACTTTCTCGACTTACTTCGCCACAATTTGACGCCGGTCTTTCCCAAGGAGTTCGAATGGGACATCCGGAAGAAGGCTGAGGGAGATTTCAAGGAATTGGTGAAGAATGCTCGCTTCTCAAAGAATATGCTCGACTGCTTGGAGAGAGTGGTCCGGCATGGGAATGTCTCTTGTTTCATACCATCTCGAATGTGGGGGGCCGGGATTAGCGTGTACGCCTCGTCGAAAAGGAAGATAATGCTTAATGAAAAGCTTTGCTACTCAGCGCCACCGAATGTCTACTACTTTAAGCCAAACAGTCCGTACCCAGGGCGTGTAAGCGATATCCTACTGCGAGCGCAGCAAGCTGGATTGACGGAGAGATGGTCCTTGCCATCACCGACGGAAATTTCGCGGCAGAACTGGACGAGGAAGAGGGATAATCAGGAGGAAGATGACAACAATTCTAACGGGATGGGAGCGAAGATGTTTATTGTTGCAGGCTTCGGATATGTTATTTCGATCTTGGTTTTCCTCGCTGAACTCATTCTACATCGTTTATCCATAGCTTTACAACATTTTGGAATAAGACGCTGGATGCTGCGCTTTGTTTTCAACATATTACCCTAGAAATAACTGTCAGTTCTACTAAATTTGAAATATGAAACATGCCATTTGGATTTAAATTTGTATGTCTGCCGACCGAATAAATATTCTCCTTCCTGGTCATTCGTCGGCCGATAATAGGCAGTTTTATACAGTGTGTACAGTGTCATTAATTTAAATCGGTGTTTGTTCAGGGTGATGTAAATAAATATAGAATTCGATCAGGGGAGTCGGTAGTCTCCCGCCAAGTAATAGTTAGTACTAGCGCGCGGTAGCTGAGGATACTTTTCCTGAAGTACAACGACTTCTGATGAATAAAAAAATTTCACTTTCATTTATGAAAAAGTAACAAAGTATAATTTGTTTATTTAATTTATTCCAGGGATTAATGTATGAATTTTGTATACCATTGTTTATTTTTCTGGATAGAATGAGTCAAGAATGAAGCGAATCGGTTCATTCGTTCGGGAGATACGGGTTTCCAAAGTCAATGGGATATGACAACTTAGTGAATTTATTAGGTCACACAAAGATTTTCAGTTTCCACTTGTATGTAGTAAATACAGAGAAGCACAGGCATCAGTGGCAAGGGCAACAGTTGAACTCCTCAAAAACATTAAAATGGAAAGAAAACTGCCAAGTAGTCTAGTCCCTTATCCCTAAAAAGATCTTGTGTCACTAAAAAATATCGCATTCCACAAAATGCCTTGCAAAAATATATTTCCAATTTACCAAACACGTAGTTGATATCATTGGAAGCGGAAAACCAAGTCTTTATTCAAACACTAACCCAAAAATGGTCTTGCCTCACAAAAAAGTGTGCCGTATTCCGCAAATGGCCCGCAAAAATTATAATTATGAAAGAAACCACAATATTTGGCCCGCCCGGTTCTTCGCAAATCCAGTTCCAAGTCTATGCACAAATGGATACGACCTTATTATTCCAATGATGCCTCAAATCATCGCAAATCGCTATTGTATTATTTTAATGTTAAGGAGGTTGCCACCGTCATTTGGTGTGGGGGTAAGAGGGGAACATTTGAGCTCATTCGACACAGAGTTCAGAGGTCTCTTCCCAAACCGCAATAAAACTCGATTCTGTACTGAATTTGCGAAAAACCGGGCGGGCCAAGTATTGTGGTTTCTTTGATAAATTATCATTTTTGTGGGGCATTTGCATAATACGGCATCCTTATTTGTGAGGCAAGATCTTTTTTGGGTTAGTGTTTGAGTAAAGACCTGGCTTTCCATTTCCAATGATATCAATCCCCCAAAATACATTAAAATGTAAAGAAGAGCGCCAAATAGTTTGTCCAAAAATGAAATAGGTTTCACACAAGAAAGCCAAGTTTTCAATCAAAGATACCACATGTTAATTAATTAATTAACTTGCATTTCTGACTTTAAAACTTGGCATGTGCATACTTAATTACCAATCAAAAAATATTACTAGCTACCTTAATACAAATTTGCACATGCCAAATTTTAAAGTTAGAGATGCAAGTTAATTAATTAATTAACATGTGGTATCTTTGATTAAAAACTTGGCTTTCTTGTGTGATGTCTATTTCATTTTTGTACAACGTAGTTCAAGAAGATACCTTTTATGTGAGTCATTAAACTACTTGGCGCTTTTCTTTACATTTCAATGTATTTTGGGGGATTTCACGCCTTTTTGGTTACTTTTATTTTGCAAAATTGCTTTCTCTTTGTAGTATTGGAGTTTATCATTAGCGACTGAACTTACAGATTTCCAAATCTGCATCTTTGATTGAAACATTTTTAGTTTTCATCTTTCGTTCACAAGCAGCATTCTGTTGATGCCGCTAATATGTATACTACAATATGTACTCACCACTACTGAGCTGCCAGTACTGATCAGGAGACTTGGTAGAGTCTCGCGCCAAGTAGTAGTCCCCTACCCACGGCGCGCGACAGCCGAGACTCTCTATTATCCCGAAGTGCAGCGGATTTCGATCGATACGAATCTTTCACCTTGATTTGCGAAGCAGGTACAGCTTGGAGAATTTATTTATGCATTTTGTATTTCATCATTACTGAGTCGCCAGGAATAGTTTTTCGTAAGGGAAGCAATTTTACCTTGTAAGTCATTACGCGTGCGCCCTCTTTCCCATCACATGCTCTACTTAGACCAGACTACTGTCACCTCTATTTCGAGGATCTGGAAAAGTTTTGTAAAAATTTTCGGACCCAGGATCTCCATCTTCTTCCGTATTTTACAGTTAATGCACTCAGAATTAAATAATTTCGGGAAAAAACAGGAAGGCAAAGATTTATTCAGTTAGCCGACATATAAATGCAAATCCAGATGGCAATGTTTCATAATCCGAATTTATCTGCACTCACAGTTATTATTAGGGTAATATGTTGAAAACAAAGCGCAGCATCCAGCGTCTTATTCCGAAATTTTGTACAACTATGGATAAATGATGTAGAAGGAGTTCAGCGAGGAAAACCAAGATCGAAATAACATATCCGCAACCAGCGACAATAAACATGTTTGCTCCCAACCCGTTAGAATGATTGTCATCTTCCTCCCGATTATTCTTAGTCCTCGTCCAGTTCTGCCGCGCAATTTCCGCCGGCGATGGCAAGGACCATCTCTCCGTCAATCCAGCTTGCTGCGCTCGCAGTAGGATATCGCTTACACGCCCTGGGTATGGACTTCCCCGCTTAAAGTAGTAGACATTCGGTGGCCCTAAGTAGCAAAGCTTTTCATTCAGCATTATCTTCCTACTACTCGAAGTGTACATGCTCATCCCGGCCCCCAACATTCGAGATGGTATGAAGCAAGCAACGTCCCCATGCCTGCCCACTCTCTCCAAGCAGCCGAGCATATTCTCCGAGAAGAGAGCATTCTTCACCAATTCCTTGAAATCTCCCTGAGCGTTCCATTCGATCTCGTGCGTGTACTCGAAGGGAAAGACCGGTGTCAAATTGTGGCGAAGTAGATCGAGAAAGTTCTCCACCTGAATTTCCTCTTCTGCGCCAATATTGATTGTTGTGAGATCGGCGTGGAAATCCGAGGAATATACAACGGACACTACAAATACCGATACGAACAAGATTCTCTCCAAGTTAGCTGCTATGTTGAAGTTGGGTAGAGGGTAGGAGATGACCATTCCGAAGATGTGAAGAATTCTCCATACGTTGGACTCGAATCTCAAGATAGTCGAGGCGAGCCAGAAGATCGTGATTATTAAGAAGAAGAGAACAATCCCAACTATTCGATTGTAGTCGAAATTGATTCTGGAATACAAGACTGGCATTACAGGGCACCAGCGCTCCAAGGTGAAGCTCTCGCTCGTAGGGAACTCGGACCCAAGTTCCAAAGGCACTCTGTTCAAAATCATGTCAACACCATCACCGAATCGAAATGCGGCGTGGATTTCGTACAATACACCGAATGATGCGAACGGTCCCGAATGATTATAGGAATGCCAGACCATGGAGAAGTTCATGATGCTTTTCAAAATCAGGAGGGATCTGCTGTCATAGTTTTGGTTTCTGGACACTGCGTTTCCTGGAGCAATAGTGTTCAATGTGCTGGATTTGGATGCCGGGAACATTTCGATGTGGAACTGATAGCCGTGGAGATTGAGCAGTTTATTTGGGAACCAATCGAGAGAGGGCGAGTAAGGCTGGTGGGTGTACTCCCCCGAGAACGGATTGTACTGATGAACTGTGAGTGCAAGACTCCCATTTACTCTCGACACTTCCAACACCGAGACATCGAGCATGTAGAGTCTGTCAGACCACAAGTACTGCAAGAGTTCGTGGAAGTCAGCCTCCAAGATCGTCAGGAGCAACACCTTCGGAAGCCCCTTACGGCTAAAGTATGCTATGTTGCTGAACTCTTGTTTCGCGATCAGCAAGTCCTTTGATTGGTATAGGTAGAACAAAAGCGTGTTGGAGCTCGGACGGCAGTTCTCCAGGTTCGTCACCACATCAAATGATCCCATGCAGTTAATGAGTATGTGATTATTCATGTTGATCTTAATAACGTCGTCGGGTACAATAATGCTCCTTCCCGAATGGTCTGATATAAACACCGTTGTACCTTTAATTCCAGTTTTAGTGAAGATATCGGCGAGAATCTTGTTCAAGACATGACGATTCTCCGCACCAATGGACAACTGATGGTCCATTGGTGAAATTGGGACGGTCAATAGTAAAACTAGGAGGATAATAATCATTGTGCGAGCAAATGATTCGGAAGGCCGAAATAGAGTTGCCGTGACTGGCCGAGACTTCAATTGTATTCAATAGTGCAGCCACCTCGATTCTTCTGAAAAATCGAAAGGGCCCTTGTTTGTACGTCGGTTGACGGAAACGATTTTAAGAAGGACATATTTAATGGGACTTACCGCTCGACGGAAGATATCGGGCTCTGTCTCAACAATAAGAATTTATGTGAGTAGTATCACTAGATAGAGTAGGAGGATTCTCCAGCAGAAAAGGAGTGAACCACGAGGGTTGACGTTAATTTTCCAACTATGAGTATTCCGATGTCAACGTTATTATATAGTAGGGTTGACCGGGACTGATTGGCGGGTGGGGTTGGATGGTAAACGCAACTAGTTTGTAAAATCGCCGCTGTGCAGGGTTGCACATTTTGTTATGTAGATAAGAGAGTTGCACATTACCTATTATAATGTCTGATCGATAAGATTGTTTACCGATCCGCTTAAGAAAATTGTATTTCAGCACTGGTAAGTACATTTTTCAAGTAGTATACTCTTCCACTTTCAACTCCTTTGGGTATGAAAATCTTGTATTGTCTTTTATTTGAATCCCTTATGTGCCGTGCTGTTCTGAATATACAGTTAGACCACTTTCTAGCAACATATGTCAACGAACACTGACAGAATTTTGAATTTCAATTTTCTTCAAATTCATTTGACCAGTCGGCAATCAGCTGAATAAAGAAGGGATCCAGTGCACCAAATGTAAACTATGATTTCCTGAATCTTGCACAAATCTCAACATATTTTCTAAATGCGGAAACTGCAAGTAATTATATTATATATATTAATAGTATTGTTAGTAACTTAAACCACCTCTAGTATGTTTCGACATGTTTCTTATGTATTTTTAATTATTTTTACCATTTTGTTAAAGACGCCGAATCGTTTGCCAACCTGCCCCATTGACAACTGACCCCGTGAAGTGAGGTTGCTTATCACATAATTCTTACTAGATTCATTTTTTTCCACTGACCTAATTTGGACCTTTGGACTATGAAATTTCGAGAATTGCTAGCCGATGGTATAAACTTCTTACACCTATTTTAAAACTTCGAGTAAACCTAACAGTGAGGGAATTAAAATTTATTAAGTGAATAGTGTGACGACGAGCACGGGTCTCCCCTTCATGTGTGGAGTCAGGGAAGGTCAACGTAGTTAAACCTACATATAAAGTAGGTCTAACTACATGTAAAGTAATAGTTGTGAAATTGGTTAGAGGAAATGATGACTTTACACTAAAACCACTGACAATTTTTCATGTCGAGTAACAAGGTTTGCATCCTCTGGCCACCAAAAGGTGTCAATAAGGAGAATGTTTTCTTTTACTGAAGAATGCAAATGAAAGATTTTCATTGAGAGAATCCTGGAAAAAATACAAAACAACTTTTGGATCTCAAGTGGAATCATATCTAGGCTCTGGTGGTTTTAATTTAAATAAACCTTTAAAAAATCTCTTGGCAAGATCGTTGTGACTAATATCTGGGTTGGAGATAAGGGAAATTGCACAACGCATAGTATTCAAAGAACCGTAGGAATGAAAAAATATTACTGCGAAGTACTAAAAAATATAGTACGTACTGGAAAAGTACTAAGGATCTTCAGTACTTTTCCAGTAATATTTCGGCGCACTACTGGGAAAAGTACCTTGGTAATGCACAGTACTTTTAGTACTAATAATAGGAAGATATTACTGCACACTCCTACTGTATATGTATGCAGAGCTAGGTAAGGACTAGATTCAGTGTGTGGCGGGCCATGTGGAGGAACGTACGGGAATATACAGTGGCAGATCAACCCTGAGTATTAGTTATTACTATTTCCCGACCTAAGATATAACATACGGGAAGTTGTCATTGGCGCATGAGAGAGTGCGCACGTGTGATCTTACTGGGTAAAATTCCATCCCTTACGAAAAATTCTTCCTGGCGACCCAGTAATATCAGCACTGGCAGCTCTGTAGTGGTCAATACATACTATGTGTACACGAGCGGCATCACCAGAATGCTGCTTGTGGACGAGAGATGAAAAGTAAAAACGTTTCATCCAAAGATGCAGATTTGGATTTGCAAGTTCAGTCACTAATGAGAAATTCCACTTTTGCAAAATAAACCCAAGTAAGATTTCGCCTGCATAAGCGCCTGCAAATACCTTGCTCATCCCCTTTTTCTGCAGGAGTTCTGCATATACCTTGCAACTATCCTTCTTATGCAGGCCGGCTTGCATATGGCCTGTGAGTAGCCTTCGCCTGCAATTAACCCCTGCATATAGCCTGCGCGGGCAGAATATTTGCAGGACGACCTGCAAATAGCCTACAAGTAGCCTTCCTCTGCAGGAATTATCGTCTACACGCGCAGATCATTCACAGTACAGTCTGTACCATCTACATACGCAGATCATTTACAGTACAGCCTGCGCATAGTCTGCAAATATTATATTCAAGTCTTAGGCTTGCGAAAGTAGTGTCGACCAGGGATATTACGATTACCAATTGTACGATGTATGCAGAACATTTGCCGAATATGTACAAGTAATATGTACGGCGTCAAACAAGACTCATTGCGCATTTTCAAATTACGTGTGGCAATAACGCAATGCCACACGTCGCAATTTCTCATCATACATTTCAGTATTCAATCGAGTGCCTCAAATAAAAAAACTGAACACAAGAGGGTATATACGTTTCGTAGATCAGTGGTCTAAGGCACAACGACGAGCAGCACCCCAGCAGCACAGCAGCAGAGTGAACCCGGGTTCAAATCCACCTTCAAGCACAACCCCCAAGTGTTTATTTCTATGTTTTAAAAAGTTGTAAACTATAATGTTAATCCAAATGTTGTACTTGATTGGGTCCTCGGGAATAATAAGCGAGTAAAAAGATATGAAACTGTTTTTTTCCCTTCAAATCTTGGATCCTGCATATATTCTGCATATGCCCTGCATATGTTCTGCATACGCCTTGCATATATTCTGCATACGCCCTGCACATATCCTGTATATTCTCTGCAATAGCTTACATATAATCTGTATATCGCCTTCAGAGGGACTATTGCAGGTTTTGTGCAGAGGATCAGAGCTGTATTATGGTCCAAAACCCGTCTGCATATGATCGGTAAATCATCATATGCAGGATCGATTAACAGGGCGAGCTCCTGCATATAGCTTATGCAGGAAGCTTATGCAGGAGAAATGTTACTTGGGAAAGTATCAATTAAACCGAGATAAACAGAAACGTCGACAATTATAATCCACCATAACCCTATAATTTAGAACGGCAAGAAGGCAACATTGTCAGAGTATGTGATTCTCTGATATCCTACAGGTTAGCATAATTGCAGCATCTTGGCGGTTCGGAATATCAGATGACTCCTCCCAATTTTGCATGGTATTTAATGTTGTTAAAATTGTCTCAAAATGTCGGACGTTGTGCCGAAATTATATGCTGCTGAAATTTCCCAAAATTGCCCAAACATGCCGACACGCTGTGCCAGCTTGAAACACTGCAACAGTTATATCAATTTACCGGGACGCTGTCCCGCCAATTCAAGCTGTTCAAATTGCACCAAAATACTGATACACTGTAATTGCACCAATAAACCATACAGAAATCAACCCAATCTACGAGGCCCAGGTCCAATCGTAAGCTGTTTTATAAAATACTAAATTATTAAATATTACATTGTCCTGAAGGACGTCTGATAACACCTCCGCCAAACGGCCTGCTTCTTAGTGAAATGAGGGTTGGCAGAGGAATTGCCAACCCTGACCTTTCCCGTTTAGGGCGGGATGCCCAGGGTTACCTGCGGCCCTACATGAGTTGTTGTGGGAGCAAGATTCTTTGTACGGAGTTCGAAAGAACGATGGCGTAGGTCGACCCAGATATATCTGATAGCGCGCACACTTTCATGCGCCAATGCCAACTTCCCGCCATATATGCTCCACTCAAACCAGAGAACTGCGGCTTCTATTTCGAAGATCTCGAAAAAGTTCTCTATACATTTCCGGGCCCAGGAAACCACCGTCTTTTACGGTGGATATGCAATCAGGATTAGATCATTTCAGGAAAGACAAGGAAGCAGAACATTTATTCGGTCGGCAGATATGCCTATTCAAATCTAGATGGCATGTATGTTTTATATTACAAACTTACTTCAACTCACAGTTATTGTTAGGGTAATATGTTAAAAACAAAGCGCAGCATCCAGCGTCTTATTCCAAAATGTTGTACAGCTATGGATAAACGATGTAGAATGAGTTCAGCGAGGAAAACCAAGATCGAAATAACATATCCGAAGCCTGCAACAATAAACATCTTCGCTCCCATCCCGTTAGAATTGTTGTCATCTTCCTCCTGATTATCCCTCTTCCTCGTCCAGTTCTGCCGCGAAATTTCCGTCGGTGATGGCAAGGACCATCTCTCCGTCAATCCAGCTTGCTGCGCTCGCAGTAGGATATCGCTTACACGCCCTGGGTACGGACTGTTTGGCTTAAAATAGTAGACATTCGGTGGCCCTAAGTAGCAAAGCTTTTCATTCAGCATTATCTTCCTGCTCATCGAAGTGTACATGCTCATCCCGGCACCCCACATTCGAGATGGTATGAAGCAAGAAACATTCCCATGCCTGACCACTGTCTCCAAGCAGTCGAGCATATTGCTCGAGAAGAGAGCATTCTTCACCAATTCCTTGAAATCTCCCTCGGCGTTCCATTCGATCTCGTGCGTGTACTCGAAGGGAAAGACCGGTGTCAAATTGTGGCGAAGTAAGTCGAGAAAGTTCTCCACCCGAATTTCCTCTTGTCCGCCAATATTGACCGTGGTGAGATCGGCGTGGAAATCCGAGGAGTATACAACGGACACCACAAACACCGATACGAACAAGATTCTCTCCAAGTTAGCAGCTATGTTGAAGTTGGGCAGAGGGTAGGATATGACCATTCCGAATATGTGAAGAATTCTCCATGCGTCGGACTCGAATCTCAAGATAGTCGAGGCGAACCAGAAGATCGTGATGATTAGGAGGAAGAGAACAATTCTAACTATTCGGTTGTACTCGAAATGAATTCTCGAATATAAGACTGGCATTATAGGGCACCAGCGCTCCAAAGTGAAGATTTCGCTCCGAGACACCCCGCCGTATCCCTTGTACAAAGGTAACCTGTTAAAAATCGCGTCAGTATCAACGCTGATTATTTGTTCCGGGCCGATTTCATGACTTATACTCGAGAATTGGATCAGTTTATGATAATCAACGGACTGCCAGACGACAGAGAAATTCATGATACTTTTCAAAGTCACGAGGGTTTTGTTGTCATAGGTTTGATAGATAGGCATCAAGTGTCCTGGGCCAATAGGGTTCAATGTGCTGTATGCGGAT
The DNA here is from genome assembly GCA_963675795.1 of Crossocerus cetratus. Classification (NCBI taxonomy): domain Eukaryota; kingdom Metazoa; phylum Arthropoda; class Insecta; order Hymenoptera; family Crabronidae; genus Crossocerus; species Crossocerus cetratus. The sequence goes on from OY776671.1 coordinate 12,826,741, forward strand.
GCCGGCAACGTTTGGATGTGGATCGGATATCCGTGGAGATTGAGCAGTTTATTTGGGAACCAATCGAGAGAGGGCGAGTAAGGCTGGCGGGTGTACTCCCCCGAGAACGGATTGTACTGATGAACAATGAATACGAAACTCCCATTTACTCTCGACTTCTCCAACACCGAGACATCGAGCATGTACTTCTTCTGAGCCCATAAGCACTGCAAGAGTTGGTGGAAGTCGGCCACTCCGTCCTCCAAGATCGCCAGAAGCAACACCTTCGGAAGCCCCGTGCCGGAGTTTGCGAATCTTGCCCGTTGAAAAATCTTGCTTAGGTGATGTTTTGCAATCGGCAGGTCCATTGATTGGTAAAGGTAGAGCAAAAGTGCGTTGGAGTTCACACGGCACTTCGTCTGGTTCTTCAACAACATATTGAACGATGTCATGCAATTAATGGGTATGTGATTATTCATGGTGATCGCAATGATGGCGTCGAGTATAATACTGCTCATCCACAAATTGGTTGATCCTGGTATTAAGACCGCTGTACTTTGGACTCCAGTTTTAGTAATGATGTTGGTGAGAATCTTGTGCAAGACTTGCCAATTTTCCACATCAGTGGACAACTGACGGCCCATTGGTGAAATTTGGACGGTGAATAGTAAAACTAGGAGGATAATAATCATTGTGCGAGTGAAAGATTCTGAATGCCGAAATAGAGTTGCTACGACGGCTTGAGACTTCAATTGTATTCAATAGTAGGGCAACCGCGACTCTTCTGAAAATCGAGAAAATTGATTGTTTGTAGCTCAGTTGCCGGCAACTGTTTTAAGAGGGACGTATATAATGGGACTTACAGCTCGGATGATTTCCCTCCAAACAACGAGAACTGGTCTCAATAGTATCACTAGGTAAAGTCGAAGGATTCTGCAGCAGAACAGGAGTGAACCGCCAGGGTTCGCGTTGGTTTCACAACTATCACTCTTCCGATGTCAACGCTATTATATATCATATGTATATTCAGCCAACCTAATTTATTTGGAGTAGCATCGCATCATAAAGAGGAAAGTCCTACTTTCTAGAGTATAGAGTATATGTAGATTTTATGTAGATTCTCAGAACGTAGGATAATTTTTTACCAATTATTGAAAACATCCATTGAAAGTATCCATTAACTGGATTGGCAAGCTTCTCTACCGAATGTGATTCCACTTTTATCTTTTGCAGTAGAATAGTTATCGACATAAATTCCGTTCCCAGAGTGCACTCAAGTAATCATGCAAATTGTAGTTGCTCGTTCTTCGAATTTTTGTTACCTGCTCTACCGAATCAGGTGAATCCCTAAAGGCCTGCGCCAAGTTACATTCTAGTAGCGCGGAACAACCGCCGAGGATGCTTACAATAGCGGTTCACGATCGATCCAAAAATGTGAAATTATTAATTTCAACAAAGTTGCAACTTAACGGATGATATAATATGTGCCTTTTGTATTTCATTATGCATTTTTCTCAATCCAACGACCCAAGAAAGAATAAATAATTCATGATTCAAAAATGTGTTCGGAAAAAAACTTTTAAACCACATACCCTTCCAGTTCCCAATCAGTTGACTAATAAAAAAAGGGAAATATCTACCAAGTAAATAATTCTTGATGTAAACAATTATTTCCTACAAAAAAGTATATATACATCCACATATCCTTTCAGTTTTCAATCCGTCGACTAAAAGGAGAAAAATAAACCTTTTCGCACCAACTGATCCTGTTTTGGCAAGCCAACTACAAAATTTATAATAACAGGCAGAAATGGTGCATTAAACACAACAAAATATTGCCTCAAGCCTAAATAGGGCTTGACAAACAGAACATATTGTAAAACTAACGTTATATGCGTAAACAGGTTTCGACATACAAGGCACTGCAGCGGCTTTCTTAGACATCAGTTGTGCTGGGGTCGGTGCTTTCGACAATGTATTACAGCAAATATTAAAACAACCAAACTAAGCGAAACAGCTTTATCGCCGAATGCCCCAATCTTTGTATATGTATGCATATATTATCACTCATAGTAGATAGAATTCTTACCTTTCAAGACCAAGAAGAAATCAGGAATCTGCTACCCTCAGGGAGGTATTCCTTTACTTACCCTCTTCAACATTTACATCAAAGATGTACTGAAACATATCTCAGAGTATTGTATCTAAAACATTCAAGTGTAAAAAAGGCGCCAAGTAGTTTAATCCCACAGAAAAATTGACCAAAAACATAAACGGATGCCATTCGAAAGCCAAGTCAATCATCAAAATTAACAAGAAAAAATAAATTAAATTCCAAAACAATCAAAATTAAATAAAGTAAAACAAAGGCTACAAAAACTTGGCAAACTGCTAACATTTGGGTAGTGTTGGCATAAAGACTTGGCTTTCCATTTCCAATGATATCAATTACGTTTTTGGTCAAGTATAGGTAGAGGTAGAGGTAGTAGGTTCAAAGCTTAGAAATATATTTTTGTGAGTCTCCTGATATCTCGTCTGTGGTAACACAATGTTATTGTTCTATAGCATGGGAGTTACAAAGTCATGTTACCGTATTATGTCTGCGTAACGTTGCTGCAACATTACATGGAAGTTAGAAAGTAATATTACTATGTTACACCTATGTAACATACCGGTTATACAATTTTCGATTCACAAAATTATCCAAATCAAAAATTATAACATAATCAACAAGTAGTGTTTTGAAAACGTCTCGATGTCAGCTGGAACGTTAAATAATAAAAAAAATATGATGATCTATTTATGAAAATTAAGTTGACCTTGATATGACCTTGGGATCAAATGGGTATATCCGCTTTATAAATCTTTTAAAACAGTTCAACTTTTGTCTTCATCATTTTTCTCTAAAATGTATTGGTTCGGAGATATTTCACCGTTCCAGGACTTTTGGGACACCCTGTATAACAATGTTACTTTTGCAGCCAGCATTACTTACACGGAAAACGTTCCACTAAACTCACCGGCAGTGTTTTTATGTCGAGGTCTACCTAGCACTCTCAAATGTAGTCGACAGTATTACAATATGAATTACACTACACCAGTCACATGCTCAAAGATAATTACAATAAAACTGTTAAACTACCCAGTATAATATACCAACTATAATGCGTGCAGTTTGATATTCTCCTTGTGGTTTTTCCTTATTTCCATGCCAAATAACAGCAGTATCTATACTATTAAGCACCAACATAAAATTAGTTCATATATCGTTGGATTGATCGCAACAGTATGAGGAGGTCGACAATTGAGTATTTCTAAGAAAGTTATATGTCAAGCAAGGAGATGAGATTGTGGAAAAATATCATGGTTTAGTTGTTACTTCAAATCGCTATTTTAGTGTAAATTTCTTTCGAAGGAAATTCAAGTTATTTGACAAAGCTATAATGTCAGCATGAGGAGGGGCAAAATAGAAAACAAGTGTTTTAATACCTTGGAACTTGAAAATCCCAACCTTATTAATGATAACTTTTATACACGACAAATTCTGCAATGTCTGCAGTGTGCAACCCTGATGCGTCTCTACTGCAGCAGTATTATCGACACGGTGCTTATCTTATCTCATATCGACGTAAAGCGTATAGAATAGTAATCTTAATAGTAGTAGTTTAACAACTTTGGTATAGTGGTTCGTATATGTATGTATATAGAAGTGGTTTGACTCGGTAGTGTTTCGCGGGAAGTAGACATCTCTATCGTGGAATAGATAGAGACAATAGAATAGATAGCACAGAGTCCGCTATAAGCCCGCTTAAAGCGCACCCTGTTTGGAGGTAGTGGACTTTTAGCATCGCCGAAAGTTGCCTGAAAGGCCGCTCAATGTCCGCTTAAACTTCGCTCTTGCCCGCTGTTACGTTACATATTGGTGACCAAAGAAAGTGAACTAAAAGCGGACTTCTAAAAGGCGAGTTAATGCGGACCTCTAAATGTGGACTAAAAGCGGACCTTTTAAAGCTAGCTTAAGGAAGAGATTGAAGAGTGGTTGGGTCTGGGTTGATTTACAAAAATTGAGAACCTTTAATTTTTTTGTATTTTTATTGTTATTCTCTTATTAAGATGAAATTTAAGAAATTGTATTTCTTTGTAATTAACTTCTTAAACTACTCGATTAATCGTAATGTCACACACAGCCAACAAATATAGTCCGCGCACACATAACCTATGCGGCCAACGTATACATTCGTTCTATCAAACGGCGAACCTAGATGATTATTTACATCGCATCGTATTGTCTAAGGGAGAACAAATGATGAGCTCTTACAGCACATAACAAACAGCACTATATAAATCTCACCGAAGTCCGAAAACACGCGATTTCAGGAGGAGACGATGTTGTGCAATGCTTTCCCTGCCTTAACCAAGTAGCGCGGGAAATGCAAGCGTTGGAAGTTGCGAAATTCTCACAGAACTAAGTCAACTTTTCGGGTAACAAAATTGGGTCAACTAAAAGTTGGCAGCATAGTGGCAACTTCAAGTTGACAGACTCGCGTTATCCAGTAGTCATCCAGGAGTAGTGCGCCAAATGTCCGCATTTATCGTGCTCACTTTGGAGGCCTTATATATGTTCGCTTTTAGCAGACTTATTACAGCGGACAAAAAGCGGACTTAAAAAAGGCGGCGCTCTGCGGGTCCTGGAAATGAGCGCTTCCTGGAGTTCGCTTAATGCGCGCTTTTAGTTCGCTTATTTTGGTGGTCTTACAAATGTTCACTTTATTGCGACTTATTGAAGCGGACAAAAAGTCGCAATAAAGTGAACATTTGTAAGACCACCAAAATAAGCGAACTGGTCTTTAGTATTTGAATAAGGCTAAATTCGCTACTAGTATATATCTATCTATAAGTATTACTGAAAAGTACTGAATATATAGTACTGGAGAAGTACTAGTAATTCTCCAGTACTGGCTTTCTCGCGCACTCCTAGGAAGTACTAGTACTGAATATTACCTTAGGTACTTCCCAGTAGTGCGCCAAAATATTACTGGAGAAACTAGTACATCTCCAGTACTATATTTTTAGTATTTTTCAGTAATATTTTTTCGTAAGGGAGAAGTGGCTCTTAACGACGCACAGTCGCCGATTTGGGTCTAAAACGCGCGCATGGTCAATATCTCAGGTTCTACTAAATCGATTCTCAATTTTCTTGTTTTGTTTTGATTGTTGTGGCATAAGGATGATTAAAAGACCATCATTAGATCAAAACAAAAATGTGTACCGAGTCCGGTGCTAGTCAATAATTATTGTAGTTTAATCAATTTTCTCTGTTCGTTTCACAAATAGTATGAATAATGTTTGAATGATTTCCAGCACGAATCTTCCTCGCTTTATCTTATTCTTAACATATAAACCATACAAAAAGAACAATTTAAGTTTTATAAAACAATTTATGTAATTGATAGTATACTCATACTAATTTTTAGCGCAGAAGTGTTTCTCATTTGTTGTTTCCGCCCTTCCAACATCAAGATAAACAGAAGCTAGGATGAACAGATCACAAGAAAGTTTATTCTAAGGGTCCAGGGGTCTGAGGGCAGGAGGGGAGGGAAGACGTTGGGAAGGACTGGAAAGCAGAGTGAAGGAGGCGCTGGGGAGGATGGTGAAACGGCGAAAGAAGGGAGGGAAGAGGGGGCGGTGGGATGAGAAGTGTAGAAGGGAGAAAATTAAGGGCCCGTGCTCGGGGTTTGCATTTTCGAACAGCCGTAGCGTCGTTATTTATGAACCGATTGATTTCAAATTTCGGTTACGTACTAATGAAACTATTACCTAGTACATGATCGAGCCAGATTTTTGAAAAAGCTTTTTGTTTAAGAGATATAGTCTTGGTAGAAAAAAATCTGGCTCGATCATGTACTAGGTAATAGTTTCATTAGTACGTAACCGAAATTTGAAATCAATCGGTTCATAAATAACGACGCTACGACTGTTCGAAAATGCGAAATTTACGGGAACTGATTAGGTTGCCTCTAGCGGCAAACTCAGAAGTACGCTCCCTTCAGTCGACGGGGGCGGAGCCTCGGAGCATGACAGGCGATTGTGGAGGGAGAGTCAAACGTACACCTATCCATTAGAATAAGGTTTTCTTGACCGCATCCCGTAACTGATCTTTCCATTTGTCCCTTCTGTATATTGCCTCGGGCAGCACTCCGTAAGCACAATAGCTTTTCACTCGAAGCCGCGCAGAGCCTCGCGTTTCCCAATTTTTACCAAATCAGATCCCGCCGCGGTTCGGCCAGACAATCATCGAGACAAACATCGCAGCTCATCGTTAGCAACTCGCGCGATACCTGCTCTTACTGTCCAATCTGATTTTTTTATAGATTACTTACGGTGAATATTGACTATTTGAACGGCAAAGCCCGTCTTCACTCGGACGGAATAATGTAAAAAACGTTCTTTCTTCCCTCTGATTTGTCCCCAAAAAGGTACTTATTACAGAGAGCAATAAAGTATTATAATTTATACTAAGGACTATTGGCACAACGACATAATAATAATTGACAACTGACGAAACTCGTACTGAGCACTGACATAACAATAATTGACGGAACGACGGTTTTACCGTCGTAGAAAAATAGAGTGAGTCTCGTTTGCGCAAACTTCGCTTTGCACACGAGCCTCTTTTGGAAGCTGCACACCCGGAAACAGCGCACATGGGACACTGCCCACATTGGAAACAGCGCACAGTGGACACTGCCCACATTCAAAACAGTACACATTGGAAATTGCCCACATTGGAAGCGGCGCATACTGGAAACTGCACACGATGAAAACCACCACTCCCAAAGGAAACAGTACACATTGTGTATTAGCATCAAGTGGAAGCTGCACACAGGAGAATCCGCGAATAATGGAATTTACCCACACGCTGAATGAAAAACATGCACGTTCCAGATATTCCGAGAATATTTTGAAATTAAAACAATATGAGATTGATTTGTGATTACGAACAAATTTTTTCACGATGAAAAAGGTTATTCTGTGACTATGATTAGAGTAAATCGTAGTTATGCTTTATGTTGGATTAATTGGTCAAATGCACGCAAAACCTAATCTATGGTAATGCTGGAAAGTTGTATTGACCTTTTTTTCAACACGGTCACTTCTGAGAAATGTTTATACCTAAGGAAACCCGACCGTTTTTGTACCTGCTGTCGAGGAGCATATCGGCCTTTCGGCATCAGTCTGATTGTAACTTTCAACCAGTGTACATGGCTGTCTTGAAATAAATTCTGTACGAAAACTGAAATCTATTCCCTAAATATCTAATACTTTATAATATTTAATTAATTGTTTTTCATTTAATTGTCTAGAATGGAGATTATTTTCCTTGTAGTACGTGCTACTATAATCTCTAATTATTTAGTAATGGATAACTTAGATATGCTAAAACTTTAATTTCTTTGGATGCTTCCTTTATTACTATCGTGAATCTTACATTTGCTCGGTCTACCTGTATGTATACCTTACATAAGAATGTACTATGAAATATGTAATACGAATATATTTATTTAAATTTCATGATAAAAATGTTAATAGAATTTCATTTACTGATTTATATTGCTTGCGAATGATTGGTATACAAATTATTGTTGCTTATTCTTATGTAATTCGTACAAATATAGTAATTGCATCCATGTTTAATAACGAGTTTCATTAGAAGATAGATAATAATAATTGCTCATGGTTTAATCTCATCAGGAGCATTTGTAATAATTAATGAATTTTATATAATTACAAAAAGACATTTATTTAAATTTAATATAGGAATTCTAATAAAAGTAGAAGCAGTATATGTGAAACAAGTCCAAAATAATTAGTTTTCCTATAAGTCCAACTTTTGCATAATTACCATTATTTCACTGTTATTTATAGATACAATAAAAATGATTGATAATAATTTTGAACTCATCACCACCCTTTGTTCATATTTATTTACTCCTAGTCATAAGAATAATCACTTTTTCATGAATTAAAGAGTTTTGGCTTTTCTTCCAAATCATTAATTATTTCACTGTTATTTATATTCTGTGAATTAAATGAGTCATGAAAATTCACACTCCCGGTGATGTATGCATCTTTTCCATCTAACGTGTCCAAATTCCATTATCCCCGTTATCCCATGTGTCCTGTTTCCTCTGGGATGTGTACAGCTTCCACTGCCGACGTGTCCTGCTTCCACTGTGGGCAACTTCAAATGTGCGTAAATTCCACCGTGGTCAATATCCAATGTGTCCTGATTCCACTGTGTCCGACAATCCACATGTGCGCAAGGCGGAACGTGCACAAAGAGGAAATTCCCGAATTTGAAGTCAGTGCATCGGTGCGGGCAAGCCCGGCATGGTACTGACTACTATATGTAGTAGTCATTTTCCAACATGTCTCCATATCGCCATTCGACAGCGGACGAAGGTTCCGCATTATTACAAACATTCCTCGCGAAATTTTACAGTTTTCGTAAACGCTTAATAAGTTAGAGAGAGATATGTGTGTGCTCAATATGTTTTCCCACCTGCAATTAGGGTAACTACATCCGCTTGGAGGCTGGTGCGGCTGGAGAATCCCCAGGAGCTGGCTCAACTCGCGGAGCGCTACCCGTCGGATCTCCCCCGCAACGACCCGCGCTCCAATTGACGCGCCCAAGAGCGGGAAATTCTGCGAGGCATTTTTGGGACGGACCTTGCGGACCTTTCGGATTGAGTAAGTTCAATTAGAACACATGTATTCCCACAAGTATTTGATTGCCCAGACCTAGCGTACTTCAATTTCAATTTTGTATCCTTTTCGCAGATCGGACTTCTTCATGGGTCAGCTGTGGTCGAATGCGTGTAGATGTGTGTGTGTGTGTGTACTATATATATTTTTAAATTAAATTATAGTATAAATAAATATTTTCAATAAACGATCATGTTTCACAGTTATATATGCCAATACCTACCTCATGACTGTTCCCTTCTCAGTCCCAGGAAGATGCGAGCCTCCTGCCCCGCTCCGTTCCTCATCCCTTCATTCCGCTGTGATCCACATCGCTTCGCTCGCATCCCCTTCTCACCGCTCTGCTCCATTTTATCGTTCCTCATCACTTCGCCACATTCTGCTCCTGTTCGCGCTTCTCCTCCCCGCGTGATTCCGCCCAGCTCCTCTCCGCTCGGCTCCGCTTCCTACCGCTGACGTGGCTTCGTCATAGGGCAAATGATAGACCTCACGGCAATCGCCAAACGATACCCGTTTAGTGTGTTTCTGGAAAAATGTGTTGAGCTATACTCTCGGCAGTCAAATTTGAATCTCGTGCATACTGAGGGAGCATTACCTTTTCGATCATCATGCTTGCTGCTGCTGTTGTTGTGGATGCTGTGGTACGCAAATTCATGATCACCACACTCCCCTATGGAACAAAAAAGGGTTCTCTCCCCACCCCTCTCTCTCTCTCCACGGCTATCGCTGAAGGAGAGCGATGTTACTCGGGGCGAGAAAGAGACGGTTGTAAAAAGTGTGTATCGCTGTCGCAAGAAACGGACACTTGTGCCTATGTCTGGCGGGGGTAGCTGCGGACTCTTTTTCGTAAATACCAGCACGTACAGGGTGATTCAGTTGCCTTTAAATGATCCAGTCACACTCGACTTCCAATAATTTCTATTATTGGTACAATTCAATATTATAAATAAATTTCAGTAGGTGGAAAAAATTCGATGAAGACTCCTTCATATTCAAATTACTCAACAATGTGTAATTATTACATTTTCATCGACCTATATCCCTCATCACAGATTCAAAGCCGACTGAATCACCCTATACAGCCAAGTGTCGCGATGGCGTGTTTAGATTGTGAGCCAGTGGCGATTGCGACCACCTTATAGAAAATCTTACTGGCGCAGGAAACAAACACTTGCATCTAAGTCTGCCGGGGTGCTTAGCTACGTGCTGTTTACGTAAACACTCGCACGTGCGTCCGGTCGGTCAAGTGCCATGATGCTGCATTAGGCCGGTGGGCATGTCAAGTGTAGCTGCAGTGTTTAGAGAACGTGCGCTTCATCTTGCTCTTAATGGGGAAATGTATTTATGGGAACATGAGCGCTGGCGGAGCATCTAAGTTTCAACGCAACCTTCCTCGTCGGGAGTATATGGCCCGGGACAGGCATCCCCTCTGCCGCGGGCCCGGGGCACGCGCCTACCTGTGGCACCTGGGGCACCTGAGACACTAGCTCAACCCTTGGGTACAGGTACGGGGCACCCACCCACCCACCAGTACCCGGCGGAGGCTTCCCACCCACCTACCTGGAGGGGGGGGGGGGGGGGGGGGGGGGGGCACCTGAAACAATGGGGCACCTGCGCCACCCACCACCCAAAACAACATGGCCGCTGTCGCACTTCCGGCGCAGCGCGCTGAGAACCCCCTACCGACACGTTTGAATTTCCCGCCGAAACAAAATGGCCGCTGGGCCACTTCCGTCGCAGAACCGGCCTAGCCTATCTACTCTCACACAAGTTGTTCCACAGCCTCCTTCTTTTCCTATATTTCTCCCCATTTCCTCCAACCCTTTTCCATCTTCTCAATTCTTCGCTCACTTTAAGGGCCCGTGCGCGCTCGAGCAGAATTTGTCGGCGAGAGAGACAGCAAAGTTCGGAGTGAGACAACGAGCTGTCAATGGGCGGAGCCTCCAGGAGCAAATAGAACGAAGTAGGGAGAAAATCACAGGCCGTTTTCGTGCATTTTTCCTACTCTGAGTTTGACCGTCGCTTGCCAGTTATACCTGAGTCCAGTGACAATAGCGCTCGAAGGTTTATGACGGTACGCGCCTCGGGCCCTCCGTAGCTCGGCCAGGCGAATGTGAAGCCGAGAGCTGTTGGGGACTTTTCGCTAGTCGACAGGCTCATCGGGCTGATGATGCCCCGCGCTTGAATTTTAGTAAAAGGGAAGCACGAAAAACTACAGTAGACCTCAATGGTGTTGTGAGTAAGCTGTCAAACTGGGAATTCTAGAATACTTGGTTCGGTTCCCCGCGGTGCAATGCAATTTTTACACAGTACATATTCTGAATAATAAAATCAATTTTGAATACAAATATTTTATTCATAAAAATTGAAAATTTTATCAATGAAAATTGTAATATTTTTTTTTTTAATTTCTTTGTAGCGATTATATAGGTCATAGTATTTTTCGAGTGAGTCTCCTTTGCGCAAACTTCGCTTTGCACACGAGCCTCTTTTGGAAACTGCGCACGGGGAAACAGCCCACATTGGGAACAGCGCACATATTGGACACTGCCCTCATTGAAAACAGTACTGTTGAAAGGACAAATCGAGATAATCGTAATTGGGCGCCAGTAGATAGTAAGACCCATTAGAACACGTGATATCCGATAAGTAAGGAGGGAGGATCGGCCCCTTCCGCCCAAAGAGGAGCATTGGCGTTAGATCGATTAAGAATGTGTGATAGGAAGGTCGTCATTAACAATAACGAAGAGTGTCATAAATCACAAAATAAAATCAAAGTTCATTATTCTGCATACACCAGTGATTTTAATCGTGAGCTTGCCCTAATCCACGCTGGAATACCTATTGAAATCCACACAAATATAAAACCTTCAACAAGTACACATTGGAAATTGCCCACATTGGAAGCAGCGTATAGTGGAAACTGCACACGATGGAAACCACCCCCAAAGGAAACAGTACACATCGTGTATTAGCATCAAGTGGAAGCTGCACATAGGAGAAACCGCGAATAATGGAATTTGCCCACACGCTGAACGAAAAACGTGCACGTTCCAGATATTCCGAGAGTATATTGAAATTAAAACAGTAGGAGATTGATTTGTGATTACGAACAAATTTTTTCACGTAGAAAAAGGTTATTTTGTGACTACGGTTAGGGTAAATCGTAGTTATGCTATATAATATTTCAGTAATTATTTTTTGTTTAATTGTCTAGCATGGAGATAATTTTCCTTGTAATACGTGCTACTATAATCTCTAATTATTTAGTAATGGATAACTTAGATATACTAAAACTTTCATTTCTTTGGATGCTTCCTTTAATATTACTATCGAGGATCTTACATTTGCTCGGTATATCTGTACCTTACATAAGAGTATACTGTAAAATATGTAATACGAACATATTTATTTAAATTTCATGATAAGAATGTTATTACAATTTCATTTATTGATTTATATTGCTTGCGAATGATTGATATACAAATTATGTGGCCAGTGGTGATTGCGACCACCTTATTGAAAATCTTACTGGCGCAGGAAACAAACACTTGCATTTAAGTCTGCCGGGGGAGCTTAGCTACGTGCCGTTTTCGTAAACACCCGCACGTGCGTCCGGTCGGTCAAGTGTCATGATGCTGCATTAGGCAGGTCGGTATGTCAAGTGTAGCGGCTGTGTTTAGAGATTCTTGCTCTTAATGTATAGGGGGAAGATAAAAACCCCATTATCGCTGTGACGGGGTTATTTATGGAAACACGTGCGCTGGCGGAGCATCTAAGTTCCCACGCACCCCTCCTCGTTGCGAGTATACGGCCCGGGGTACGCACCCCCCCCCCCCCCCCCCCCCCCTAGCGGAGTATATGGCCCGGGGCAGGTATCCCCTCCGCCGCGGGCCCGGGGCACGCGCCTACCTGTGGCACCTGGGGCACCTGAGACACTAGCTCAACCCTTGGGTACAGGTACGGGGCACCCACCAACCCACCAGTACCGGGCTGAGGTATCCGACCGACCTACCTGGACCGGGAGGCACCTGCAACAATGGGGCACCTGCGCCACCCACCCACCGGGGGCACCGGTGACAATGGGGATACCTCCACTTCCCACGGGGGCAACCACCCACTCACCTTGGCCACCCACACACACCTGGGGGGCACCTGCGCCACCGACCACCCAAAACAACATGGCCGCTGGCGCACTTCCGGCGCAACGCGCCGAAAACCCCCTACCGACACGTTTGAATTTCCCGCCGAAACAAAATGGCCGCTGGGCCACTTCCGTCGCAGAACCGGCCTAGCCTATCTACTCTGCACGTTCCAGATATTCCGAGAATATATTGAAATCAAAACAATAGGAGATTGATTTGTGATTACATCTGCATAATTACCATTATTTCACTATTATTTATAGATACAATAAAAATGATTGATAATAAATTTAAACTCACACACCTACCTGTGGCACCTGGGCCACCTGAGACACTCACTCAGCCCTTGGGTACAGGTACGGGGCACCCACCCACCGGGGGCACCGGAAACAATCAGGATACTTCCACCACCCACCAGTACCGACGCGGGCAACCACCCGCTCACCTGAGGGCAACGGGGGCAGCTGCGCCACGTACCACCCAAAAAAAAAAATAAAAAATTATTTTGCACAGGTGGGGGTGAAACAAGGATGTCCGTTGAGCCCCTGTCTATTTACAATTCTGCTGGCGGACATAGAGGAGGTGATGAAGAAGAGGAGGGGGTGGGGGGGGGGGGTAGGTATATACTATGGCTTACGCCTTACGCGGATGATCTGACGGTGCTCGCGAAGGACGAGGAGGAGATGAGAGGGGCCATGGGCACGCTGGAGGGATACATGGAGAAAAAGGGGCTGGTGGTGAATATTAAGATGACGAAGGTCAAGAGGTGTAGAAGAGGGGGGAGGGGGGAGAAGAAGGTGAGTTGAAGATGGAAGGGGAGGAGGATAGGAGAAGTAGGAAAATACAATTATCTGGGATATACATATCCCCCCAAAAACATTAAAATGTAAAGAAAAGCGCCAAGTAGTTTAATGACTCACATAAAAGGTATCTTCTTGAACTACGTTGTCCAAAATTAAATAGATATCACACAATAGAAAGCCAAGTTTTCAATCAAAGATATCACACGTTACTTAATTAATTAACTTGCATCTCTAACTTTAAAACTTGGCGTTCCATTTCCAATTATATCAATTACGTGTTTGGCCAATTAGAAATCTATTTTTCTGAGGTACAATTATCTGTATATCATTATATAAATTAAATTCGAAGATATTCGTGCATTTTTATTTTATGCGGGTTGAGGAAGGCAAGCCTGTCGCATTTCTATCAATCTCCGTCAAATTATCATTAAGAATATAAAATGTGAAAAGTGAAGTCAGATCCTCAAAGGCACGTGGTTCGATGCTCCCTGAATCTATCAAGTTAAATTCTCATTTATTATTACACATCATTATTTCATACTTTCAATATTCGCCGGTTGCAAGAATATTTTTACATTTTCCATGTTAATCCTAATAAATTTCACCTCGGCTTCTTCACGATTAATTAACATACATATATTTATTGACGAGACATCAATGAGTAAAAGCAAAAAATTATGGCATAACCGAAAGAAATCTTACTATCTGGAAAAACAAATGTAAATAAAAGTTGAAACTCATTCGATATTTAGTGAAATGAATAAACGTGTGGATGCGATTGCGGTGCTCGACTGGAGGGTCGCCGGAGAGTTGAGCGGGGAATTCCAACGATTACTGTAACTGGATCGCGGCGGAATTCCGCAGTTTTCCGGGGAGCGTCGACAGGGCGAAGTCCCGGGGATTGGCGAGGCCGTAAATACGGAAATGCCGTATTACCGGGCGTGGAGAGTATATAACGGCGCATCGAATTCATCGGGCTCGTAATGATCGGCGAATACGTCGGGGCCGCAGAAAAATCCCTCGCTCACTCGCCCGCGCGGTGCATCGCTTCCCGAATGCCGCCGCGCTCGTTCTTCCCGATATACCGATAGTGCCATTATTGGCTACTTGTGTAGCTGTCTCTCAGCCGTACTGGCTCGCGCGCCTTTCCCTTCGGTGCTTTATGGGAAATCGCGGAAAATCGCCGAAAGAACTCCCGGTGACGAATATTTGTATATTCTCCGGTGAATAATCGAGCTTTATTGGAAATCTTCCACCTCACCCACTTCTAGGTGGGAGAAGAAGTCGCTCTCCCTTCACTCGCAAGCCGCGTCGCCTTACCATCTGCGCCATTGCGCGGCACTCTAATAACTATTGTTCGTTTCTTATATTTAAGTTGTGCCCTTGGTGAGTTCGGATAGGGATAGGGATAGGGGTAGGGATCAGGATCAGGATCAGGATCCGGAGACTGGACAGAATCTTGCGCAAAAGTGTAATCATTAAGTAAAAAGCGCCCGACAGCCGAGGATACCAATTTCATCCCGAAGTGTGGCGGTTTTATATCGGTACCGAAGTTAAATGGCGGGCTCTAGTATAATATATCTACGACGCCAGACCACGTGGCATCCAGCGGCGTAGAAATCAGTAAAAATGTGACAGTGAAGCCTGCAGTGGCGTAGCACGCAAATTTCCTTGAAAAGTGGTGGGGGACCGGATGAGTGGAAAACTGACTCTTAATCCGCCTGGCCTTTGCCGCGAGAAAAATAACAGAGAAAATTCATATCTCCCGAACGACTGGACCGATTCGCTTGATTCTTGGTTCATTAGATTCAGAAAAATAATGGGAAAAATACAAAATTCGTAAATACATTCGCGAAGCTATAACTTTCGCATAAATCAAGGTGAAAGTTTGGTAACTATGGATAACAGCTCGAGTTCAGGATAATAAGGTCTCGGCTGTCGCGCGCCGTGGGGGTAGGGGACTACTACTTGGCGCGAGACTCTACCGAGTCTCCTGATAGTAACAAGGGACGGGAGGTAGGAGAGGCATATGAGCGAAAGGGTAAGGAGGCGATGGGACAGGTGTGGGGCATCGGAAAGAGGAGATTTGGAAAGGATTGGGAGAGAAGAATTTGGATGTCTGAGAGGATGGTTTGGCCGATTATAGGGTATGGGATAGATATATGGGGGTGGAAGGAATGGGAAGGCGTTGAGAGGCTGTCGGAAAGGTGTTCGAAGTAGGTGCTGAGAGGAAGAGGCTACACGCCAGGTTACATGCTGAGGGAGGAGATGCAGAAGGAGAAGTTGAGGACGAGGGCAGGTATAAGGGCGTGGGCGTACGAGAAAAGGATAGTGGAGGGAAAAGCTGGAGAGCTGGCGAGGAGGTGTTATGAGGTACGGGAGGACAAGGGGAGAAGGAGTGGCTGAAGGAGAGCGAGAGTGCAGCGGATGGACGGAGCGATGTGAGAGGGAGAGAGAGACAGGGTGAGGAAAGCGATGTGGACTATGGTAGCAATGCGGAGCGAATAGAGCGGAGAGGAGAGAGCGTGAGCGAGAGAGGGAGAGGGTCGTAGGTGCGGTAGATGCAAAGAGATGTGGGCGGAGCGGAGAGGGGGGGGGGGCGAGCGAGCGAGGGTGAGAAGAGCGAGGAAAGAAGGGACGAGAGAGAGAGGCGCTGAGGGCGAGAGGCGGCGAGAAGTAGGAGTAGGGAATAGGATGAGATAGATTGTAAAGATGTATGTTGGTTGGAGATATGGATTGTAACCCTGTGGCGAACAAAATAAATACATTATTCTAAGGGTCCATCCGTAATTAAAAATATTTATATTTTAATAAATGTTCTCTTTTTATTTTATGAATATACTTTTTAATTGAATTAAAAGCTTACTATTTCTCTACTAAGAACCCTGAATAAGAACGAGTATCTACAAATAATTATGGAATTTATATAACCTAGAACAACAATGATTTTGATAATTCATAATGAAAAACATAATTTTGTACGAAGAAATGGTTGTATTTTTATTCACTATCCGAAGAGAAATAAAAAGATGGCGTTTCACACTCCGCCTCACTTTCATCTGTAGCTGAATTCTGTGCAAAAGAAACCAGTGATTTTATTTTTAAAAAAAACATCGGGTAAAATTTTTGTGCACGCTTTAATGGCTCGCAAGGTTAAGCATGCAAACAAAGATGTACCCAAACACAGCCATCCAAATACTGATCGTGCTCAACTTCATTTAACATCAGTGATCCCCTTACGAAAAAATATTACTGAAAAATACTAAAAATATAGTACTAGAGAAGTACTACTAGTTTCTCCAGTAATATTTTGGCGCACTACTGGGAAGTACCTAGGTAATATTCAGTACCAGTACTTCCTAGTAGTGCGCGAGAATGCGAGTACTAGTAATTCTCCAGTACTATATATTTAGTACTTTTCAGTAATTCTTATAGATAGATATATACTAGTAGCGAATTTAGCCTTATTCAAATACTAAAGACCAATACTTGCAGTACTTAGGCGTTACTAGCCAGTATTACCGTCAGTAGTGATGTTTCGCCTTGTCATATCAAATAGTAATACCTGTAGTACTTCAGCATTACTACTCAGTATTTTCATCAGTAGTGAATTTTAACTTCCAATACCAATTAACAATACCTACAGTACTTCGGCATTACTAGTCAATATTTCTTCCAGTAATGAATTTTGATTCCCAGTACTAAGTAGCAATACCGTCGGAACTTCGATACTACTCATCTGAGTATTGAATTACTAAGATTAGTACTGAGCTGGCAGTATTATTCTCTGAAATAATACTGGCAAATACTGATCACTACTGAAATGTTAGTACTACTATTACTGATATTCAGTAATAAAGTACTGGTTATTACTGGACACCAGTAATATTATTTCGTAAGGGTTGTGTTCAATTTCTTCATTTAAGGCACCTGGTTGAATACTGAAATCTATGATAAGAGACTGCGACACGAGGCATTGCGTTTTATTGCTACAAGTAATTTGAAAATGCCCAATGAGTCTTGTTTGACGTCGTACATATTATTTGCAAATATTCGGCAAATGTTCTGCATACATCGTACATTCGCTAATCGTAATATCCCTGGTCGACAGACCAGCTAGGAGCAGAGGCTCCTGCCTATTGCTCCTGCAATAGGCTACTTGTAGGCTATTTGCAGGTCATCCTCCAAGTATTCTGCGCACGCAGCCTATACATATGCAGGGGTTAATTGGAGGCGAAGGCTACTTGCTGGTGATATGCAGGCAGCTCTGCATAAAAAGGATATTTGCAAGGTATATGTAGACCAAAAATGTAAATCAATATCATTGGAAAGCCAAGTCTTTATTCAAACACTTTAATCCCACAAAAGAATTTAATATCTACCAAAAAGACATATCATATCAAGTCAAAAACATTAAAATGTAAAAAAAGGCGCCAAGTAGTTTAATCCCACAGAAAAATTTACCAAAAATACAAACGGATATAAATAAATCAAATTCCAAAACAATCAAAATTTAATAAAATAGAATAAAGTCTACAAAAACTTGGCAAACTGGCTGCGTGGAAATGTGATGTAATTAAGACCGAGACAAAACGCCCTTTTATCGTCCTTCCCATCTCTGGATTGGACCAAATGCAACATCGCATGGCCAATTTGACAAGTTTTTGTAGACTTTATTTTATTTTATTTAATTTTGATTGTTTTGGAATTTGGTTTATTTTTTTGCTAATTTTGATTATTGACTTGGCTGTCGAATGATATCCGTTTATATTTTTGGTCAATTTTTCTGTGGGATTAAACTACTTGGTGCCTTTTTTTTACATTTTAACGTTCTTGACGTGGTACATGCTATTTATATCTCGCTCAATTAAATTTGTGCATTTTCAGCTTAATTCGAGGGGAAAAACATCGTCGATCTTAAGGTTCAGATGCAGAACTTCCAAGTTAGTCAGGTCGGTGATGAGGATTGGACAACCTCGAACGACCTCTTTAAAAATCGATGACATCAAGTACTTTCAATTCACAATTTCAATTTTCAATCCAATTATGACCTATGTACAGTCTGCTCAAACAATTCTGTTAGAAATGGCCAGGTAAACAAAACCGAGAAACTAACCGAATCGTTTGAGCCCGGGGTAAATTCCTGTTTTGCCTCTCTAATGCTTGACGAAATATGAGCTAGAGTATCAGGAGACTATTTTACTAACTTCCGGACTAATCATTAATTATTCAGTATTTGCTTATAGAAAACTTTAGCACTCCTCGAGTTACGTACTTGACAAACAAGATGCACTCAAATTAAACTGCGTATGAGGATATATGTATACTGTGGTACTATATCGATGAGTAGTTTTAATACTGCTCGGAAAACAGTACTGAATTCCAGTAATACAATACTGCAGTACTCGCAGGATTAGCGTGCAGTAATATCTTCCCGGTAGTATTTCTAAGTACTGAATATTACCTCCAAGTACATAGTGTGCCAGAATATTACTGGAAAAATACTAAAGATCCTTAGTATTTTCTGCAGTACCATATTTCTTTAGTATTTATCAGTAACATTTTTTCATAAAGTACTTTTCCAGTACTATATTTTGTAGTACTCATCCTTTTGCCATCATGGAAAGCAGTGGAAATTTAATTTCTTCTTCTTCATCGACTTATGCCGATAACTATTCTGCTGCAAAAGTTGAAAGTGGAAACCCATTAGAAATGGTTGAAATTGCGATAACACAAGGTTATACATACGTATTACAGATTGCTTCAAAAGACAGCCATACGAAATATTTATTTTGATCGGAGCTAATCTTCGTGGACATTTTTGTAAGTTGATATGAATATGAAGTATGTCGAGGGAGTTATAATTATACTATGTTAGAGATTCTGGGCATTTTTGTACCTACTAAAAGACATTCCGCAGAGAATGACATTCGGTAGAGAAGGTTTGCCAATCCAGTTAATGGATTCCTCGCTGTTCTACGCACTTGGAGAGTGAACTTTTTCAACAATTGGCAGAAAATTACCCTGTGCTCCGAGAATCTCTATGAAACCTATACTCTATCCTCTAGAAAGAATCGCTTTCCCCTTTACGATGCGATGCTACTCCAAATAAATTGGCTTGACTCAATATATATACTATACATATGTATATAATAGCGTTGACATCGCAACTGTGATAGTTGTGAAGGCAATGCCAACCCTGGTGGTTCAATCCTTTCCCGCTGGCGAATCTCCTACTCTATCTAGTGACTCTACTGACAATGAGATCAATTGTCGTCGTTGAGACAGAGACCGCGGTATCATCAGAGCGGTAGGTACCATTATTTTTAAAATGATTCCCGGCAACCGACGTACAAACAAAAGTCCTTTCGATTTTTCAGAAGAATCAAAGTTGCCCCGCTATTGGATACAATTAAAGTCTCGGGCAGTCGCGGCAATTGTATTTCGGTCTTCCGAACCATTCCCTCGCACAATGATCATTATCCTCCTAGTTTTACTACTAACCGCCCCAATTTCACCAATGGATCATCAGTTGTCTATTGATGTGGAGAATTGTCAAGTCTTCGACAAGATTCTCACAGACATCTTTACTGAAACTGAATTCCAAGATACAGCATTGTTCATACCAAGATCAGACAATTCGTGGAGGAGCAGTATCATACTCGACGACATCATCGAGATCATCATGCATAATCGCATACCCATTACCTGCATAGGATTGTTCGACGTGTTGTTGTGGAACCTGGTGCAGTGCCGTGTGAGTTCCAATACGCTTTTGCTCTACCTATACGAATCAGAGGACCTGTCGATCGCAAAAGAACAGCTACGCAACCTAACATACCATAACAAGAGGCTTCCGAAGCTGTTGTTACTGGCAATCTTGGAAGACGGAGAGGCTGATTTCCACGAATTCTTGCAGTACTTATGGTCTGACAAACTCTACATGCTCGATGTCTCGGTGTTGGAAGTGTCGAGAGTAAATGGGAGCCTCACATTCACAGTTCATCAGTATAATCCGTTCTCGAGGGAGTACACCCGGCAGCCTTACTCGCCCTCTGTCGATTGGTTTCCAAATAAACTGCGCAATCTCCACGGATATCCGATCCACATCGAAATGTTCCCGGTATCCGCATACAGCACATTGAACACTATTCCCACAGGCAATATGCTACCCAGCTACCAAAACTATGACAACAGAACCCTCATCACTTTGCAAAGCATCATGAACTTCTCCCTAGTCTGGCATTCGTATGAGAGGAGTCGATCTTTCGCAGTATTCGGTCCATTGACCGAAATTGATTTGGAACTATGGCTCCACACGGATATTGACACGATTTTTAAGAGGGTGCCTTGGCAGCATGACAACAAGTTGCCTTCTAGCGAGAGCTTCACCTTGGAGTTCTGGTGCCCTGTTATGCCAGTCTTGTATTCGAGAATTCATTTCGAGTACCATCGAATAGTTGGGATTGTTTTCTTCCTCTTAATAATCACGATTTTCTGGCTCGCCTCAGCTATCTTCAGATTCGAGTCCGACGCATGGAGAATCCTCCACATTTTTGGAATCATCATCTCCTACCCTCTACCCAACTTCAACATAGCAGCCATCTCGGAAAGGATTTTGTTTGTATCGGTGTTTGTAGTGTTCGTTGTATACTCCTCGGATTTTCACGCCGATCTCACAACAATCAATATTGGCGCAGAAGAAGAAATTCGGGTGGAGAACTTTCTCGATTTACTTCGTCAAAATTTGACGCCGGTCTTTCCCAAGGAGTTCCAATTCGACATTGAATGGAATGCTGAGGGAGATTTCAAGGAATTGGTCGAGAATGCTTTCTTCTCAGAGAATATGCTCGACTGCTTCGAGAGAGTGGTCCGGCATGGGAATGTCTGTTGCTTCATACCATCTGGAATGTGGGGGACCGGGATGAACATGTACACCTCGAAGAGGAAGATAATGCTAAATGAAAAGCTTTGTTATTTAGCGCCACCGGATGTCTACTACTTTCGGCAGGGCAGCCCATACCCAGAGCGTATAAGCGATATCCTACTGCGCGCGCATCAAGCTGGGTTAACGGGGAGATGGTCCTTGCCATCGCCGGCGGAAATTGCGCGGCAGAACTGGACGAGGACGAGAGTTCCCAGATAGCACAAATCTCCAAAAGCCAACTGAATGTGGGCTTATTGAAGTCCGCTTTTTGTCCGCTTCAATAAGTCGCAATAAAGTGAACATTTGTAAGACCACCAAAATAAGCGAACTAAAAGCGCGCATTAAGCCAACTCCAGGAAGCACTCATTTCCAGGACCCGCAGAGCGCCGCCTTTTTTAAGTCCGCTTTTTGTCCGCTGTAATAAGTCTGCTAAAAGCGAACATATATAAGGCCTCCAAAGTGAGCGCGATAAATGCGGGCATTTGGCGCACTACTCCTGGATGACTACTGAATAACGCGAGTCTGTCAACTTGAAGTTGCCACTATGCTGCCAACTTTTAGTTGACCCAATTTTGTTACCCGAAAAGTTAACTTAGTTCTGTGAGAATTTCGCAACTTCCAACGCTTGCATTTCCCGCGCTACTTGGTTAAGGCAGGGAAAGCATTGCACAACATCGTCTCCTCCTGAAATCGCGTGTTTTCGGACTTCGGTGAGATTTATATAGTGCTGTTTGTTATGTGCTGTAAGAGCTCATCATTTGTTCTCCCTTAGACAATACGAT
Source organism: Crossocerus cetratus (assembly GCA_963675795.1). Classification (NCBI taxonomy): domain Eukaryota; kingdom Metazoa; phylum Arthropoda; class Insecta; order Hymenoptera; family Crabronidae; genus Crossocerus; species Crossocerus cetratus. Next base: position 12,849,143 of record OY776671.1, read on the forward strand.
GCGATGTAAATAATCATCTAGGTTCGCCGTTTGATAGAACGAATGTATACGTTGGCCGCATAGGTTATATGTGCGCGGACTATATTTGTTGGCTGTGTGTGACATTGCGATTAACCGAGTAGCTTAAGAAGTTAATTACAAAGAAATACAATTTCTTAAATTTCATCTTAATAAGAGAATAACAATAAAAATACAACAAATAAAAGGTTCTCAATTTTTGTAAATCAACCCAGACCCAACCACTCTTCAATGTCTCCCTTAAGCTAGCTTTAAAAGGTCCGCTTTTAGTCCACATTTAGAGGTCCGCATTAACTCGCCTTTTAGAAGTCCGCTTTTAGTCCACTTTCTTTGGTCACCAATATGTAACGTAACAGCGGGCAAGAGCGAAGTTTAAGCGGACATTCAGCGACCTTTCAGGCAACTTTCGGCGATGCTAAAAGTCCACTACCTCCAAACAGGGTGCGCTTTAAGCGGACTTATAGCGGACTCTGTGCTATCTGGGTTAATTGGGAGGAAGATGAGAATAATCCTAACGGGTTGGGAGCAAACATGTTTATTGTCGCTGGTTGTGGATATGTTATTTCGATCTTGGCTTTTCTCACCGAACTCCTTCTACATCGTTTATCCATATTTGTACACAATTTCGGAATAAGACGCTGGATGCTGCGCTTTGTTTTCAACATATTACCCTAGAAATAACTGTGAGTGCAAATAAATTCGGATTATGAAACATTGTCATCTGGGTATGAATTGGTATGTTTACCGACCGAATAAATATTCTCCTTCCTGGTCTTTCCCGAAATAATTTGATCCTGAGTGCAAATCCTCCGCAAAAGACGGAAGGGTATTTATTTCTACCCTAGAAATAACTGTCAGTTCAAATAAAGTTGGAGTATGAAACATGACATCTGGATTTGAATTCGTACGTCTGTCGACCAAATAAGTATGCTCCTTTTCCTGGTCATTGCTGAAAAATGCTGTGTTCACAAATTTCTGCAGCACTCTCTAAAAAACCTGGAAATAGATGGCGCATTAGTCTGGTGGGTAGAGCATGTGGTGGGAAATTGTCGTCGACGCGTGAGAGTCTCCGCACGTATGACATTTACTAGCTACAATTACTTCCCGTACGAAAAAATATTCCTGGTGACCCAGTAATATCAGTAATGGCAGCTCAGCATAGTGGTCAGTACATAGATGCGAGCCGCGAGTCTCGGCCCCTTGGAGCTGGGTGGTGAGCGCTGGTTTATATATTTCGTCTTCACAAAAAAGGGACTATAACTAACTATAACTATAACTAACTATAACTAATTGGGGCCGTTCGGAATTGAGGTCCAAGTCTATGGTAGGTCCGAATTACTTGAATATTCTTGTCTCCCGACGAATTCCGCGCCGCGCATTTCTTACTACATACTTAGTGCAAATACTGGCTAGTAACGCTTAAGTACTGCAAGTATTGGCTACTAGTATATATCTATCTATAAGTATTACTGAAAAGTACTAAATATATAGTACTGGAGAAGAACTAGTAATTCTCCAGTACTGGCATTCTCGCGCACTACTAGGAAGTACTAGTACTGAATATTACCTAGGTACTTCCCAATAGTGCGCCAAAATATTACTGGAGAAACTAGTACTTTTCCAGTACTATATTTTTAGTATTTTTCAGTAATATTTTTTCATAAGGGAATCGCCGATCTTCAGGAAACTTTGGCCAAATAGAGGGTTTGGATAGACAATTAACTGGTTATTTTATTTATATAAAGGGTTTCGTATCACCTGAAAACTCTACAAAATTAAGGTTTTATAAGAGTGCGTCAGCAGGCAAATTGCCACCATGGCAGTAGCGACACAAATTTTTGGTATTCCAAAAAGGTCACTTATAGGACATTGTTCTAGATGAAAATGCTAGGACTTCATTTGGACCCTTTAAAATGAAATTCGTCCGCTATTAAAATAACCAGTTAATTGTCTATCCAAACCCTCTACATTTGGCCAAAGTTTCGTGAAGATCAGCGATTGTCACCTGGAAACGTTCCCTTGTCAGTCTATTACATACAGATATTACCAACTATCGAGTGATTCGACTTCAATATTTGAGTGTTCGAAGGTAACACTGGGGCGCAATCGGGCAACTCCCAAACAGTCACGTGACTAAACAGGTGTGCAAGTTACATATCTCGCCTCTTCCAATCAGTATAGTGTCAACGTCTCTACGAACATGTCTGGTAAGTCCACACAATATCTTCTTTTCTCGCGCAATGCTAATAGACGGATTCGACATTAGAATGATAGATTATTAACATATACTAATAAAATATAGAGTGATGAGTAACATATAATCAGTGAGTAATCATGAGCAATCTATTAATTGCATCTTTGAATTTGGAATAATTTACTAGTTTGATATGCACGAAATCATGCATAAAATAATTGATATGCGAAATCATTTGCGATGAGTAAAAGTGCGTTTAACAAATCTCTCTTGTCGATCGTATAATAACATTGCTAGCGCTTTATTTCTCCAACGGTTCTCGATCCGTTTGGGTGACCTACCTTGCTGTAACCTTTGAAACGGGCACGCACACTCACCCACACGATCGCGCTCATGCTCCCACATACACCGCCATCCTCATATTCTATTCAAAATATTGCCGCGCGCCGGCCTAGGTCATTATCCGGGCACAGTGCTCAGCTAATCTTGACAGCTGAGGGCATATCTCTCTCTCTCTCTCTCTCTCTCTCTCTCTCTCTCTCTGTCCAATCTTCCTTTGCTTTCCGCTCAATCGTTGTTGTTAATTAATCTCTCTTTTTCAGATAACCTGAATAAGCCATCACACCAGCAACAGCAGTGCTCGCAGGAAGATCTGCGAGCACTCTTTCGGGAGATGGCCGAAAGGTAGGAGGCCATGCTGGCGCGGCCACTCGAGCTGCGACATATACAACCGACACCACCGCCGCACCAGCAACAACAACAACAAAGAGAACAACCGGAGAGCTCGCAGATCTCCCTGCGAACACTCTTTGAGGAGATGGCCCAGTGGCAAGAAGCCATGATAACGCGGGCTCTGCTGCAGCCTGCCACGGATGGCTACGCATAGCACCACAAATGATATGTATCATTTATTGTAATGAATACGATGCAAGCAAAGGGTATCTTATGAGTCATTTCAGTAATATATACTTAATTTCTGTATTTCAGATGACAGAAGCCAACATACGAATTCGGCGGCGGACGGTCGCGTGCCCGGTGGCATCTGTTCAACGGCGGTAAAACCGTCGTCAAAAAATATTATATGTCTTAGGGCGAAAAAGTTGTATTTTCGTATAAGATTAACGTGTTCAAAATTTCAGCTTAATGGGTCAAGGTCTTGAGCTTCCCCCGAGGTCTGAAAAGTTGGGGATGTTACTTTCTTAGAAAGCTTCGCAATTACACGATGCAAAACATCCACTCTTGCAAGAACATATATCGAGTAATTTTTCCGATTCCGCAATAAATGTTAAGATCCGATCTGATAACATTGATTCATTTGTTTTCGGTATCCGTTTTGGCAAGTTTAAGTATTTATCGTTGTAATTACGGACCATTGCGAAAATTGTCTGGTCAGAGACAATAGGCAAAGATGTTACAATCCATATCTGCTTTATATCTTGCACAACTTGTTTTGCTATGCTGCGAAAATCGGGTTCTTTAAAGCTCATTTCAATCCTCACTTTGTTCCGCACAAACAAATAACCTCTCATGACGTCTGCATAAGTTGGTAAAACGTTTTGGTTAAGTAAATTCGGAGTTCCAAATATTGGGCACTTCAGAACACTTACGGTGCTTCCGTTCATGTTTTAAACAATCTACTCAATTTTGCCACTTAAAGGGCAATATGCAACTGTACTACGATGTAATTATGATTACTAAACTCGCAGAACGATTGATTTAATGGGACAAACTGAATCAATAAGACAAAGAGTATTGTAACCTTGTACGGTTGTACAACAGTAGCGCACGGGAAAATTGTGGTTCAATCAGACGTTCCGTTCTCTTCATACGGCTCCTTTGATTGGATGCTGCTGCTCCACCTTAGACACCCGACAGATTTAATTCGTAGACACGATTAGGTTCGTCTGAACGAACATTTCGGTATCGTGTATCATTTTAATTTAAGGATACTTGAATAATGAACCCCTATCATACTTAAACAGGCGAACGGAGCAAGGAAATTGAGACAGGATCAGCCAAACGTAGGAGCGGCGCAGATACAAGCCATGGATTCACAAGGACTAGGTTATTTACAAAACCACTGCGTTTTTGTAAAGACGCTTGGACGTCAACATGAGGATTGTAGAATTTCAACCTTTAATTGATATGTATGCGTCTTAGATTGGTTGATACGGATACAATTAAACTGTGTGCTTTGAAACAGACGAAAATCGTCGTAAATTCGTATTTTTGACTCCATTAAACCTTTAAGACATTGGGGGAAGCTCAAGACCTTAACCAATTGAGCTAAAATTTTGTCCACATTAATCTTATACGGAAATACAGTTTTTCCGTGCTAAGGCATATCATATTTTGAAAAAAGGTAAATTTCCAATCCACCCTTGAGTACCCGTCATTATTAGATTTGGCGAAATTCGAGGAATATAAAAGACAGAGGTGGAGAAATAACTCTTGATACAAAAAATTTGTTCCACAAACAAATTTGTAAACCCACATACCCGTCCAGTTTCTAATCAATTAACTAAAATCGGGAGGATATCTACCAAATGAAATATTTTTGAGGGATTTGTTCTACAAACAAAATTCTTAAACCCCCATACCCTTTTAGTTTCCAATCAGTTGACTAAAAAGAGAAAAACAAACCTTTGAACACATCGGCTTTAACCGCAGAACAGCCGGGATGTATACAAAGAACGGTGTTCCCAACGGGCAGTTACACGTGTCAGCGCTGAAAAGACTATAGCTGCGAAATCCTCCCTTTGTGTACATTCTCGCAGTGCTGAAAGGCTTGTTCTTTTTTGTCGGAAAAGTTTTTTAATTAAGAATTATTTCTTTCTTTCTTGGCTTACTTGATTCACATAAATGCAGAATGAAACACAAAAGTTATAAATTAATCCGCTGGGCTCCAACTGCCTTCGAAATTACGGTGAAAGTTTTTTATCGACCGACAACCACTATCCATAGTGGTTGTCCTACTGGACGCAAGATTTTTACGGATCCACCTACTGAATCAGTAGTGTAGGTCGAATAATATTTTAAATCGGAGGAACATGAGTCCGCTCTGTTTACAGACAGCGTTTTTGCCTGTCGAACGTCACGCGCCAGGCACAAAAGTGGAGAAAAACAAAGGCTGCCGTTGTTTTTCGAGACGCCTTTTTAGCAAGAGCTGCGAACAAGGGGCAGTTGCGACGAGGTCAGCGAACGCGGAGAGAGCTATCTCAGAGCTGTGGCGACTCACGTGTAAACAGGCTATCTGTGCGAATAAAGAGTATTATTGCGTAACAAAAAAAAAACACCTTTAAATAGCCTACAGTAGAGAAGGTCTTAGCAGATAACAGGAATTCGAAGAACGAGCAAGTATTTGCATGATGACTTGAGCGCACTCAGGAAATGTAAATTATGCCGATTATGCCAATTTTTAAAACTAAAGATGCAAGGTAATTAATTAATTAACGTGTGGCATCTTTGATTGAAAACTTGGCTTTCTTGTATGATATCTATTTCATTTTTCGACTACGTAGTTCAAGAAGATACCTTTTATGTGAGTCATTAAACTACTTGGCGCTTTTTTTACATTTTAATATTTTTGGGGGGATTTCATGAATTTTTGGTCGTTCATATTTTTAAGAATATTCTTTACAGTCTGTACAAATTGTGAAGAAGCTTTGTGTTTTTGGGTATGTGTACCAAAGTACGTTCCAAAGTTTACTTCTATTGTTGACACATAACTATAGCCATGGCATAACCAACCCAGATAGCACAAATCTCCAAAAGCCAACTGAATGTGGGCTTATTGAAGTCCGCTTTTTGTCCGCTTCAATAAGTCGCAATAAAGTGAACATTTGTAAGACCACCAAAATAAGCGAACTAAAAGCGCGCATTAAGCGAACTCCAGGAAACGCTCATTTCCAGGACCCGCAGAGCGCCGCCTTTTTTAAGTCCGCTTTTTGTCCGCTGTAATAAGTCTGCTAAAAGCGAACATATATAAGGCCTCGAAAGTGAGCGCGATAAATGCGGGCATTTGGCGCACTACTCCTGGATGACTACTGGATAACGCGAGTCTGTCAACTTGAAGTTGCCACTATGCTGCCAACTTTTAGTTGACCCAATTTTGTTACCCGAAAAGTTGACTTAGTTCTGTGAGAATTTCGCAACTTCCAACGCTTGCATTTCCCGCGCTACTTGGTTAAGGCAGGGAAAGCATTGCACAACATCGTCTCCTCCTGAAATCGCGTGTTTTCGGACTTCGGTGAGATTTATATAGTGCTGTTTGTTATGTGCTGTAAGAGCTCATCATTTGTTCTCCCTTAGACAATACGATGCGATGTATAATTATAATCATCTATAGGTTCGCCGTTTGATAGAACGAATGTATACATACGTTGGCCGCATAAGTTGTATGTGCACGGACTATATTTGTTGGCTGTGTGTGACATTGCGATTAACCGAGTAGCTTAAGAAGTTAATTACAAAGAAATACAATTTCTTAAATTTCATCTTAATAAGAGAATAACAATAAAAATACAACAAATAAAAGGTTCTCAATTTTTGTAAATCAACCCAGACCCAACCACTCTTCAATGTCTCCCTTAAGCTAGCTTTAAAAGGACCGCTTTTAATCCACATTTAGAGGTCCGCATTAACTCGCCTTTTAGAAGTCCGCTTTTAGTTCACTTTCTTTGGTCACCAATATGTAACGTAACAGCGGGCAAGAGCGAAGTTTAAGCGGACATTCAGCGGCCTTTCAGGCAACTTTCGGCGATGCTAAAAGTCCACTACCTCCAAACAGGGTGCGCTTTAAGCGGACTTATAGCGGACTCTGTGCTATCTGGGAATGTGTCTCCAGATAGCACAGTCCGCAAAATGTCAACTTCACATTGACTTTTCGGCGCGCACTTTAAGTGGACGTTCGAAAGTCTGCTTAGAGTGGACTTTTTGAAGTCAACTTCGCTGAGCGTACTATAAGTTGACTTCACGCTGACTTTTCAGCGCGCACTTTAAGTGGACGTTCGAAAGTCCGCTTGGAGTGGACTTTTTGCAGTCAACTTTTGGTCAACTTTAGTAAGCGTACTATAAGTTATTGAAAGTTCAGAGCGCGGCGTCGCTCGCCGTTTGCCAAACGCACACACACGCACTCGTGTACGCGCGCGTGTGTGATGTTTGCACCAAGTGTGCACCGCAGTGTGCATCTTGCAGTCTTATTGTTCAATACTTACAGTGCTAGTAGGTGTTATTGTGCAGGAGAAGAAAAGCTTAAATGATAAAATATTCTCCCTTTTGTTAGAGAAGAAGATGAAAGGTATATATAATATTTAATAATAATCTTAGTTTTGGCTTATCTATGATGCTAGGGAGCAAAATATCTTAGTATATAGCTTTTCATTAATAGGTTACAATGTACCATATCAACAGTGTTTCTGGGAGGATATCTCTAAATATATTAGAGCAAGTCTAAACCTAGGTTCGGCTTCTGGCTAACTTATAGCATTGCAGCCCAGCAATTGCTCACAAGCTAATGATCATGCAATTGTAATTAAAATTAAGCAATCCGTAGCTTTCTATTTAATACTCTTTGGTTTTATCGAAATGAATGAAGATCAATATCGCGCATAGCCACAAAACTAATACAATTGAATCAGTGGACCACCTTCTCGCACCAAGCACTGGCTTTTCAATATCACCATTCCCGGGCCAGTTACTAAAAAGATGATCTTCTTCAATGCGCATACTTTCAAATCCGTTCATCTGTTGGTTTGTGTATCCACACGTGTGTCCAATTACCATGTTAATTCTTGTATACTCTTCCTCTTACACCATCACTTATTCCATTCTTTTCATATAGGACTATCGATTGAATAGCATTGCTCCAAAGAATAGGACCGGAACTTATAGCGTAGCAGGGATACTTGTTACCCTATACATAGATTTCTCTTGACCATAGATATATTTATAAATAGAGTCAGATACCCTGTAACTTCCTTTACACAAAAATAATTTCTCTGCATTGTTTTGTTTCCAGAAGCAATAATGGAGGTGTATGGCACAACCACGTCAGACGAAGTAAAACACTGCATGATGACCTGGTTTCAGCGTAGTGCGGGAGACCGCTTGCGTAATGCAGAGAAGAGAAAGCGTTCTTAGTACATTAGTGTTATTAGATTTTATATAGTTATTTTTGTTAGTTTACTTATATTAGCATTTATGTTAGAATTAATTTAAGGTTTATTTTTCTTATTTCATAGTTTCAAGTTTTTCTTTTTTAAATTTATAATAGTGTTAAGGTAGATTTTATTAATTACTTTTTGTTATTTTGTTTATGTTAGTATTAGTGTAAGTTTTATTCTTGTTGCGTCATGTTTTTTTAAAATATTTATGTATATTGATAGCATTTTAATAAAAGCCTTTATTTTAAAAAGCATCAATTTCCATAACCTATAACCCTGGGGATAGAGCACCATTTATTCACTCAATAAAGTTAACCTCTAGCGCACTTGAATAAGTCGACTCTACGTTCGCTCAAAAAAGTCAACTTCAGGTTCGCTGACAACAGTCAACTTTAGGTTCACTTGGGAAAGTCAACTTCAAGCGGACTTTTCGCAGTCACTTACGCGTCAAGTTTCTAGGGTCATGAGCTAACTTCAAGCGCACTTAAAGTCAAACTCCTGCGGAAAAGAAGTCAACGCCAAATCCGCGGTCCGCCGCCAGATGTCCGCTTTAAGTCGACTTGAAGTCAACGCCGTGCTACCTGGGGTCGTGTAAAACCATGTTAGCTGCGCAGCACTTCACAGTGGTGCCCGCGCTTATATGAGAAAAGTGTGAGTAACATTTTTAGGAATTGATGAACCATAATCATGAATCTTAATCCGCTTTGTCCTTAGTACGAGGAAAACAGAAGGAGAAATTCATATCTCTTGAACGACTGAACCGATTCGCTTATTTCTTGGCTCATTAGATTCAGAGAAATGGTCGAAGAAATACAAAATTCATAAATAAGTCTTTGGAGCTATGACTTTTGCATAAATGGAGGCGAAAGTTTGGTAATTATGAATAACAGGTATACTTCGGGATAATATGTATCACCCAAGCTGACATTAAAAAGGAAAAAAAGGTAGTTTGGTTCCACACTTCAAAAACCTGTTAAACCTGATATCCTACAAAAGTGGGGCGAAACCCTTCAATAAAATTCCTACACGCAGATTACCATAACAGTATCGAGGCAAAATGATTTAAATTACTAACTCTTCCAAATTAACCAAAAATATAAATGGGTATCATTAGAAAGCCAAGCCTTCATTCAAACATTCCAACACTTTCATTCCACAAACCAATTTAATCATACTGTAGGAAACAAATAATCTGTTTAACTGAATACCCTAAAAAAAATCTTTTAATTTTTCAAAGAAAACGTAATACTTGGCCCGCCCAGTTCTGGACAAAGAAAAAAAATCCCTCTCGATATAGTTCACATTAATTTGAACTCGCAAAATGTCCGCGAAGATATGTTCCGACCAAAATAGGTGCTCCGCATAGCCGTCTTTTCAAGCGATTTGCAATAAATAGAGTCTTGTGTTATCGCAATTTCGGTTATCTCTAATAGGTTGCCACTTTCGGCGTTTTCAGTCAAATAGTTATCGACATAATTTACGTTCCCAGAGTGCACTCACTCACCGAGCTATAGCGGTTCTCGATCGATAACAAACTTTCATCTTATTATCGAAAAAAGTTGCAGCTCGGCGGAGTACTTTGTGACTTGTGTAATTCATTCTGTATTTTTCTGAAACCAACGTGCCAGAAATGCAAAAACAATTCTTGATTAAAAAATTGTTTCGACAATAATAAAATTTTTAAGCTCACACACCCTTCAGGTTTCCAATCGGTTTACTACAAAGTGAAGAACAGGCCTTTTCAAAATTTCCTGATTTTCTTGAATTTCAAGACGGAGGAGTATATTTTTATTTTGTTGGGAAGGGTTTAGTCGTCGAGAGTCTTCCATATCCTTCCGCGGCAAATTCGGTACCAGTGGAATTCCTTAATTGATATTTCTTCTGTGAAACACCGACTCCTCTACGTGTGTAGCAGAATTCCGAGGTTTATCGAAAAGGAGCAAGAAAAATATTGATTAGCTGGCTTTTTATTATTAAAGCAATAAGCGGAGTTGGCAATGAAATATAAGGTCTTGGACGCGGAGATGCATGAAGTGCGGGAGAAGAAGCGAGCAGCCGATCCAATTGCACGAGTTTGCCGGCTGAAAATGTGAGTTACCGGAATGAGCACACCCTTTACCGCCCTTGTAGAATATAAACACATACAAAATGAACCTGGTAAAATTCCAAAAATTTGGGAATTTGAACAACAAAATTACGGTCGTCCGCCCGGGTTTGCACCCGCGCCTCCCCTCGCCCCTTTGAAGTTTCCCCCTTCAGTTTCCACCAGCCTGCTGCCCTACTGCCGTCTGATCACTGCTACACGTTTTCCTCCAGACACCCCCTCAGGTTCCCACGTCTTAGCCCAGGTTGCATCTTGGATCGGGATCCGATGGTTCCCTGCTGTCGAGCGCCTCCATTGGTCCACTGTACTTCGCCTAGCAAGCGGAGTTTGTTTCCTCATTACTTTTATTGGCGCCGTCGCGCGGTTCGCCCTCGTAGGGGCATTTCACACAGGTTTGTCCGCCTGGCAGAGCAGCCTTCCTTAATTCGGGAGCGTGTCCCTTAGTTTCTCGCCCGTCGGCGATACCGACTGAACGGGTCGCACCATCAAACAACACCGTTGCAGTCCTCGATTGCCGGTCGTAGATTGCCGGCCGAACGTACGTACGTATTAGCAGCCTTCGAAATCTTCCTCGAGCGCTCGATCGTTGCGCAAACGTCTTTGCGACTTTGCCTCCTCTTGTTGCTGCTTTTCCAGTGACGTGAAGATGTGGCTGTCGAACAGGGGTTGCCCCTGCCCCTCTCCGCAATCCTCCCGTGGTCCAAGAAGGTACTATTGACGAGATGAATGGTTGAAAAGTAGTCAGCGGCAGGTGGTCTCGAACTCGCAGCGGTCGTCCAGGCTCCTCTCCATCGGTGCGAGGGTCGACTGCCCCTACCAACTGGGCTACGGGCGACCTTAGAAACTTATAGCTTAGGTTCTCCTTTTATACAACTAGCTACCAGTATAAATTATGCAGTTCTCACTCTCTACAGTAATGAGAGTTCAATGACAAATCTTCCTTCGTCGATATTCTATTTTGGATAAACACTTTGCATGATATATATTGTAGGGTTTTTAAAAGGGTGTTTTTTTTTGTTACTATATTACTCTTTATTCACACAGATATTCTCTTTACACGTTGGTCGCCACAGCTCCAAGTTCTCTCTCGTTCGCTGACCTCGTAGCAACTGCCCCTTGCTCGCACGTCGTGCTAAAAAGGCATCTCGAAAAACAATGGCTACCTTGGTTTTTTCGTGTACTTTCGCGCCTGGCGCATGTCGCGCCGGTTGGACAGGCAAAAACAGTGTGAACGCATGCTCTTCCCGCTTAAAAATTATTCGACCTACAATATTTGCATGTCAAAGTGCTGATGGTTAATAGGGGTGGTTTGGAAGTACAATTACTTGAATGTTCTAATGCCTCAGCGTATTTATTAGGAAACACAAAGATTTCCTGTTCCTACTTGCATGTAGTAAATACAGAAAAGCACCGGCATCAGTGGCAAGGGCAACAGTTGAACTCCTCAAAAACATTAAAATGGAAAGAAAACTGCCAAGTAGTCTAGTCCCTTATCCCTAAAAAGATTTTGTCCCACTAAAAAATGTCGCCTTCCACAAAATACCTTGCAAAAATATACTTTCAATTTACCAAACACGTAATTGATATCATTTGAAACGGAAAAGCAAGTCTTTATTCAAACACTAACCCAAAAATGGTCTTGCCTCACAAAAAAGTGTGCCGTATTCCGCAAATGGCCCGCAATATTAAGGAGGTTGCCACCGTCATTTGGTGTGGGGCTAAGAGGGGAACATTTGAGCTCATTCGACACAGAGTTCAGAGGTCTTTTCCCAAACCGGAATAAAACTCGATTCTTTACTCAATTTGCGAAAAACCGGGCGGGCCAAGTATTGTGGTTTCTTTGATAAATTATCATTTTTGTGGGGCTTTTGCATAATACCGCATACTTTTTTGTGAGGCAAGATCTTTTTTGGGTTAGTGTTTGAGTAAAGACCTGCCTTCCATTTCCAAAATGATATCAATTAGGTTTTCGGTCAATAAAAAATATAGGCATAGTGAGGCATTTTGTAGAATGCGACATTTTTTAGTGAGATAAAATCTTTTTATGGATAAGGGACTGATAACTGCTTGTCACTTTTTTTACATTTTAACGTTTCTTTGGTTATGATTCCGAAACCAAAGATCTGTACCAAAGCGAACAAAGCAACATTCCATAAAGTCATTTAAACAGACCATCCGTTTCTCGTTATTATTTGGTTCAGAATATACGAGAAGGGAACAGGATTGAACACTTGGTAGTCTTTGCCGCTCGAGGCACAACCAACGCGAGCCAAATGAGTAATATAATTTAATATCACACGAAAAGGTCATTGAACCGCCAACCAATGGCAGTCATACTCCAGTGCTAGTTGTACATTTTTTGCCCGGAACAGGGAGCGCGTTGCCCTTAATCCTCTGGTTCTCTCTTATAAACGATTAAGGGAGTCGGGTCAAGGCGATATATATAGAGCAGAAGAGTGTCGCACACCCCTGACAGTTATAGTCATGCTGCAGGGCTAGTTGCGCATTTTTTGTTTGCAGCTTCTGATTCACTTACAATAAAATCATTGGTATCGCCTTAACTTACTCAGTAGTAGATCTCAATTCAAAGAGTCTTGCCGACGCCAGATCCCGGCTCGTAGCATTGGAATGAATTTCATATACGAGCCCTTATATAACAAACTGAATAAATTTGATTCTAAATTTCATTGTAATACTGCCGACAACAACACTTGGAATCGCCAACGTCGGTTTAATGATCCTTCTCAAATAGGTAGAACTCGACGTAAAAAATTGTCGGTGGCTTTACAGTAAAGATAGAATTTCCTGTAACCAATTTCGCCACTATCTTTCACAGAACTATAACTTTTTAGTATACTGTCAAACTTTTTATAGTATGTAGGTTTAGCTACTTTTAATTTCTCAGACTTCACACATGAAGGGGAGACCAGGGCTCGTTGGCACACTATTCGCTTAACCAATTTTAATGAACTTACTGTTAGATTTACTTGGAGTTTTAAAATACGTGTAAGAAGTTGATACAATCGGCCAGCAAACACCGCAGTTTTAAGTCCTATCTTTAAGTGTTAGGTCTTTAGGGAAAACAATTAATCAATTTAGAATTATGTGACAAACAACCCCACACACGGTCAGTTGGCAATACGTATGGGATAGCTTGGCAAATGAATCGGCGTCTTACCAAATGGTAAAAATAATTAATAAACTCAAGAAACATGCCGAAATATACTTGAAGTGGTCTATGTTGGGGGAAATACTATCAATATAGTTATATACATAACATAATAACATGCAGTTTTCGTATTTATAAAATATTATGTTGAGATTTGTGCAACATTTATGAGCCCCTGGTTTCCATTTAGTGCACTGGACCCATTCTGCGTTGGGCTGACTGTCAACAGCTTAAAATGAATTTGAATAAAACTGAAATTTAAAATTCTGTCAGGGTTAGTTAACATATGTTGCCAACATGCCCCATGCGAGCCATGTCAAGCAACCACAACGTGACTTTTTTTAAACAAGAATGGCTGATCACTCCTTCAAAAGATAACTAAACAAAACACTATTTACACAATACCCAATACTACGAAGCAAAATGAGTGTATATTCAGAACAGCACAGCACCTAAAGGATTCAGATAACAGATTTTACCTACCCAAAGGAGTTGAAAGTGAGAGGCTATAACATCTGGAAATTTTACTTACCAGTGCTAAAATGCAATTTATTACAGCGGATCAGTAAACAATATTATCGATCAGAAAGTAATGTGGGTAGCGTGCAACTTCGTTATCTACCTAACAAAACTATTTGCGTTTGCCTACCAACCCCACCTGCCAACAAGCCCCGGTCTACCCTACTATATAATGACAATGACATCGGAATAACGATAGTTGGAAAACTGACATCAACCCTGGTGGTTCACTCCTCTTCTGCTGGAGAATCCTCCTACCCTAACTAGTGATACTACTGAAATCAATTCTCGTTGTTGAGACAGAGACTGGAATCATCCGGGCGGTAAGTCCCATTAAATACGTACTCCTTAAAATGGTTTCCGTCAACCGACGTAAAACAAGGGCCCTTTCGATTTTTCAGAAGAATCGAGGTGGCTGTACAATTGAAGTCTCGGGCAGTCGTGGCAACTATATTGCGCCCTTCCGCATCATTCGCTCGCACAATGATAATTATCCTTTTAGCTTTACTATTAATCGGCCCAATTTTATCAATGGATCATCAGTTGTCCATTGACGTGGAGAATTGTCAAGTGTTGAACAAGATTATCACCGATATCTTTACTAAAACTAGAGGCCAAGATATAGCGCTGTTCATATCAGGATCAGAGCATTCGTGGACGAGCAGTATTATACCCGACGACATCATTGAGATCATCATGAATAATCACATACCCATGAGCTGCATGCCGTCATTAACCCATTATCTGTTGCCGACGAACATGGCGGAGTGCCGTGTGAGCTCCAACACGCTTTTGCTCTACCTTTACAAATCAAAGGACCTGTGGATTGCAAAATATCAGCTAAGCCGGTTTTTTAAACAGAGAAGATACTTCAGCAAGGGGCTCCCGAAGGTGTTGCTCCTGACGATCTTGGAGGACGAAGAAGCTGGTTTCCACAAACTCTTGCAGTACTTATGGTCTGACAAACTCTACATGCTCGATGTCTCGGTGTTGGAAGTGTCGAGAGTAAATGGGAGCCTTGCACTCACAGTTCATCAGTACAATCCGTTCTCGGGGGAGTACACCCGCCAGCCTTACTCGCCGTCTCTCGATTGGTTTCCAAACAAACTGCTCAATCTTCACGGATATCCGTTCAAGGTGAAAACGTTGTCGGCATTGAAATACAGCACATTGAACACTCTTCCCGCAGGCAACATGCTACCCAGCTACCAAAACTATGAAAACAGAACCCTCATGACGCTGAAAAGCATCATGAACTTCTCCCACGTCCGGAATTCCGACAATCATTGTAAATATTTCGTAGGATTGACAATATTGAGTATATCGCAGGAAATCAGATGCGAATTAATGGGCAGCGGTGATACTGACACGATTTTTAACAGGGTGCCTTTGCAACCTGCGAACCAGGCACCGTCAAGCGAGAGCTTTACCTTGGAGCGCTGGTGTCCTGTAATGCCAGTGTTGTATACGAGAATTACTTTCGAGTATCATCGAATAGTTGGGATTGTCCTCTTCCTCCTAATCATCACGATCTTCTGGCTCGCCTCGACCATTTTGAGATTCGAGTCCGACGCATGGAGAATCCTCCACATATTCGCAATGATCATCGCCTACTCTCTCCCTAACTTCAAGATGGCAGCTATCTCGGAAAGGCTTTTGTTCGTAGCCGTGTTCGTACTGTCCGTAGCATATTCCTCAGATTTTCACGCCGATCTCACCACGACCAATATTGGCGGACAAGAGGAAATTCGGGTGGAAAACTTTCTCGACTTACTTCGCCACAATTTGACGCCGGTCTTTCCCAAGGAGTTCGAATGGGACATCCGGAAGAAGGCTGAGGGAGATTTCAAGGAATTGGTGAAGAATGCTCGCTTCTCAAAGAATATGCTCGACTGCTTGGAGAGAGTGGTCCGGCATGGGAATGTCTCTTGTTTCATACCATCTCGAATGAGGACGGCAGGGATGAGCATGTACACCTCGAAGAGCAGGAAGATAATGCTAAATGAAAAGCTTTGCTATTTAGCGCCACCGGATGTCTACTACTTTAAGCCGAACAGTCCATACCCAGGGCGTGTAAGCGATATCCTACTGCGAGCGCAGCAAGCTGGATTGACGGAGAGATGGTCCTTGCCATCACCGGCGGAAATTTCGCGGCAGAACTGGACGAGGACGAGGGATAATTGGGAGGAAGATGAGAATAATTCTAACAGGATTGGCGCCAAGATGTTTATTGTGGCAGCCTGTGGATATGTTATTTCGATCTTGGTTTTTCTCGCTGAACTCCTTCTACATCGTTTATCCATAGCTGTCCAAAATTTTGGAATAAGACGCTGGATGCTGCGCTTTGTTTTCAACATATTACCCTAGAAATAACTGTCAGTTCTACTAAATTTGAAGTATGAAACATGCCATTTGGATTTAAATTTGTATGTCTGCCGACCGAATAAATATTCTCCTTCTTGGTCATTCGTCGGCCGATAATAGGCAGTTTTATACAGTGTGTACAGTGTCATTAATTTAAATCGGTGTTTGTTCAGGGTGATGTAAATAAATATAGAATTCGATCAGGGGAGTCGGTAGTCTCCCGCCAAGTAATAGTTAGTACTAGCGCGCGGTAGCTGAGGATACTTTTCCTGAAGTACAACGACTTCTGATGAATAAAAAAATTTCACTTTCATTTATGAAAAAGTATAATTTGTTTATTTAATTTATTCCAGGGATTAATGTATGAATTTTGTATACCATTGTTTATTTTTCTGGATAGAATGAGTCAAGAATGAAGCGAATCGGTTCATTCGTCGGGAGATACGGGTTTCCAAAGTCAATGGGATATGACAACTTAGTGAATTTATTAGGTCACACAAAGATTTTCAGTTTCCACTTGTATGTAGTAAATACAGAGAAGCACAGGCATCAGTGGCAAGGGCAACAGTTGAACTCCTCAAAAACATTAAAATGGAAAGAAAACTGCCAAGTAGTCTAGTCCCTTATCCCTAAAAAGATCTTGTGTCACTAAAAAATATCGCATTCCACAAAATGCCTTGCAAAAATATATTTCCAATTTACCAAACACGTAATTGATATCATTGGAAGCGGGAAACCAAGTCTTTATTCAAACACTAACCCAAAAATGGTCTTGCCTCACAAAAAAGTGTGCCGTATTCCGCAAATGGCCCGCAAAAATTATAATTATGAAAGAAACCACAATATTTAGCCCGCCCGGTTCTTCGCAAATCCAGTTCCAAGTCTATACAGAAATCGATGCGACCTTATTATTCCAATGATGCCTCAAATCATCGCAAATCGCTATTGTATTATTTTAATATTAAGGAGGTTGCCACCGTCATTTGGTGTGGGGGTAAGAGGGGAACATTTGAGCTCATTCGACACAGAGTTCAGAGGTCTCTTCCCAAACCGCAATAAAACTCGATTCTGTACTGAATTTGCGAAAAACCGGGCGGGCCAAGTATTGTGGTTTCTTTGATAAATTATCATTTTTGTGGGGCATTTGTATAATACGGCATCCTTATTTGTGAGGCAAGATCTTTTTTGGGTTAGTGTTTGAGTAAAGACCTGGCTTTCCATTTCCAATGATATCAATCCCCCAAAATACATTAAAATGTAAAGAAGAGCGCCAAATAGTTTGTCCAAAAATGAAATAGGTTTCACACAAGAAAGCCAAGTTTTCAATCAAAGATACCACATGTTAATTAATTAATTAACTTGCATTTCTGACTTTAAAACTTGGCATGTGCATACTTAATTACCAATCAAAAAATATTACCAGCTACCTTAATACAAATTTGCACATGCCAAATTTTAAAGTTAGAGATGCAAGTTAATTAATTAATTAACATGTGGTATCTTTGATTAAAAACTTGGCTTTCTTGTGTGATGTCTATTTCATTTTTGTACAACGTAGTTCAAGAAGATACCTTTTATGTGAGTCATTAAACTACTTGGCGCTTTTCTTTAGATTTCAATGTATTTTGGGGGATTTCACGCCTTTTTGGTTACTTTTATTTTGCAAAATTGCTTTCTCTTTGTAGTATTGGAGTTTATCATTAGCGACTGAACTTACAGATTTCCAAATCTGCATCTTTGATTGAAACATTTTTAGTTTTCATATTTCGTTCACAAGCAGCATTCTGTTGATGCCGCTAATATGTATACTACAATATGTACTCACCACTACTGAGCTGTCAGTGCTGATCAGGAGACTCGGTAGAGTCTCGCGCCAAGTAGTAGTCCCCTACCCACGGCGCGCGACAGCCGAGACTATCTATTATCCCGAAGTGCAGCGGATTTCGATCGATACGAATCTTTCACCTTGATTTGTGAAGCAGGTACAGCTTGGAGAATTTATTTATGCATTTTGTATTTCATCATTACTGAGTCGCCAGGAATAGTTTTTCGTAAGGGAAGCAATTTTACCTTGTAAGTCATTACGCGTGCGCCCTCTTTCCCATCACATGCTCTACTTAAACCAGACTACTCTCACCTCTATTTCGAGGATCTGGAAAAGTTTTGTAAAAATTTTCGGACCCAGGATTTCCATCTTCTTCCGTATTTTACAGTTAATGCACTCAGAATTAAATAATTTCGGGAAAAAACAGGAAGGCAAAAATTTATTCAGTTAGCCGACATATAAATGCAAATCCAGATGGCAATGTTTCATAATCCGAATTTATCTGCACTCACAGTTATTATTAGGGTAATATGTTGAAAACAAAGCGCAGCATCCAGCGTCTTATTCCGAAATTTTGTACAACTATGGATAAATGATGTAGAAGGAGTTCAGCGAGGAAAACCAAGATCGAAATAACATATCCGCAACCAGCGACAATAAACATGTTTGCTCCCAACCCGTTAGAATTATTGTCATCTTCCTCCCAGTTATTCCTCATCCTCGTCCAGTTCTGCTTCGCAATTTCCACGGGTGCTGGCAAGGACCATCTCTCCGTCAATCCAGCTTGTTGCGCGCGCAGTAGGATATCGCTTACACGCCCTGGGTATGGACTTCCCCGCTTAAAGTAGTAGACATTCGGTGGCCCTAAGTAGCAAAGCTTTTCATTCAGCATTATCTTCCTACTACTCGAAGTGTACATGCTCATCCCGGCCCCCAACATTCGAGATGGTATGAAGCAAGCAACGTCCCCATGCCTGCCCACTCTCTCCAAGCAGCCGAGCATATTCTCCGAGAAGAGAGCATTCTTCACCAATTCCTTGAAATCTCCCTGAGCGTTCCATTCGATCTCGTGCGTGTACTCGAAGGGAAAGACCGGTGTCAAATTGTGGCGAAGTAGATCGAGAAAGTTCTCCACCTGAATTTCCTCTTCTGCGCCAATATTGATTGTTGTGAGATCGGCGTGGAAATCCGAGGAATATACAACGGACACTACAAATACCGATACGAACAAGATTCTCTCCAAGTTAGCTGCTATGTTGAAGTTGGGTAGAGGGTAGGAGATGACCATTCCGAAGATGTGAAGAATTCTCCATACGTTGGACTCGAATCTCAAGATAGTCGAGGCGAGCCAGAAGATCGTGATTATTAAGAAGAAGAGAACAATCCCAACTATTCGATTGTAGTCGAAATTGATTCTGGAATACAAGACCGGCATTACAGGGCACCAGCGCTCCAAGGTGAAGCTCTCGCTCGTAGGGAACTCGGACCCAAGTTCCAAAGGCACTCTGTTCAAAATCATGTCAGCACCATCACCGAATCGAAATGCGGCGTGGATTTCGTACAATACACCGAATGATGCGAACGGTCCCGAATGATTATAGGAATGCCAGACCATGGAGAAGTTCATGATGCTTTTCAAAATCAGGAGGAATCTGCTGTCATAGTTTTGGTTTCTGGACACTGCGTTTCCTGGAGCAATAGTGTTCAATGTGCTGGATTTGGATGCCGGGAACATTTCGATGTGGAACTGATAGCCGTGGAGATTGAGCAGTTTATTTGGGAACCAATCGAGAGACGGCGAGTAAGGCTGGTGGGTGTACTCCCCCGAGAACGGATTGTACTGATGAACTGTGAGTGCAAGACTCCCATTTACCCTCGAGACATCCAACACCGAGACATCGAGCATGTAGAGTCTGTCAGACCATAAGTACTGTAAGAGTTCGTGGAAGTCAGCCTCTCCGTCCTCCAAGATCGTCAGGAGCAACACCTTCGGAAGACCCTTACGGCTAAAGTATGCTATGTTGCTGAACTCTTGTTTCGCGATCAACAAGTCCTTTGATTGGTATAGGTAGAACAAAAGCGTGTTGGAGCTCGGACGGCAGTTCTCCAGGTTCGTCACCACATCGAATGATCCCATGCAGTTAATGATTATGTGATTATTCATGTTGATCTTAATAATGTCGTCGGGTATAATAATGCTCCTTCCCGAATGGTCTGATATGAACACCGTTGTATCTTTAATTCCAGTTTTAGTGAAGATATCGGCGAGAATCTTGTTCAAGACATGACGATTCTCCGCACCAATGGACAACTGATGGTCCATTGGTGAAATTGGGACGGTGAATAGTAAAACTAGGACGATAATAATCATTGTGCGAGCAAATGATTCGGAAGGCCGAAATAGAGTTGCCGTGACTGGCCGAGACTTCAATTGTATTTAATAGTGCAGCCACCTCGATTCTTCTGAAAAATCGAAAGGGTCCCTGTTTGTACGTCTGTTGACGGAAACGATTTTAAGAAGGACATATTTAATGGGACTTACCGCTCGACGGAAGATATCGGGCTCTGTCTCAACAATAAGAATTTATGTGAGTAGTATCACTAGATAGAGTAGGAGGATTCTCCAGCAGAAAAGGAGTGAACCACGAGGGTTGACGTTAATTTTCCAACTATGAGTATTCCGATGTCAACGTTATTATATAGTAGGGTAGACCGGGGCTGATTGGCAGGTGGGGTTGGATGGTAAACGCAACTAGTTTGTAAAATCGCCGCTGTGTAGGTTTGCACATTTTGTTATGTAGATAAGAGAGTTGCACATTACCCATTATAATGTCTGATCGATAAGATTGTTTACCGATCCGCTTAAAAAAATTGTATTTCAGCACTGGTAAGTACATTTTTCAAGTAGTATACCCTTCCACTTTCAACTCCTTTGCGTATGAAAATCTTGTATTGTCTTTTATTTGAATCCCTTATGTGCCGTGCTGTTCTGAATATACAGTTAGATAACTTTCTAGCAACATATGTCAACGAACACTGACAGAATTTTGAATTTCAATTTTCTTCAAATTCATTTGACCAGTCGGCAATCAGCTGAATAAAGAAGGGATCCAGTGCACCAAATCTAAACTATGATTTCCTGAATCTTGCACAAATCTCAACATAATATTTTCTAAATGCGTAAATTGCAAGTAATTATATTATATATATTAATAGTATTGTTAGTAACTTAAACCACCTCTAGTATGTTTCGACATGTTTCGTAAGTATTTTTAATTATTTTTACCATTTTGTTAAAGACGCCGAATCGTTTGCCAACCTGCCCCATTGACAACTGACCCCGTGAAGTGAGGTTGCTTATCACATAATTCTTACTAGATTCATTTTTTTTCCACTGACCTAATTTGGACCTTTGGACTATGAAATTCCGAGAATTGCTAGCCGATGGTATAAACTTCTTACACCTATTTTAAAACTTCGAGTAAACCTAACAGTGAGGGAATTAAAATTTATTAAGTGAATAGTGTGACGACGACCCAGCAAACACAGTTTCGTATCTGTTTCGGTAATTTCGCATAACATGCGTTACATTAAATGTAATAAATATATCACTTGTTATGCGATTGAAGTAGTTAATGTTCAGAGATTTGTCCGCATCTCCAAAAATTCCAGTTACGAAAATGATACGACAATTTTTCTCGTAACATTCGCGGCGCATAAATGTAAGTATGTCATCCCAATACGTGTATTGCATATGGATACTTTATGTAACAATTAAATCCCCTTTTGATATATTGGGTAAGTCACAATTATGCCAAAGTGTTATGAGAAAATTATATACATGTGATGTTCTTATTATAAGTTTTTATTCAAGTATTTTGCCATTAGATATATTGAGATTTTTACAGTACAGTTTTTTATAAGAAATAAAAAAACAGTGAAAAAACGTCTCGATGTTAAGCTTTGGCTTCAAGCTTCTTCTGTGCTCTCGCAAACTTCTGACCGCCCTGTCGAAACCATTCTTTCACTTCGTCTTCGAAGAGGTTATCCTTGCATGCATGCGAGCGTCTCACGGAATCTGACAACAAAACAGAAAAACTATAATCTCATTCTCAAATACATCATGATAATAAATAATTGAGATTACGCACCTTTAATAACGTTCATAATACTTAAATCGCCAATTTTAAAATTACCTCTCATCCCACACCAAGAGCAGGCTTTTGCCACCTTGGCGCTAAATACAGTGCGAAGAATTCGCTTTATGCAGTCTTCTGCACTGCTACCCCCAATCTGGCTGAGGTACGAAACCTATAAATAAATAGCAAATTACTGTTTGCGATTACATTTAGACAAAATATGAATAACAGAACATAATGAAACAAGTTATATACTAGTCGTGGTTTTATATCCCCAACCAATAAATGGGCATCGAATTCTTTCACTTGCTCCACTGTCTCTAGTGGTAATAGTGCTGCCAAATCCGCAGTATCTTCATGCGATGCAGCTGGGTAGTTTTGATTCACCACTCTTTCGACCGTTTCTAGTCTCTCATCTATTTTTCTCAGTGCTATGTGCACTTCTGCCATTTTTCCAGCTATAATTTCTGACGAATCTGCGCGTAATGATAAGTTTATAATAATTATAGTAAATCATAATAAAATAACATAGACTCTATAATAGATTGTAGTAAATACGGCTTATTAATGATTTGAGCTCCTCAAACTGCATCCCTAGAGTTCTGTTATCTGAAATAAAGTTTCGCGAAACAAAATAATATAGTACGAATACCGCAAATAATATTTAAGTAATCTTATTAATGTTTTAAGATTCTTTAATTATAAACTTATTTTAATTTCGAACCAGTAAAATAATCGCGTAAGGAACCATCCAAAGAGAGTTGCGTTGTATTGCCTTCGTGTATGCCTGCAGCATCATTGTTGACATGGCTATTTGTTTCCAAAACTAAAAATGTAGTGAATAGGAAAATCCGTATTAAACGTTAACAATCAAATCAAAACACGCATTGAAATAACAGGATAAATACATGTATTATGTCTTGAATTTCGTCTTTCTTTTTCTATATTTAAATTAATGCCCACTGGTATGTTCTCAATTACTCTAGGAGTTTTATTGTTAATCTCTTCTTTGGCAATTATAATGGGTGGAATCTCTAAAGTAGGAGGACTTGAAATAATAGTCTTTTTATTACTGAAGGTCTCCGATTCGTCAGAAGTTGAATAGTCATCTACAAATAATTCGGGTACATTAAATAATTTCCACATCAAGAATAGAGTTATAACGGAACATTTTTACCTTCTTCTTTTTGTTTTCGCTTAACTGATTTCAAGCCAGATGCCTTATGTGCCGTCTTTTCACTATCTTCTTTTATTGATGTTAATGCAGTATAAAAAGTTTGGCGTTTAGGTTTTTTTATTACTTCACGCGTAGCTTCGTCACCACTTGACATTCCATCGGCTTTATTACGAGCAGCGGCAATATCATCTGTAACGGATATATTCAATTAACGTAAATTATTGCTACGCATAGTAGTCGCGCGTTATCGAAAATACCGTGCCGCAAATTTTCTATTTTCGTGATAAAGTAGTAGTCCTTCTTGACAGTAATTCGAGCGAGAGCTGTAGGACCTTTATTAAATTTACCGTAAAACCCGATGCATTGAACATCGTGTTGTTGCCACTTTTTTTCACAATTTTTGTCTGGCACAACTCTTTTATTTATATGCGACCCCACATTTTTTGTATTCGGCCACCAGCATTTCCTTAAATCGGGAGACAGCCAACTCGATGGCACTTCTGACGAAGATTCGAAGCCAGTATTCGCATCTTGCGGAAACGTCACTACGGCATATGGCTTCATTTTATCATGGAAATCAAAGCGCGAGAAATCAATTGCGTCCTTTAACCTAAAAACACACATCAACTACTCAGATTCAATATAAAACACGAAAGTAGTATCTTCGACAGTAGAAGAAAAATAGTTATAATACATGTAGTATAAATTTTTATTTAAGTACAAATACCTTTGACAAAAGCGAAAGAAAACCTATTTAAGTGCGACACATCACCACGTGTAAACTATCCAAAATGTAACGGTTGCGGTATAAGCGTCCGACTTCATGTGTTCATTCTTTTGTTTCTCGCGAGCTGGGCACTGAGCAGGCTATCCCCTGAACCCGCGCCAATTATTGTTTTATGTGTTCGCGACGCCGCCGCGTATTTAAAAAATACGTTACGGTGGCGTTACAGCTTCTTCGCGAAGCGCATCTCAGAAATTCAGATTTATATGGATAAGGGGAATAATCACAGATTAAATTTTGGTTTCTAAAAAGTTTATCATGTGTAGAAGTGGTAGCTTATTAGCCCATGTTATGTACCTTTTTGATATCATTTTACAGGATAAATTATTTGATTATTTATTAATATACTTAATTCTTATAATACTTATTAATTAAACTCGAAGACTAGTTTCAATGCTCATGGAGTAAAGGCAATATTACACATTTGTTATCACTTATTGAAATTTTCATACACTTTCTTTCGACGTGTGAGGCTTCTATTGTTGCATTCTTAAAATTATGAGTTGTGATTACTTTAATATGAAGAATGGCAGATTGACATGGTTTCTCAAAGAATGATTCCTCACTTGTAAACTTTTTTCCTTCAAGGAGTATTGTCCCATTTTTCAAAAAAATGGTATCAACAACAAATATTTCACCAGAACGGAGGGAAACACAGTTGTTCCCTTCCGTACTACGCAAGGAATAGTTTTCGTACGTTAAAGATTTTATCCAACGTACTTCAGGCCTATTATTGTTACTTTTACTAGTGTAATCAATTAATGGATACTTTTTTTCTTTGTACTGTATATTTACTGTAGATTCTTCTATGAGTCTATTAACAATTTGTGTTAAACATTTTCCGCTAGGTTTAATTTTTGTTTTTAGCTTTCCCAAATAGTTCTCAAATTTAAAACAGCTATAACTGTCAACCGTACCATGTAGTTTTACATCGTCGCACATGTGTATTAAATTATGTAAATTATATGATAGAAATTCAAACCCATACAATTTTCCGTAATTTTCTACAAAATACCTTAACAAACCTCTTGCATACTCATTAAGAGAAATGTGAAATTCTGTGCTTGCCAAAATTCGAATTGCAACGCTTAAACATAAAAAGTGGATGTATTTGGTATTATCTAAATATCTGCGAAAGATCACAGGCCCGGTATATAACAGTAGTTGGCGAAATTCTGTTGCTTTAAATCTTTCGCACTCTAATAATGACCGCGGCTTTCTAGCAAATTCTACTGGCATTTCAGATTTTAACGACAGATAATGCGTGTTTGCCAAAGCAATGTTGCTATCTGACATACGAATATTTTTTTTCCCCTTTAACCAAAATAGAAGTAGTCGTTTTACAACACCAAGACATACGAGGTGCATGTAATCAAGTGGGAACTGAGTAACCATTCCAAGATTTTTTATATTTTCTAAAATTGATACTCGCTTATGATGATTTTCATCAGACTTCTGCCTGAATGAGTGATCAGTTCTTAATGATGCATTCATTTCAGGATAGGTTACCCGATTGGCAATTAATTCACCCTCCTGTATACATTTTCCGCAACCGTGATAAGCATTATGGCCTTTTATACCCTTTATATATGCTTTAGCGGGAGTATCACAAGCAAATATGTTTAATTTGCACGATATAACTTTTCCTCCTACTCCAATTCCATCTTGGTATATGGCATTTATATCTTTAACAAAATCATCTAAAAACTGATCGCAACATCGTGGTTTTTCCTTTCCATTATAAATGCCAATAGCAAATGGTTCGGTGTAAAAGTCTGCGCATATAGAACCTAAAATAGGCCAAAGTTGGTCCCCACTACTCTTAGTTAAAGGTAAACCGTCTATATTCACGTTGAACAAGATTTGATCTGGAAAGTTGTCCGATCTGAAATAACGACGAATAGATCTTTCTATGTTCGAAGATAACCCAAAATGATAGTACTTTCCGGGTTCGACATTCTTAAATTTTACCAGTCTGGGAGTTGCGAGTAATGTTCTGTAATCTGTCGGTAATTCCTCTTCGTGTCCATTTTTCCGTAATATTCGAAGCAATGTATTCACGTGTGTTTTTTCAATGCAGGATTCAATAACCCATAAGCGGAGTTCGCTTAATAGATCATGATTCTTTTCATTGCTGCTATTTACGATCTCAATGCGATCACCAGTGATACTATCAGTATTAGTTGAAATATCAGAAGCAGTGCAATTAACAATGTTTCTGTCAAGATGAACACTAACGTCTTCGCCACTTGGAGGCATGTCATCGCACACTTTATTGTCTGAATTATGCAATCCATTTTTATAATTACGTCCTTCACTTTTTTCTTCTATGCCTTGTTGTTGGAGCCGAATTTTCTGAATAGCCGTAGTGGAGTTTGGACATTTCAAATCCTTTTTTAACCGATTGACTTCAGCTTTTAATAATCGTCTCTGGTGCCTTTTTGTGATACAGCTAAGATTCTTCGAGTTGGTCTTCATAATGAAAATTTTTGTTCGATCTTAACTAATCTAAAAAAAGTACAGATTTTGAAAGTTCTTTGCAAATTATATCATTTTATAAACAGTAGACATTGCTATGTGCAAAGTACAATTTCGAAACAACTTAATACGTTCCTATACTGTTGTAGGCATGCCGCCTTTGCCGCTGAGCGCATTTAAAATATATTGGTTTTTCACCAAAACAAGCTACCTTGATCGAGCTGTAGATTATATTAGTCGTTGTAGGTTAGGTTTAGTAATACAAAATCAGCTGAACTTAAATCTTACGTGCATTGTCTTTCAATATTATAGTATACAAAGATTCTGCTAAACTTACCTTGTAGAAAATATTGAACCATATATGACACACTTTAATTGTTTGTGTAAATTTGATATTTACTCTCGATTATAACAAGCACATGCTACAGAGCCGAAATAACTTGCGGTAATAAGTGAAACCGTATAACATTAATGGAAAAATTATGTCACAGCCTAAGCAATATCAATTTACGCATGGCCATGCAAGTATATAAATAAATTGATTTAGACTGTGGTTCAGGAAGTTTGCATGAATATATTATGAATATTTAGAAGAAAATAGAATTGACCATTTTACGTCAGTACAATATGACGGCACGTCACTTGCAGAATACACACATTTTAAAGTATATTACATGATATATACTTGTTACAAAAACCTTGCGACCCTGCAGCCGGGGTATCATTACGAATGATAATACTCTGATACAAATCTAGTGCACAAAGTGTCGAATTTGCTGCATAACACCGTGATATTTGTGGTGCAAGCTTAAATGAGTCGCAAGATTTTCTTCACAAATACATATCATGCGTGACATTAAGATGATGTATACAAAATTACGACATGTTGATATAATTTTCTCATCACATTGAAAGAGCAGAAAAATTAGTCTCAATGTAATGCGAAATTGCCATCTCGTTACAATATTACAATGATGTACCTAGCAAATGTGTCGGATATGTCACTTTTATGTCAATAACATAAATATTCTGATAGTGTGATATCACAAGGTCACCAGTTTAGAACATCATTTTATTACATAATAGTGTCGAAACTCATCACACTGTGTTTGCTGGGGAGCACGGGTCTCCCCTTCATGTGTGGAGTCAGGGAAGGTCAACGTAGTTAAACCTACATATAAAGTAGGTCTAACTACATGTAAAGTAATAGTTGTGAAATTGGTTAGTGGAAATGATGACTTTACACTAAAACCACTGACAATTTTTCATGTCGAGTAACAAGGTTTGCATCCTCTGGCCACCAAAAGGTGTCAATAAGGAGAATGTTTTTTTTTACTGAAGAATGCAAATGAAAGATTTTCATTGGGAGAATCCTGGAAAAAATACAAAACAGCTTTTGGATCTCAAGTGGAATCATATCTAGGCTCCGGTGGTTTTAATTTAAATAAACCTTTAAAAAATCTCTTGGCAAGATCGTTGTGACTAATATCTGGGTTGGAGATAAGGGAAATTGCACAACGCATAGTATTCAAAGAACCGTAGGAATGAAAAAATATTACTGCGAAGTACTAAAAAAAATAGTACGTACTGGAAAAGTACTAAGGATCTTCAGTACTTTTCCAGTAATATTTCGGCGCACTACTGGGAAAAGTACCTTGATAATGCACAGTACTTTTAGTACTAATAATAGGAAGATATTACTGCACACTCATACTGTATATGTATGCAGAGCTAGGTAAGGACTAGAGTCAGTGTGTGGCGGGCCATGTGGAGGAACGTACGGGAATATACAGTGGCAGATCAACCCTGAGTATTAGTTATTACTATTTCCCGACCTAAGATATAACATACGGGAAGTTGTCATTGGCGCATGAGAGAGTGCGCACGTGTGATCTTACTGGGTAAAATTCCATCCCTTACGAAAAATTCTTCCTGGCGACCCAGTAATATCAGCACTGGCAGCTCTGTAGTGGTCAATACATACTATGTGTACACGAGCGGCATCACCAGAATGCTGCTTGTGGACGAGAGATGAAAAGTAAAAACGTTTCATCCAAAGATGCAGATTTGGATTTGCAAGTTCAGTCACTAATGAGAAATTCCACTTTTGCAAAATAAACCCAAGTAACACTTCGCCTGCATAAGCGCCTGCAAATACCCTGCTCATCCCCTTTTTCTGCAGGAGTTCTGCATATACCTTGCAACTATCCTTCTTATGCAGGCCGGCTTGCATATGGCCTGTGAGTAGCCTTCGCCTGCAATTAACCCCTGCATATAGCCTGCGCGGGCAGAATATTTGCAGGACGACCTGTAAATAGCCTACAAGTAGCCTTCCTCTGCAGGAATTATCGTCTACACGCGCAGATCATTCACAGTACAGTCTGTACCATCTACATACGCAGATCATTTACAGTACAGCCTGCGCATAGTCTGCAAATATTATATTCAAGTCTTAGGCTTGCGAAAGTAGTGTCGACCAGGGATATTACGATTACCAATTGTACGATGTATGCAGAACATTTGCCGAATATGTACAAGTAATATGTACGGCGTCAAACAAGACTCATTGCGCATTTTCAAATTACGTGTGGCGATAACGCAATGCCACACGTCGCAATTTCTCATCATACATTTCAGTATTCAATCGAGTGCCTCAAATAAAGAAACTGAACACAAGAGGGTATATACGTTTCGTAGATCAGTGGGCTAAGGCACAACGACGAGCAGCTCCCCAGCAGCAGCAGCAGAGTGAACCCGGGTTCAAATCCACCTTCAAGCACAACCCCCAAGTGTTTATTTCTATGTTTTAAAAAGTTGTAAACTATAATGTTAATCCAAATGTTGTACTTGATTGGGTCCTCGGGAATAATAAGCGAGTAAAAATATATGAAACTGTTTTTTTCCCTTCAAATCTTGGATCCTGCATATATTCCGCATATGCCCTGCATATGTTCTGCATACGCCTTGCATATATTCTGCATACGCCCTGCACATATCCTGTATATTCTCTGCAATAGCTTACATATAATCTGTATATCGCCTTCAGAGGGACTATTGCAGGTTTTGTGCAGAGGATCAGAGCTGTATTATGGTCCAAAACCCGTCTGCATATGATCGGTAAATCATCATATGCAGGATCGATTAACAGGGCGAGCTCCTGCATATAGCTTATGCAGGAAGCTTATGCAGGAGAAATGTTACTTGGGAAAGTATCAATTAAACCGAGATAAACAGAAACGTCGACAATTATAATCCACCATAACCCTATAATTTAGAACAGCAAGAAGGCAACATTGTCAGAGTATGTGATTCTCTGATATCCTACAGGTTAGCATAATTGCAGCATCTTGGCGGTTCGGAATATCAGATGACTCCTCCCAATTTTGCATGGTATTTAATGTTGTTAAAATTGTCTCAAAATGTCGGACCTTGTGCCGAAATTATATGCTGCTGAAATTTCCCAAAATTGCCTAAACATGCCGACACGCTGTGCCGGCGTGAAACGCTGCAACAGTTATATCAATTTACCGGGACGTTGTCCCGCAAATTCAAGCTGTTCAAATTGCACCAAAATGCTGGTACGCTGTGGTATGGCATTAATGCTGGTGAAATTGCACCAATAAACCATACAGAAATCAACCCAATCTACGAGGCCCAGGTCCAATCGTAAACTGTTTTATAAAATACTAAATTATTAAATATTACATTGTCCTGAAGGACGTCTGATAACACCTCCGCCAAACGGCCTGCTTCTTAGTGAAATGAGGGTTGGCAGAGGAATTGCCAACCCTGACCTTTCCCGTTTAGGGCGGGATGCCCAGGGTTACCTGCGGCCCTACATGAGTTCTTGTGGGAGCAAGATTCTTTGTACGGAGTTCAAAAGAACGATGGCGTAGGTCGACCCAGATATATCTGATAGCGCGCACACTTTCATGCGCCAATGCCAACTTCCCGCCATATATGCTCCACTCAAACCAGAGAACTGCGGCTTCTATTTCGAAGATCTCGAAAAAGTTCTCTATACATTTCCGGGCCCAGGATCTCCATCCCTTCCGTCTTTTACGGTGGATATGCAATCAGGATTAAATCATTTCAGGAAAGACAAGGAAGCAGAACATTTATTCGGTCGGCAGATATGCCTATTCAAATCTAGATGGCATGTATGTTTTATATTACAAACTTACTTCAACTCACAGTTATTGTTAGGGTAATATGTTAAAAACAAAGCGCAGCATCCAGCGTCTTATTCCAAAATGTTGTACAGCTATGGATAAACGATGTAGAATGAGTTCAGCGAGGAAAACCAAGATCGAAATAACATATCCGTAGCCAGCGACAATAAACATCTTCGCTCCCATCCCGTTAGAATTGTTGTCATCTTCCTCCCGATTATCCCACGTCCTCGTCCAGTTCTGCCGCGCAATTTCCGCCGGTGATGGCAAGGACCATCTCTCCGTCAATCCAGCTTGCTGCGCTCGCAGTAGGATATCGCTTATACGCCCTGGGTATGGACTTCCCCGCTTAAAGTAGTAGACATTCGGTGGCCCTAAGTAGCAAAGGTTTTCATTCAGCATTATCTTCCTGCTCATCGAAGTGTACATGCTCATCCCGGCACCCCACATTCGAGATGGTATGAAGCAACAGACATTCCCATCCTTGACCGCTCTCTCCAAGCAGTCGAGCATATTGCTCGAGAAGAGAGCATTCTTCACCAATTCCTTGAAATCTCCCTCGGCGTTCCATTCGATCTCGTGCGTGTACTCGAAGGGAAAGACCGGTGTCAAATTGTGGCGAAGTAAATCCAGAAAGTTTTCCACCCGAATTTCTTCTTCTGCGCCAATGTTGGTCGTGGTGAGATCGGCGTGGAAATCCGAGGAGTATACAACGGACACCACAAACACCGATACGAACAAGATTCTCTCCAAGTTAGCTGCTATGTTGAAGTTGGGTAGAGGGTAGGAGATGACCATTCCGAAGATGTGAAGAATTCTCCATACGTTGGACTCGAATCTCAAGATAGTCGAGGCGAGCCAGAAGATCGTGATTATTAAGAAGAAGAGAACAATCCCAACTATTCGATTGTAGTCGAAATTGATTCTGGAATACAAGACTGGCATTACAGGGCACCAGCGCTCCAAAGTGAAGATTTCGCTCCGAGACATCCCGCCGTATCCCTTGTACAAAGGTAACCTGTTAAAAATCGCGTCAGTATCAACGCTGATTATTTGTTCCGGGCCGATTTCATGACTTATACTCGAGAATTGGATCAGTTTATGATAATCAACGGACTGCCAGACGACAGAGAAATTCATGATACTTTTCAAAGTCACGAGGGTTTTGTTGTCATAGGTTTGATAGGTAGGCATCAAGTGTCCTGGGCCAATAGGGTTCAATGTGCTGTATGCGGATGCCGGCAACGTTTGGATGTGGATCGGATATCCGTGGAGATTGAGCAGTTTATTTGGGAACCAATCGAGAGAGGGCGAGTAAGGCTGGCGGGTGTACTCCCCCGAGAACGGATTGTACTGATGAACAATGAATACGAAACTCCCATTTACTCTCGACTTCTCCAACACCGAGACATCGAGCATGTACTTCTTCCCATCCCATAAGTACTGCAAGAGTTCGTGAAAGTCAGCCTCTCCGTCCTCCAAGATCGCCAGAAGCAACACCTTCGGAAGCCCCGTGCCGGAGTTTGTGAATCTTGCCCGTTGAAAAATCTTGCTTAGGTGATGTTTTGCAATCGGCAGGTCCATTGATTGGTAAAGGTAGAGCAAAAGTGCGTTGGAGTTCACACGGCACTTCGTCTGGTTCTTCAACAACATATTGAACGATGTCATGCAATTAATGGGTATGTGATTATTCATGCTGATCTCAATGATGTCGTCGAGTATAATACTGTTCATCGATAAATTGGTTGATCCTGATATTAACACCGCTGTACTTTGGACTCCAGTTTTAGTAATGATGTTGGTGAGAATCTTGTCCAAGACTTGCCAATTCTCCACATCAGTGGACAACTGATGGTCCATTGGTGAAATTTGGACGGTGAATAGTAAAACTAGGAGGATAATAATCATTGTGCGAGTGAAGGATTCTGAATGCCGAAATAGAGTTGCCACGACGGCTTGAGACTTCAATTGTATTCAATAGTAGGGCAACCGCGACTCTTCTGAAAATCGAGAAAATTGATTGTTTATAGCTCAGTTGCCGGCAACTGTTTTAAGAGGACGTATATAATGGGACTTACAGCTCGGATGATTTCCCTCCAAACAACGAGAACTGGTCTCAATAGTATCACTAGGTAAAGTCGAAGGATTCTGCAGCAGAACAGGAGTGAACCGCCAGGGTTCGCGTTGGTTTCACAACTATCACTCTTCCGATGTCAACGCTATTATATATCATATGTATATTCAGCCAACCTAATTTATTTGGAGTAGCATTGCATCATAAAGAGGAAAGTCCTACTTTCTAGAGTATAGAGTATATGTAGATTTTATGTAGATTCTCAGAACGTAGGATAATTTTTTACCAATTATTGAAAACATCCATTGAAAGTATCCATTAACTGGATTGGCAAGCTTCTCTACCGAATGTGATTCCACTTTTATCTTTTGCAGTAGAATAGTTATCGACATAAATTCCGTTCCCAGAGTGCACTCAAGTAATCATGCAAATTGTAGTTGCTCGTTCTTCGAATTTTTGTTACCTGCTCTACCGAATCAGGTGAATCCCTAAAGGCCTGCGCCAAGTTACATTCTAGTAGCGCGGAACAACCGCCGAGGATGCTTACAATAGCGGTTCACGATCGATCCAAAAATGTGAAATTATTAATTTCAACAAAGTTGCAACTTAACGGATGATATAATATGTGCCTTTTGTATTTCATTATGCATTTTTCTCAATCCAACGACCCAAGAAAGAATAAATAATTCATGATTCAAAAATGTGTTCGGAAAAAAACTTTTAAACCACATACCCTTCCAGTTCCCAATCAGTTGACTAATAAAAAAAGGGAAATATCTACCAAGTAAATAATTCTTGATGTAAACAATTATTTCCTACAAAAAAGTATATATACATCCACATATCCTTTCAGTTTTCAATCCGTCGACTAAAAGGAGAAAAATAAACCTTTTCGCACCAACTGATCCTGTTTTGGCAAGCCAACTACAAAATTTATAATAACAGGCAGAAATGGTGCATTAAACACAACAAAATATTGCCTCAAGCCTAAATAGCGCTTGACAAACAGAACATATTGTAAAACTAACGTTATATGCGTAGACAGGTTTCGACATACAAGGCACTGCAGCGGCTTTCTTAGACATCAGTTGTGCTGGGGTCGGTGCTTTCGACAATGTATTACAGCAAATATTAAAACAACCAAACTAAGCGAAACAGCTTTATCGCCGAATGCCCCAATCTTTGTATATGTATGCATATATTATCACTCATAGTAGATAGAATTCTTACCTTTCAAGACCAAGAAGAAATCAGGAATCTGCTACCCTCAGGGAGGTATTCCTTTACTTACCCTCTTCAACATTTACATCAAAGATGTACTGAAACATATCTCAGAGTATTGTATCTAAAACATTCAAGTGTAAAAAAGGCGCCAAGTAGTTTAATCCCACAGAAAAATTGACCAAAAACATAAACGGATGCCATTCGAAAGCCAAGTCAATCATCAAAATTAACAAGAAAAAATAAATTAAATTCCAAAACAATCAAAATTAAATAAAGTAAAACAAAGGCTACAAAAACTTGGCAAACTGCTAACATTTGGGTAGTGTTGGCATAAAGACTTGGCTTTCCATTTCCAATGATATCAATTACGTTTTTGGTCAAGTATAGGTAGAGGTAGAGGTAGTAGGTTCAAAGCTTAGAAATATATTTTTGTGAGTCTCCTGATATCTCGTCTGTGGTAACACAATGTTATTGTTCTATAGCATGGGAGTTACAAAGTCATGTTACCGTATTATGTCTGCGTAACGTTGCTGTAACATTACATGGAAGTTAGAAAGTAATATTACTATGTTACACCTATGTAACATACCGGTTATACAATTTTCGATTCACAAAATTATCCAAATAAAAAATTATAACATAATCAACAAGTAGTGTTTTGAAAACGTCTCGATGTCAGCTGAAACGTTAAATAATAAAAAAAATATGATGATCTATTTATGAAAATTAAGTTGACCTTGATATGACCTTGGGATCAAATGGGTATATCCGCTTTATAAATCTTTTAAAACAGTTCAACTTTTGTCTTCATCATTTTTCTCTAAAATGTATTGGTTCGGAGATATTTCACCGTTCCAGGACTTTTGGGACACCCTGTATAACAATGTTACTTTTGCAGCCAGCATTACTTACACGGAAAACGTTCCACTAAACTCACCGGCAGTGTTTTTATGTCGAGGTCTACCTAGCACTCTCAAGTGTAGTCGACAGTATTACAATATGAATTACACTACACCAGTCACATGCTCAAAGATAATTACAATAAAACTGTTAAACTACCCAATATAATATACCAACTATAATGCGTGCAGTTTGATATTCTCCTTGTGGTTTTTCCTTATTTCCATGCCAAATAACAGCAGTATCTATACTATTAAGCACCAACATAAAATTAGTTCATATATCGTTGGATTGACGGTATGAGGAGGTCAACAGTATGAGGAGGTCGACAATTGAGTATTTCTAAGAAAGTTATATGTCAAGCAAGGAGATGAGATTGTGG
Source organism: Crossocerus cetratus (assembly GCA_963675795.1). NCBI lineage: Eukaryota > Metazoa > Arthropoda > Insecta > Hymenoptera > Crabronidae > Crossocerus > Crossocerus cetratus. Next base: position 12,884,830 of record OY776671.1, read on the forward strand.
AAAAATATCATGGTTTAGTTGTTACTTCAAATCGCTATTTTAGTGTAAATTTCTTTCGAAGGAAATTCAAGTTATTTGACAAAGCTATAATGTCAGCATGAGGAGGGGCAAAATAGAAAACAAGTGTTTTAATACCTTGGAACTTGAAAATCCCAACCTTATTAATGATAACTTTTATACACGACAAATTCTGCAATGTCTGCAGTGTGCAACCCTGATGCGTCTCTACTGCAGCAGTATTATCGACACGGTGCTTATCTTATCTCATATCGACGTAAAGCGTATAGAATAGTAATCTTAATAGTAGTAGTTTAACAACTTTGGTATAGTGGTTCGTATATGTATGTATATAGAAGTGGTTTGACTCGGTAGTGTTTCGCGGGAAGTAGACATCTCTATCGTGGAATAGATAGAGACAATAGAATAGATAGCACAGAGTCCGCTATAAGCCCGCTTAAAGCGCACCCTGTTTGGAGGTAGTGGACTTTTAGCATCGCCGAAAGTTGCCTGAAAGGCCGCTCAATGTCCGCTTAAACTTCGCTCTTGCCCGCTGTTACGTTACATATTGGTGACCAAAGAAAGTGAACTAAAAGCGGACTTCTAAAAGGCGAGTTAATGCGGACCTCTAAATGTGGACTAAAAGCGGACCTTTTAAAGCTAGCTTAAGGAAGAGATTGAAGAGTGGTTGGGTCTGGGTTGATTTACAAAAATTGAGAACCTTTAATTTTTTTGTATTTTTATTGTTATTCTCTTATTAAGATGAAATTTAAGAAATTGTATTTCTTTGTAATTAACTTCTTAAACTACTCGATTAATCGTAATGTCACACACAGCCAACAAATATAGTCCGCGCACATATAACCTATGCGGCCAACGTATACATTCGTTCTATCAAACGGCGAACCTAGATGATTATTTACATCGCATCGTATTGTCTAAGGGAGAACAAATGATGAGCTCTTACAGCACATAACAAACAGCACTATATATATAAATCTCACCGAAGTCCGAAAACACGCGATTTCAGGAGGAGACGATGTTGTGCAATGCTTTCCCTGCCTTAACCAAGTAGCGCGTGGAAATGCAAGCGTTGGAAGTTGCGAAATTCTCACAGAACTAAGTCAACTTTTCGGGTAACAAACTTGGGTCAACTAAAAGTTGGCAGCATAGTGGCAACTTCAAGTTGACAGACTCGCGTTATCCAGTAGTCATCCAGGAGTAGTGCGCCAAATGCCCGCATTTATCGCGCTCACTTTGGAGGCCTTATATATGTTCGCTTTTAGCAGACTTATTACAGCGGACAAAAAGCGGACTTAAAAAAGGCGGCGCTCTGCGGGTCCTGGAAATGAGCGCTTCCTGGAGTTCGCTTAATGCGCGCTTTTAGTTCGCTTATTTTGGTGGTCTTGCAAATGTTCACTTTATTGCGACTTATTGAAGCGGACAAAAAGTCGCAATAAAGTGAACATTTGTAAGACCACCAAAATAAGCGAACTGGTCTTTAGTATTTGAATAAGGCTAAATTCGCTACTAGTATATATCTATCTATAAGTATTACTGAAAAGTACTGAACATATAGTACTGGAGAAGTACTAGTAATTCTCCAGTACTGGCTTTCTCGCGCACTCCTAGGAAGTACTAGTACTGAATATTACCTTAGGTACTTCCCAGTAGTGCGCCAAAATATTACTGGAGAAACTAGTACATCTCCAGTACTATATTTTTAGTATTTTTCAGTAATATTTTTTCGTAAGGGAGAAGTGGCTCTTAACGACGCACAGTCGCCGATTTGGGTCTAAAACGCGCGCATGGTCAATATCTCAGGTTCTACTAAATCGATTCTCAATTTTCTTGTTTTGTTTTGATTGTTGTGGCATAAGGATGAATAAAAGACCATCATTAGATCAAAACAAAAATGTGTACCGAGTCCGGTGCTAGTCAATAATTATTGTAGTTTAATCAATTTTCTCTGTTCGTTTCACAAATAGTATGAATAATGTTTGAATGATTTCCAGCACGAATCTTCCTCGCTTTATCTTATTCTTAACATATAAACCATACAAAAAGAACAATTTAAGTTTTATAAAACAATTTATGTAATTGATAGTATACTCATACTAATTTTTAGCGCAGAAGTGTTTCTCATTTGTTGTTTCCGCCCTTCCAACATCAAGATAAACAGAAGCTAGGATGAACAGATCACAAGAAAGTTTATTCTAAGGGTCCAGGGGTCTGAGGGCAGGAGGGGCGGGAAGACGTTGGGAAGGACTGGAAAGCAGAGTGAAGGAGGCGCTGGGGAGGATTGGGAAACGGCGAAAGAAGGGAGGGAAGAGGAGGCGGTGAGATGAGAAGTGTAGAAGGGAGAAAATTAAAGTGAGCGAAGAATTGAGAAGATGGAAAAGGGTTGGAGGAAATGGGGAGAAGTATAGGAAAAGAAGGAGGCTGTGGAACAACTTGTGTGAGAGTAGATAGGCTAGGCCGGTTCTGCGACGGAAGTGGCCCAGCGGCCATTTTGTTTCGGCGGGAAATTCAAACGTGTCGGTAGGGGGTTTTCGGCGCGTTGCGCCGGAAGTGCGCCAGGGGCCATGTTGTTTTGGGTGCTGGGTGGCGCAGGTGCCCCCCAGGTGTGTGTGGGTGGCCAAGGTGAGTGGGTGGTTGCCCCCGTGGGTAGTGGAGGTATCCCCATTGTCACCGGTGCCCCCGGTGGGTGGGTGGCGCAGGTGCCCCATTGTTTCAGGTGCCCCCCGGTCCAGGTAGGTCGGTGGGATGCCTCCACCGTGTACTTTTGCTGCGTACCTGTACCCAAGGGTTGAGCTAGTGTCTCAGGTGCCCCAGGTGCCACAGGTAGGCGCGTGCCCCGGGCCCGCGGCAGAGGGGATGCCTGTCCCGGGCCATATACTCCCGACGAGGAAGGTTGCGTTGAAACTTAGATGCTCCGCCAGCGCTCATGTTCCCATAAATACATTTCCCCATTAAGAGCAAGATGAAGCGCACGTTCTCTAAACACTGCAGCTACACTTGACATGCCCACCGGCCTAATGCAGCATCATGGCACTTGACCGACCGGACGCACGTGCGAGTGTTTACGTAAACAGCACGTAGCTAAGCACCCCGGCAGACTTAGATGCAAGTGTTTGTTTCCTGCGCCAGTAAGATTTTCTATAAGGTGGTCGCAATCGCCACTGGCTCACAATCTAAACACGCCATCGCGACACTTGGCTGTATAGGGTGATTCAGTCGGCTTTGAATCTGTGATGAGGGATATAGGTCGATGAAAATGTAATAATTACACATTGTTGAGTAATTTGAATATGAAGGAGTCTTCATCGAATTTTTTCCACCTACTGAAATTTATTTATAATATTGAATTGTACCAATAATAGAAATTATTGGAAGTCGAGTGTGACTGGATCATTTAAAGGCAACTGAATCACCCTGTACGTGCTGGTATTTACGAAAAAGAGTCCGCAGCTACCCCCGCCAGACATAGGCACAAGTGTCCGTTTCTTGCGACAGCGATACACACTTTTTACAACCGTCTCTTTCTCGCCCCGAGTAACATCGCTCTCCTTCAGCGATAGCCGTGGAGAGAGAGAGAGGGGTGGGGAGAGAACCCTTTTTTGTTCCATAGGGGAGTGTGGTGATCATGAATTTGCGTACCACAGCATCCACAACAACAGCAGCAGCAAGCATGATGATCGAAAAGGTAATGCTCCCTCAGTATGCACGAGATTCAAATTTGACTGCCGAGAGTATAGCTCAACACATTTTTCCAGAAACACACTAAACGGGTATCGTTTGGCGATTGCCGTGAGGTCTATCATTTGCCCTATGACGAAGCCACGTCAGCGGTAGGAAGCGGAGCCGAGCGGAGAGGAGCTGGGCGGAATCACGCGGGGAGGAGAAGCGCGAACAGGAGCAGAATGTGGCGAAGTGATGAGGAACGATAAAATGGAGCAGAGCGGTGAGAAGGGGATGCGAGCGAAGCGATGTGGATCACAGCGGAATGAAGGGATGAGGAACGGAGCGGGGCAGGAGGCTCGCATCTTCCTGGGACTGAGAAGGGAACAGTCATGAGGTAGGTATTGGCATATATAACTGTGAAACATGATCGTTTATTGAAAATATTTATTTATACTATAATTTAATTTAAAAATATATATAGTACACACACACACACACATCTACACGCATTCGACCACAGCTGACCCATGAAGAAGTCCGATCTGCGAAAAGGATACAAAATTGAAATTGAAGTACGCTAGGTCTGGGCAATCAAATACTTGTGGGAATACATGTGTTCTAATTGAACTTACTCAATCCGAAAGGTCCGCAAGGTCCGTCCCAAAAATGCCTCGCAGAATTTCCCGCTCTTGGGCGCGTCAATTGGAGCGCGGGTCGTTGCGGGGGAGATCCGACGGGTAGCGCTCCGCGAGTTGAGCCAGCTCCTGGGGATTCTCCAGCCGCACCAGCCTCCAAGCGGATGTAGTTACCCTAATTGCAGGTGGGAAAACATATTGAGCACACACATATCTCTCTCTAACTTATTAAGCGTTTACGAAAACTGTAAAATTTCGCGAGGAATGTTTGTAATAATGCGGAACCTTCGTCCGCTGTCGAATGGCGATATGGAGACATGTTGGAAAATGACTACTACATATAGTAGTCAGTACCATGCCGGGCTTGCCCGCACCGATGCACTGACTTCAAATTCGGGAATTTCCTCTTTGTGCACGTTCCGCCTTGCGCACATGTGGATTGTCGGACACAGTGGAATCAGGACACATTGGATATTGACCACGGTGGAATTTACGCACATTTGAAGTTGCCCACAGTGGAAGCAGGACACGTCGGCAGTGGAAGCTGTACACATCCCAGAGGAAACAGGACACATGGGATAACGGGGATAATGGAATTTGGACACGTTAGATGGAAAAGATGCATACATCACCGGGAGTGTGAATTTTCATGACTCATTTAATTCACAGAATATAAATAACAGTGAAATAATTAATGATTTGGAAGAAAAGCCAAAACTCTTTAATTCATGAAAAAGTGATTATTCTTATGACTAGGAGTAAATAAATATGAACAAAGGGTGGTGATGAGTTCAAAATTATTATCAATCATTTTTATTGTATCTATAAATAACAGTGAAATAATGGTAATTATGCAAAAGTTGGACTTATAGGAAAACTAATTATTTTGGACTTGTTTCACATATACTGCTTCTACTTTTATTAGAATTCCTATATTAAATTTAAATAAATGTCTTTTTGTAATTATACAAAATTCATTAATTATTACAAATGCTCCTGATGAGATTAAACCATGAGCAATTATTATTATCTATCTTCTAATGAAACTCGTTATTAAACATGGATGCAATTACTATATTTGTACGAATTACATAAGAATAAGCAACAATAATTTGTATACCAATCATTCGCAAGCAATATAAATCAGTAAATGAAATTCTATTAACATTTTTATCATGAAATTTAAATAAATATATTCGTATTACATATTTCATAGTACATTCTTATGTAAGGTATGTACATACAGGTAGACCGAGCAAATGTAAGATTCACGATAGTAATAAAGGAAGCATCCAAAGAAATTAAAGTTTTAGCATATCTAAGTTATCCATTACTAAATAATTAGAGATTATAGTAGCACGTACTACAAGGAAAATAATCTCAATTCTAGACAATTAAATGAAAAACAATTAATTAAATATTATAAAGTATTAGATATTTAGGGAATAGATTTCAGTTTTCGTACAGAATTTATTTCAAGACAGCCATGTACACTGGTTGAAAGTTACAATCAGACTGATGCCGAAAGGCCGATATGCTCCTCGACAGCAGGTACAAAAACGGTCGGGTTTCCTTAGGTATAAACATTTCTCAGAAGTGACCGTGTTGAAAAAAAGGTCAATACAACTTTCCAGCATTACAATAGATTAGGTTTTGCGTGCATTTGACCAATTAATCCAACATAAAGCATAACTACGATTTACTCTAATCATAGTCACAGAATAACCTTTTTCATCGTGAAAAAATTTGTTCGTAATCACAAATCAATCTCATATTGTTTTAATTTCAAAATATTCTCGGAATATCTGGAACGTGCATGTTTTTCATTCAGCGTGTGGGTAAATTCCATTATTCGCGGATTCTCCTGTGTGCAGCTTCCACTTGATGCTAATACACAATGTGTACTGTTTCCTTTGGGGGTGGTGGTTTTCATCGTGTGCAGTTTCCAGTATGCGCCGCTTCCAATGTGGGCAATTTCCAATGTGTACTGTTTTGAATGTGGGCAGTGTCCACTGTGCGCTGTTTCCAATGTGGGCAGTGTCCCATGTGCGCTGTTTCCGGGTGTGCAGCTTCCAAAAGAGGCTCGTGTGCAAAGCGAAGTTTGCGCAAACGAGACTCACTCTCAAATTCATAGTTGTTTCCGTTCTCGTGCAATTGGGAAGTGTGACTTCACTCTCGATTAGCTGCCCTTTTTATACAAATCCAACCTCGGCAAGCGACCGACTGCAAGGGTGGTGCGGGTGCCTAGCGGTTTGGACCCGCGAAACCTATTGGCCGACTGAGGGTTGCCGGGTACCGAGAAAATATGAAGATAAAATTCATCTTATTTCTTGGAATAAGCGCTCACACACGCGGATCAACGTATATGCGTGAGCGCTGCGCTGCCCCCACCCCCCTCCCCGCCCCCGCACTGGGTGGGGGCATTTGTATAAAAAGGGGAGCTAATCGAGAATCAAGTCACACTTGGCAATTGCACGAGAACGGAGACAACTATGAATTTGAGAGGGAGTCTTCTTTGCGCAAACTTCGCTTTGCACACGAGCCTCTTTTGGAAACTGCGCACGGGGAGACAGCACACATGGGACACTGCCCACATTGAAAACAGTACTGTTGAAAGGACAAATCGAGATAATCGTAATTGGGCGCCAGTAGATAGTAAGACCCATTAGAACACGTGATATCCGATAAGTAAGGAGGGAGGATCGGCCCCTTCCGCCCAAAGAGGAGCATTGGCGTTAGATCGATTAAGAATGTGTGATAGGAAGGTCGTCATTAAGAATAACGAAGAGTGTCATAAATCACAAAATAAAATCAAAGTTCATTATTCTGCATACACCAGTGATTTTAATCGTGAGCTTGCCCTAATCCACGCTGGAATACCTATTGAAATCCACACAAATATAAAACCTTCAACAAGTACACATTGGAAATTGCCCACATTGGAAGCAGCGTATAGTGGAAACTGCACACGATGGAAACCACCCCCAAAGGAAACAGTACACATCGTGTATTAGCATCAAGTGGAAGCTGCACATAGGAGAAACCGCGAATAATGGAATTTGCCCACACGCTGAACGAAAAACGTGCACGTTCCAGATATTCCGAGAGTATATTGAAATTAAAACAATAGGAGATTGATTTGTGATTACGAACAAATTTTTTCACGTAGAAAAAGGTTATTTTGTGACTATGGTTAGGGTAAATCGTAGTTGTGCTTTATAATATTTCAGTAATTATTTTTTATTCAATTGTCTAGCATGGAGATAATTTTCCTTGTAATACGTGCTACTATAATCTCTAATTATTTAGTAATGGATAACTTAGATATACTAAAACTTTCATTTCTTTGGATGCTTCCTTTAATATTACTATCGAGGATCTTACATTTGCTCGGTATATCTGTACCTTACATAAGAGTATACTGTAAAATATGTAATACGAACATATTTATTTAAATTTCATGATAAGAATGTTATTACAATTTCATTTATTGATTTATATTGCTTGCGAATGATTGATATACAAATTATGTGGCCAGTGGTGATTGCGACCACCTTATTGAAAATCTTACTGGCGCAGGAAACAAACACTTGCATTTAAGTCTGCCGGGGGAGCTTAGCTACGTGCCGTTTTCGTAAACACCCGCACGTGCGTCCGGTCGGTCAAGTGTCATGATGCTGCATTAGGCAGGTCGGTATGTCAAGTGTAGCGGCTGTGTTTAGAGATTCTTGCTCTTAATGTATAGGGGGAAGATAAAAACCCCATTATCGCTGTGACGGGGTTATTTATGAGAACGCGTGCGCTGGCGGTGCATCCAAGTTCCCACGCATCCTTCTTCGTCGGGAGTATACGGCCCGGGGCAGGCATCCCCTCCGCCGCGGGCCCGGGGCACGCGCCTACCTGTGGCACCTGGGGCACCTGAGACACTAGCTCAACCCTTGGGTACAGGTACGGGGCACCCACCAACCCACCAGTACCGGGCGGAGGTATCCGACCGACCTACCTGGACCGGGAGGCACCTGCAACAATGGGGCACCTGCGCCTCCCACTCACCGGGGGCCCCGGAGACAATGGGGATACCACCACCACCCACGGGGGCAACCACCCACTCACCTTGGCCACCCACACACACCTGGGGGGCACCTGCGCCACCCAGCACCCAAAACAACATGGCCCCTGGCGCACTTCCGGCGCAACGCGCCGAAAACCCCCTACCGACACGTTTGAATTTCCCGCCGAAACAAAATGGCCGCTGGGCCACTTCCGTCGCAGAACCGGCCTAGCCTATCTACTCTGCACGTTCCAGATATTCCGAGAATATATTGAAATCAAAACAATAGGAGATTGATTTGTGATTACATCTGCATAATTACCATTATTTCACTATTATTTATAGATACAATAAAAATGATTGATAATAAATTTAAACTAATAACCACCCTTTGTTCATATTTATTTACTCCTAGTCACATAAACAGTCACTTTTTCACAACTAAAGAGTTTTGGCTTTTCTTACAAATCATTAATTATGTTACTATTATTTATATCTTTTGAATTAAATGAGTTATGAAAATTCACACTGCCCGCGATGTATACATCTTCTCCATCTAATGTGTCCAAATTCCCTTATTTGCGTTATCCCATGAGTCCTGTTTCCTCTGGGATGTGCACAACTTCCACTGCCGACGTGTCCTGCTTCCACTGTGGGCAACTTCTATACGTAAATTCCACCGTGGTCGATATCGAATGTGCGTAAAATCGACCGTGGCCAATATTCAATGTGTCCTGATTCCACTGTGTTCGACAATCCACATGTGCGCAACGCGGAACGTGCACAAAGAGGACACTCCCGTTCCAACGCACCTCCTCGGGCCCGGGGCACACACCTACCCGTGGCACCTGGGCCACCTGAGACACTCACTCAGCCCTTGGGTACAGGCACGGGGCACCCACCCACCGGGGGCACCGAGACAATCAGGATACTTCCACCACCCACCAGTACCGACGCGGGCAACCACTCACTCACCTGAGGGCAACGGGGGCAGCTGCGCCACCTACCACCCAAAACAAAAATGGCCGCTGCCACTTGCGTCGCAGAACCGGCCCAGTATAACTACTTACTTTTCGTCGACCTGAAGGCCGCCTTTGATTCGGTGAACAGGGATTCCTAGTGAAAGCAATGAGGGTGAGGGGGGTGAGGGAAGAGCTGGTCCGGAGGTGTGAGGAGGTGTTGAGGGAGACGATAGGGAATTATTTTGCACAGGTGGGGGTGAAACAAGGATGTCCGTTGAGCCCCTGTCTATTTACAATTCTGCTGGCGGACATAGAGGAGGTGATGAAGAAGAGGAGGGGGTGGGGGGGGGGGTAGGTATATACTATGGCTTACGCCTTACGCGGATGATCTGACGGTGCTCGCGAAGGACGAGGAGGAGATGAGAGGGGCCATGGGCACGCTGGAGGGATACATGGAGAAAAAGGGGCTGGTGGTGAATATTAAGATGACGAAGGTCAAGAGGTGTAGAAGAGGGGGGAGGGGGGAGAAGAAGGTGAGTTGAAGATGGAAGGGGAGGAGGATAGGAGAAGTAGGAAAATACAATTATCTGGGATATACATATCCCCCCAAAAACATTAAAATGTAAAGAAAAGCGCCAAGTAGTTTAATGACTCACATAAAAGGTATCTTCTTGAACTACGTTGTCCAAAATTAAATAGATATCACACAATAGAAAGCCAAGTTTTCAATCAAAGATATCACACGTTACTTAATTAATTAACTTGCATCTCTAACTTTAAAACTTGGCGTTCCATTTCCAATTATATCAATTACGTGTTTGGCCAATTAGAAATCTATTTTTCTGAGGTACAATTATCTGTATATCATTATATAAATTAAATTCGAAGATATTCGTGCATTTTTATTTTATGCGGGTTGAGGAAGGCAAGCCTGTCGCATTTCTATCAATCTCCGTCAAATTATCATTAAGAATATAAAATGTGAAAAGTGAAGTCAGATCCTCAAAGGCACGTGGTTCGATGCTCCCTGAATCTATCAAGTTAAATTCTCATTTATTATTACACATCATTATTTCATACTTTCAATATTCGCCGGTTGCAAGAATATTTTTACATTTTCCATGTTAATCCTAATAAATTTCACCTCGGCTTCTTCACGATTAATTAACATACATATATTTATTGACGAGACATCAATGAGTAAAAGCAAAAAATTATGGCATAACCGAAAGAAATCTTACTATCTGGAAAAACAAATGTAAATAAAAGTTGAAACTCATTCGATATTTAGTGAAATGAATAAACGTGTGGATGCGATTGCGGTGCTCGACTGGAGGGTCGCCGGAGAGTTGAGCGGGGAATTCCAACGATTACTGTAACTGGATCGCGGCGGAATTCCGCAGTTTTCCGGGGAGCGTCGACAGGGCGAAGTCCCGGGGATTGGCGAGGCCGTAAATACGGAAATGCCGTATTACCGGGCGTGGAGAGTATATAACGGCGCATCGAATTCATCGGGCTCGTAATGATCGGCGAATACGTCGGGGCCGCAGAAAAATCCCTCGCTCACTCGCCCGCGCGGTGCATCGCTTCCCGAATGCCGCCGCGCTCGTTCTTCCCGATATACCGATAGTGCCATTATTGGCTACTTGTGTAGCTGTCTCTCAGCCGTACTGGCTCGCGCGCCTTTCCCTTCGGTGCTTTATGGGAAATCGCGGAAAATCGCCGAAAGAACTCCCGGTGACGAATATTTGTATATTCTCCGGTGAATAATCGAGCTTTATTGGAAATCTTCCACCTCACCCACTTCTAGGTGGGAGAAGAAGTCGCTCTCCCTTCACTCGCAAGCCGCGTCGCCTTACCATCTGCGCCATTGCGCGGCACTCTAATAACTATTGTTCGTTTCTTATATTTAAGTTGTGCCCTTGGTGAGTTCGGATAGGGATAGGGATAGGGGTAGGGATCAGGATCAGGATCAGGATCCGGAGACTGGACAGAATCTTGCGCAAAAGTGTAATCATTAAGTAAAAAGCGCCCGACAGCCGAGGATACCAATTTCATCCCGAAGTGTGGCGGTTTTATATCGGCACCGAAGTTAAATGGCGGGCTCTAGTATAATATATCTACGACGCCAGACCACGTGGCATCCAGCGGCGTAGAAATCAGTAAAAATGTGACAGTGAAGCCTGCAGTGGCGTAGCACGCAAATTTCCTTGAAAAGTGGTGGGGGACCGGATGAGTGGGCAACTGAAATATAGTACAATTCCTGGCTTCAATTTGCCGCATGGCGGCAAGCCGATGCTCTATCCAGTGTATTATTGTATAGTGTTCGGGATAATATAGCCTCGGCTGTCGCGCGCCGGAGTGTCATATATATATGGAGAGGGAACTTCTACTTGGCGCGAGACTCTACCGAGTCTCCTGATATATCAGTGGGAATGCCAGAGCCACGCAGACATATATATGGTCCGAGAATCTATGGAAATTGACTCTTAATCCGCCTGGCATTTGCCGCGAGAAAAATAACAGAGAAAATTCATATCTCCCGAACGACTAGACCGATTCGCTTGATTCTTGGTTCATTAGATTCAGAAAAATAATGGGGAAAATAGAAAATTCGTAAATAAATTCGCGAAGCTATAACTTTCGCATAAATCAAGGGGAAAATTTGGTAACTAAGGATAACAGCTCGAGTTCGGGATAATAAGGTCTCGGCTATCGCGCGCCGTGGGGGTAGGGGACTACTACTTGGCGCGAGACTCTACCGATCGAGTCTCCTGATAGTAACAAGGGACGGGAGGTAGGAGAGGCATATGAGCGAAAGGGTAAGGAGGCGATGGGACAGGTGTGGGGCATCGGAAAGAGGAGATTTGGAAAGGATTGGGAGAGAAGAATTTGGATGTCTGAGAGGATGGTTTGGCCGATTATAGGTTATGGGATAGATATATGGGGGTGGAAGGAATGGGAAGGCGTTGAGAGGCTGTCGGAAAGGTGTTCGAAGTAGGTGCTGAGAGGAAGAGGCTACACGCCAGGTTACATGGTGAGGGAGGAGATGCAGAAGGAGAAGTTGAGGACGAGGGCAGGTATGAGGGCGTGGGCGTACGAGAAAAGGATAGTGGAGGGAAAAGCTGGAGAGCTGGCGAGGAGGTGTTATGAGGTACGGGAGGACAAGGGGGGAAGGAGTGACTGAAGGAGAGCGAGAGTGCAGCGGATGGACGGAGGGATGTGAGAGGGAGAGAGAGACAGGGTGAGGAAAGCGATGTTGACTATGGTAGCAATGCGGAGCGAATAGAGCGGAGAGGAGAGAGCGTGAGCGAGAGAGGGAGAGGATCGTAGGTGCGGTAGATGCAAAGAGATGTGGGCGGAGCGGTGAGGGGGGGGGGGGGGGCGAGCGAGCGAGGGTGAGAAGAGCGAGGAAAGAAGGGACGAGAGAGAGAGGCCCTGAGGGCGAGAGGCGGCGAGAAGTAGGAGTAGGGAATAGGATAAGATAGATTGTAAAGATGTATGTTGGTTGGAGATATGGATTGTAACCCTGTGGCGAACAAAATAAATACATTATTCTAAGGGTCCATCCGTAATTAAAAATATTTATATTTTAATAAATGTTCTCTTTTTATTTTATGAATATACTTTTTAATTGAATTAAAAGCTTACTATTTCTCTACTAAGAACCCTGAATAAGAACGAGTATCTACAAATAATTATGGAATTTATATAACCTAGAACAACAATGATTTTGATAATTCATAATAAAAAACACAATTTTGTACGAAGAAATGGTTTTATTTTTATTCACTATCCGAAGAAAAATAAAAAGATGGCGTTTCACACTCCTCCTCACTTTCATCTGTAGCTGAATTCTGTGCAAAAGAAACCAGTGATTTTATTTTTAAAAAAAACATCGGGTAAAATTTTTGTGCACGCTTTAATGGCTCGCAAGGTTAAGCATGCAAACAAAGATGTACCAAAACACAGCCATCCAAATACTGATCGTGCTCAACTTCATTTAACATCAGTGATCCCCTTACGAAAAAATATTACTGAAAAATACTAAAAATATAGTACTAGAGAAGTACTACTAGCTTCTCCAGTAATATTTTGGTGCACTACTGGGAAGTACCTAGGTAATATTCAGTACCAGTACTTCCTAGTAGTGCGCGAGAATGCGAGTACTAGTAATTCTCCAGTACTATATATTTAGTACTTTTCAGTAATTCTTATAGATAGATATATACTAGTAGCGAATTTAGCCTTATTCAAATACTAAAGACCAATACTTGCAGTACTTAGGCGTTACTAGCCAGTATTACCGTCAGTAGTGATGTTTCGCCTTGTCATATCAAATAGTAATACCTGTAGTACTTCAGCATTACTACTCAGTATTTTCATCAGTAGTGAATTTTAACTTCCAATACCAATTAACAATACCTACAGTACTTCGGCATTACTAGTCAATATTTCTTCCAGTAATGAATTTTGATTCCCAGTACTAAGTAGCAATACCGTCGGAACTTCGATACTACTCATCTGAGTATTGAATTACTAAGATTAGTACTGAGCTGGCAGTATTATTCTCTGAAATAATACTGGCAAATACTGATCACTACTGAAATGTTAGTACTACTATTACTGATATTCAGTAATAAAGTACTGGTTATTACTGGACACCAGTAATATTATTTCGTAAGGGTTGTGTTCAATTTCTTCATTTAAGGCACCTGGTTGAATACTGAAATCTATGATAAGAGACTGCGACACGAGGCATTGCGTTTTATTGCTACAAGTAATTTGAAAATGCCCAATGAGTCTTGTTTGACGTCGTACATATTATTTGCAAATATTCGGCAAATGTTCTGCATACATCGTACATTCGCTAATTGTAATATCCCTGGTCGGCAGACCAGCTAGGGGCAGAGGCTCCTGCCTATTGCTCCTGCAATAGGCTACTTGTAGGCTATTTGCAGGTCATCCTCCAAGTATTCTGCGCACGCAGCCTATACATATGCAGGGGTTAATTGGAGGCGAAGGCTACTTGCTGGTGATATGCAGGCAGCTCTGCATAAAAAGGATACTTGCAAGGTATATGTAGACCAAAAATGTAAATCAATATCATTGGAAAGCCAAGTCTTTATTCAAACACTTTAATCCCACAAAAGAATTTAATATCTACCAAAAAGACATATCATATCAAGTCAAAAACATTAAAATGTAAAAAAAGGCGCCAAGTAGTTTAATCCTACAGAAAAATTTACCAAAAATACAAACGGATATAAATAAATCAAATTCCAAAACAATCAAAATTTAATAAAATAGAATAAAGTCTACAAAAACTTGGCAAACTGGCTGCGTGGAAATGTGATGTAATTAAGACCGAGACAAAACGCCCTTCTATCGTCCTTCCCATCTCTGGATTGGACCAAATGCAACATCGCATGGCCAATTTGACAAGTTTTTGTAGACTTTATTTTATTTTATTTAATTTTGATTGTTTTGGAATTTGGTTTATTTTTTTGCTAATTTTGATTATTGACTTGACTGTCGAATGATATCCGTTTATATTTTTGGTCAATTTTTCTGTGGGATTAAACTACTTGGTGCCTTTTTTTTACATTTTAACGTTCTTGACGTGATACATGCTATTTATATCTCGCTCAATTAAATTTGTGCATTTTCAGCTTAATTCGAGGGGAAAAACATCGTCGATCTTAAGGTTCAGATGCAGAACTTCCAAGTTAGTCAGGTCGGTGATGAGGATTGGACAACCTCGAACGACCTCTTTAAAAATCGATGACATCAAGTACTTTCAATTCACAATTTCAATTTTCAATCCAATTATGACCTATGTACAGTCTGCTCAAACAATTCTGTTAGAAATGGCCAGGTAAACAAAACCGAGAAACTAACCGAATCGTTTGAGCCCGGGGTAAATTCCTGTTTTGCCTCTCTAATGCTTGACGAAATATGAGCTAGAGTATCAGGAGACTCGCTTAGCATACTTCACCACTTTAGGTTTTGTGTTCTTAAGCTACACCTGACAGTCACGATGTATAATAACTTGTCTAATAAAATTGGCTAAATGTTAAGTCAAATAATGCACCCTACTAGCTATTGGTAAACTTTGGTTTACAAATCATATTATGTATGTAAGCGATATCTTCACATGCGTTCTAATTTTTTAGTCAATTTTTAGTCAAAAACAATCGAGTGATGTATCTTATACAGCATTGGTCCTATACGTAATTGAAGGACATGCTACTATTCGCTCTGAAAATGTCAAATCTTTAGTTTATTTCAGATATTCAGTGGATGCGGCTATTGGGCTATGCACTTGACAAGTGTCATAGTTGGACCGAGTGAGGAAACAGATTATATTTGTCTGATGTACAGTATTGGGCTTATATGCAATTTAAGGGCAAGCCAGCTATTGGCAGCCAGCATACGCTCTGAAATTTTCAAAACGCTTTGGATGTCTGTCTAGCTTAGATGAAATCTTATGTTACGCACTTGACAATTTTCAATCTATAAAATAGAATTTTTATATATGGAATCATTAATTATTCAGTATTTGCTTATAGAAAACTTTAGCACTCCTCGAGTTACGTACTTGACAAACAAGATGCACTCAAATTAAACTGCGTATGAGGATATATGTATACTGTGGTACTATATCGATGAGTAGTTTTAATACTGCTCGGAAAACAGTCCAGAATTCCAATAATACAATACTGCACTACTCGCAGGATTAGCGTGCAGTAATATCTTCCCGGTAGTATTTCTAAGTACTGAATATTACCTCCAAGTACATAGTGTGCCAGAATATTACTGGAAAAATACTAAAGATCCTTAGTATTTTCTGCAGTACCATATTTCTTTAGTATTTATCAGTAACATTTTTTCATAAAGTACTTTTCCAGTACTATATTTTGTAGTACTTCTCAGTAATATTTGTTCAGTGATAGATATATCTCATCCTTTTGCCATCATGGAAAGCAGTGGAAATTTAATTTCTTCTTCTTCATCGACTTATGCCGATAACTATTCTGCTGCAAAAGTTGAAAATGGAAACCCATTAGAAATGGTTGAAATTGCGATAACACAAGGTTATACATACGTATTACAGATTGCTTCAAAAGACAGCCATACGAAATATTTATTTTGATCGGAGCTAATCTTCGTGGACATTTTTGTAAGTTGATATGAATATGAAGTATGTCGAGGGAGTTATAATTATACTATGTTAGAGATTCTGGGCATTTTTGTACCTACTAAAAGACATTCCGCAGAGAATGACATTCGGTAGAGAAGGTTTGCCAATCCAGTTAATGGTTCCTCGCTGTTCTACGCACTTGGAGAGTGAACTTTTTCAACAATTGGCAGAAAATTACCCTGTGCTCCGAGAATCTCTATGAAACCTATACTCTATCCTCTAGAAAGAATCGCTTTCCCCTTTACGATGCGATGCTACTCCAAATAAATTGGCTTGACTCAATATATATACTATACATATGTATATAATAGCGTTGACATCGCAACTGTGATAGTTGTGAAGCCAATGCCAACCCTGGTGGTTCAATCCTTTCCCGCTGGCGAATCTCCTACTCTATCTAGTGACTCTACTGACAATGAGATCAATTGTCGTCGTTGAGACAGAGACCGCGGTATCATCAGAGCGGTAGGTACCATTATTTTTAAAATGATTCCCGGCAACCGACGTACAAACAAAAGTCCTTTCGATTTTTCAGAAGAATCAAAGTTGCCCCGCTATTGGATACAATTAAAGTCTCGGGCAGTCGCGGCAATTGTATTTCGGTCTTCCGAACCATTCCCTCGCACAATGATCATTATCCTCCTAGTTTTACTACTAACCGCCCCAATTTCACCAATGGATCATCAGTTGTCTATTGATGTGGAGAATTGTCAAGTCTTCGACAAGATTCTCACAGACATCTTTACTGAAACTGAATTCCAAGATACAGCATTGTTCATACCAAGATCAGACAATTCGTGGAGGAGCAGTATCATACTCGACGACATCATCGAGATCATCATGCATAATCGCATACCCATTACCTGCATAGGATTGTTCGACGTGTTGTTGTGGAACCTGGTGCAGTGCCGTGTGAGTTCCAATACGCTTTTGCTCTACCTATACGAATCAGAGGACCTGTCGATCGCAAAAGAACAGCTACGCAACCTAACATACCATAACAAGAGGCTTCCGAAGCTGTTGTTACTGGCAATCTTGGAAGACGGAGAGGCTGATTTCCACGAATTCTTGCAGTACTTATGGTCTGACAAACTCTACATGCTCGATGTCTCGGTGTTGGAAGTGTCGAGAGTAAATGGGAGCCTCACATTCACAGTTCATCAGTATAATCCGTTCTCGAGGGAGTACACCCGGCAGCCTTACTCGCCCTCTGTCGATTGGTTTCCAAATAAACTGCGCAATCTCCACGGATATCCGATCCACATCGAAATGTTCCCGGTATCCGCATACAGCACATTGAACACTATTCCCACAGGCAATATGCTACCCAGCTACCAAAACTATGACAACAGAACCCTCATCACTTTGCAAAGCATCATGAACTTCTCCCTAGTCTGGCATTCGTATGAGAGGAGTCGATCTTTCGCAGTATTCGGTCCATTGACCGAAATTGATTTGGAACTATGGCTCCACACGGATATTGACACGATTTTTAAGAGGGTGCCTTGGCAGCATGACAACAAGTTGCCTTCTAGCGAGAGCTTCACCTTGGAGTTCTGGTGCCCTGTTATGCCAGTCTTGTATTCGAGAATTCATTTCGAGTACCATCGAATAGTTGGGATTGTTTTCTTCCTCTTAATAATCACGATTTTCTGGCTCGCCTCAGCTATCTTCAGATTCGAGTCCGACGCATGGAGAATCCTCCACATTTTTGGAATCATCATCTCCTACCCTCTACCCAACTTCAACATAGCAGCCATCTCGGAAAGGATTTTGTTTGTATCGGTGTTTGTAGTGTTCGTTGTATACTCCTCGGATTTTCACGCCGATCTCACAACAATCAATATTGGCGCAGAAGAAGAAATTCGGGTGGAGAACTTTCTCGATTTACTTCGTCAAAATTTGACGCCGGTCTTTCCCAAGGAGTTCCAATTCGACATTGAATGGAATGCTGAGGGAGATTTCAAGGAATTGGTCGAGAATGCTTTCTTCTCAGAGAATATGCTCGACTGCTTCGAGAGAGTGGTCCGGCATGGGAATGTCTGTTGCTTCATACCATCTGGAATGTGGGGGACCGGGATGAGCATGTACACCTCGAAGAGGAAGATAATGCTAAATGAAAAGCTTTGCTATTTAGCGCCACCGGATGTCTACTACTTTCGGCAGGGCAGCCCATACCCAGAGCGTATAAGCGATATCCTACTGCGCGCGCATCAAGCTGGGTTAACGGGGAGATGGTCCTTGCCATCGCCGGCGGAAATTGCGCGGCAGAACTGGACGAGGACGAGAGTTAATTGGGAGGAAGATGAGAATAATCCTAACGGGTTGGGAGCAAACATGTTTATTGTCGCTGGTTGTGGATATGTTATTTCGATCTTGGCTTTTCTCACCGAACTCCTTCTACATCGATTATCCATAGTTGTACAAAATGTCGGAATGAGACGCTGGATGCTGCGCTTTGTCTTCAACATATTACCCTAGAAATAACTGTGAGTGCAAATAAATTCGGATTATGAAACATTGCCATCTGGGTATGAATTAGTATGTTTACCGACCGAATAAATATTCTCCTTCCTGGTCTTTCCCGAAATAATTTGATCCTGAGTGCAAATCCTCCGCAAAAGACGGAAGGGTATTTATTTCTACCCTAGAAATAACTGTCAGTTCAAATAAAGTTGGAGTATGAAACATGACATCTGGATTTGAATTCGTACGTCTGTCGACCAAATAAGTATGCTCCTTTTCCTGGTCATTGCTGAAAAATGCTGTGTTCACAAATTTCTGCAGCACTCTCTAAAAAACCTGGAAATAGATGGCGCATTAGTCTGGTGGGTGGAGCATGTGGTGGGAAATTGTCGTCGACGCGTGAGAGTCTCCGCACGTATGACATTTACTAGCTACAATTACTTCCCGTACGAAAAAATATTCCTGGTGACCCAGTAATATCAGTAATGGCAGCTCAGCATAGTGGTCAGTACATAGATGCGAGCCGCGAGTCTCGGCCCCTTGGAGCTGGGTGGTGAGCGCTGGTTTATATATTTCGTCTTCACAAAAAAGGGACTATAACTAACTATAACTATAACTAACTATAACTAATTGGGGCCGTTCGGAATTGAGGTCCAAGTCTATGGTAGGTCCGAATTACTTGAATATTCTTGTCTCCCGACGAATTCCGCGCCGTACATTTCTTACTACATACTTAGTGCAATACTAAAAGTACTAAATATATAGTACTGGAGAAGCACTAGTAATTCTCCAGTACTGGCATTCTCGCGCACTACTAGGAAGTACTAGTACTGAATATTACCTAGGTACTTCCCAATAGTGCGGCAAAATATTACTGGAGAAACTAGTACTTTTCCAGTACTATATTTTTAGTATTTTTCAGTAATATTTTTTCATAAGGGAATCGCCGATCTTCAGGAAACTTTGGCCAAATAGAGGGTTTGGATAGACAATTAACTGGTTATTTTATTTATATAAAGGGTTTCGTATCACCTGAAAACTCTACAAAATTAAGGTTTTATAAGAGTGCGTCAGCAGGCAAATTGCCACCATGGCAGTAGCGACACAAATTTTTGGTATTCCAAAAAGGTCACTTATAGGACATTGTTCTAGATGAAAATGCTAGGACTTCATTTGGACCCTTTAAAATGAAATTCGTCCGCTATTAAAATAACCAGTTAATTGTCTATCCAAACCCTCTACATTTGGCCAAAGTTTCGTGAAGATCAGCGATTGTCACCTGGAAACGTTCCCTTGTCAGTCTATTACATACAGATATTACCAACTATCGAGTGATTCGACTTCAATATTTGAGTGTTCGAAGGTAACACTGGGGCGCAATCGGGCAACTCCCAAACAGTCACGTGACTAAACAGGTGTGCAAGTTACATATCTCGCCTCTTCCAATCAGTATAGTGTCAACGTCTCTACGAACATGTCTGGTAAGTCCACACAATATCTTCTTTTCTCGCGCAATGCTAATAGACGGATTCGACATTAGAATGATAGATTATTAACATATACTAATAAAATATAGAGTGATGAGTAACATATAATCAGTGAGTAATCATGAGCAATCTATTAATTGCATCTTTGAATTTGGAATAATTTACTAGTTTGATATGCACGAAATCATGCATAAAATAATTGATATGCGAAATCATTTGCGATGAGTAAAAGTGCGTTTAACAAATCTCTCTTGTCGATCGTATAATAACATTGCTAGCGCTTTATTTCTCCAACGGTTCTCGATCCGTTTGGGTGACCTACCTTGCTGTAACCTTTGAAACGGGCACGCACACTCACCCACACGATCGCGCTCATGCTCCCACATACACCGCCATCCTCATATTCTATTCAAAATATTGCCGCGCGCCGGCCTAGGTCATTATCCGGGCACAGTGCTCAGCTAATCTTGACAGCTGAGGGCATATCTCTCTCTCTCTCTCTCTCTCGCTCTCTCTCTCTCTCTCTCTCTCTCTCTCTGTCCAATCTTCCTTTGCTTTCCGCTCAATCGTTGTTGTTAATTAATCTCTCTTTTTCAGATAACCTGAATAAGCCATCACACCAGCAACAGCAGTGCTCGCAGGAAGATCTGCGAGCACTCTTTCGGGAGATGGCCGAAAGGTAGGAGGCCATGCTGGCGCGGCCACTCGAGCTGCGACATATACAACCGACACCACCGCCGCACCAGCAACAACAACAACAAAGAGAACAACCGGAGAGCTCGCAGATCTCCCTGCGAACACTCTTTGAGGAGATGGCCCAGTGGCAAGAAGCCATGATAACGCGGGCTCTGCTGCAGCCTGCCACGGATGGCTACGCATAGCACCACAAATGATATGTATCATTTATTGTAATGAATACGATGCAAGCAAAGGGTATCTTATGAGTCATTTCAGTAATATATACTTAATTTCTGTATTTCAGATGACAGAAGCCAACATACGAATTCGGCGGCGGACGGTCGCGTGCCCGGTGGCATCAGTTCAACGGCGGTAAAACCGTCGTCAAAAAATATTATATGTCTTAGGTCTTCATATCTATACAACTGACGAATCCACTGAGGAGGATATGTCTTACAAAAATTGTACAATTGACGGAACGACGGTTTTACCGTCCTAGAAAAATACCAAGGACCTATACATTCAATCGCCACAAAGAAATTTAAAAAAATATTAGAAGTTTTCACGAATAAAAATATTTATATTCAAAATTGATTTTATTATTTAGAATATGTACATACTATGTAAAAATTGCAGTGCACCGCGGGGAACCGAACCCAGTATTCTAGAATTCCCAGTTTGACAGCTTACTCACGACACCATTGAGGTCTACTGTACTTTCTCGTGCTTCCCTTTTACTAAATTTCAAGCGCGGGGCATAGCGGGCTCATCAGCCTGATGAGCCTGTCGACTAGCGAAAAGTCCCCAACAGCTCTCGGCTTCGCAGTCGCCTAGGGTGGATCGAAAATCCACTTTTTTAAAAAATTTAATATGCCTTAGGGCGAAAAAGTTGTATTTTCGTATAAGATTAACGTGTTCAAAATTTCAGCTTAATGGGTCAAGGTCTTGAGCTTCCCCCGAGGTCTGAAAAGTTGGGGATGTTACTTTCTTAGAAAGCTTCGCAATTACACGATGCAAAACATCCACTCTTGCAAGAACATATATCGAGTAATTTTTCCGATTCCGCAATAAATGTTAAGATCCGATCTGATAACATTGATTCATTTGTTTTCGGTATCCGTTTTGGCAAGTTTAAGTATTTATCGTTGTAATTACGGACCATTGCGAAAATTGTCTGGTCAGAGACAATAGGCAAAGATGTTACAATCCATATCTGCTTTATATCTTGCACAACTTGTTTTGCTATGCTGCGAAAATCGGGTTCTTTAAAGCTCATTTCAATCCTCACTTTGTTCCGCACAAACAAATAACCTCTCATGACGTCTGCATAAGTTGGTAAAACGTTTTGGTTAAGTAAATTCGGAGTTCCAAATATTGGGCACTTCAGAACACTTACGGTGCTTCCGTTCATGTTTTAAACAATCTACTCAATTTTGCCACTTAAAGGGCAATATGCAACTGTACTACGATGTAATTATGATTACTAAACTCGCAGAACGATTGATTTAATGGGACAAACTGAATCAATAAGACAAAGAGTATTGTAACCTTGTACGGTTGTACAACAGTAGCGCACGGGAAAATTGTGGTTCAATCAGACGTTCCGTTCTCTTCATACGGCTCCTTTGATTGGATGCTGCTGCTCCACCTTAGACACCCGACAGATTTAATTCGTAGACACGATTAGGTTCGTCTGAACGAACATTTCGGTATCGTGTATCATTTTAATTTAAGGATACTTGAATAATGAACCCCTATCATACTTAAACAGTCGAACGGAGCAAGGAAATTGAGACAGGATCAGCCAAATGTAGGAGCGGCGCAGATACAAGCCATGGATTCACAAGGACTAGGTTATTTACAAAACCACTGCGTTTTTGTAAAGACGCTTGGACGTCAACATGAGGATTGTAGAATTTCAACCTTTAATTGATATGTATGCGTCTTAGATTGGTTGATACGGATACAATTAAACTGTGTGCTTTGAAACAGACGAAAATCGTCGTAAATTCGTATTTTTGACTCCATTAAACCTTTAAGACATCGGGGGAAGCTCAAGACATTAACCAATTGAGCTGAAATTTTTACCACATTAATCTTATACGGAAATACAGTTTTTCCGTGCTAAGGCATATCATATTTTGAAAAAAGGTGAATTTCCGATCCACCCTTGAGTACCCGTCATTATTAGATTTGGCGAAATTCGAGGAACATAAAAGACAGAGGTGGAGAAATAACTCTTGATACAAGAAATTTGTTCCACAAACAAATTTGTAAACCCACATACCCGTCCAGTTTCTAATCAATTAACTAAAATCGGGGGGATATCTACCAAATGAAATATTTTTGAGGGATTTGTTCTACAAACAAAATTCTTAAACCCCCATACCCTTTTAGTTTCCAATCAGTTGACTAAAAAGAGAAAAACAAACCTTTGAACACTTCGGCTTTAACCGCAGAACAGCCGGGATGTATACAAAGAACGGTGTTCCCAACGGGCAGTTACACGTGTCAGCGCTGAAAAGACTATAGCTGCGAAATCCTCCCTTTGTGTACATTCTCGCAGTGCTGAAAGGCTTGTTCTTTTTTGTCGGAAAAGTTTTTTAATTAAGAATTATTTCTTTCTTTCTTGGCTTACTTGATTCACATAAATGCAGAATGAAACACAAAAGTTATAAATTAATCCGCTGGGCTCCAACTGCCTTCGAAATTAAGGTGAAAGTTTTTTATCGACCGACAACCACTATCCATAGTGGTTGTCCTACTGGACGCAAGATTTTTACGGATCCACCTACTGAATCAGTAGTGTAGGTCGAATAATATTTTAAATCGGAGGAATATGAGTCCGCTCTGTTTACAGACAGCGTTTTTGCCTGTCCAACGTCACGCGCCAGGCACAAAAGTGGAGAAAAACAAAGGCTGCCGTTGTTTTTCGAGACGCCTTTTTAGCAAGAGCTGCGAACAAGGGGCAGTTGCGACGAGGTCAGCGAACGCGGAGAGAGCTATCTCAGAGCTGTGGCGACTCACGTGTAAACAGGCTATCTGTGCGAATAAAGAGTATTATTGCGTAACAAAAAAAAAACACCTTTAAATAGCCTACAGTAGAGAAGGTCTTAGCAGATAACAGGAATTCGAAGAACGAGCAAGTATTTGCATGATGACTTGAGCGCACTCAGGAAATGTAAATTATGCCGATTATGCCAATTTTTAAAACTAAAGATGCAAGGTAATTAATTAATTAACGTGTGGCATCTTTGATTGAAAACTTGGCTTTCTTGTATGATATCTATTTCATTTTTCGACTACGTAGTTCAAGAAGATACCTTTTATGTGAGTCATTAAACTACTTGGCGCTTTTTTTACATTTTAATATTTTTGGGGGGATTTCATGAATTTTTGGTCGTTCATATTTTTAAGAATATTCTTTACAGTCTGTACAAATTGTGAAGAAGCTTTGTGTTTTTGGGTATGTGTACCAAAGTACGTTCCAAAGTTTACTTCTATTGTTGACACATAACTATAGCCATGGCATAACCAACCCAGATAGCACAAATCTCCAAAAGCCAACTGAATGTGGGCTTATTGAAGTCCGCTTTTTGTCCGCTTCAATAAGTCGCAATAAAGTGAACATTTGTAACACCACCAAAATAAGCGAACTAAAAGCGCGCATTAAGCGAACTCCAGGAAGCACTCATTTCCAGGATCCGCAGAGCGCCGCCTTTTTAAAGTCCGCTTTTTGTCCGCTGTAATAAGTCTGCTAAAAGCGAACATATATAAGGCCTCGAAAGTGAGCGCGATAAATGCGGGCATTTGGCGCACTACTCCTGGATCACTACTGGATAACGCGAGTCTGTCAACTTGAAGTTGCCACTATGCTGCCAACTTTTAGTTGACCCAATTTTGTTACCCGAAAAATTGACTTAGTTCTGTGAGAATTTCGCAACTTCCAACGCTTGCATTTCTACGCGCTACTTGGTTAAGGCAGGGAAAGCATTGCACAACATCGTCTCCTCCTGAAATCGCGTGTTTTCGGACTTCGGTGAGATTTATATAGTGCTGTTTGTTATGTGCTGTAAGAGCTCATGATTTGTTCTCCCTTAGACAATACGATGCGATGTATAATTATAATCATCTATAGGTTCGCCGTTTGATAGAACGAATGTATACATACGTTGGCCGCATAAGTTGTATGTGCACGGACTATATTTGTTGGCTGTGTGTGACATTGCGATTAACCGAGTAGCTTAAGAAGTTAATTACAAAGAAATACAATTTCTTAAATTTCATCTTAATAAGAGAATAACAATAAAAATACAAAAAAAATTAAAGGTTCTCAATTTTTGTAAATCAACCCAGACCCAACCACTCTTCAATGTCTTCCTTAAGCTAGCTTTAAAAGGACCGCTTTTAATCCACATTTAGAGGTCCGCATTAACTCGCCTTTTAGAAGTCCCCTTTTAGTCCACTTTCTTTGGTCACCAATATGTAACGTAACAGCGGGCAAGAGCGAAGTTTAAGCGGACATTCAGCGACCTTTCAGGCAACTTTCGGCGATGCTAAAGTCCACTACCTCCAAACAGGGTGCGCTTTAAGCGGACTTATAGCGGACTCTGTGCTATCTGCCCAGATAGCACGGCGTTGACTTCAAGTCGACTTCAAGCTGACATCTGGCAGCGGACCGCGGATTTGGCGTTGACTTCTTTTCCGCGGGAGTTTGACTTTAAGTGCACTTGAAGTTAGCTCATGTCCCTAGAAACTTGACGCGTAAGTGACTGCGAAAAGTCCGTTTGAAGTTGACTTTCCCAAGTGAACCTAAATTTGGCTGTTTTAAGCGAACCTGAAGTTGATTTTTTTGAGCGAACGTAGATTCGACTTATTCAAGTGCGCTAGAGGTTAACTTTATTCAGTGAATAAATGGTGCTCTCTATCCCCAGGGTTATAGGTTATGGAAATTTAATGCTTTTTAAAATAAAGACGTTTATTAAAATGCTATCAATATACATAAATATTTTAAAAAAACATGACGCAACAAGAATAAAACTTACACTAATACTAACATAAACAAAATAACAAAAAGTAATTAATAAAATCTACCTTAAGGGGTCATATATGCCAGGCACGTCATGAAATAAGTAAAGGTTTGCTAATTTATTGTCCTATTAATACATCCTGTTATTAAGTTTCTATCATGTGTCCGTTATTGTACATACTTTGAAGTATTTTCTCCGAAAAATACAAATAAATAACTAGGTTATGTACGACGTAACTGGCATCGTCTTAATTCAAATTGCAACATGCGGTGGTCAATGTATCTTAGTCAATTGTTATCCAAAAAAAATATAAAAAATTGAGCGTGAACTAGACACAGAAAACTAGTCCTCACCGAGCCAGAATATTTTTTTTCTTTTTTTTCACAAAGTTACACGCGAAAAAGTCACCAATTTCGTAGGAACACTTAGAAATAATGACATTTTCGCGTGTAACTTTGTGAAAAAAAAGAAAAAAAATATTCTGGCTCGTTGAGGACTAGTTTTCTGTGTCTAGTTCACGCTCAATTTTTTATATTTTTTTTGGATAACAATTGACCAAGATACATTGACCACCGCATGTTGCAATTTGAATTAAGACGATGCCAGTTACGTCGTACATAACCTAGTTATTTATTTGTATTTTTCGGAGAAAATACTTCAAAGTATGTACAATAACGGACACATGATAGAAACTTAATAACAGGATGTATTAATAGGACAATAAATTAACAAACCTTTACTTATTTCATGACGTGCCTGGTATATATGACCCCTTAACTCTATTATAAATATAAAAAAGAAAAACTTGAAACTATGAAATAAGAAAAATAAACCTTAAATTAATTCTAACATAAATGCTAATATAAGTAAACTAACAAAAATAACTATATAAAATCTAATAACACTAATGTACTAAGAACGCTTTCTCTTCTCTGCATTACGCAAGCGGTCTCCCGCACGCTGAAACCAGGTCATCATGCAGTGTTTTACTTCGTCTGACGTGGTTGTGCCATACACCTCCATTATTGCTTCTGGAAACAAAACAATGCAGAGAAATTATTTTTGTGTAAAGGAAGTTACAGGGTATCTGACTCTATTTATAAATATATCTATGGTCAAGAGAAATCTATAGGGTAACAAGTATCCCTGCTGCGCTATAAGTTCAGGTCCTATTCTTTGGAGCAACGCTATTCAATCAACAGTCCTACATGAAAAGAATGGAATAAGTGATGGTGTAAGAGGAAGAGTATACAAAAATTAACATGGTAATTGGACACACGTGTGGATACACAAACCAACAGATGAACGGATTTGAAAGTATGCGCATTGAAGAAGATCATCTTTTTAGTAACTGGCCCGGGAATGGTGATATTGAAAAGCCAGTGCTTGGTGCGAGAAGGTGGTCCACTGATTCAATTGTATTAGTTTCGTGGCTATGCGCGATATTGATCTTCATTCATTTCGATAAAACCAAAGAGTATTAAATAGAAAGCTACGGATTGCTTAATTTTAATTACAATTGCATGATCATTAGCTTGTGAGCAATTGCTGGGCTGCAATGCTATAAGTTAGCCAGAAGCCGAACCTAGGTTTAGACTTGCTCTAATATATTTAGAGATATCCTCCCAGAAACACTGTTGATATGGTACATTGTAACCTATTAATGAAAAGCTATATACTATAAGAATATATGGAGAGGGAACTTCTACTTGGCGCGAGACTCTACCAAGTCTCCTGATATTTTGCTACCCAGCATCATAGATAAGCCAAAACTATTAAGATTATTATTAAATATTATATATACCTTTCATCTTGTTCTCTAACAAAAGGGAGAATATTTTATCATTTAAGCTTTTCTTCTCCTACACAATAACACTACTAGCACTGTAATTATTGAACAATAAGACTGCAAGATGCACACTGCAGTGCACACTTGGTGCACACATCACACACGCGCGCGTACACGTGTGTGTGTGTGCGTTTGGCAAATGGCGAGCGACGTCGCACTCTGAACTTTCAATAACTTATAGTACGCTTACTAAAGTTGACCAAAAGTTGACTGCAAAAAGTCCATTCCAAGCGGACTTTCGAACGTCCACTTAAAGTGCGCGCTGACAAGTCAGCATGAAGTCAACTTATAGTGCGCTCAGCGAAGTTAACTTCAAAAAACCCACTCTAAGCGGCTTATAGTACGCTCACTAAAGTTGACCAAAAATTGACTGCAAAAAGTTCACTCCAAGTGGACTTTCGAACGTCCACTTGAAGTGCGCGCTGAAAAGTCAGCGGGAAGTCAACTTATAGTACGCTCAGCGAAGTTGACATCAAAAAGTTCACTCTAAACGGACTTTCGAACGTCCACTTGAAGTGCGCGCCGAAAAGTAAACGTGAAGTTGACATTTTGCGAACTGTGCTATCTGGGTGGGTAATGTGTCCCCAGATAGCACAGTCCGCAAAATGTCAACTTCACATTGACTTTTCGGCGCGCACTTTAAGTGGACGTTCGAAAGTCTGCTTAGAGTGGACTTTTTGAAGTCAACTTCGCTGAGCGTACTATAAGTTGACTTCACGCTGACTTTTCAGCGCGCACTTCAAGTGGACGTTCGAAAGTCCGCTTGGAGTGGACTTTTTGCAGTCAACTTTTGGTCAACTTTAGTAAGCGTACTATAAGTTATTGAAAGTTCAGAGCGCGGCGTCGCTCGCCGTTTGCCAAACGCACACACACGCACTCGTGTACGCGCGCGTGTGTGATGTTTGCACCAAGTGTGCACCGCAGTGTGCATCTTGCAGTCTTATTGTTCAATACTTACAGTGCTAGTAGGTGTTATTGTGCAGGAGAAGAAAAGCTTAAATGATAAAATATTCTCCCTTTTGTTAGAGAACAAGATGAAAGGTATATATAATATTTAATAATAATCTTAGTTTTGGCTTATCTATGATGCTGGGGAGCAAAATATCTTAGTATATAGCTTTTCATTAATAGGTTACAATGTACCATATCAACAGTGTTTCTGGGAGGATATCTCTAAATATATTAGAGCAAGTCTAAACCTAGGTTCGGCTTCTGGCTAACTTATAGCATTGCAGCCCAGCAATTGCTCACAAGCTAATGATCATGCAATTGTAATTAAAATTAAGCAATCCGTAGCTTTCTATTTAATACTCTTTGGTTTTATCGAAATGAATGAAGATCAATATCGCGCATAGCCACGAAACTAATACAATTGAATCAGTGGACCACCTTCTCGCACCAAGCACTGGCTTTTCAATATCACCATTCCCGGGCCAGTTACTAAAAAGATGATCTTCTTCAATGCGCATACTTTCAAATCCGTTCATCTGTTGGTTTGTGTATCCACACGTGTGTCCAATTACCATGTTAATTCTTGTATACTCTTCCTCTTACACCATCACTTATTCCATTCTTTTCATATAGGACTATCGATTGAATAGCATTGCTCCAAAGAATAGGACCGGAACTTATAGCGTAGCAGGGATACTTGTTACCCTATAGATTTCTCTTGACCATAGATATATTTATAAATAGAGTCAGATACCCTGTAACTTCCTTTACACAAAAATAATTTCTCTGCATTGTTTTGTTTCCAGAAGCAATAATGGAGGTGTATGGCACAACCACGTCAGACGAAGTAAAACACTGCATGATGACCTGGTTTCAGCGTGCGGGAGACCGCTTGCGTAATGCAGAGAAGAGAAAGCGTTCTTAGTACATTAGTGTTATTAGATTTTATATAGTTATTTTTGTTAGTTTACTTATATTAGCATTTATGTTAGAATTAATTTAAGGTTTATTTTTCTTATTTCATAGTTTCAAGTTTTTCTTTTTTAAATTTATAATAGAGTTAAGGTAGATTTTATTAATTACTTTTTGTTATTTTGTTTATGTTAGTATTAGTGTAAGTTTTATTCTTGTTGCGTCATGTTTTTTTAAAATATTTATGTATATTGATAGCATTTTAATAAAAATCTTTATTTTCAAAAGCATCAATTTCCATAACCTATAACCCTGGGGATAGAGCACCATTTATTCACTCAATAAAGTTAACCTCTAGCGCACTTGAATAAGTCGACTCTACGTTCGCTCAAAAAAGTCAACTTCAGGTTCGCTGACAACAGTCAACTTTAGGTTCACTTGGAAAAGTCAACTTCAAGCGGACTTTTCGCAGTCACTTACGCGTCAAGTTTCTAGGGTCATGAGCTAACTTCAAGCGCACTTAAAGTCAAACTCCTGCGGAAAAGAAGTCAACGCCAAATCCGCGGTCCGCCGCCAGATGTCCGCTTTAAGTCGACTTGAAGTCAACGCCGTGCTATCTGGGGTCGGTGTAAAACCATGTTAGCTGCGCAGCACTTCACAGTGGTGCCCGCGCTTATGTGAGAAAAGTGAGAGTAACATTTTTAGGAATTGATGAACCATAATCATGAATCTTAATCCGCTTTGTCCTTAGTACGAGGAAAACAGAAGGAGAAATTCATATCTCTTGAACGACTGAACCGATTCGCTTATTTCTTGGCTCATTAGATTCAGAGAAATGGTCGAAGAAATACAAAATTCATAAATAAGTCTTTGGAGCTATGACTTTTGCATAAATGGAGGCGAAAGTTTGGTAATTATGAATAACAGGTATACTTCGGGATAATATGTATCACCCAAGCTGACATTAAAAAGGAAAAAAAGGTAGTTTGGTTCCACACTTCAAAAACCTGTTAAACCTGATATCCTACAAAAGTGGGGCGAAACCCTTCAATAAAATTCCTACACGCAGATTACCATAACAGTATCGAGGCAAAATGATTTAAATTACTAACTCTTCCAAATTAACCAAAAATATAAATGGGTATCATTAGAAAGCCAAGCCTTCATTCAAACATTCCAACACTTTCATTCCACAAACCAATTGATTGTTTTTCATTAACGTCGACTCCCCGCAGGGTTTGCGACGGGTATGGAATACCTCCTGTATTCACATACCGACCCGGTATGAGCTTCCGTAAGGCAGGGGGGAACACCAAATTTATTCTCATACCGGGTGGACCTACAATTTTTAAGGTGGATTCCGAACCACCCTCCGCGCAATGCGTGAACGTGCCGAAAATCGGCGATGACAGGTGTTGGGATCGAACCCGGGTCCCGCTAATTGCGAGTCGGACACTTAGCCCCCTGAGCCACTGCGCGGGTCACAAACCAATTTAATCATACTGTAGGAAACAAATAATCTGTTTAACTGAATACCCTAAAAAAAATCTTTTAATTTTTCAAAGAAAACGTAATACTTTGCCCGCCCAGTTTTGGACAAAGAAAAAAAATCCCTCTCGATATAGTTCACATTAATTTGAACTCGCAAAATGTCCGCGAAGATTTGTTCCGACCAAAATAGGTGCTCCGCAAAGCCGTCTTTTCAAGCGATTTGCAATAAATAGAGTCTTGTGTTATCGCAATTTCGGTTATCTCTAATAGGTTGCCACTTTCGGCGTTTTCAGTCAAATAGTTATCGACATAATTTACGTTCCCAGAGTGCACTCACTCACCGAGCTATAGCGGTTCTCGATCGATAACAAACTTTCATCTTATTATCGAAAAAAGTTGCAGCTCGGCGGAGTACTTTGTGACTTGTGTAATTCATTCTGTATTTTTCTGAAACCAACGTGCCAGAAATGCAAAAACAATTCTTGATTAAAAAATTGTTTCGACAATAATAAAATTTTTAAGCTCACACACCCTTCAGGTTTCCAATCGGTTTACTACAAAGTGAAGAACAGGCCTTTTCAAAATTTCCTGATTTTCTTGAATTTCAAGACGGAGGAGTATATTTTTATTTTGTTGGGAAGGGTTTAGTCGTCGAGAGTCTTCCATATCCTTCCGCGGCAAATTCGGTACCAGTGGAATTCCTTAATTGATATTTCTTCTGTGAAACACCAACTCTACGTGTGTAGCAGAATTCCGAGGTTTATCGAAAAGGAGCAAGAAAAATATTGATTAGCTGGCTTTTTATTATTAAGGCAATAAGCGGAGTTGGCAATGAAATATAAGGTCTTGGACGCGGAGATGCATGAAGTGCGGGAGAAGAAGCGAGCAGCCGATCCAATTGCACGAGTTTGCCGGCTGAAAATGTGAGTTACCGGAATGAGCACACCCTTTGCCGCCCTTGTAGAATATAAATACATACAAAATGAACCTGGTAAAATTCCCAAAAATTTGGGAATTTGAACAACAAAATTACGGTCGTTCGCCCGGGTTTGCACCCGCGCCTCCCCTCGCCCCTTTGATGTTTCCCCCTTCAGTTTCCAGCCTGCTGCCCTACTGCCGTCTGATAACTGCTACGTTTTCCTCCAGACACCCTTCAGGTTCCCACGTCTTAGCCCAGGTTGCATCTTGGATCGGGATCCGATGGTTCCCTGCTGTCCAGCGCCTCCATTGGTCCACTGTACTTCGCCTAGCATCCGGAGTTTAGTTCCTCGCTACTTTCTTGTCGCCGCGTCACGGCCTTCGATACGATAAGTAGAGGTTCGCCCTCGTAGGGGCATTTCACACAGGTTTGTCCGCCTGGCGGAGCAGCCTTCCTTAATTCGGGAGCGTGTCCCTTAGTTTCTCGCCCGTCGGCGATACCGACTGAACGGGTCGCACCACCAAACAACACCGTTGCAGTCCTCGATTGCCGGTCGTAGATTGCCGGCCGAACGTACGTACGTACGTATTAGCAGCCTTCGAAATCTTCCTCGAGCGCTCGATCGTTGCGCAAACGTCTTTGCGACTTTGCCTCCTCTTGTTGCTGCTGCTTTTCCAGTGACGTGAAGATGTGGCTGTCGAACAGGGGTTGCCCCTGCCCCTCTCCGCAATCCTCCCGTGGTCCAAGAAGGTACTGTTGACGAGATGAATGGTTGAAAAGTAGTCAGCGGCAGGTGGTCTCGAACTCGCAGCGGTCGTCCAGGCTCCTCTCCATCGGTGCGAGGGTCGACTGCCCCTACCAACTGGGCTACGGGCGACCTTAGAAACTCATAGCTTAGGTTCTACTTTTATAGAACTAGCTACCAGTATAAATTATGCAGTTCTCACTCTCTACGGTAATGAGAGTTCAATGACAAATCTTTCTTCGTCGATATTCTACTTTGGATAAACACTTTGCATGATATATATTGTAGGGTTTTTAAAAGGGTGTTTTTTTTTGTTACTATATTACTCTTTATTCACACAGATATTCTCTTTACACGTTGGTCGCCACAGCTCCGAGTTCTCTCTCGTTCGCTGACCTCGTAGCAACTGCCCCTTGCTCGCACGTCGTGCTAAAAAGGCATCTCGAAAAACAATGGCTGCCTTGGTTTTTTCGTGTACTTTCGCGCCTGGCGCATGTCGCGCCGGTTGGACAGGCAAAAACAGTGTGAACGCATGCTCTTCCCGCTTAAAATATTATTCGACCTACAATATTTGCATGTCAAAGTGCTGATGGTTAATAGGGGTGGTTTGGAAGTACAATTACTTGAATGTTCTAATGCCTCAGCGTATTTATTAGGAAACACAAAGATTTCCTGTTCCTACTTGCATGTAGTAAATACAGAAAAGCACCGGCATCAGTGGCAAGGGCAACAGTTGAACTCCTCAAAAACATTAAAATGGAAAGAAAACTGCCAAGTAGTCTAGTCCCTTATCCCTATAAAGATTTTGTCCCACTAAAAAATGTCGCATTCCACAAAATATCTTGCAAAAATATACTTTCAATTTACCAAACACGTAATTGATATCATTTGAAACGGAAAAGCAAGTCTTTATTCAAACACTAACCCAAAAATGGTCTTGCCTCACAAAAAAGTGTGCCGTATTCCGCAAATGGCCCGCAAAAATTATAATTATGAAAGAAACCGCAATATTTGACCCGCCCGGTTCTTTGCAAATCGAGTTCCAAGTCCATACAGAAATCGATGCGACCTTATTATTCCAATGATGCCTCATATCATCGCAAATCACTATTGTATTATTTGAATGTTAAGGATGTTGCCACCGTCATTTGGTGTGGGGGTAAGAGGGGAATATTTGAGCTCATTCGACACAGAGTTCAGAGGTCTTTTCCCAAACCGGAATAAAACTCGATTCTTTACTCAATTTGCGAAAAACCGGGCGGGCCAAGTATTGTGGTTTCTTTGATAAATTATCATTTTTGTGGGGCATTTGCATAATACCGCATACTTTTTTGTGAGGCAAGATCTTTTTTGGGTTAGTGTTTGAGTAAAGACCTGCCTTCCATTTCCAAAATGAAATCAATTAGGTTTTCGGTCAATAAAAAATATAGGCATAGTGAGGCATTTTGTAGAATGCGACATTTTTTAGTGAGATAAAATCTTTTTATGGATCAGGGACTGATAACTGCTTGTCACTTTTTTTACATTTTAACGTTTCTTTGGTTATGATTCCGAAACCAAAGATCTGTACCAAAGCGAACAAAGCAACATTCCATAAAGTCATTTAAACAGACCATCCGTTTCTCGTTATTATTTGGTTCAGAATATACGAGAAGGGAACAGGATTGAACACTTGGTAGTCTTTGCCGCTCGAGGCACAACCAACGCGAGCCAAATGAGTAATATAATTTAATATCACACGAAAAGGTCATTGAACCGCCAACCACTGGCAGTCATACTCCAGTGCTAGTTGTACATTTTTTGCCCGGAACAGGGAGCGCGTTGCCCTTAATCCTCTGGTTCTCTCTTATAAACGATTAAGGGAGTCGGGTCAAGGCGATATATATAGAGCAGAAGAGTGTCGCACACCCCTGACAGTTATAGTCATGCTGCAGGGCTAGTTGCGCATTTTTTGTTTGCAGCTTCTGATTCACTTACAATAAAATCATTGGTATCGCCTTAACTTACTCAGTAGTAGATCTCAATTCAAAGAGTCTTGCCGACGCCAGATCCCGGCTCGTAGCATTGGAATGAATTTCATATACGAGCCCTTATATAACAAACTGAATAAATTTGATTCTAAATTTCATTGTAATACTGCCGACAACAACACTTGGAATCGCCAACGTCGGTTTAATGATCCTTCTCAAATAGGTAGAACTCGACGTAAAAAATTGTCGGTGGCTTTACAGTAAAGATAGAATTTCCTGTAACCAATTTCGCCACTATCTTTCACAGAACTATAACTTTTTAGTATACTGTCAAACTTTTTATAGTATGTAGGTTTAGCTACTTTTAATTTCTCAGACTTCACACATGAAGGGGAGACCAGGGCTCGTTGGCACACTATTCGCTTAACCAATTTTAATGAACTTACTGTTAGATTTACTTGGAATTTTAAAATACGTGTACGAAGTTGATACAATCGGCCAGCAAACACCGCAGTTTTAAGTCCTATCTTTAAGTGTTAGGTCTTTAGGGAAAACAATTAATCAATTTAGAATTATGTGACAAACAACCCCACACACGGTCAGTTGGCAATACGTATGGGATAGCTTGGCAAATGAATCGGCGTCTTACCAAATGGTAAAAATAATTAATAAACTCAAGAAACATGCCGAAATATACTTGAAGTGGTCTATGTTGGGGGAAATACTATCAATATAGTTATATACATAACATAATAACATGCAGTTTTCGTATTTATAAAATATTATGTTGAGATTTGTGCAACATTTATGAGCCCCTGGTTTCCATTTAGTGCACTGGACCCATTCTGCGTTGGGCTGACTGTCAACAGCTTAAAATGAATTTGAATAAAACTGAAATTTAAAATTCTGTCAGGGTTAGTTAACATATGTTGCCAACATGCCCCATGCGAGCTATGTCAAGCAACCACAACGTGACTTTTTTTTAACAAGAATGGCTGATCACTCCTTCAAAAGATAACTAAACAAAACACTATTAACACAATACCCAATACTACGAAGCAAAATGAGTGTATATTCAGAACAGCACAGCACCTAAAGGATTCAGATAACAGATTTTACCTACCCAAAGGAGTTGAAAGTGAGAGGCTATAACATCTGGAAATTTTACTTACCAGTGCTAAAATGCAATTTATTACAGCGGATCAGTAAACAATATTATCGATCAGAAAGTAATGTGGGTAGCGTGCAACTTCGTTATCTACCTAACAAAACTATTTGCGTTTGCCTACCAACCCCACCTGCCAACAAGCCCCGGTCTACCCTACTATATAATGACAATGACATCGGAATAACGATAGTTGGAAAACTGACATCAACCCTGGTGGTTCACTCCTCTTCTGCTGGAGAATTCTCCTACCCTAACTAGTGATACTACTGAAATCAATTCTCGTTGTTGAGACAGAGACTGGAATCATCCGGGCGGTAAGTCCCATTAAATACGTACTTCTTAAAATGGTTTCCGTCAACCGACGTAAAACAAGGGCCCTTTCGATTTTTCAGAAGAATCGAGGTGGCTGTACAATTGAAGTCTCAGGCAGTCGTGGCAACTATATTTCGCCCTTCCGCATCATTCGCTCGCACAATGATAATTATCCTTTTAGCTTTACTATTAATCGTCCCAATTTTATCAATGGATCATCAGTTGTCCATTGACGTGGACAATTGTCAAGTGTTGAACAAGATTATCACTGATATCTTTACTAAAACTAGAGGCCAAGATATAGCGCTGTTCATATCAGGATCAGAGCATTCGTGGACGAGCAGTATTATACCCGACGACATCATTGAGATCATCATGAATAATCACATACCCATGAGCTGCATGCCGTCATTAACCCATTATCTGTTGCCGACGAACATGGCGGAGTGCCGTGTGAGCTCCAACACGCTTTTGCTCTACCTTTACAAATCAAAGGACCTGTGGATTGCAAAATATCAGCTAAGCCGGTTTTTTAAACAGAGAAGATACTTCAGCAAGGGGCTCCCGAAGGTGTTGCTCCTGACGATCTTGGAGGACGAAGAAGCTGGTTTCCACAAACTCTTGCAGTACTTATGGTCTGACAAACTCTACATGCTCGATGTCTCGGTGTTGGAAGTGTCGAGAGTAAATGGGAGCCTTGCACTCACAGTTCATCAGTACAATCCGTTCTCGGGGGAGTACACCCGCCAGCCTTACTCGCCGTCTCTCGATTGGTTTCCAAACAAACTGCTCAATCTTCACGGATATCCGTTCAAGGTGAAAACGTTGTCGGCATTGAAATACAGCACATTGAACACTCTTCCCGCAGGCAACATGCTACCCAGCTACCAAAACTATGAAAACAGAACCCTCATGACGCTGAAAAGCATCATGAACTTCTCCCACGTCCGGAATTCCGACAATCATTGTAAATATTTCGTAGGATTGACAATATTGAGTATATCGCAGGAAATCAGATGCGAATTAATGGGCAGCGGTGATACTGACACGATTTTTAACAGGGTGCCTTTGCAACCTGCGAACCAGGCACCGTCAAGCGAGAGCTTTACCTTGGAGCGCTGGTGTCCTGTAATGCCAGTGTTGTATACGAGAATTACTTTCGAGTATCATCGAATAGTTGGGATTGTCCTCTTCCTCCTAATCATCACGATCTTCTGGCTCGCCTCGACCATTTTGAGATTCGAGTCCGACGCATGGAGAATCCTCCACATATTCGCAATGATCATCGCCTACTCTCTCCCTAACTTCAAGATGGCAGCTATCTCGGAAAGGCTTTTGTTCGTAGCCGTGTTCGTACTGTCCGTAGCATATTCCTCAGATTTTCACGCCGATCTCACCACGACCAATATTGGCGGACAAGAGGAAATTCGGGTGGAAAACTTTCTCGACTTACTTCGCCACAATTTGACGCCGGTCTTTCCCAAGGAGTTCGAATGGGACATCCGGAAGAAGGCTGAGGGAGATTTCAAGGAATTGGTGAAGAATGCTCGCTTCTCAAAGAATATGCTCGACTGCTTGGAGAGAGTGGTCCGGCATGGGAATGTCTCTTGTTTCATACCATCTCGAATGAGGACGGCAGGGATGAGCATGTACACCTCGAAGAGCAGGAAGATAATGCTAAATGAAAAGCTTTGCTATTTAGCGCCACCGGATGTCTACTACTTTAAGCCGAACAGTCCATACCCAGGGCGTGTAAGCGATATCCTACTGCGAGCGCAGCAAGCTGGATTGACGGAGAGATGGTCCTTGCCATCACCGGCGGAAATTTCGCGGCAGAACTGGACGAGGACGAGGGATAATTGGGAGGAAGATGAGAATAATTCTAACAGGATTGGCGCCAAGATGTTTATTGTGGCAGCCTGTGGATATGTTATTTCGATCTTGGTTTTTCTCGCTGAACTCCTTCTACATCGTTTATCCATAGCTGTCCAAAATTTTGGAATAAGACGCTGGATGCTGCGCTTTGTTTTCAACATATTACCCTAGAAATAACTGTCAGTTCTACTAAATTTGAAGTATGAAACATGCCATTTGGATTTAAATTTGTATGTCTGCCGACCGAATAAATATTCTCCTTCTTGGTCATTCGTCGGCCGATAATAGGCAGTTTTATACAGTGTGTACAGTGTCATTAATTTAAATCGGTGTTTGTTCAGGGTGATGTAAATAAATATAGAATTCGATCAGGGGAGTCGGTAGTCTCCCGCCAAGTAATAGTTAGTACTAGCGCGCGGTAGCTGAGGATACTTTTCCTGAAGTACAACGACTTCTGATGAATAAAAAAATTTCACTTTCATTTATGAAAAAGTAACAAAGTATAATTTGTTTATTTAATTTATTCCAGGGATTAATGTATGAATTTTGTATACCATTGTTTATTTTTCTGGATAGAATGAGTCAAGAATGAAGCGAATCGGTTCATTCGTTCGGGAGATACGGGTTTCCAAAGTCAATGGGATATGACAACTTAGTGAATTTATTAGGTCACCCAAAGATTTTCAGTTTCCACTTGTATGTAGTAAATACAGAGAAGCACAGGCATCAGTGGCAAGGGCAACAGTTGAACTCCTCAAAAACATTAAAATGGAAAGAAAACTGCCAAGTAGTCTAGTCCCTTATCCCTAAAAAGATCTTGTGTCACTAAAAAATATCGCATTCCACAAAATGCCTTGCAAAAATATATTTCCAATTTACCAAACACGTAATTGATATCATTGGAAGCGGAAAACCAAGTCTTTATTCAAACACTAACCCAAAAATGGTCTTGCCTCACAAAAAAGTGTGCCGTATTCCGCAAATGGCCCGCAAAAATTATAATTATGAAAGAAACCACAATATTTGGCCCGCCCGGTTCTTCGCAAATCCAGTTCCAAGTCTATGCACAAATGGATACGACCTTATTATTCCAATGATGCCTCAAATCATCGCAAATCGCTATTGTATTATTTTAATATTAAGGAGGTTGCCACCGTCATTTGGTGTGGGGGTAAGAGGGGAACATTTGAGCTCATTCGACACAGAGTTCAGAGGTCTCTTCCCAAACCGCAATAAAACTCGATTCTGTACTGAATTTGCGAAAAACCGGGCGGGCCAAGTATTGTGGTTTCTTTGATAAATTATCATTTTTGTGGGGCATTTGCATAATACGGCATCCTTATTTGTGAGGCAAGATCTTTTTTGGGTTAGTGTTTGAGTAAAGACCTGGCTTTCCATTTCCAATGATATCAATCCCCCAAAATACATTAAAATGTAAAGAAGAGCGCCAAATAGTTTGTCCAAAAATGAAATAGGTTTCACACAAGAAAGCCAAGTTTTCAATCAAAGATACCACATGTTAATTAATTAATTAACTTGCATTTCTGACTTTAAAACTTGGCATGTGCATACTTAATTACCAATCAAAAAATATTACTAGCTACCTTAATACAAATTTGCACATGCCAAATTTTAAAGTTAGAGATGCAAGTTAATTAATTAATTAACATGTGGTATCTTTGATTAAAAACTTGGCTTTCTTGTGTGATGTCTATTTCATTTTTGTACAACGTAGTTCAAGAAGATACCTTTTATGTGAGTCATTAAACTACTTGGCGCTTTTCTTTACATTTCAATGTATTTTGGGGGATTTCACGCCTTTTTGGTTACTTTTATTTTGCAAAATTGCTTTCTCTTTGTAGTATTGGAGTTTATCATTAGCGACTGAACTTACAGATTTCTAAATCTGCATCTTTGATTGAAACATTTTTAGTTTTCATCTTTCGTTCACAAGCAGCATTCTGTTGATGCCGCTAATATGTATACTACAATATGCACTCACCACTACTGAGCTGCCAGTGCTGATCAGGAGACTCGGTAGAGTCTCGCGCCAAGTAGTAGTCCCCTACCCACGGCGCGCGACAGCCGAGACTATCTATTATCCCGAAGTGCAGCGGATTTCGATCGATACGAATCTTTCACCTTGATTTGTGAAGCAGGTACAGCTTGGAGAATTTATTTATGCATTTTGTATTTCATCATTACTGAGTCGCCAGGAATAGTTTTTCGTAAGGGAAGCAATTTTACCTTGTAAGTCATTACGCGTGCGCCCTCTTTCCCATCACATGCTCTACTTAGACCAGACTACTGTCACCTCTATTTCGAGGATCTGGAAAAGTTTTGTAAAAATTTGCGGACCCAGGATCTCCATCTTCTTCCGTATTTTACAGTTAATGCACTCAGAATTAAATAATTTCGGGAAAAAACAGGAAGGCAAAGATTTATTCAGTTAGCCGACATATAAATGCAAATCCAGATGGCAATGTTTCATAATCCGAATTTATCTGCACTCACAGTTATTATTAGGGTAATATGTTGAAAACAA
The DNA here is from genome assembly GCA_963675795.1 of Crossocerus cetratus. Classification (NCBI taxonomy): domain Eukaryota; kingdom Metazoa; phylum Arthropoda; class Insecta; order Hymenoptera; family Crabronidae; genus Crossocerus; species Crossocerus cetratus. Next base: position 12,925,761 of record OY776671.1, read on the forward strand.
AGCGCAGCATCCAGCGTCTTATTCCGAAATTTTGTACAACTATGGATAAATGATGTAGAAGGAGTTCAGCGAGGAAAACCAAGATCGAAATAACATATCCGCAACCAGCGACAATAAACATGTTTGCTCCCAACCCGTTAGAATTATTGTCATCTTCCTCCCAGTTATTCCTCATCCTCGTCCAGTTCTGCTTCGCAATTTCCACGGGTGATGGCAAGGACCATCTCTCCGTCAATCCAGCTTGCTGCGCTCGCAGTAGGATATCGCTGATGCGCCCTGGGTATGGACTTCCCCGCTTAAAGTAGTAGACATTCGGTGGCGCTGAGTAGCAAAGCTTTTCATTCAGCATTATCTTCCTACTACTCGAAGTGTACATGCTCATCCCGGCCCCCAACATTCGAGATGGTATGAAGCAAGCAACGTCCCCATGCCTGCCCACTCTCTCCAAGCAGCCGAGCATATTCTCCGAGAAGAGAGCATTCTTCACCAATTCCTTGAAATCTCCCTGAGCGTTCCATTCGATCTCGTGCGTGTACTCGAAGGGAAAGACCGGTGTCAAATTGTGGCGAAGTAGATCGAGAAAGTTCTCCACCTGAATTTCCTCTTCTGCGCCAATATTGATTGTTGTGAGATCAGCGTGAAAATCCGAGGAATATGCAATGGCCACTACGAACACCGATACGAACAAGATTCTCTCCAAGTTAGCTGCTATGTTGAAGTTGGGTAGAGGGTAGGAGATGACCATTCCGAAGATGTGAAGAATTCTCCATACGTTGGACTTGAATCTCAAGATAGTCGAGGCGAGCCAGAAGATCGTGATTATTAAGAAGAAGGGAACAATCCCAACTATTCGATTGTAGTCGAAATTGATTCTGGAATACAAGACCGGCATTACAGGGCACCAGCGCTCCAAGGTGAAGCTCTCGCTCGTAGGGAACTCGGACCCAAGTTCCAAAGGCACTCTGTTCAAAATCATGTCAACACCATCACCGAATCGAAATGCGGCGTGGATTTCGTACAATACACCGAATGATGCGAACGGTCCCGAATGATTATAGGAATGCCAGACCATGGAGAAGTTCATGATGCTTTTCAAAATCAGGAGGGATCTGCTGTCATAGTTTTGGTTTCTGGACACTGCGTTTCCTGGAGCAATAGTGTTCAATGTGCTGGATTTGGATGCCGGGAACATTTCGATGTGGAACTGATAGCCGTGGAGATTGAGCAGTTTATTTGGGAACCAATCGAGAGAGGGCGAGTAAGGCTGGTGGGTGTACTCCCCCGAGAACGGATTGTACTGATGAACTGTGAGTGCAAGACTCCCATTTACTCTCGACACTTCCAACACCGAGACATCGAGCATGTAGAGTCTGTCAGACCACAAGTACTGCAAGAGTTCGTGGAAGTCAGCCTCCAAGATCGTCAGGAGCAACACCTTCGGAAGCCCCTTACGGCTAAAGTATGCTATGTTGCTGAACTCTTGTTTCGCGATCAACAAGTCCTTTGATTGGTATAGGTAGAACAAAAGCGTGTTGGAGCTCGGACGGCAGTTCTCCAGGTTCGTCACCACATCGAATGATCCCATGCAGTTAATGAGTATGTGATTATTCATGTTGATCTTAATAACGTCGTCGGGTACAATAATGCTCCTTCCCGAATGGTCTGATATAAACACCGTTGTATCTTGAATTCCAATTTTAGTGAAGATATCGGCGAGAATCTTGTCCAAGACATGACGATTTTCCGCGCCAATGGACAACTGATGGTCCATTGGTGAAATTGGGACGGTGATTAGTAAAACTAGGAGGATAATAATCATTGTGCGAGCAAATGATTCGGAAGGCCGAAATAGAGTTGCCGTGACTGGCCGAGACTTCAATTGTATTCAATAGTGCAGCCACCTCGATTCTTCTGAAAAATCGAAAGGGTCCCTGTTTGTACGTCGGTTGACGGAAACGAATTTAAGAAGGACATATTTAATGGGACTTACCGCTCGACGGAAGATATCGGGCTCTGTCTCAACAATAGGAGTTGATGTGAGTAGTATCACTAGATAGAGTAGGAGGATTCTCCAGCAGAAAAGGAGTGAACCACGAGGGTTGACGTTAATTTTCCAACTATCAGTATTCCGATGTCAACGTTATTATATAGTAGGGTAGACCGGGGCTGATTGGCAGGTGGGGTTGGATGGTAAACGCAACTAGTTTGTAAAATCGCCGCTGTGCAGGGTTGCACATTTTGTTATGTAGATAAGAGAGTTGCACATTACCTATTATAATGTCTGATCGATAAGATTGTTTACCGATCCGCTTAAGAAAATTGTATTTCAGCACTGGTAAGTACATTTTTCAAGTAGTATACTCTTCCACTTTCAACTCCTTTGGGTATGAAAATCTTGTATTGTCTTTTATTTGAATCCCTTATGTGCCGTGCTGTTCTGAATATACAGTTAGATAACTTTCTAGCAACATATGTCAACGAACACTGACAGAATTTTGAATTTCAATTTTCTTCAAATTCATTTGACCAGTCGGCAATCAGCTGAATAAAGAAGGGATCCAGTGCACCAAATGTAAACTATGATTTCCTGAATCTTGCACAAATCTCAACATAATATTTTCTAAATGCGTAAATTGCAAGTAATTATATTATATATATATATTAATAGTATTGTTAGTAACTTAAACCACCTCTAGTATGTTTCGACATGTTTCTTAAGTATTTTTAATTATTTTTACCATTTTGTTAAAGACGCCGAATCGTTTGCCAACCTGCCCCATTGACAACTGACCCCGTGAAGTGAGGTTGCTTATCACATAATTCTTACTAGATTCATTTTTTTTCCACTGACCTAATTTGGACCTTTGGACTATGAAATTCCGAGAATTGCTAGCCGATGGTATAAACTTCTTACACCTATTTTAAAACTTCGAGTAAACCTAACAGTGAGGGAATTAAAATTTATTAAGTGAATAGTGTGACGACGAGCACAGGTCTCCCCTTCATGTGTGGAGTCAGGGAAGGTCAACGTAGTTAAACCTACATATAAAGTAGGTCTAACTACATGTAAAGTAATAGTTGTGAAATTGGTTAGAGGAAATGATGACTTTACACTAAAACCACTGACAATTTTTCATGTCGAGTAACAAGGTTTGCATCCTCTGGCCACCAAAAGGTGTCAATAAGGAGAATGTTTTTTTTTACTGAAGAATGCAAATGAAAGATTTTCATTGAGAGAATCCTGGAAAAAATACAAAACAACTTTTGGATCTCAAGTGGAATCATATCTAGGCTCTGGTGGTTTTAATTTAAATAAACCTTTAAAAAATCTCTTGGCAAGATCGTTGTGACTAATATCTGGGTTGGAGATAAGGGAAATTGCACAACGCATAGTATTCAAAGAACCGTAGGAATGAAAAAATATTACTGCAAAGTACTAAAAAATATAGTACGTACTGGAAAAGTACTAAGGATCTTCAGTACTTTTCCAGTAATATTTCGGCGCACTACTGGGAAAAGTACCTTGGTAATGCACAGTACTTTTAGTACTAATAATAGGAAGATATTACTGCACACTCATACTGTATATGTATGCAGAGCTAGGTAAGGACTAGATTCAGTGTGTGGCGGGCCATGTGGAGGAACGTACGAGAATATACAGTGGCAGAGCAACCCTGACTATTAGTTATTACTATTTCCCGACCTAAGATATAACATACGGGAAGTTGTCATTGGCGCATGAGAGAGTGCGCACGTGTGATCTTACTGGGTAAAATTCCATCCCTTACGAAAAATTCTTCCTGGCGATCCAGTAATATCAGCACTGGCAGCTCAGTAGTGGTCAGTACATACTATGTGTATACGAGCGGCATCACCAGAATGCTGCTTGTGGGCGAGAGATGAAAAGTAAAAACGTTTTATCCAAAGATGCAGATTTGGATTTGCAAGTTCAGTCACTAATGAGAAATTCCACTTTTGCAAAATAAACCCAAGTAAGATTTCGCTTGCATAAGCGCCTGCAAATACCCTGCTCATCCCCTTTTTCTGCAGGAGTTCTGCATATACCTTGCAACTATCCTTCTTATGCAGGCCGGCTTGCATATGGCCTGTAAGTAGCCTTCGCCTGCAATTAACCCCTGCATATAGCCTGCGCGGGCAGAATATTTGCAGGACGACCTGCAAATAGCCTACAAGTAGCCTTCCTCTGCAGGAATTATCGTCTACACGCGCAGATCATTCACAGTACAGTCTGTACCATCTACATACGCAGATCATTTACAGTACAGCCTGCGCATTGTCTGCAAATATTATATTCAAGTCTTAGGCTTGCGAAAGTAGTGTCGACCAGGGATATTACGATTACCAATTGTACGATGTATGCAGAACATTTGCCGAATATGTACAAGTAATATGTACGGCGTCAAACAAGACTCATTGCGCATTTTCATATTACGTGTGGCAATAACGCAATGCCACACGTCGCAATTTCTCATCATACATTTCAGTATTCAATCGAGTGCCTCAAATAAAGAAACTGAACACAAGAGGGTATATACGTTTCGTAGATCAGTGGGCTAAGGCACAACGACGAGCAGCACCCCAGCAGCACAGCAGCAGAGTGAACCCGGGTTTAAATCCACCTTCAAGCACAACCCCCAAGTGTTTATTTCTATGTTTTAAAAAGTTGTAAACTATAATGTTAATCCAAATGTTGTACTTGATTGGGTCCTCGGGAATAATAAGCGAGTAAAAAGATATGAAACTGTTTTTTCTCTTCAAATCTTGGATCCTGCATATATTCTGCATACGCCCTGCACATATCCTGTATATTCTCTGCAATAGCTTACATATAATCTGTATATCGCCTTCAGAGGGACTATTGCAGGTTTTGTGCAGAGGATCAGAGCTGTATTATGGTCCAAAACCCGTCTGCATATGATCGGTAAATCATCATATGCAGGATCGATTAACAGGGCGAGCTCCTGCATATAGCTTATGCAGGAAGCTTATGCAGGAGAAATGTTACTTGGGAAAGTATCAATTAAACCGAGATAAACAGAAACGTCGACAATTATAATCCACCATAACCCTATAATTTAGAACGGCAAGAAGGCAACATTGTCAGAGTATGTGATTCTCTGATATCCTACAGGTTAGCATAATTACAGCATCTTGGCGGTTCGGAATATCAGATGACTCCTCCCAATTTTGCATGGTATTTAATGTTGTTAAAATTGTCTCAAAATGTCGGACCTTGTGCCGAAATTATATGCTGCTGAAATTTCCCAAAATTGCCCAAACATGCCGACACGCTGTGCCAGCTTGAAACACTGCAACAGTTATATCAATTTACCGGGACGCTGTCCCGCCAATTCAAGCTGTTCAAATTGCACCAAAATACTGATACACTGTAATTGCACCAATAAACCATACAGAAATCAACCCAATCTACGAGGCCCAGGTCCAATCGTAAGCTGTTTTATAAAATACTAAATTATTAAATATTACATTGTCCTGAAGGACGTCTGATAACACCTCCGCCAAACGGCCTGCTTCTTAGTGAAATGAGGGTTGGCAGAGGAATTGCCAACCCTGACCTTTCCCGTTTAGGGCGGGATGCCCAGGGTTACCTGCGGCCCTACATGAGTTGTTGTGGGAGCAAGATTCTTTGTACGGAGTTCAAAAGAACGATGGCGTAGGTCGACCCAGATATATCTGATAGCGCGCACACTTTCATGCGCCAATGCCAACTTCCCGCCATATATGCTCCACTCAAACCAGAGAACTGCGGCTTCTATTTCGAAGATCTCGAAAAAGTTCTCTATACATTTCCGGGCCCAGGAAACCACCGTCTTTTACGGTGGATATGCAATCAGGATTAAATCATTTCAGGAAAGACAAGGAAGCAGAACATTTATTCGGTCGGCAGATATGCCTATTCAAATCTAGATGGCATGTATGTTTTATATTACAAACTTACTTCAACTCACAGTTATTGTTAGGGTAATATGTTAAAAACAAAACGCAGCATCCAGCGTCTTATTCCAAAATGTTGTACAGCTATGGATAAACGATGTAGAATGAGTTCAGCGAGGAAAACCAAGATCGAAATAACATATCCGCAGGCTGCGACAATAAAGATCTTTGCTCCAATCCCGTTAGAATTATTGTCATCTTCCTCCCAGTTATTCCTCGATTTCGTCCAGTTCTGCCGCGCAATTTCCGCCGGCGATGGCAAGGACCATCTCCCCGTCAATCCAGCTTGCTGCGCTCGCAGTAGGATATCGCTTATACGCCCTGGGTATGGACTTCCCCGCTTAAAGTAGTAGACATTCGGTGGCCCTAAGTAGCAAAGCTTTTCATTCAGCATTATCTTCCTGCTCATCGAAGCGTACATGCTCATCCCGGCACCCCACATTCGAGATGGTATGAAGCAAGAGACATTCCCATGTCTGACCACTCTCTCCAAGCAGTCGAGCATATTGCTCGAGAAGAGAGCATTCTTCACCAATTCCTTGAAATCTCCCTCGGCGTTCTTCCGGATTTCGGGTTCGAACTCCTTGGGAAATATCGGCGTCAAATTGTGGCGAAGTAGATCGAGAAAGTTCTCCACCCGAATTTCCTCTTGTCCGCCAATATTGATCGTGGTGAGATCGGCGTGAAAATCCGAGGAATATACAACGGACATTACGAATACCGATACAAACAAAATCCTTTCCGAGATAGCTGCTATGTTGAAGTTAGGGAGAGAGTAGGCGATGACCATTCCGAATATGTGAAGAATTCTCCATGCGTCGGACTCGAATCTCAAGATAGTCGAGGCGAACCAGAAGATCGTGATGATTAGGAGGAAGAGAACAATTCTAACTATTCGGTTGTACTCGAAATGAATTCTCGAATATAAGACTGGCATTATAGGGCACCAGCGCTCCAAAGTGAAGCTTTCGCTCCGAGACATCCCGCCGTATCCCTTGTACAAAGGTAACCTGTTAAAAATCGCGTCAGTATCAACGCTGATTATTTGTTCCGGCCCGATTTCATGACTTATACTCGAGAATTGGATCAGTTTATGATAATCAACGGACTGCCAGACGACAGAGAAATTCATGATACTTTTCAAAGTCACGAGGGTTTTGTTGTCATAGGTTTGATAGGTAGGCATCAAGTGTCCTGGGCCAATAGGGTTCAATGTGCTGTATGCGGATGCCGGCAACGTTTGGATGTGGATCGGATATCCGTGGAGATTGAGCAGTTTATTTGGGAACCAATCGAGAGAGGGCGAGTAAGGCTGCCGGGTGTACTCCCCCGAGAACGGATTGTACTGATGAACAATGAATACGAAACTCCCATTTACTCTCGACTTCTCCAACACCGAGACATCGAGCATGTACTTCTTCCCATCCCATAAGTACTGCAAGAGTTCGTGAAAGTCAGCCTCTCCGTCCTCCAAGATCGCCAGAAGCAACACCTTCGGAAGCCCCGTGCCGGAGTTTGTGAATCTTGCCCGTTGAAAAATCTTGCTTAGGTGATGTTTTGCAATCGGCAGGTCCATTGATTGGTAAAGGTAGAGCAAAAGTGCGTTGGAGTTCACACGGCGCTTCGTCTGGTTCTTCAACAACATATTGAACGATGTCATGCAATTAATGGGTATGTGATTATTCATGGTGATCGCAATGATGGCGTCGAGTATAATACTGCTCATCCACAAATTGGTTGATCCTGGTATTAAGACCGCTGTACTTTGGACTCCAGTTTTAGTAATGATGTTGGTGAGAATCTTGTGCAAGACTTGCCAATTCTCCACATCAGTGGACAACTGATGGTCCATTGGTGAAATTTGGACGGTGAATAGTAAAACTAGGAGGATAATAATCATTGTGCGAGTGAAGGATTCTGAATGCCGAAATAGAGTTGCCACGACGGCTTGAGACTTCAATTGTATTCAATAGTAGGGCAACCGCGATTCTTCTGAAAATCGAGAAAATTGATTGTTTGTAGCTCAGTTGCCGGCAACTGTTTTAAGAGGACGTATATAATGGGACTTACAGCTCGGATGATTTCCCTCCAAACAACGAGAACTGGTCTCAATAGTATCACTAAGTAAAGTCGAAGGATTCTGCAGCAGAACAGGAGTGAACCGCCAGGGTTCGCGTTGGTTTCACAACTATCACTCTTCCGATGTCAACGCTATTATATATCATATGTATATTCAGCCAACCTAATTTATTTGGAGTAGCATTGCATCATAAAGAGGAAAGTCCTACTTTCTAGAGTATAGAGTATATGTAGATTTTATGTAGATTCTCAGAACGTAGGATAATTTTTTACCAATTATTGAAAACATCCATTGAAAGTATCCATTAACTGGATTGGCAAGCTTCTCTACCGAATGTGATTCCACTTTTATCTTTTGCAGTAGAATAGTTATCGACATAAATTCCGTTCCCAGAGTGCACTCAAGTAATCATGCAAATTGTAGTTGCTCGTTCTTCGAATTTTTGTTACCTGCTCTACCGAATCAGGTGAATCCCTAAAGTCCTGCGCCAAGTTACATTCTAGTAGCGCGGAACAGCCGCCGAGGATGCTTACAATAGAGGTTCACGATCGATCCAAAAATGTGAACTTCTTAATTTCAACAAAGTTGCAACTTAACGGATGATATAATATGTGACTTTTGTATTTCATTATGCATTTTTCTCAATCCAACGACCCAAGAAAGAATAAATAATTCATGATTCAAAAATGTGTTCGGAAAAAAACTTTTAAACCACATACCCTTCCAGTTCCCAATCAGTTGACTAATAAAAAAAGGGAAATATCTACCAAGTAAATAATTCTTGGTGTAAACAATTATTTCCTACAAAAAAGTATATATACATCCACATATCCTTTCAGTTTTCAATCCGTCGACTAAAAGGAGAAAAATAAACCTTTTCGCACCAACTGATCCTGTTTTGGCAAGCCAACTACAAAATTTATAATAACAGGCAGAAATGGTGCATTAAACACAACAAAATATTGCCTCAAGCCTAAATAGGGCTTGACAAACAGAACATATTGTAAAACTAACGTTATATGCGTAAACAGGTTTCGACATACAAGGCACTGCAGCGGCTTTCTTAGACATCAGTTGTGCTGGGGTCGGTGCTTTCGACAATGTATTACAGCAAATATTAAAACAACCAAACTAAGCGAAACAGCTTTATCGCCGAATGCCCCAATCTTTGTATATGTATGCATATATTATCACTCATAGTAGATAGAATTCTTACCTTTCAAGACCAAGAAGAAATCAGGAATCTGCTACCCTCAGGGAGGTATTCCTTTACTTACCCTCTTCAACATTTACATCAAAGATGTACTGAAACATATCTCAGAGTATTGTATCTAAAACATTCAAGTGTAAAAAAGGCGCCAAGTAGTTTAATCCCACAGAAAAATTGACCAAAAATATAAACGGATGCCATTCGAAAGCCAAGTCAATCATCAAAATTAACAAGAAAAAATAAATTAAATTCCAAAACAATCAAAATTAAATAAAGTAAAACAAAGGCTACAAAAACTTGGCAAACTGCTAACATTTGGGTAGTGTTGGCATAAAGACTTGGCTTTCCATTTCCAATGATATCAATTACGTTTTTGGTCAAGTATAGGTAGAGGTAGAGGTAGTAGGTTCAAAGCTTAGAAATATATTTTTGTGAGTCCCCTGATATCTCGTCTGTGGTAACACAATGTTATTGTTCTATAGCATGGGAGTTACAAAGTCATGTTACCGTATTATGTCTGCGTAACGTTGCTGCAACATTACATGGAAGTTAGAAAGTAATATTACTATGTTACACCTATGTAACATACCGGTTATACAATTTTCGATTCACAAAATTATCCAAATAAAAAATTATAACATAATCAACAAGTAGTGTTTTGAAAACGTCTCGATGTCAGCTGGAACGTTAAATAATAAAAAAAATATGATGATCTATTTATGAATATTAAGTTGACCTTGATATGTCCTTGGGATCAAATGGGTATATCCGCTTTATAAATCTTTTAAAACAGTTCAACTTTTGTCTTCATCATTTTTCTCTCAAATGTATTGGTTCGGAGATATTTCACCGTTCCAGGACTTTTGGGACACCCTGTGTAACAATGTTACTTTTGCAGCCAGCATTACTTACACGGAAAACGTTCTACTAAACTCACCGGCAGTGTTTTTATGTCGAGGTCTACCTAGCACTCTCAAGTGTAGTCGACAGTATTACAATATGAATTACACTACACCAGTCACATGCTCAAAGATAATTACAATAAAACTGTTAAACTACCCAATATAATATACCAACTATAATGCGTGCAGTTTGATATTCTCCTTGTGGTTTTTCCTTATTTCCATGCCAAATAACAGCAGTATCTATACTATTAAGCACCAACATAAAATTAGTTCATATATCGTTGGATTGATCGCAACAGTATGAGGAGGTCGACAATTGAGTATTTCTAAGAAAGTTATATGTCAAGCAAGGAGATGAGATTGTGGAAAAATATCATGGTTTAGTTGGTACTTCAAATCGCTATTTTAGTGTAAATTTCTTTCGAAGGAAATTCAAGTTATTTGACAAAGCTATAATGTCAGCATGAGGAGGGGCAAAATAGAAAACAAGTGTTTTAATACCTTGGAACTTGAAAATCCCAACCTTATTAATGATAACTTTTATACACGACAAATTCTGCAATGTCTGCAGTGTGCAACCCTGATGCGTCTCTACTGCAGCAGTATTATCGACACGGTGCTTATCTTATCTCATATCGACGTAAAGCGTATAGAATAGTAATCTTAATAGTAGTAGTTTAACAACTTTGGTATAGTGGTTCGTATATGTATGTATATAGAAGTGGTTTGACTCGGTAGTGTTTCGCGGGAAGTAGACATCTCTATCGTGGAATAGATAGAGACAATAGAATAGATAGCACAGAGTCCGCTATAAGTCCGCTTAAAGCGCACCCTGTTTGGAGGTAGTAGACTTTTAGCATCGCCGAAAGTTGCCTGAAAGGCCGCTGAATGTCCGCTTAAACTTCGCTCTTGCCCGCTGTTACGTTACATATTGGTGACCAAAGAAAGTGAACTAAAAGCGGACTTCTAAAAGGCGAGTTAATGCGGACCTCTAAATGTGGACTAAAAGCGGACCTTTTAAAGCTAGCTTAAGGAAGAGATTGAAGAGTGGTTGGGTCTGGGTTGATTTACAAAAATTGAGAACCTTTAATTTTTTTGTATTTTTATTGTTATTCTCTTATTAAGATGAAATTTAAGAAATTGTATTTCTTTGTAATTAACTTCTTAAACTACTCGATTAATCGTAATGTCACACACAGCCAACAAATATAGTCCGCGCACATACAACTTATGCGGCCAACGTATGTATACATTCGTTCTATCAAACGGCGAACCTATAGATGATTATAATTACATCGCATAGTATTGTCTAAGGGAGAACAAATGATGAGCTCTTACAGCACATAACAAACAGCACTATATATATAAATCTCACCGAAGTCCGAAAACACGCGATTTCAGGAGGAGACGATGTTGTGCAATGCTTTCCCTGCCTTAACCAAGTAGCGCGTGGAAATGCAAGCGTTGGAAGTTGCGAAATTCTCACAGAACTAAGTCAACTTTTCGGGTAACAAACTTGGGTCAACTAAAAGTTGGCAGCATAGTGGCAACTTCAAGTTGACAGACTCGCGTTATCCAGTAGTCATCCAGGAGTAGTGCGCCAAATGTCCGCATTTATCGCGCTCACTTTGGAGGCCTTATATATGTTCGCTTTTAGCAGACTTATTACAGCGGACAAAAAGTGGACTTAAAAAAGGCGGCGCTCTGCGGGTCCTGGAAATGAGCGCTTCCTGGAGTTCGCTTAATGCGCGCTTTTAGTTCGCTTATTTTGGTGGTCTTACAAATGTTCACTTTATTGCGACTTATTGAAGCGGACAAAAAGTCGCAATAAAGTGAACATTTGTAAGACCACCAAAATAAGCGAACTGGTCTTTAGTATTTGAATAAGGCTAAATTCGCTACTAGTATATATCTATCTATAAGTATTACTGAAAAGTACTGAATATATAGTACTGAAGAAGTACTAGTAATTCTCCAGTACTGGCTTTCTCGCGCACTCCTAGGAAGTACTAGTACTGAATATTACCTAGGTACTTCCCAGTAGTGCGCCAAAATATTACTGGAGAAACTAGTACATCTCCAGTACTATCTTTTTAGTATTTTTCAGTAATATTTTTTCGTAAGGGAGAAGTGGCTCTTAACGGCGCACAGTCGCCGATTTGGGTCTAAAACGCGCGCATGGTCAATATCTCAGGTTCTACTAAATCGATTCTCAATTTTCTTGTGTTGTTTTGATTGGTGTGGCATAAGGATGAATAAAAGACCATCATTAGATCAAAACAAAAATGTGTACCGAGTCCGGTGCTAGTCAATAATTATTGTAGTTTAATCAATTTTCTCTGTTCGTTTCACAAATAGTATGAATAATGCTTGAATGATTTCCAGCACGAATCTTCCTCGCTTTATCTTATTCTTAACATATAAACCATACAAAAAGAACAATTTAAGTTTTATAAAACAATTTATGTAATTGATAGGTATACTCATACTAATTTTTAGCGCAGAAGTGTTTCTCATTTGTTGTTTCCGCCCTTCCAACATCAAGATAAACAGAAGCTAGGATGAACAGATCAGAAGAAAGTTTATTCTAAGTGTCCAGGGGTCTGGGGGCAGGAGGGGAGGGAAGACGTTGGGAAGGACTGGAAAGCAGAGTGAAGGAGGCGCTGGGGAGGATGGTGAAACGGCGAAAGAAGGGTGGGAAGAGGGGGCGGTGGGATGAGAAGTGTAGAAGGGAGAAAATTAAAGTGAGCGAAGAATTGAGAAGATGGAAAAGGGTTGGAGGAAATGGGGAGAAGTATAGGAAAAGAAGGAGGCTGTGGAACAACTTGTGTGAGAGTAGATAGGCTAGGCCGGTTCTGCGACGGAAGTGGCCCAGCGGCCATTTTGTTTCGGCGGGAAATTCAAACGTGTCGGTAAGGGGTTTTCGGCGCGTTGCGCCGGAAGTGCGCCAGCGGCCATGTTGTTTTGGATGGTGGGTGGCGCAGGTGCCCACCAGGTGTGTGTGGGTGGCCAAGGTGAGTGGGTGGTTGCCCCCGTGAGTGGTGGTGGTATCCCCATTGTCACCGGTGCCCCCGGTGGGTGGGTGGCGCAGGTGCCCCATTGTTTCAGGTGCCCCCCGGTCCAGGTAGGTGGGTGGGATGCCTGCGTCGGGTACTGGTGGGTGGGTGGGTGCCCCGTACCTGTACCCAAGGGTTGAGCTAGTGTCTCAGGTGCCCCAGGTGCCACAGGTAGGCGCGTGCCCCGGGCCCGCGGCAGAGGAGATGCCTGTCCCGGGCCATATACTCCGTTAGGGGCGGGGGGGGGGGGGGGGTGCGTGTCCCGGACCCCCGGCGGAGAGGATGCCTGCCCCGGGCCGTATACTCCCGACGAGGAAGGTTGCGTGGGAACTTAGATGCTCCGCCAGCGCACGTGTTTCCATAAATATATTTCCCCGGTGACAGCGATAATGGGTTTTTTTCTTGCCCCTATATATTAAGAGCAAGATGAAGCGCACGTTCTCTAAACACTGCAGCTACACTTGACATGCCCACCGGCCTAATGCAGCATCATGGCACTTGACCGACCGGACGCACGTGCGAGTGTTTACGTAAACAGCACGTAGCTAAGCACCCCGGCAGACTTAGATGCAAGTGTTTGTTTCCTGCGCCAGTAAGATTTGCTATAAGGTGGTCGCAATCGCCACTGGCTCACAATCTAAACACGCCATCGCGACACTTGGCTGTACAGGGTGATTCAGTCGGCTTTGAATCTGTGATGAGGGATATAGGTCGATGAAAATGTAATAATTACACATTGTTGAGTAATTTGAATATGAAGGAGTCTTCATCGAATTTTTTCCACCTACTGAAATTTATTTATAATATTGAATTCTACCAATAATGGAAATTATTGGAAGTCGAGTGTGACTGGATAATTAAAAGGCAAGTGAATCACCCTGTACGTGCTGGTATTTACGAAAAAGAGCCCGCAGCTACCCCCGCCAGACATAGGCACAAGTGTCCGTTTCTTGCGACAGCGATACACACTTATTTTACAACCGTCTCTTTCTCGCCCCGAGTAACATCGCTCTCCTTCAGCGATAGCCGTGGAGAGAGAGAGAGGGGTGGGGAGAGAACCCTTTTTTGTTCCATAGGGGAGTGTGGTGATCATGAATTTGCGTACCACAGCATCCACAACAACAGCAGCAGCAAGCATGATGATCGAAAAGGTAATGCTCCCTCAGTATGCACGAGATTCAAATTTGACTGCCGAGAGTATAGCTCAACACATTTTTCCAGAAACACACTAAACGGGTATCGTTTGGCGATTGCCGTGAGGTCTATCATTTGCCCTATGACGAAGCCACGTCAGCGGTAGGAAGCGGAGCCGAGCGGAGAGGAGCTGGGCGGAATCACGCGGGGAGGAGAAGCGCGAACAGGAGCAGAATGTGGCGAAGTGATGAGGAACGATAAAATGGAGCAGAGCGGTGAGAAGGGGATGCGAGCGAAGCGGTGTGGATCACAGCGGAATGAAGGGATGAGGAACGGAGCGGGGCAGGAGGCTCGCATCTTCCTGGGACTGAGAAGGGAACAGTCATGAGGTAGGTATTGGCATATATAACTGTGAAACATGATCGTTTATTGAAAATATTTATTTATACTATAATTTAATTTAAAAATATATATAGTACACACACACACACACATCTACACGCATTCGACCACAGCTGACCCATGAAGAAGTCCGATCTGCGAAAAGGATACAAAATTGACATTGAAGTACGCTAGGTCTGGGCAATCAAATACTTGTGGGAATACATGTGTTCTAATTGAACTTACTCAATCCGAAAGGTCCGCAAGGTCCGTCCCAAAAATGCCTCGCAGAATTTCCCGCTCTTGGGCGCGTCAATTGGAGCGCGGGTCGTTGCGGGGGAGATCCGGCGGGTAGCGCTCCGCGAGTTGAGCCAGCTCCTGGGGATTCTCCAGCCGCACCAGCCTCCAAGCGGATGTAGTTACCCTAATTGCAGGTGGGAAAACATATTGAGCACACACATATCTCTCTCTAACTTATTAAGCGTTTACGAAAACTGTAAAATTTCGCGAGGAATGTTTGTAATAATGCGGAACCTTCGTCCGCTGTCGAATGGCGATATGGAGACATGTTGGAAAATGACTACTACATATAGTAGTCAGTACCATGTCGGGCTTGCCCGCACCGATGCACTGACTTCAAATTCGGGAATTTCCTCTTTGTGCACGTTCCGCCTTGCGCACATGTGGATTGTCGGACACAGTGGAATCAGGACACATTGGATATTGACCACGGTGGAATTTACGCACATTTGAAGTTGCCCACAGTGGAAGCAGGACACGTCGGCAGTGGAAGCTGTACACATCCCAGAGGAAACAGGACACATGGGATAACGGGGATAATGGAATTTGGACACGTTAGATGGAAAAGATGCATACATCACCGGGAGTGTGAATTTTCATGACTCATTTAATTCACAGAATATAAATAACAGTGAAATAATTAATGATTTGGAAGAAAAGCCAAAACTCTTTAATTCATGAAAAAGTGATTATTCTTATGACTAGGAGTAAATAAATATGAACAAAGGGTGGTGATGAGTTCAAAATTATTATCAATCATTTTTATTGTATCTATAAATAACAGTGAAATAATGGTAATTATGCAAAAGTTGGACTTATAGGAAAACTAATTATTTTGGACTTGTTTCACAAATACTGCTTCTACTTTTATTAGAATTCCTATATTAAATTTAAATAAATGTCTTTTTGTAATTATATAAAATTCATTAATTATTACAAATGCTCCTGATGAGATTAAACCATGAGCAATTATTATTATCTATCTTCTAATGAAACTCGTTATTAAACATGGATGCAATTACTATATTTGTACGAATTACATAAGAATAAGCAACAATAATTTGTATACCAATCATTCGCAAGCAATATAAATCAGTAAATGAAATTCTATTAACATTTTTATCATGAAATTTAAATAAATATATTCGTATTACATATTTCATAGTACATTCTTATGTAAGGTATGTACATACAGGTAGACCGAGCAAATGTAAGATTCACGATAGTAATAAAGGAACCCAGGTAGAAATTTGTCTTGGCGCAGACTAGCACCAAGCTACTCGCGCCAGTTTGTAACCTTGGCGCAGGCTAGCCAAACTAGGCTGCGCCAAGGTCGGAGTGTAACGCTCCTGCTAGCCTGCGACAAGCTAGCGGAACTAGCTTGGCGCGAGTCGGTGTTTTAGCTTGGCGCGAGCTTGGCGCGAGCTAGTAAAAACGAGGTTGTCAGCAGAGTGCAAAAAATGGTTAAAATAAAAAATATTTACGGTATTTTACTCTAGTTTCGTACTTATAACACAATTCGCAGTTGAGAGAACTAATTTAATTCAATTTAAAATGTTTCTCCTTGGGCTGGTATCGAAACTCGGTTGGCTGCTTTTCATTCTGGAATGCTGGAAGTCCTGCGCCTTTAACCACTGGGCTACGGATATGTTAGTTGATTGAACGCATCAAACTACTCTTCTTGTACACTTACAAAGCAAAATCACCGCTGCTTTCCTTCCGACAGAATACGCTGCAGGCTATAGGCAGGACGAGAGGCCTGCCTTCGACAAAGAGTGTCGCCGAATCCGAACCGACCCTCCGCGTTAAATTTTACGACGCGAGCGAGATAAGCGATCTCGACCGCACTGCGAGCGGTATCCGATTGCTCCCCCATCGCTAATCAGTCTGTCCACGGCGTCCACGCCAAGAGTCGGAAGAATAAAGGCTTCAATCGAATTCCGCATTGGCTTTTAGGAACCTTAATCTCGCAGTCCACTACACTACGCGACTACAACGACCTAACCTAACCTACGTTATTTTTCGAGTTTTAAATTAAACACGATGCTAAGACTGTTTTCTCCGTGATCTCTCCACAGTGTTGTGTGAATATCACTCGTGTTAGTTCTTTTCTCAGGAATTTTCAAAGGAATTGCCTCGTTTCAATACACCATACACTTCCATACACCAAACTCCGAGCGTCTCTCTCAACATGAAGAAAATTGCCCCAAGCGCTTAAATAAGACTCTAACATCTGCCGTGATTGAAAATGGATGGCGTCAGTCCAACACTACCATGCTAAATTCGAGTCTGGCTTCCCACATCACGAAAATGGCTTATGCCAATCTAGCGCTACCATCGTAAATTCGAGTTTGGCTTGCCACGATAGAAAATAGACAGCGCCACTCCAGCATCGCCATGCTACACTCGAGCTTGGCTTGCCACGACAGAAAATGGCTAGCGCCACTCTAGCGCCACCATGCTACACACGAGCTTGGCTTGCCACGACAGAAACTAGCTAGCGCCACTCCAGCGCTATCAAGCTACATGAAGCTTGGCTTGCCACGACAGAAACTAGCTAGCGCCACTCCAGCACTATCCCGTAAAACTTAGTTTGGCTTGCCATGTCGAAAACGGGCTAGCGCCAAGATCAGACTCGCACCGCCATGATAGTTTTCTACCTGGGAAGCATCCAAAGAAATTAAAGTTTTAGCATATCTAAGTTATCCATTACTAAATAATTAGAGATTATAGTAGCACGTACTACAAGGAAAATAATCTCCATTCTAGACAATTAAATGAAAAACAATTAATTAAATATTATAAAGTATTAGATATTTAGGGAATAGATTTCAGTTTTCGTACAGAATTTATTTCAAGACAGCCATGTACACTGGTTGAAAGTTACAATCAGACTGATGCCGAAAGGCCGATATGCTCCTCGACAGCAGGTACAAAAACGGTCGGGTTTCCTTAGGTATAAACATTTCTCAGAAGTGACCGTGTTGAAAAAAAGGTCAATACAACTTTCCAGCATTACAATAGATTAGGTTTTGCGTGCATTTGACCAATTAATCCAACATAAAGCATAACTACGATTTACTCTAATCATAGTCACAGAATAACCTTTTTCATCGTGAAAAAATTTGTTCGTAATCACAAATCAATCTCATATTGTTTTAATTTCAAAATATTCTCGGAATATCTGGAACGTGCATGTTTTTCATTCAGCGTGTGGGTCAATTCCATTATTCGCGGTTTCTCCTGTGTGCAGCTTCCACTTGATGCTAATACACAATGTGTACTGTTTCCTTTGGGGGTGGTGGTTTTCATCGTGTGCAGTTTCCAGTATGCGCCGCTTCCAATGTGGGCAATTTCCAATGTGTACTGTTTTGAATGTGGGCAGTGTCCACTGTGCGCTGTTTCCAATGTGGGCAGTGTCCCATGTTCGCTGTTTCCTCGTATGCAGCTTCCAAAAGAGGCTCGTGTGCAAAGCGAAGTTTGCGCAAACGAGACTCACTCTCAAATTCATAGTTGTTTCCGTTCTCGTGCAATTGGGAAGTGTGACTTCACTCTCGATTAGCTGCCCTTTTTATACAAATCCAACCTCGGCAAGCGACCGACTGCAAGGGTGGTGCGGGTGCCTAGCGGTTTGGACCCGCGAAACCTATTGGCCGACTGAGGGTTGCCGGGTACCGAGAAAATATGAAGATAAAACTCATCTTATTTCTCGGAATAAGCGCTCACACACGCGGATCAACGTATATGTGTGAGCGCTGCCCTTCTCCCCCCCCCCGCCCCCCGCACTGGGTGGGGGCATTTGTATAAAAAGGGGAGCTAATCGAGAATCAAGTCACACTTGGCAATTGCACGAGAACGGAGACAACTATGAATTTGAGAGGGAGTCTTCTTTGCGCAAACTTCGCTTTGCACACGAGCCTCTTTTGGAAACTGCGCACGGAGAAACAGCCCACATTGCGAACAGCGCACATATTGGACACTGCCCTCATTGAAAACAGTACTGTTGAAAGGACAAATCGAGATAATCGTAATTGGGCGCCAGTAGATAGTAAGACCCGTTAGAACACGTGATATCCGATTAGTAAGGAGGGAGGATCGGCCCCTTCCGCCCAAAGAGGAGCATTGGCGTTAGATCGATTAAGAATGTGTGATAGGAAGGTCGTCATTAAGAATAACGAAGAGTGTCATAAATCACAAAATAAAATCAAAGTTCATTATTCTGCATACACCAGTGATTTTAATCGTGAGCTTGCCCTAATCCACGCTGGAATACCTATTGAAATCCACACAAATATAAAACCTTCAACAAGTACACATTGGAAATTGCCCACATTGGAAGCAGCGTATAGTGGAAACTGCACACGATGGAAACCACCCCCAAAGGAAACAGTACACATCGTGTATTAGCATCAAGTGGAAGCTGCACATAGGAGAAACCGCGAATAATGGAATTTGCCCACACGCTGAACGAAAAACGTGCACGTTCCAGATATTCCGAGAGTATATTGAAATTAAAACAATAGGAGATTGATTTGTGATTACGAACAAATTTTTTCACGTAGAAAAAGGTTATTTTGTGACTACGGTTAGGGTAAATCGTAGTTATGCTATATAATATTTCAGTAATTATTTTTTATTTAATTGTCTAGCATGGAGATAATTTTCCTTGTAATACGTGCTACTATAATCTCTAATTATTTAGTAATGGATAACTTAGATATACTAAAACTTTCATTTCTTTGGATGCTTCCTTTAATATTACTATCGAGGATCTTACATTTGCTCGGTATATCTGTACCTTACATAAGAGTATACTGTAAAATATGTAATACGAACATATTTATTTAAATTTCATGATAAGAATGTTATTACAATTTCATTTATTGGTTTATATTGCTTGCGAATGATTGATATACAAGTTATGTGGCCAGTGGTGATTGCGACCACCTTATTGAAAATCTTACTGGCGCAGGAAACAAACACTTGCATTTAAGTCTGCCGGGGGAGCTTAGCTACGTGCCGTTTTCGTAAACACCCGCACGTGCGTCCGGTCGGTCAAGTGTCATGATGCTGCATTAGGCAGGTCGGTATGTCAAGTGTAGCGGCTGTGTTTAGAGATTCTTGCTCTTAATGTATAGGGGGAAGATAAAAACCCCATTATCGCTGTGACGGGGTTATTTATGGAAACACGTGCGCTGGCGGAGCATCTAAGTTCCCACGCACCCCTCCTCGTTGCGAGTATACGGCCCGGGGTACGCACCCCCCCCCCCCTAGCGGAGTATATGGCCCGGGGCAGGTATCCCCTCCGCCGCGGGCCCGGGGCACGCGCCTACCTGTGGCACCTGGGGCACCTGGGGCACCTGAGACACTAGCTCAACCCTTGGGTACAGGTACGGGGCACCCACCAACCCACCAGTACCCGGCGGAGGCATCCCACCCACCTACCTGGACTGGGGGGCACCTGAAACCATGGGGCACCTGCGCCACCCACCCACCGGGGGCACCGATGACAATGGGGATACCTCCACTACCCACGGGGGCAACCACCCACTCACCTTGGCCACCCACACACACCTGGGGGGCACCTGCGCCACCCACCGCCCAAAACAACATGGCCGCTGGCGCACTTCCGGCGCAAAGCGCCGAAAACCCCTTACCGACACGTTTGAATTTCCCGCCGAAACAAAATGGCCGCTGGGCCACTTCCGTCGCAGAACCGGCCTAGCCTATCTACTCTGCACGTTCCAGATATTCCGAGAATATATTGAAATCAAAACAATAGGAGATTGATTTGTGATTACATCTCCATAATTACCATTATTTCACTATTATTTATAGATACAATAAAAATGATTGATAATAAATTTAAACTCACACACCTACCTGTGGCACCTGGGCCACCTGAGACACTCACTCAGCCCTTGGGTACAGGTACGGGGCACCCACCCACCGCGGGCACCGGAGACAATCAGGATACTTCCACCACCCACCAGTACCGACGCGGGCAACCACCCGCTCACCTGAGGGCAACGGGGGCAGCTGCGCCACCTACCACCCAAAACAAAAATGGCCGCTTCCACTTTCGTCGCAGAACCGGCCCAGTATAACTACTTACTTTTCGTCGACCTGAAGGCCGCCTTTGATTCGGTGAACAGGGATTCCTAGTGAAAGCAATGAGGGTGAGGGGGGTGAGGGAAGAGCTGGTCCGGAGGTGTGAGGAGGTGTTGAGGGAGACGATAGGGAATTATTTTGCACAGGTGGGGGTGAAACAAGGATGTCCGTTGAGCCCCTGTCTATTTACAATTCTGCTGGCGGACATAGAGGAGGTGATGAAGAAGAGGAGGGGGTGGGGGGGGGGGGTAGGTATATACTATGGCTTACGCCTTACGCGGATGATCTGACGGTGCTCGCGAAGGACGAGGAGGAGATGAGAGGGGCCATGGGCACGCTGAAGGGATACATGGAGAAAAAGGGGCTGGTGGTGAATATTAAGATGACGAAGGTCAAGAGGTGTCGAAGAGGGAGGGGGGGGGGGAGAAGAAGGTGAGTTGAAGATGGAAGGGGAGGAGGATAGGAGAAGTAGGAAAATACAATTATCTGGGATATACATATCCCCCCAAAAACATTAAAATGTAAAGAAAAGCGCCAAGTAGTTTAATGACTCACATAAAAGGTATCTTCTTGAACTACGTTGTCCAAAATTAAATAGATATCACACAATAGAAAGCCAAGTTTTCAATCAAAGATATCACACGTTACTTAATTAATTAACTTGCATCTCTAACTTTAAAACTTGGCGTTCCATTTCCAATTATATCAATTACGTGTTTGGCCAATTAGAAATCCATTTTTCTGAGGTACAATTATCTGTATATCATTATATAAATTAAATTCGAAGATATTCGTGCATTTTTATTTTATGCGGGTTGAGGAAGGCAAGCCTGTCGCATTTCTATCAATCTCCGTCAAATTATCATTAAGAATATAAAATGTGAAAAGTGAAGTCAGATCCTCAAAGGCACGTGGTTCGATGCTCCCTGAATCTATCAAATTAAATTCTCATTTATTATTACACATCATTATTTCATACTTTCAATATTCGCCGGTTGCAAGAATGTTTTTACATTTTCCATGTTAATCCTAATAAATTTCACCTCGGCTTCTTCACGATTAATTAACATACATATATTTATTGACGAGACATCAACGAGTAAAAGCAAAAAATTATGGCATAACCGAAAGAAATCTTACTATCTGAAAAAACAAATGTAAATAAAAGTTGAAACTCATTCGATATTTAGTGAAATGAATAAACGTGTGGATGCGATTGCGGTGCTCGACTGGAGGGTCGCCGGAGAGTTGAGCGGGGAATTCCAACGATTACTGTAACTGGATCGCGGCGGAATTCCGCAGTTTTCCGGGGAGCGTCGACAGGGCGAAGTCCCGGGGATTGGCGAGGCCGTAAATACGGAAATGCCGTATTACCGGGCGTGGAGAGTATATAACGGCGCATCGAATTCATCGGGCTCGTAATGATCGGCGAATACGTCGGGGCCGCAGAAAAATCCCTCGCTCACTCGCCCGCGCGGCGCATCGCTTCCCGAATGCCGCCGCGCTCGTTCTTCCCGATATACCGATAGTGCCATTATTGGCTACTTGTGTAGCTGTCTCTCAGCCGTACTGGCTCGCGCGCCTTTCCCTTCGGTGCTTTATGGGAAATCGCGGAAAATCGCCGAAAGAACTCCCGGTGATGAATATTTGTATATTCTCCGGTGAATAATCGAGCTTTATTGGAAATCTTCCACCTCACCCACTTCTAGGTGGGAGAAGAAGTCGCTCTCCCTTCACTCGCAAGCCGCGTCGCCTTACCATCTGCGCCATTGCGCGGCACTCTAATAACTATTGTTCGTTTCTTATATTTAAGTTGTGCCCCTGGTGAGTTCGGATAGGGATAGGGATAGGGATAGGGGAAGGGATCAGGATCAGGATCAGGATCCGGAGACTGGACAGAATCTTGCGCAAAAGTGTAATCATTAAGTAAAAAGCGCCCGACAGCCGAGGATACCAATTTCATCCCGAAGTGTGGCGGTTTTATATCGGTACCGAAGTTAAATGGCGGGCTCTAGTATAATATATCTACGACGCCAGACCACGTGGCATCCAGCGGCGTAGAAATCAGTAAAAATGTGACAGTGAAGCCTGCAGTGGCGTAGCACGCAAATTTCCTTGAAAAGTGGTGGGGGACCGGATGAGTGGAAAACTGACTCTTAATCCGCCTGGCCTTTGCCGCGAGAAAAATAACAGAGAAAATTCATATCTCCCGAACGACTGGACCGATTCGCTTGATTCTTGGTTCATTAGATTCAGAAAAATAATGGGAAAAATACAAAATTCGTAAATAAATTCGCGAAGCTATAACATTCGCATAAATCAAGGGGAAAATTTGGTAACTATGGATAACAGCTCGAGTTCGGGATAATAAGGTCTCGGCTATCGCGCGCCGTGGGGGTAGGGGACTACTACTTGGCGCGAGACTCTACCGAGTCTCCTGATAGTAACAAGGGACGGGAGGTAGGAGAGGCATATGAGCGAAAGGGTAAGGAGGCGATGGGACAGGTGTGGGGCATCGGAAAGAGGAGATTTGGAAAGGATTGGGAGAGAAGAATTTGGATGTCTGAGAGGATGGTTTGGCCGATTATAGGGTATGGGATAGATATATGGGGGTGGAAGGAATGGGAAGGCGTTGAGAGGCTGTCGGAAAGGTGTTCGAAGTAGGTGCTGAGAGGAAGAGGCTACACGCCAGGTTACATGCTGAGGGAGGAGATGCAGAAGGAGAAGTTGAGGACGAGGGCAGGTATGAGGGCGTGGGCGTACGAGAAAAGGATAGTGGAGGGAAAAGCTGGAGAGCTGGCGAGGAGGTGTTATGAGGTACGGGAGGACAAGGGGAGAAGGAGTGGCTGAAGGAGAGCGAGAGTGCAGCGGATGGACGGAGGGATGTGAGAGGGAGAGAGAGACAGGGTGAGGAAAGCGATGTGGACTATGGTAGCAATGCGGAGCGAATAGAGCGGAGAGGAGAGAGCGTGAGCGAGAGAGGGAGAGGGTCGTAGGTGCGGTAGATGCAAAGAGATGTGGGCGGAGCGGAGAGGGGGGGGGGGGGGGGCGAGCGAGCGAGGGTGAGAAGAGCGAGGAAAGAAGGGACGAGAGAGAGAGGCGTTGAGGGTGCGAGGCGGCGAGAAGTAGGAGTAGGGAATAGGATAAGATAGATTGTAAAGATGTATGTTGGTTGGAGATATGGATTGTAACCCTGTGGCG
This sequence comes from Crossocerus cetratus, assembly GCA_963675795.1. Taxonomy (NCBI): domain Eukaryota; kingdom Metazoa; phylum Arthropoda; class Insecta; order Hymenoptera; family Crabronidae; genus Crossocerus; species Crossocerus cetratus. Next base: position 12,950,115 of record OY776671.1, read on the forward strand.
AACAAAATAAATACATTATTCTAAGGGTCCATCCGTAATTAAAAATATTTATATTTTAATAAATGTTCTCTTTTTATTTTATGAATATACTTTTTAATTGAATTAAAAGCTTACTATTTCTCTACTAAGAACCCTGAATAAGAACGAGTATCTACAAATAATTATGGAATTTATATAACCTAGAACAACAATGATTTTGATAATTCATAATAAAAAACACAATTTTGTACGAAGAAATGGTTGTATTTTTATTCACTATCCGAAGAAAAATAAAAAGATGGCGTTTCACACTCCTCCTCACTTTCATCTGTAGCTGAATTCTGTGCAAAAGAAACCAGTGATTTTATTTTTAAAAACAACATCGGGTAAAATTTTTGTGCACAGGTTAAGCATGCAAACAAAGATGTACCAAAACACAGCCATTCAAATACTGATCGTGCTCAACTTCATTTAACATCAGTGATCCCCTTACGAAAAAATATTACTGAAAAATACTAAAAATATAGTACTAGAGAAGTACTACTAGTTTCTCCAGTAATATTTTGGCGCACTACTGGGAAGTAGCTAGGTAATATTCAGTACCAGTACTTCCTAGTAGTGCGCGAGGATGCGAGTACTAGTAATTCTCCAGTACTATATATTTAGTCCTTTTCAGTAATTCTTATAGATAGATATATACTAGTAGCGAATTTAGCCTTATTCAAATATCAAAGACCAATACTTGCAGTACTTAGGCGTTACTAGCCAATATTACCGTCAGTAGTGATGTCTCGGCTTGTCATATCAAATAGTAATACCTGTAGTACTTCATCAAGATTAACAAAATAGCATGAATACATCACAAGAAATTTTGTTCTAAGGGTCCGTCTGTAATTAGAAATATTTATATTTTAATTAATACCCTTAGAACAAAATTTCTTGTGATGTATTCATGCTATCTTGTTAATCTTGATGTTGGAAGGAGGGAAACAAAAAATAAGAAATGCCTATGCGCTTAAAATTAGTACAAGTATACTCTCAATTTACATAAATTGTTTTATAAATCTTAAATCGTCCTTTTTGTATGGTTTATATCTTAAGGTTAAGATAAAGCGAGGAAGATCTATCCTTATTTTCTACCGTTTTCTCCTTTCTATCAGTACTATATTCCTCGGTCGCACCGATATCATTTATCCTTCATCTTCCACCCCATTCTACTGTCCACACCTCATTTTGATTTTCATTCTCGCTGTTCTCCACATTTTCCAACCTGTCCTTCCTCCTCCTCCCCCCACTTCTCCTCCTCATGCTACCTCTCTGCCAAATAATTCGTTTCTTTCGATATTTTCTTCACTAAAACGCAATTTTATAATTGTATTAATTCATAACACAGGTTTATGCAACTTTATGCAGATGAAACATGTGCCAAAACACGCGGGAAAAAATCTAGTTTCAGGAAAAAAATACACCATAAGGTTCTATTAGGGTCCCGAATCAATATACAAAAGTTAAGGTTCTCCATTTGAATTCATAAGAATACACTATACTAAACTGTCGTTAACTTCAAAACTATTTGAGATAAAAAATTAATTTACTAATATTTTCTGTGCTCCATACTATCCAGAACAAGGATATCATGTTCAATTTTCATTCTCGTGCCTCTGAATTTTCATAAAATCCTATGCGCGCGTTTTATACCCAAAGCGGCCACTGTGGCACGGTAACAATTTATTAAAAAGCTAAGTATGGGCTATTATTAATCCTTATGTCACAAGGATGAAAACAAACCAAAAAAGTTGAGAATCGGTTCAGTGGAACCTGAGTTATTGGCCATGCGCGCATATTAGACCCAAATCGGCCACTGTGCGGCGCCAAGAAAGTAATGAGGAAACAAACTCTGCTTGCTAGGCGAAGTACAGTGGACCAATGGAGGCGCTCGACAGCAGGGAGCCATCGGATTCCGATCCAAGATGCAACCTGGGCTAAGACGTGGGAACCTGAAGGGTGTCTGGAGGAAAACGTAGCAGTGATCAGGCGGCAGTAGGGCAGCAGGCTGGAAACTGAAGGGGGAAACTTCAAAGGGGCGAGGGGAGGCGCGGGTGCAAACCCGGGCGGACGACCGTAATTTTGTTGTTCAAATTCCCAAATTTTTGGGAATTATTACCAGGCTCGTTTTGTATGTATTTATATTCTACAAGGTAGCTCATTGCGGTAACTCACATTTTCAGCCGGCAAACTCGTGCAATTAAATTGGCTAGATTCTCCCGCACTCATCAGTAAGCGGGATTTCATGTATCGCCGCGTCCAAAACCTTCTATTTTATTGTCATCTCCGAAGCGCCAGTTAATCAATGTTTTTCATGGTCGCTTTCGATGAAACCCGGAATCCTGCAACACATGTAGAGGAGTTCAGGGGAACGCACAGCGCCACTTACACACGCACGCTTGGTCACACCGACACACCACATATGCAACACCAAGCCTGCGTGAATTTTTCAACTTAATGGAATATGTTGTGAAATTTGATAATTCTAGCTACACTGATCGAAAGAGCATGTCATAATACTCCAGTGCATTGTATAATAGTTTCCGTTTAAAATATGCCGAAAGTTCATAAAACCTGATTAAAAATTTCAAATTCTACTTGCCTGTCAGTTTGGTTACGTGACAGTGACGTGGTTACTGACGACAGTATTTGAATCAGGTTTTATGAGCCCTCGGCATATCCTATTATATGCACTGGAGTATTTTGACATGCTCTTTCGATCAGTGTAGCTGGTTTTATCAAATTTCATAACATATTCAATTAAGTTGAAAAATTCACATACGCTTGCTGCTGCATATGTAGTATGTCGATGTGACCAGGCGTGCGTGTGTAAGTGGCGCTTACTCTGGCTTTTGTCAAAATGTGCGTTCCCCCAGTGGTGCTGAATGTGCCGCAGAAGAATATGGAAGGCTCTTGAAGACTAAACCCTTCCCGACAATGAAATATATACTCTTCCCTCTTGGAATTGGAGTAAAATCCGGAAATTTTAAAAAGACTTGTTCTTCACTTTGTAATAAACTGATTGGAAACCTGAAGGGTATGTGAGCTTAAAAGTTGTATTATTGTCGAAACAAGTTTTTAATGAAGGATTATTTTTTTAATGAAGGATATGTAAATAGTGAGGAGGGTATTTAGACAGACACCCCACCAAGTTCCTCGGAGAAACTTAATAATATTAAGTAATTTGAGGGAGCGGGTTTTGACAAGATCAATATGAGGACCAAAGGTTAGCTTATAGTCGAAAATTACGCCTAAGAATCTAGCTTTATCACAGTTGGCCTTATCGAGGTTGCCTACTCGTATAAAATAGGTACCAGGAAGAGGACGGCGCTTTGTGAAAATAATTATTTCAGTTTTCGCATAAGCGTTATACTAATTCCGCTAAGGATACGATGGCGACTGACTACCCGCTGCGCCGGTTGTGTGACCGCATGGCTGTCAGTAGACTCGTTATATTTAGTTTGTCGATGCGACTTAACATGCGCCAAAATAACAAACTGAATAAATGTGATTATAAATCATATTGTAATACTGTCGACTATACTTGAGAGCGTTAAGTAGAGCTCGACATAAAAAAACTGCCGGTGGCTTTAGTGGCCGTGTAAGTAATGCTACTGGCTGCAAAAATAACATTGTTGTATAACCGGTATGTTACAGAGGTGTAAGATGGTAATATCATTTTCTAACTTCCATGTAATGTTGCAGCAACGTTACGCAGACATAATGCGGTAACATGACTTTGTAACTCCCATGCTATAGAACAGTAACATTATTGTGTTACCACAGACGAGATATCAGGAGACTCAGAAAAATAAATTTCTAAGCGTTGAAGTTACCACATCTTCCTCTACTTGACCAAAAACGTAATTGATATCATTGGAAATGGAAAGCCAAGTCTTTATGCCAACACTACCCAAATGTTAGCAGTTTGCCAAGTTTTTGTAGACTTTGTATTACTTTATTTAATTTTGATTGTTATGGAATTTAATTTATTTTTTTTTTGTTAATTTTGATGATTGACTTGGCTTTCGAATGGCATCCGTTTATATTTTTGGTCAATTTTTCTGTGGGATTAAACTACTTGGCGCCTTTTTTACACTTGAATGTTTTAGATACAATACTCTGAGATATGTTTCAGTACATCTTTCATGTAAACGTTGAAGAGGGTAAGTGAAAGAATACCTCCCTGAGGTTAGCAGATTCCTAATTTCTTCTTGGTCTTGAAAGGTGAGAATTCTATCTACTATGAGTGATAATATATGCATACATATACAAAGTTTGGGGCATTCGGCGATAAAGCTGTTTCGCTTAGTTTGGTTGTTTTAATATTTGCGGTAATACATTGTCGGAAGCACCGACACCAGCACAACTGATGTCTAAGAAAACCGCTGCAGTGCGTAATTGTTTGTCGAAACCTGTTTTCACAAATAACGTTATTTTTAGGATATTTTCCACTGTTAGCCTGTTTGGGCTTGAGGCAATATTTTGTTGTGTTCAATGCACCATTTCTGCCCATTATTTAACAATTTTGCAGTTAGCTTATGCCAAAACATGATCAATTGGTGCTAAATGAAAACTGACAAGATATGTGGGTGTACACATTTTTTTGTAGGAAAGAATTATTTACATCAAGAATTATTTACTTGGTAGATATTTCCCTCCTTTTATTAGTCAACTGATTGGGAACTGGAAGGGTATGTGGTTTAAAAGTTTTTTTCCGAACACATTTTTGAATCATGAATTATTTATTCTTTCTCGGGTCATTGGATTGAGAAAAATGCATAATGAAATACAAAAGTCACATATTATATCATCCGTTAAGTTGCAACTTTGTTGAAATTAAGAAGTTCACATTTTTGGATCGATCGTGAACCTCTGTTGTAAACATCCTCGGCGGCTGTTCCGCGCTACTAGAATGTAACTTGGCGCAGGCCTTTAGGGATTCACCTGATTCGGTAGAGCAGGTAACAAAAATTCGAAGAACGAGCAACTACAATTTGCATGATTACTTGAGTGCACTCTGGGAACGGAATTTATGTCGATAACTATTCTACTGCAAAAGATAAAAGTGGAATCACATTCGGTAGAGAAGCTTGCCAATCCAGTTAATAGATACTTTCAATGGATGTTTTCAATAATTGGTAAAAAATTATCCTACGTTCTGAGAATCTACATAAAATCTACATATACTCTATACTCTAGAAAGTAGGACTTTCCTCTTTATGATGCGATGCTACTCCAAATAAATTAGGTTGGCTGAATATACATATGATATATAATAGCGTTGACATCGGAAGAGTGATAGTTGTGAAACCAACGCGAACCCTGGCGGTTCACTCCTGTTCTGCTGCAGAATCCTTCGACTTTACCTAGTGATACTATTGAGACCAGTTCTCGTTGTTTGGAGGGAAATCATCCGAGCTGTAAGTCCCATTATATACGTCCCTCTTAAAACAGTTGCCGGCAACTGAGCTACAAACAATCAATTTTCTCGATTTTCAGAAGAATCGCGGTTGCCCTACTATTGAATACAATTGAAGTCTCAAGCCGTCGTGGCAACTCTATTTCGGCATTCAGAATCCTTCACTCGCACAATGATTATTATCCTCCTAGTTTTACTATTCACCGTCCAAATTTCACCAATGGACCATCAGTTGTCCACTGATGTGGAGAATTGGCAAGTTTTGGACAAGATTCTCACCAACATTATTACTAAAACTGGAGTCCAAAGTACAGCGGTGTTAATATCAGGATCAACCAATTTGTGGATGAACAGTATCATCCTCGACGACATCGTTCAGATCAGCATGAATAATCACATACCCATTAATTGCATGGCACCGTTCAATATGTTGTTGAAGAACCAGACGAAGTGCCGTGTGAACTCCAACGCAGTTTTGCTCTACCTTTACCAATCCATGGACCTGCCGATTGCAAAACATCACCTAAGCAAGATTTTTCAACGGGCAAGATTCACAAACTCCGGCACGGGGCTTCCGAAGGTGTTGCTTCTGGCGATCTTGGAGGACGGAGAGGCTGACTTTCACGAACTCTTGCAGTACTTATGGGATGGGAAGAAGTACATGCTCGATGTCTCGGTGTTGGAGAAGTCGAGAGTAAATGGGAGCTTCACATTCAAAGTTCATCAGTATAATCCGTTCTCGGGGGAGTACACCCGCCAGCCTTACTCGCCCACTCTCGATTGGTTCTCAAATAAACTGCTCAATCTCCACGGATATCCGATCCACATCAAAACCTTGCCGGCATCCGCATACAGCACATTGAACACTATTGCCCCAGGAAGCATGGTGCCCACCTACCAAAACAATGACAACAAAACCCTCGTGACTTTGAAAAGTATCATGAATTTCTCTGTCGTCTGGCAGTCCGTTGATTATCAGAAACTGCTCAAATTCACGAGTATAAGTCAAGAAATCGGCGCGGAACTAAGAATCAGCGTTGATACTGACGCGATTTTTAACAAGCTACCTTTGTACAAGGGATACGGCGGGGTGTCTCGGAGCGAAATTTTCACTTTGGAGCGCTGGTGCCCTATAATGCCAGTCTTATATTCGAGAATTCATTCCGAGTACAACCGAATAGTTAGAATTGTTCTCTTCCTCCTAATCATTACGATTTTCTGGCTCGCCTCGACTATCTTGAGATTCGAATCTGACGTATGGAGAATCCTCCACATATTCGGAATGGTCATCGCCTACCCTCTGCCCAACTTCAACATAGCAGCTATCTCGGAAAGGATTTTGTTTGTATCGGTATTCGTAATGTCCGTTGTATATTCCTCGGATTTTCACGCCGATCTCACCACGATCAATATTGGCGCAGAAGAGGAAATTCGGGTGGAAAATTTTCTGGATTTATTACGCCACAATTTGACACCGGTCTTTCCTTTCGAGTACACGCACGAGATCCAGAAGAACGCTGAGGGAGATTTCAAGGAATTGGTGGAGAATGCTCTCTTCACGAGAAATATGCTCGGCTGTTTGGAGACAGTGGTCAGGCATGGGAATGTTTCTTGCTTCATACCATCTCGAATGTGGGGGGCCGGGATTAGCGTGTACGCCTCGTCGAAAAGGAAGATAATGCTTAATGAAAAGCTTTGCTACTCAGCGCCACCGAATGTCTACTACTTTCGGGAGCACAGTCCATACCCAGAGCGTGTAAGCGATATCCTACTGCGCGCGCAGCAAGCTGGGTTAACGGGGAGATGGTCCTTGCCATCACCCGTGGAAATTACGCAGCAGAACTGGACGAGGAGGAGGGATAATTGGGAGGAAGACGAGAATAATTCTAACAGGATTGGACCAAAGATGTTTATTGTCGCTGGCTGCGGATATGTTATTTCGATCTTGGTTTTTCTCGCTGAACTCCTTCTACATCGTTTATCCATAGTTGTCCAAAATATCGGAATAAGACGCTGGATGTTGCGCTTTGTCTTCAACATATTACCCTAGAAATAACTGTGAGTGCAAATAAATTCGGATTATGAAACATTGCCATCTGGGTATGAATTAGTATGTTTACCGACCGAATAAATATTCTCCTTCCTGGTCTTTCCCGAAATAATTTGATCCTGAGTGCAAATCCTCCGCAAAAGACGGAAGGGGATGGATATCCTGGGCCCGGAAATGTATACAGAACTTTTTCGAGATCTTCGAAATAGAAGTCACAGTTCCAAAGCTAACAGCGATAGTCTTCGACCTATTTCATCTTGTCTCATTTTTGTAAAATCTTTGAAAAAATGTTGAACTACAGGCTGTACTGGTGGTGTGAGCACTACGGTGTACTCCCCAACTCACAGACAGGCTTCAGAAAAGGTAGATCCTGTTCAAACAGGATGCTGTTCAAACCTGCCTTCGATAATGTAAATATCCACATTCTGATGAACAAACTTGCCAAAATTGGTATTCCTAAGAAGACCCTATCCTTCATCTTCTCCTGGGCCTACTGCAGAGAGCTTCACTTTTTACAAAACAAGACAACCCTCCTTACCTTCAAAGGCGTCCCACAGGCTGGTGTGCTCAGTCCCCTGTTATATAATCTCTATGTCTCTCACTTGTTTACAAGTATCTCTCCTAGGATATTGACACTGTAGTTTGCAGATGATGTGGCAGTAATAACTTCGGGTCTTGATCTTCAACCTATTTGCAATCTACTAGAGAAGACAATAAATAAGATAGATCTGGAACTTAACCTCGTATGTCTGTCTCTCTCCCCTAACAAAACTAAATTTATCCTCTTCAATAACCGCAACATCGTCCCAGGCACTTGTCACATCAAAATCAAAGACGCCATCCTACTTAATCAAGAAATCGTCCTATTTCTTGGAATCACCTTAGATCACAAGCTGAACTTTGACAACCATATTCTCAACTTAATAAATCGCTGTCACAAAGCGATGAATTTAATAAACTATCTAGCTGGAACCTGGTGGGGCAGCAGTCCCTCCACCCTAAGTACTCTGTACAAATCTTACATACGTTCCAAAATTGACTATGGTATTTTTATAACATATCCCATCAAAGTGGTCACTGCAAGGAAACTAGAATCATTCAATGCCTTGACAGGAAAGAAAATTCTCGAACTACGGAAGAGCACACCTAACAATGTTGCCCTTGCGGAGGCCAATCTCTCTACCATTGAGAATAGAGCTGCAAACTGGGCGTATCTGATGCACTCAAAAATCTCTCCGACGACAAACACCCCTCTAACTTCATCCTCAAGGCGTATGCTAACCAATGCCTTCAAAATAGAAAAAGGCAATTCACCACATTTCTAAATCACGCTCTATTTGAGACTGCACGCATTGCTCTCAGGAATAGCAATCTCTTAGACTCGTGAGACAACTTCCTCATATTCAAAAGGAACTACAGAACAAGGTTTGCAAATATCCCTTGGAGTAGTTATGCTCTCACATGGCATGTGGACAGGAACTTAACCCGGGAGGACTATTTCCGGGAATATCTCTTAGCCAAGTTTTCAAACCATACTATTTTATACACGGACGCTTCAGCGGCTCCAAACAGTAGAGCCGTAGGTGCACAGCTGTATTTTCATTCGATCCGCCTATAGAATTGGGACAGGCGCTACATCCGCACACCACTGTGGATACGGCCGAGTTATACGCCATTTATTTTGCTGTATCCATAATTGAAGAAATTTCCAAAAACGCCCCCGGCAAACAGTACTTGATATGTACCGACTCGCAATTTGCTCTCTGATCATTAAGGGCCCCTCAGTATTCAATACAATCTAACACTATTCTCCTCCGAATCAAGAATAAATTAGCTGAACGGGGATATGCCAACAAAGTCAATCCTATAATCTCCTTTCTGAGAATTCCGGCACACCAAGGCATCCTTGGAAATGAAAGAGCTGATCAAATTGCTAAGTTGCAACTAACAACAGTACCCCCCTCTCCGTGTAAAATACCATACAATGATCTAATTAAAAAGGAAGTATCCTTAATCTCGGACAGGAACTCCTCTCAACTGAGAAATACAGGACTCAGTAAAGGCGTACCCCGGGCGCAATCGATTCTGTTGGACTCTCCGCTCTGTTTACATGGGCATTTCTAACAGAATCGTTTGAGCAGACTGTACAGTACTTTAACAACTACTATGATCCGACGAAAGCTCCATGGTACCACAAACTCAAATGCCATAGACGTATTATCTCTCAAATCTGTAGATGGCGCTCAAATCACTACAGTTTAAAGGAGCCTTGTATAGAAGTGACATAGTAGACTCGAATCAATGCACATGCGCCAACGACATTCAAAACATTCATCGCGTAGTTTTTACTTGTCCCTTAAGGTGGTTGGTGCCGTCATTTTGGTGCGGGGTAAGAGGGGAACATTTGAGCCTCGACACAGAATTCAGAAGGTTTTTTAAACCACAATAAAACCAGTTTTTGAGTACGAAAATTCCATTTGCAATAATGTTTATGCTATGTTACACTTCCTTTTATAAGGCATTTCTACTTTCATACTTTCCATCACGTTATTTCTACACATGAAACGATTTCCCTTTCACTCTTTGCCTAAATTCTCTTCAACTAGTCAGATGAACTGTTTGAAACTTCGCGTGATTGTTCGTAATTGTCTTATTCATCACATGAAACATTTTTTATTTACGTGTAACCATTTCATTATATATTTTAAAGTCATAAACGGTCATCTTTGTCCGCGTCACCATAGGAGCTCATGTATAAGATCGTATCTTTCGACATTGATTTCTCGAAAACCGTATAGACAAATAAGTTGAAATTTTGAAGAAAAGCGGGGTGACTACTAATTATTATTGTGTATAAATTTCAGTCCTTTCTAACCATTTACATTTTCGTCACCAACCTCCTTAAGAGCCATTTCTACCTCGGGCAGATTTTGTCGGCGAGAGAGACAGCAAAGTTCGGAGTGAGACAAGGAGCTGTCGATGGGCGGAGCCTCCAGGAGCAAATATAACGAAGTAGGGAGAAAATCACAGGCCGTTTTCGTGCATTTTTCCTACTCTGAGTTCGACCGTCGCTTGCCAGTTATACCTGAGTCCAGTGACAATAGCGCTCGAAGGTTTATGACGGTACGCGCCTCGGGCCCTCCGTAGCTCGGTCAGGCGACTGCGAAGCCGAGAGCTGTTGGGGACTTTTGGCTAGTCGACAGGCTCATCGGGCTGACGAGCCCGCTATGCCCCGCGCTTGAAATTTAGTAAAAGGGAAGCACGAGGGAGTACAGTAGACCCCAATGGTGTTGTGAGTAAGGTGTCAAGCTGGGAATTCTAGAATACTGGGTTCGATTCCCCGCGGTGCATTGCAATTTTTACACAGTACATATTCTGAGTAATAGAATGAAATTCGAATATAAATATTTTTATTCATGAAAATTGCAAATTTTATCAATGAAAATTGTAATATTTTTTTTTATTTCTTTGTAGTGATTATATAGGTCATAGTATTTTTCTACGACGGTAATACCGTCGTTCCGTCAATTGTTGTTATGTCAGTCCTCAGTACTAGTTTCGTGCTGTCAATTATTATAATACTTTATTGCTCACAGCAATAAGTACCTTCTTGAGGACAAGTCAAAGGGAAGAAATAACATTTATTACATTATTTCGTTCGAGCGAAGACGGGCTTTGCCGTTCAAGTAGTCAATATTCACTGTAAGTAATCTACATATAAGAAGGTCAGGTTGGACAGTAAGAGCAGGTATCGCGCGAGTTGCTAATGATGAGCTGCGATGTTTGTCTCGATGATTGTCTGGCCGAACCGCGGCGGGATCTCATTTGGTAAAAATTGGGTAACGCGTGGCTCTGCGGCTCCGAGTGAAAAGCTATTGTGCTTACGGAGTGCTGCCCGAGGCAATATACAGAAGGGACAAATGGAAAGATCAGTTACGGGATGCGGTCAAGAAACCCATATTCTAAAGGATAGGTATACGTTTGCCTCTCTTTCTCGAGTCACGTGGCATTTCGAGGCTCCGCCTCCCTTGCCTACTTGGAAGTCAGCCGCTAGAGGCATCGTCATCAGTTGTGCTAAATTTTAGATTTTCGACCAGCGATTGCGTCGTTATTTATGAACCAATCGATCTGAGAGTTTAACCACGTACTAATAAAACTGCTCCGGAGGGCACGGTGGAATAATATCATTTTTGCTCAAGACTGTATCTTTTAAACAAAAGTCACCGTCGGTCTTTCGAACTCTGTATAAAGAATCTTGCTCCCACAAGAACTCATGTAGGGCCGTAGGTAACCCTGGGCATCCCGCCCTAAACGGAAAAGGTCGGGGTTGGCAATTCCTCTGCCAACCCTCATTTCACTAAGGAGCAGGCCGTTTGGCAGAGGTGTTATCAGACGTCCTTGAGGACAATGTAATATTTAATAATTTAGTATTTTATAAAACAGCTTACGATTGAACCTGGGCCTCGTAGATTGGGTTGATTTCTGTATGGTTTATTGGTGCAATTTCACCAGCATTAATGCCATACCACAGCGTACCAGCATTTTGGTGCAATTTGAACAGCTTGAATTGGCGGGACAACGTCCCGGTAAATTGATATAACTGTTGTAACGTTTCACGCCGGCACAGCGTGTCGGCATGTTTGGGCAATTTTGGAAAATTTCAGCAGCATTTAATTTCGGCACAAGGTCCGGCATTTTGAGACAATTTTAACACCATTAAATACCATGCAAAATTGGGAAAGTCATCTGATATTCCGAACCGCCAAGCTGCAATTATGATAACCTGTAAGATCATAGAATCACATACTATGACAATGCTGCCTTCTTGCCGTCCTAAATTATAGGGTTATGGTGGATTATAATTGTCGACGTTTCTGTCTATCTCGGTTTAATTGATACTTTTATTTTGCAAAAGTGGAATTTCTCATTAGTGACTGAACTTGCAAATCCAAATCTGCATCTTTGGCTGAAACGTTTTTACTTTTCATCTCTCGCCCACAAGCAGCATTCTGGTTATGCCGCTCGTATACACATAGTATGTACTGACCACTACTGAGCTGCCAGTGCTGATATTACTGGGTCGCCAGGAAGAGTTTTTCGTAAGGGATGGAATTTTAGCCAGTAAGATCACACGTGCGCACTCTCTCATGCGCCAATGACAACTTCCCGTATGTGATATCTTAGGTCGGGAAATAGTAATAACTAATACTCAGGGTTGCTCTGCCACTGTATATTCTCGTACGTTCCTCCACATGGCCCGCCACACACAGAATCTAGTCCTTACCTAGCTCTGCATACATATACAGTATGAGTGTGCAGTAATATCTTCCTATTATTACTACTAAAAGTACTGTGCATTACCAAGGTACTTTTCCCAGTAGTGCGCCGAAATATTACTGGAAAAGTACTAAAGATCCTTAGTACTTTTCCTGTACGTACTATATTTTTTAGTACTTCTCAGTAATATTTTTTCATTCCTACGTTTCTTTGAATTCTATGCGTTGTGCAATTTCCCTTATCAATTGTCGGTGGCGTTAGTGTAAAGTCATCATTTCCTCTAAACAATTTCACAACTTTCTTCGTAAAACTATAACTTCTGCATAATATGTCAGACGCTTTATATGTAGGTTTAACTACGTTGACCTTCCTTGACTCCACACATGAAGGAGAGACCTGTGCTCATCGTCACACTATTCACTTAATAAATTTTAATTCCCTCACTGTTAGGTTCACTGGAAGTTTTAAAATAGGTGTAAGAAGTTTATACCATCGGCTAGCAATTCTCGGAAGCTCAAAGTCCAAATGTCCAAATTAGGTAATTGGAAAAAAAATGAATCTAGTAAGAATTATGTGACAAGCAACCTCACTTCACGGGGTCAGTTGTCAATGGGGCAGGTTGGCAAACGATTCGGCTTCTTTAACAAAATGGTAAAAATAATTAAAAATACTTAAGAAACATGTCGAAACATACTAGAGGTGGTTTAAGTTACTAACAATACTATTAATATATATAATATAATTACTTGCAGTTTCCGCATTTAGAAAATATGTTGAGATTTGTGCAAGATTCAGGAAATCATAGTTTACATTTGGTCCACTGGATGCCTTCTTTACTCAGCTGATTGCCGACTGGTCAAATGAATTTGAAGAAAATTGAAATTCAAAATTCTGTCAGTGTTCGTTGACATATGTTGCTAGAAAGTTATCTAACTGTATATTCAGAACAGCACGGCACATAAGGGATTCAAATAAAAGACAATACAAGATTTTCATACCCAAAGGAGTTGAAAGTGGAAGAGTATACTACTTGAAAAATGTACTTACCAGTGCTGAAATACAATTTTCTTAAGCGGATCGGTAAACAATCTTATCGATCAGACATTATAATAGGTAATGTGCAACTCTCTTATCTACATAACAAAATGTGCAACCCTGCACAGCGGCGATTTTACAAACTATTTGCGTTTACCATCCAACCCCACCCGCCAATCAGTCCCGGTCAACCCTACTATATAATAACGTTGACATCGGAATACTGATAGTTGGAAAATTAACGTCAACCCTCGTGGTTCACTCCTTTTCTGCTGGAGAATCCTCCTACTCTATCTAGTGATACTACTCACATCAACTCCTATTGTTGAGACAGAGCCCGATATCTTCCGTCGAGCGGTAAGTCCCATTAAATATGTCCTTCTTAAAATCGTTTCCGTCAACCGACGTACAAACAAGGGCCCTTTCGATTTTTCAGAAGAATCGAGGTGGCTGCACTATTGAATACAATTGAAGTCTCGACCAGTCACGGCAACTCTATTTCGGCCTTCCGAATCATTTGCTCGCACAATGATTATTATCCTCCTAGTTTTACTATTGACCGTCCCAATTTCACCAATGGACCATCAGTTGTCCATTGGTGCGGAGAATCGTCATGTCTTGAACAAGATTCTCGCCGACATCTTCACTAAAACTGGAATTAAAGATACAACGGTGTTCATATCAGACCATTCGGGAAGGAGCATTATTATACCCGACGACATTATTAAGATCAACATGAATAATCACATACTCATTAACTGCATGCCATTGTCCGATCTGTTAAGTCCGTTGCGATTGTCGACGTACCTGGAGAACTGCCGTACGAGCTCCAACACGCTTTTGTTCTACCTATACCAATCAAAGGACTTGTTGATCGCGAAAAAAGAGTTAAGCACCATAGCATACTTTAGCCGTAAGGGTCTTCCGAAGGTGTTGCTCCTGACGATCTTGGAGGACGGAGAGGCTGACTTCCACGAACTCTTGCAGTACTTGTGGTCTGACAGACTCTACATGCTCGATGTCTCGGTGTTGGATGTCTCGAGGGTAAATGGGAGTCTTGCACTCACAGTTCATCAGTACAATCCGTTCTCGGGGGAGTACACCCGCCAACCTTACTCGCCGTCTCTCGATTGGTTCGCAAATAAAATGCTCAATCTGCACGGCTATCAGTTCCACATCGAAATGTTCCCGGCATCCAAATCCAGCACATTGAACACTATTGCCTCAGGAAGCATGGTGCCTACCTACCAAAGCTATGACAACAGATCCCTCCTGACTTTGAAAAGCATCATGAACTTCTCCGTGGTCTGGCATTCCTATAATCATGTGGGATCATTCGCATCATTCGGTGTATTGTACGACATCCACATCGTATTTCGGTTCGGTGATGGTGCTGACACCATTTTGAACAGGGTGCCTTTGGAACATGGGTCCGCGTTCCCTTCGAGCGAGAGCTTCACCTTGGAGCGCTGCTGCCCTGTAATGCCAGTCTTGTATTCCAGAATCAATTTCGACTACAATCGAATAATTGGGATTGTTCTCTTCCTCCTAATCATCACGATCTTCTGGCTCGCCTCGACCATTTTGAGATTCGAGTCCGACGCATGGAGAATCCTCCACATATTCGGAATGATCATCGCTTACCCTCTGCCCAACTTCAACATAGCAGCTATCTCGGAAAGGATTTTGTTTGTATCGGTGTTTGTACTGTCCTTTGTATATTCCTCGGATTTCCACGCCGCTCTCACCACGACCAATATTGGCGGACAAGAGGAAGTTCGGGTGGAAAACTTTCGGGATTTACTTCGGCACAATTTGACGCCGGTCTTTCCCTTTGAGTTCAAGCACGAAATCCGTGTGAATGCTGAGGGAGATTTCGAGGAATTGGTGGAAAATGCTCGCTTCTCAAGGAATATGCTCAGCTGCTTGGAGAGAGTGGTCAAGCATGGGAATGTCTCTTGCTTCATACCATCCCGAATGTGGGGGGCCGGGATGAGCAGGTACACCTCGAGTAGTAGGAAGATAATGCTGAATGAAAAGCTTTGCTACTTAGGGCCACCGAATGTCTACTATTTTCGGGAGCACAGTCCATACCCAGGGCGTGTAAGCGATATCCTACTGCGAGCGCAGCAAGCTGGATTGACGGGGAGATGGTCCTTGCCATCACCGGCGGAAATTTCGCGGCAGAACTGGACGAGGACGAGGAATAACTGGGAGGAAGATGACAACAATTCTAACGGGATGGGAGCAAACATGTTTATTGTCGCTGGTTGCGGATATGTTATTTCGATCTTGGTTTTCCTCGCTGAACTCCTTCTACATCATTTATTCATAGTTGTACAAAATTTCGGAATAAGACGCTGGATGTTGCGCTTTGTTTTCAACATATTACCCTAACAATAACTGTGAGTGCAGATAAATTCGGATTATGAAACATTGTCATCTGGATTTGCATTTATATGTCGGCCAACTGAATAAATCTTCGCCTTCCTGTTTTTTCCCGAAATTATTTAACCCCCCAAAAACATTAAATTGTAAAGAAAAGCGCCAAGTAGTTTAATGACTCGCATAAAAGGTATCTTCATGAAACTACGTTGTCCAAAAATGAAATAAATATCACACAATAGAAAGCCAAGTTTTCAATCAAAGATACCACACGTTAATTGATTAATTAACTCGCATCTCTAACTTTAAAACTTGGCATGTGCAAATTTGCATTAAGGGAGTCATGCTAGTAATATTTTTTGCTTGGCACATGCGAAGTTTTAAAGTTAGAGATGCAAGTTAATTAATTAATTAACGTGTGATAATGAAGTAACGTCGGTACTTCGATACTACTCATCTGAGTATTGAATTACTAAGATTAGTACTGAGCTGGCAGTATTATTCTCTGAAATAATATTGGCAAATACTGATCACTACTGAAATGTTAGTACTACTATTACTGATATTCAGTAATAAAGTACTGGTTATTACTGGACACCAGCAATATTTTTTTGTAAGGGCTCTGAGTAAGCTTTTTGTTTAAGAGCTATAGTCTAGAAAAACATAACAAAAAAATGTGCCTCTAACATGCCCTCGGGAGTAGTTTCATCAGTACGTCGTTAAAATCTGAAATTGATTGGTTCATAAGTAACATATAGCAATCGCTGTTCGAAAATCTAAATTGTATGATAACTGATGATGACGCCTCTTGCGGCCAACTTCCAAGTAGGGAAGAGTGGCGAAGCTTCGAAGGGGTGACACGGTGACTCTGAAAACAGAGCCAAACGTATACCTATCTTTTAGAATAATATTTTCTTGATCGTATCCCGTAGCCGATATTTCCAATAATCCCGTCTCTATACATACTGCCTCGGGCAGCATTTTGCCTCGGACATTATTTTTTTGTAAGGGCCGGCACGAGTTTCATCTTCCTCCCAGTTATTCCTCGACCTCGTTCAGTTCTACAGCGAAATTTCCGCCGTCGGCGCTGGCAACGACCATCTCCCCGTGAATCCAACTTGCTGCGCGCGCAATTATACACTCCCTACGTAGCCAATATTACAGACAATCTCCCCAATCACCTATGTATCTCGCAATTCGCAGATGACATTTCCACCTATGTTAGACATATGCTTCTAGGCAATGCCAAAGGTATTCAGCGAAAACTGAAATAATTATTTTTACAAAGCGCCGTCCTCTTCCTGGTACCTATTTTATACGAATAGGCAACCTCGATAAGGCCAACTGTGATAAAGCTAGATTCTTAGGCGTAATTTTCGATTATAAGCTAACCTTTGGTCCTCATATTGATCTTGTCAAAACCCGCTCCCTCAAATTATTTAATATTATTAAGTTTCTCCGAGGAACTTGGTGGGGTGTCTGTCCAAATACCATCCTCACTATTTATATATCCTTCATTAAAATAATAATCCTTCATTAAAAAATTGTTTCGACGATAATACAACTTTTAAGCTCACATACCCTTCAGGTTTCCAATCAGTTTACTTCAAAGCAGGGTTGGAAACCGTACCGTATCTTGGTTCTGTGGACCGGTACGCTGGCGCTATCGGTTACAAAGGCGACCAGGTAGTGATGGACGGGTACGTACCTGAGCTCCCAATACAAAATTCGCACCGTACCGAAGTCTGCTCGCGCCGATACCTGGGACGAACCGATTCGTAGCCGACGACTTAAGGAACAATCTGAACCGAACCGAACCGGACCATTCTGGCCGAACCTAAGCATCTGGACTTTACCTCTTCGTAGCGGAAGAGTCTAGTACGAAATTCGTACCCTACCGCCGCAACTTCGGTGCAGTTCCGAGGTCACTGAGTCAAGTGCGGCAATACTGAAATAATGCGCGTTGCAGAGGGCTCTACTCATCTTCGCAGTCGGAAGGTCGATAGTCGAAAGCCGAAACTTCAAAGAAAACTTCCTCTGATTCGTAAATTGAGGGACAACTGTCAGAAGTTCAGATTAGAGTTGTGGTAATAATTTTTTCCGTTTCCTTTCTCTTAGGTTAATGTGAAATTATCAAATAAAAGCACCGTATTTGACGAATGATTTTTTCATTTTATCGGAAATCGAAGTTTGACTCGGTGTCTTAAAGCAATTTTCAAGTAAAACATGAAGGTCTTTTGAAGTAATTTTTCATTAGTGATTCCTCATCCATTGAATTCGCGATGTTTTTACGAGAAGAATGATACCAATCTCGACGTAATTGAACCATTTAATATTACGAGGGACTCCTGCCTTGAATAGTAGATGTATAAGATTATATGGTCCAATTAGTTGCGGAAACACGCTTATACATATTGTTACGCGTCGCGGACGTGGATCGCGTAATAGGCATGGACGAGGCTGATTATTAGATGGGTAAAGGCGTATATTTAAGAACTGGGAATGCGTGCACACAGGATAAGATCCAGCATTAGACTGACAGTCGTGTAACATGTTAGATAGTGGAACGACGGGTAGTCAAGGACAATGTTCAGGGTTTCGGACCAGGGATGACAGGTGTTTCATACAATTGGGCGCCAAGGCCGTAACAATATAATATAGTCAAATGAAAATTATCCACAGTTAAAATTTCAGTTGAGAAGATTTTGTTTCGAAACGGAGTTTTATTCGTGCAAGACATTACCCCGTGATGAAAAGACACATCGATGAGTCACTCATTGAAGGGGTGCAGTAGCCTGATCCGAGACTAATCTACAGCACCTGCAGGCTAGTCTATAGCACCTGCATGCACCAAATGTTGCAATGTAACATATTACAAAAAAGTACTGTATGGCAATTTCGAATATTACAAGACATAAGAAGCTTATATACGTACACATGTAGCTGCTATAAAATTATTTACATAAACATGAATTCCATACAAGATCTTTCTAGCTAAAGACTAAATGGAACTAAAACTCACTCCTGTGAGTGTGCATTTTCTTGGGGATTCAGATTTCGACTGCCATAGCAGAGCCCTCTGCAAGGCGAACCCGACGAACCTTTACATACCTCGAACCGCTTTCTTACACCGAACATGCGACGGTACGGTACGAAGAGGTACAGTCCAGATGTGTAGGTTCGGCCAGACAAATCCAGGTACGAATTGTCCCACAAGTAAATTGAGGTACGGCAATATACGGTTACGAATTTTGTACGAGAAGCTCGGGTACGAAAAGGTACGGTCCGAACCGTATTTTAGGTATGCCAGTGAAAAAATGATCCGAACCGAACCGAACCGGCAGCGCGAAATATCGGTACGGTTTCCAACCCTGCTTCAAAGTGAAGAACAAGCCTGTTTAAAATTTCTGGATTTTCTTCAATTCCAAGAGGGAAGAGTATATATTTCTGTGTGGGGAAGGGTTTAGTCTTCAAGAGTCTTTCATATTCTTCTGCGGCACATTCAGCACCACTGGTATTGCTTAATTGATATTTCATCTGAGAAATACCAACTCCTCTACATGTGTTGCAGGATTCCGGGTTTCATCGAAAGCGACCATGAAAAACATTGATTAGCTGGCGCTTCGGAGATGACAATAAAATAGAAGGTTTTGGACGTGGCGATACATGAAATCCCGCTTACTGATGAGTGCGGGAGAATCTAGCCAATTTAATTGCACGAGTTTGCCGGCTGAAAATGTGAGTTACCGCAATGAGCTACCTTGTAGAATATAAATACATACAAAACGAGCCTGGTAATAATTCCCAAAAATTTGGGAATTTGAACAACAAAATTACGGTCGTCCGCCCGGGTTTGCACCCGCGCCTCCCCTCGCCCCTTTGAAGTTTCCCCCTTCAGTTTCCAGCCTGTTGCCCTACTGCCGCCTGATCACTGCCACGTTTTCCTCCAGACACCCTTCAGGTTCCCACGTCTTAGCCCAGGTTGCATCTTGGATCGGAATCCGATGGCTCCCTGCTGTCGAGCGCCTCCATTGGTCCACTGTACTTCGCCTAGCAAGCGGAGTTTATTCCTCATTACTTTTTTGGCGCCGTCGCGCAGTTCGCCCTCGTAGGGGCATTTCACACAGGTTTGTCCGCCTGGCGGAGCAGCCTTCCTTAATTCGGGAGCGTGTCCCTTAGTTTCTCGCCCGTCGGCGATACCGACTGAACGGGTCGCACCACCAAACAACACCGTTGCAGTCCTCGATTGCCGGTCATAGATTGCCGGCCGAATCGTACGTACGTATAGCAGCCTTCGAAATCTTCCTCGGACGCTCGATCGTTGCGCAAACGTCTTTGCGACTTTGCCTCCTCTGTTGCTGCTTTTCCAGTGACGTGAAGATGTAGCTGTCGAACAGGGGTTGCCTCCTGCCCCTCTCCGCAATCCTCCCGTGGTCCAAGAAGGTACTATTGACGAGATGAATGGTTGAAAAGTAGTCAGCGGCAGGTGGTCTCGAACTCGCAGCGGTCGTCCAGGCTCCTCTCCATCGGTGCGAGGGTCGACTGCCCCTACCAACTGGGCTACGGGCGACCTTAGAAACTTATAGCTTAGGTTCTCCTTTTATACAACTAGCTACCAGTATAAATTATGCAGTTCTCACTCTCTACAGTAATGAGAGTTCAATGACAAATCTTTCTTCGCCGATATTCTACTTTGGATAAACACTTTGCATGATATATATTTGCATGGCAAAGTGCTGATGGTGAATAGGGGTGGTTTGGAAGTACAATTACTTGATTGTTCTAATGCCTCAGCGTATTTATTAGGAAACACAAAGGTTTTCTGTTCCTATTTGCATTTAGTAAATACAGAGAAGCACAGGCATCAGTGGCAAGGGCAACAGTTGAACTCCTCAAAAACATTATAATGTAAAGAAAACTGCCAAGTAGTTTAGTCCCTTATCCCTAAAAAGGTCTTGTCTCACTAAAAAATATCGCATTCCACAAAATGCCTCGCAAAAATATATTTTCAATTTACCAAACACGTAATTGATATAATTGGAAATGCTAAACTGCAATTTACTTCAGCGGATCAGTAAACAATATTATCGATCAGAAATTAATGTGAGTAATGTGCAACTTCCTTATCTACCTAACAAAACTATTTGCGTTTGCCTACCAACCCCACCTGCCAACAAGCCCCGGTCTACCCTACTATATAATGACAATGACATCGGAATAACGATAGTTGGAAAACTGACATCAACCCTGGTGGTTCACTCCTCTTCTGCTGGAGAATCCTCCTACCCTAACTAAGTGATACTACTAAAATCAATTCTCGTTGTTGATACAGAGACTGGTATCATCCTGGCGGTAAGTCCCATTAAATACGTACTCCTTAAAATGGTTTCCGTCAACCGACGTAAAACAAGGGCCCTTTCGATTTTTCAGAAGAATCGAGGTGGCTGTACAATTGAAGTCTCGGGCAGTCGTGGCAACTATATTGCGCCCTTCCGCATCATTCGCTCGCACAATGATAATTATCCTTTTAGCTTTACTATTAATCGTCCCAATTTTATCAATGGATCATCAGTTGTCCATTGACGTGGACAATTGTCAAGTGTTGAACAAGATCTTTACTAAAACTAGAGGCCAAGATATAGCGCTGTTCATATCAGGATCAGAGCATTCGTGGACGTGCAGTATTATACCCGACGACATCATTGAGATCATCATGAATAATCACATACCCATGCGCTGCATGCCGTCATTAACCCATTATCTGTTGCCGACGAACATGGCGGAGTGCCGTGTGAGCTCCAACACGCTTTTGCTCTACCTTTACTAATCAAAGGACCTGTGGATTGCAAAATATCAGCTAAACCGGTTTTTTAAACGGAGAAGATACTTCAGCAAGGGGCAGAAAAGTGCTTCTAGCTTCTAAAATGATTGAAACTCAATACATGTTTGGATACAGTTTCAGATGCAAAATGACTGTATTTCTCCTTAACACACATAAGTTAACTTAACACACATTTGTCGCCGCGACTTAACATGTGCCAAAATAACAAACTGAATAAACGTGATTATAAATCATATTATAATACTATCGCCAACACTTGGCAACGTCAGGTAGAGCTCGACATAAAAAACTGTCGATAGCTTTAGTGAAAAGTCGTCCATGTAATTAGTAATGTTCGCTGCAAAAGTAACATGTTGTTATATTAACCGATATGTTACATAGGTGTAACATGGTAATATAACTTGGTAACTTCCATGTTATGTTGCAGCAACGTTATACAGGCATGACACGGTAACATGACTTTTTGTAACTCCCGTGCTAAAGAACTGTAACATTGTGTTACCACAGACGAGATATATAGATATCTCGTCTGTGTCATCTCGCCAATCATCGACCGCCAATCCATCAGGCTTCCCAGAACGAAACGCCAGCTCCACACTAGCTCCGCGGAGTTCCACCGAACGAGATCGCCTACCTTTCCCTCCGCTCTCGTATACAGTCGGCGAGAGCAAAGGTCTAAGGCTAAGAATATGATGGGGGTGGGGGGCCTGTATACAGCTACAATCTTAAATTAAAATCTTCGCTCACCGAGTGACGAATACCAGAGAGCGAGAGCATCAACTGTCAGCTCGCGAGAGAGACAGAGACCACGAGAGACTCTCTCGACTCTCGAGGGCGAGGAGGACAGAGCGAGTGGGTTGAATCAAGCACTGACCGAATTGCGTCTCAGCTGCTCCGGGCGATGATCGAGTCGACTCGACTCTCGCTCGTGATCGATGAATGTTGTTTAGAAATGAGACCCAGTGCGAGCGGCGGGCGGGCCGAGTTCGCTCAGTAGGGAACAAGTAGCCTCGGTAGCGAGGTGGACGCGACGGGACATGCCGGCGTCGCGCGCGACGCCCGCACTCCTTATCTTCCGTAAAACAATGTGAGCCGCAATCGCCAGCGGCGAGATGTCCAGGGCGCAGGCTACCTAGCTCTTTTCTAGGTTATATACCTGGGGGCTCGTGCGTAACTCTCGCTACCTGCTTGCGCCCCGCGCGCCGTCCTCTCCCCCAAGATGTTGGAGGGACTGGTAGCCTGGGTCCTCAACAATTACCTCGGCAAATACGTCGAGAACCTCAACACCGACCAGCTCAGCATCGCACTCCTCTCGGGTATGGTTATGTTCTCAAATCCTCGTATTATTAGATTATCCCTCAACTCACTCTTCCACCCTGTCAACTCGTACTCTTAGCTTCCCGTCGTATCCTCGAGTTTGTTCTTGCCTTTTCTCTGCTTGTCTCTCGGCTCCGATAAATCTTTCCTGGTTTATTCCCAGGTGAGGTTGAGCTGGAGAACCTGCCGCTTAAGAGAGAGGCTCTCAGACACATTGGCTTGCCGGTGGAGATTAAAGCCGGTTTTATTGGCAAAGTGAGGCTGCAGGTGCCCGTGCGCCAGATAAGAACGGCTTCTTGGGTCATTGGGATCGAGCAGTTGTACGTGGTTGCTGGGCCGATAAGTTTGGAAGAGGTATACAGTCTCGCTTGATCCTGTGTTATGTTCTTGCATCTCTGTCATTAAACGATTTCTTCAGTTCGATAATGAAGCCGAGGAGCAGGCGATCTTGGATTATAAGCTGAGTCGATTGGAAGCACTCGAAGCTCGATGGAGAGCAGACACCGAGCGAGATCCAGGATATTATGCGGCTAGTTACAGTTCATGGGTGGACTACGGCACCTCACTGGTGACCAACATAGTGGAGAACTTACAGTTGAACATCAAAGATGTGCATATTCGATACGAGGATGGTGTCACCCTGTCCGATGGTGTGCGAATATTTGACTGATAGAATTAAAGTATCATGACTCGCAAACTTAAATAATATTCCTGTCCGCAGGTAAGGGTTTCGCACTGGGTATTACAATCGGAGGACTCACTGCCCAGAGCTGCGACGCCAGTTGGATTCCAGGCTCGACCTCCTGGAACCTCACCGATGCGTCTTTCAAGCTTATGGAGTTGGATGGACTGGCCGTCTACTGGAATCACTTGAAGACAGACGAGTTCTTTGGCAACCTCAACTTAGGCGATTTGGCTGTTAGTACTTCCACCAGAGACCTCGAACCACCTCTCTTTTGCGAATGCAACCCAAAGACCAATAAGGATTCTGTTCCTAGATTGCCATGAATGAGTCGAAGAATACTATAAAGAAGCACATCCTCTCACCCGTCAATGCCAGAGCACATATCAAACGAGACCGGTCAGAAAGGCCACTGAGGTCTCCCAATAAGCCCAGGATCATCGTGGACCTCCTCCTAGACGAAGTACCTTTGCTGCTAACAGACGTAAGTGAAAGAGATGATTAGCGAAAGGTAGAGAAATTCCTGGCAAGTTGCAACCTGGACATTGCAGGTGCAGTACGAGCAGATCGTAAAGTGCATTCGAGGGTTGAAGGACATTGACAGAGGTAAAGCGCAGCGTCGGTGTCGGCCCTCGGTCACCATACACGAGGCTCCTAAAGAATGGTGGAAGTACGCTGCTCGCTGCCACATAGGCCGAGAGGCGCTCAAGCCGAAGCTTTCGTGGGAAGACATGCTCCTCAGAGCCAGAGAAAACGTCGCGTACGTCGAAACCTGTAAGAAATTACTAGGTGAGGTGTTCTGTTAACATTTGCACGCCGGATGACACTACGTTTACGTGCTTTCGTGCATAAATAGACCTCGATGAGAGAAATTAAATGGCGCAAGTGGCGACTCTTAATTCCTACCCGTTTCGAAACTAAAAATTAAATGAATAAAATAATAACAAATAAATGGTCTGGTGAAGTCGTCCTAAAGTATAAGCCACCACACGGTGCAATTCTTTCATAAACACGTGTATTCAAAATACTGTTGACATAATCGTTTTTATTTGTCTTTTCTCGGAAAATGTTTGGATATAAGATTTAAGAAAATCGGACAACCAAAGCCCAAGTAATTTCAAGAAACGTATTAATTTTCATTGTAGTTTTTAATTTATAGTTACGAAACCGGTGCGTGTTAAGAGTCGCAACTTGCGCTATTTAATAACTCTCATCGAGGACTATTTATGGACCAAACCTCATCCCGATCTGAAATGTGCGGACGTGTTCATTTTCAAATTCATTCACAGGAATACCCACAACAATTCTTCCAGTGGAGACGAAGCAATTGAAAGACAAGGTGGAGCAGGACCGGAGTTACGACGAACTCAGGGTGCTCCGTGAGATAGCAATGTACAAGATCCGTCCGCCAAAGTCGCAGCCCGACGCGAATTCTAACGTCCCCCAGGCGCGGGGTATGCTTGAACAGTGGTTTCCCCAATGGTGGGGTTGGTACTCGAAATCCTCGAATACTAGCAATCCCGGCTCCTCGTCGACCTTCGACGGCGAGCTCCTCGACGTTCTCGCCGAGACCATTGACGACGATACTTTACTGCGGCGCGACACTGTCTTTGGCCAGTTTAACTTCACCCTCTCGAAGGGCGCAATTTCGTTGTGTACAGTGCGGACCGACAGTGACGTACCGAAGACTGTGATAGAACTGCAGTTCGAGCGGGTGAACTTGAGTTACGAGTCACGTCCGCGCTCCGGCTCCCACAAATTCGCCATTAGCTTAGGCGCTTTGTATTTGCACGATTATCTGACGGAGAACTCGACCTTCCCGATCCTGGTGCAGCCACAGGTCATCGGGCCGGTCGCCTCGCGCAACAAGAGTTCCTCCGAGAAACTGGCCGCTCAAACCCCGCAACACCTCTTCGAGTTGATCTACGAAAAACGGCCTCTCCACTTGAGCATGGACCACTCGCTGCACGTGTACTCGCGTTCCTTGGATGTCGTGTACAATCCCAGTGTGATACACTGGCTCATTGACTTCGTCTGCAAGCCGCACAGAACTCTGTCCAATCAGAGATTGCAGGCAATGAAACGTAGAACGAGGCGGCAACTGATTAAGAACTGGGAGCAAATTCTCGATGGAGATTTCGTTTACCGATCGTCCTGGGACTTGCAATTCAACATATCGGCGCCGCAGATTCTCCTGGTGGAGAACTTCGTGGACTCAAACGCCGCTGTGGTAGTAGTCGATTTCGGTAAGCTTCATCTGTCGAATAACATCGAAACGAACGGTATAATCGTAAAGCAGGAATCGACAATCAGCGATGACGAAGACGAGAGGTTCGAGAC
The DNA here is from genome assembly GCA_963675795.1 of Crossocerus cetratus. Taxonomy (NCBI): domain Eukaryota; kingdom Metazoa; phylum Arthropoda; class Insecta; order Hymenoptera; family Crabronidae; genus Crossocerus; species Crossocerus cetratus. The sequence goes on from OY776671.1 coordinate 12,976,489, forward strand.
TCCCTGCAGTACTCCACCAGGGAGCCAGGAGAACGGCTCGCTCCAGGAAGACTTCCAGGCTCTCTCGGAAGCGGCTTTCCATCAGAAATTGTACGATCACTACTCGATAGACCTGGTCGACCTGCAGATCCTGGTGGGCAAAGTGAAGGACAACTGGAAGCACGTTCGCACCCGAGGCATGTCCAGCCTGCACGTTCTCGAACGCTTCAACATATCACTGAAAGTCGAGCGGAGAGTCTTCACCACGACAGACCCCAGCTTCCCGTCCGTGACTGTCGCGGGGAATCTGCCGCGACTCGTCGTCCACGTGAACGAGCAGAAAGTAGAGGCGATTCGTTTGATGTACAATTTGTTATCGAACTTCTCGAAGTCATCGACAGTCTCGCAGATGGATGTGGCGACGGTGGAGCCGGAGAGTCCGAAGAAAGAGGAGCACATGGACCGTTCATTGGGCCACGCGGTGATGGTCCAGTTCATCATAGATCAAATGACATTCGAGTTGCAGTCACGAGGGCGAAGCGTCGCCGAATTACAAGTGTCTGGTGTTCGCGCTGGATTCAGTAAAAGAACGATGGACGTGAGCGTTTCCCTATCAGTGCACGGGCTCCTCCTGGTCGACGCACTCCAGGAGTTCGGTCCGGACTTCGAGCTACTCGTCGCTAGTCACAAGCACGTCGGGATGGATAGTGTTTCTGGGAGTCTTAGAGACTCCGAGCCTACATCGCCAGTTTCGCCGACATCCCCTGGCTCTCCAGACCCGAGTATCCCGCGACGACTGACCTCGCCCGTTGCCCTCACCAACGCTCTATCGAGTCTCGCCAGTAAATCAAAAAATCCTCAGTCGCCTAGAAACAACTCTCTAGTGGGGTTGGACAAAATGGACTCGGAGGCTTTGATAGTGATCGAGCTAACTCTCGTCCACGACGCCCTGGAGAATCTGCGGGTGGCGAACATCCAGTTCAACAATCTGGACATCATCGCGAACCAAGAGACGATAGTCGAGCTAATGGGTTTCTTCCGGCGAATCTTCCCCTCGAGGAAGGTCCGCTCGGCGTACAGGGAGCGGCAGGAGTCCTTGTCGAACCAAATCATCGAGGATAAGATCTCCACACGCACAGAAATCACATTCGATTTCCACAGACTCAACGTCCTCCTACTGCGAGCCGTCATGCACGACAATCACCTAGTGGGGCAGAAAATAGCGACGGCCACGATGTGCGACGCGAGAATCCAAGCGACTCTAGCAGGGGACACATCGATCTCCGGTTCTCTCGGCGGCTTGCAGGTGCTCGACCAAACCCCGACGGGGAAGACGCACCAGAGGATAGTAAGCGTCGGACGTGACCCGATAGCCGACCCGCCCCAGAATCCCCTGGAACATTTCACTAATCTACCCGACCAACCGGAGGCTTTTCGCTTCTCCGCCAATCGTTGCAGCAAGCAATCAGCGCAGGCTCTTGACGGCATAGAGACCCTGATAGACCTTACAATAAGAATCGGGAGTGTCTGGTACACACACGCTCCTCACTTAATCGCCGAATTACGCTCGTGCGCCGATGAGTTCAAGCAATATCTGAGCAACCTCGCCCGGCAGATCAGTGCCGCGGCGACTGACATGGCGATTGGGTTGGTGAACGCGGATGACTGGACAATACAACCCCGCAGACGCCTGCCCAGCTTGTCGGTGGACCTAGAGAACTCGGGAAGTCTGTCTTTTAAATTGGATTTACTTCTGGACAGTCCTGTCCTGGTCATCCCACGTTCGTCTCATAGCAGGGAAGTCTTCGTCGCTCACTTGGGTACCATGTCCCTGCAACACGAGCCACACTTAGGCTCGACTGCCAAGCACAAGTTGACCCTGGAGGTCAGGGACATGAACCTTTACTCCTTGGAGATATCGTCGAACGTCAGCCAAGTGCAGTCGAACTTACCTTTAAGGGCGGAGGAAATGTATTCCTGCAAGGAATCCGGGAAGCCAGTCCTTCACGACACTGTGCTAAAGATCGTTATTGAAAAACAGAATTCACTCGCGCAAAGTCCAAGTTTCTTTCTGGACACTGACTTCTCCAATACTCCTATTGTCCAGGTGCACGGAGTTGTGATGACTCCGTTGAAAGTATCTTTGTCGAGGGGCCAGTACGAGCAGCTTCTAGACACCACGGACCGACTGCTTTCGACGCCAGTTACTGTTCCAAATGTCCAGAAGTCCGAGGCGATGAGACAAGTACCGAACTACTCGGATAAACTGGACCTGTCGGTGAAGGTCCTCTTTGAACTTCCCACGCTGAGCGTCGAGCTGAAACAAGGACCTGTTGAACAGCCACTGGTGGAACTCTCCATGCGGGACTTTGTTGCTAAATACGAGAAACTGCAGAGAAACGAGTCGACCATCCAAGTTGCCCTGCGCTCACTGTTGATGGAGGATCTTTTATGTCCGATTGGTTCCAGGCACCGCTACATGATGCAGTCGTCGGCACCGACACGAGCCAAATTGCCAGCAGGTGTCTCGAAGTCCTGTCCGAACCTGGCGTTTATTCAGAGATTCAGGAGCGAATTTGGTCGAGGGAGTCTGCCGGATAGACTGGAAACAGATACACTTTACGGTGCTATTCCATCCCACTGGCGCAGGAAGCCAGTGTCTCTTGCTGACACACCGAACACGCCACCTCCGTCACCGGGTGGCTGCAGCGAGGAGAACTTAGTCCTGGTGAGCATCACCATCGTCGAACCGGAACCTGGAGCGAAGGACCGTCAGTTTTCGCAGAAAATCGTCACCGTTGACTTCAACTGCCTCGATTTAGTCATTAGCGTCGAGTCCTGGATGGTCGTTTTTGACTTCTTCGGGATCGCCGGCCCGTCGAGGCTGAACCCCAAGCTCACGGCCCACCAGGCCTCGGTAGACAGCGACGCCCTCGACAAGCCAGACAATCTGCCTCAGCGATCGGAGACCGAAGTTGAGGTTCGCTCGCTGACGCTGGTGCTGATACAATCCGAACGAGAGATCGCCAAAGCGAATGTCTCCAATGCCAATATGCATATCTTAAAGAGCGATGGAAACAACAAGATCTCGGGCTCGCTGGGCTCCATGTCTCTCCTCGATTTAACGCCTCACGGTCGATTTTACAGAGAGCGTTTCCTCTCCTCGGGAAGGAAGGCCTTAAACTTCCAGTACTCCAGCTACAGCGACGCCGAGAAACTGGCGCACGACGCGCAGCTGAAGCTCGAGATGTCCGCCGTCCACTACGTGCACACGCAGAGGTTCGTCGCAGAGCTGCAAGCTTTCTTCGGCCACTTCTCCCAACTCTGGACGATCATGGCTAACTTGCGGGACGGTGCTGGCGCGATAATCGACGTAAATAAGCGAAGTATGCGACTCTCCTTGGAGCTGCACGCTGGTGCGCCGATGATTCTTCTGCCAGTGAGTTCGCGCTCGGACGAGCTGATTCTACTGGACCTCGGTGAACTCACTGCCCACAACAAGTTCGCGCCATCGACGGTCGTTAAAGAATGCCTGCTGGATATTATGTCGCTCGAGCTGGTAAACATGGACGTCTACGCGGCGAGGAGAGTGAAATGTGACGACCAGGACGAAGATAACGTCGACGGCCTGACGGTGGGTGGTTTTCTCATAGAGAAACTGGGCTCTTCGCTCCTCACCGAAATGTGCCACTTGAAATTGAGAATCGAGCGGAACCTCGACACCTTCGTTAGCAGGGAGATCCCTGATTTAAGTATACACGGAACTCTGTCAACCATGGACTGCGCTTTGGACCCCGCGCAGTACATGCTTATCCGGGGTCTCCTGTCGTACAACATCGGCGAGAATCTCGACGACCTCCGTCTGTTCATGCAGGATCTTAATCCGACGATTGACTGCTCGATGGCGACTGTCGATAATCGAGGGAAGCTCTGGAAGAAGTCCTGTATAACTCTCGAGCTAGTAAACGTCACCGTCAAGCTTCACCCCAATCACAACATCGCCGCCCTAGCTTGCATCAATTTTATTAAATCTCGACTGACACTCGACTCGCTCAGCGACGGATCGCAGGATGTCGACTTAGTCTCCCAAGAGATTCTAATCACTGACATGAGGTTTCAGGACGAGCCTGTCAACAGACAGTCGAACGTGTTCATCAGCATCCTCCAACCCCTGCGGAACGCTGGCAACAAGGAGGACCGGGTGCAGGCCGAGGTGCATCATCGGCGACGCAAGGGAAACGACACGACGACGATCCTCCTGCATAGTATGCGACTCACCGCCATCCTCGACTGGTGGGAAGCAGTGCGGGACTTCCTAGTCCTGAATTCTCCGGAGCCCGAGGACATTCCCGGGATTGTTCCAGCGGCGACTAGCCAGGAGAACGACGCAACGTCCGCGGCAAGTGTGCCCTTCGAGTTGAAGATTAATATCACCGATTCGGAGCTGGTGATTGTCGAGGACACGTCAGTTAAAGACACCAACGCGGTGATCCTGAAGAGCACAGCTGTAATAGCGTACAGGTCGGCTCCCCAGGAGGGCAAGAAGCCTCTCTCCTGTAATTTGTCACATTGCGAGTTGTTCTCCTGCATACTTGGTTTCGAGGACGAAACCGCTTTGTCTATAATCGACCCGGTGGGCGCAAGTCTGGAGATGACGCAGGAGAAATGTCTGGAAATCCAACTGCAGCCGCTTTGCGTGCGTCTGAGCTACCACGACGTTGCTATGTTTACGACGATGCTGAGTTCGCTGCCTAAGCAGACCCTCCTAGCGAAGCAGAGGTCGAGCGAGGCCCTGACGCCCACGGAAACCCAGGTGGAGAAACTCGCTGCCCTGGGCTTCACTGAATCGGATTGTAGATCAGCCCTCGACCGCTGCAATGGTCAGCTCGACGATGCTGCTTTGTGGCTGACGCAGAACGCGGTTCCCAATGCTGACTTAGCGGCGAAGGGCGAATCCGCGGTCCACACGATTGAGCTTCAGACATCCTGCGCGAGGATTTGTATCATTGACGACTGCAGGGACGCCGATGTGCCTTTGATGGAGATGACCTTGTTAGACCTTTACCTGCGCCAGACTTGCTTCGGACCTGGTCACGTTTCAGCGACTTTTGGTGTCGATTACTACAACCGAGTGCTGAGTGGATGGGAACCCTTTATTGAACCCTGGAGGGCGACCGTCCAGTGGGAGCAAACCCTCACGAACACTCTCAATTCCAAACGCATGCAGGTCTCCATAAACTCCAAGGACTCGGTTAATGTCAATGTTACTTCCACCCTGGTGGAGTTAATTCAACTGGTCAAGCACAACTGGACCCAGGACTTCTATTCGTCCAGCAAAGAACTTGCTCTTAGCAAGCCGACTGGCAACGGCCAGGCTTACAGGCGACGGCTGCCCTTCATCCCCTTCGCCTTGAAGAACGAAACCGGCTGCAAACTCTGGTTCAAGACGATCATCGCCACCGCCGAGAACGCCCAGGACTTCGGCCACAAAAAGGAGAAAAGCGTCCCGCAAAAGGACGACACATGGTTGGAAGTAACGCCTGGCGATACTGTGCCATTCACTTTTGAAGGCAGAGGAAAGCTGAGACATCACACTACTCATATTGATAGGAGACACCAGATTGCGGTTTTGGTGGAGGGTTGGAGGCCTGTGGATCCCGTCACAGTAGATCGGGTCGGGATTTACTTTCGACACGCTAATGCTGATATCACAGGCTCTCAGGTATCTATACCTCTATAGATTATCTATAGATGAGTCTTAATCCACCCTTGCCTTTGCCACGAGAAAAATAACAGGGTAATAGGCAACCTAGGGCCCTTACTTAGGGCAGGGAGAAATTTTGTTTAACTAAAAAATTCAACGCTAACGCATTTCAACGGTCATATTTTTCAATATAATATAAAATTCCAAGTTCCAAGAATCATAGAATCGATGTTTCAAGACCGTAGAGTCATAGAACCAAAGTTACAATACCCAGGGATCATAGAATCGAAGTTTCCAAACAAAAGGGTTTTACAATTGAAATTCTAGGAAAGTGATTACATTTTTCAGATAGAAAATAAGGCCCCAAAATTATTTTCTGCCTAGAACCCCTAATGGCGCAAACGCGCCACTGTCTGAACCATTGAACCGATTCACTTGATTATTAGCTCATTGGATTCAGAACAATAAACTGTAGAATATAAATTTATACATTAATCCTTGGAGTTGTAACTTTGTCATAAATGTCGACTGTCGCGCGCTGTACTCTACTACTACTACTTGACATGAGACTCTACCGAGTTTCTTGATAGTTGTATTAAGTAGATTAGGGATGAACATAGGGTCTGACATGTTTCTTAGTTTCAGATGTTGACGCCGAAGGCAAGAGTAGTATTCGCTGTGGAGCTAGAAGGGTCTGCGAGGAAATTGGTATCAGTGAGATCGGCATTGCAAATTGTGAACAGATTGAGCCACACTGTCGAGATTCGAATGGAGAAGTCCTTGAATCAATTAGGATGTGGGTTTTGAATATTAGCCTTACAGTGTTCGTTGTTAAAGGGTTCCTGCGCGTTACTTACGGTTTCATTCTTGCAGATTTACCTTTAAAAACTTCAAGCACCGATCGGATCCTGCAAGTACCGCAGCAATCCGTGATCTCGGTCCCACTCACGCACACTGGTGTCCAGATGTGCCTGAAACCGATTCATCTCAACAACATTTTTCAGTACTGCATAGAGAACATTGACTGGACGATCGTGAAAAAACCAGTGGAAGTCATTGAGAATCGCATCACATGCAGATCCAACCAGAACAATATATTCAGGTGAATAGAGACATTGATTTAAAAGTGTCCGACCAAAACTGATTCGATTTTCTATTCAGAATGAGCGTGGCCGTGAGACGAGACAATTACCCAATCGACATCGGACAGATTCTCCCGGCCCATTCCATCATTATAATGGCGCCAATAACGCTGACTAACTTATTACCGCACGAATTGTCGTACGAAGTTGGTGCGGAGACCGGGCGGATAAGGCCCGGTGGAAGCGCTGACTTACACACGATTAATATCGACGAGCACTTGGAATTCTCGTTTCACTTAGACGGCTATTCCGGCGCCGGGACAGTACGTACCCCTCTCGACTTCGAGTCTTTAGCTTTTCGAGGAGTTTTTTCTAGCCTCGAGCCATTTTGGCACCGCTTGATGCTCCCGGCGACATAGTGAAGACTGCAACCCTTTTTTAGATGTTGCTACCCGAGAACACTAGCTCGTTTACCGCTCGTCTCAAGCTAACGGACTCAGCTAGTAGAATACTGTACCTGCACGCTGCTGTTACCGTAGAGAAAGGCTCTGCCATACAGATTAACGTCACGGCGCCCTATTGGATCATAAATAAAACGGGCCTGCCGCTGGTCTTCCGGCAAGAAGGCGTCGGCATGGAAGCGGCCGGGCAGTTCGAGGAACACGAGGAGGCCCGGATGGTCGCGCCGCTTCTCTTCTCGTTTAGCGACGAGGAAGCTAGTAGGACACTGTCCGTTCGTGTTGGGACCTCTGTGCATCCGCAGGGTATCCCGCAGTGGTCGCAACACTTCCACTTGCAGCCGGGAATTCAGGTATGCTTGTCCCACCCTCTAAAGATGCAAAATTATGACTATAGTCGCCGCCAATCAGTAGGCGGTTTCAACTCATTGTACTCAGAAAATGACAACACAGGAGAAATGAGAACTTATCCACCTTATATGATTTGATACCAAAAATAATAGAAGTTGGACGAGTTGCTACGAAATAATAAAAGTTGGAAAGTTGGTGCCAAATAATAAAAATTGAATGAATTCGTACTAAATCAAATACATTGGAAAGTTGGCAATATAAAAAATAATACAAGTTGGACAATATTTGGAATCAACTTGTGAAGATTGTATTATTTGGTACCAACTTCTCCAATTTGTAGGATTTGATATAGCGTTTTGTTCCTAAAAATCAAAAACTGAAATCGTCAGAAATCGGAATTTGAATACAACTGGGTTAAGTCTTGGTAAAGTATTCAACATAAGAGGGGTTGGTCTGGTGGTTCCTCTTTTTGGTGCGAGCGAGCCGACCAATTCTCTTTAGAATCTCAGGTGCTCTGAATACGCAGACTCAACCCGTTAGATTTTAATGCGCAATGTAACAATAAACACGGATAGCTGCATAGAAATCCGCAGTCTAATAACGAGAAATTGTATTTTACAGGTGCATCGTCTCAGGATTTCATTGCGCGATGGCCGGCCGGATATAGTTTATTTAATTAGTGTGGCTACTCGCGCGGCTCGCGGCAAGTATCGAGCCACCGCCGTCGTCACTTTATCTCCAAGGTACCAGTTACATAATAGGTCAACTTTCACCCTGGAGCTAGCACAGAAGAGCTTTACTACAACAATCGTACGTCTAAGTTTCCGGTAAACTTCAACTTCCCTAACTAGCGAGTTTAATTAATGCTGGTGGGATTTTCCAGAGCCATCCGGACGCTCAAGCGACGTACATTCGCACCATGCCCGACTGCCACATGCCATTCCACTGGCCGCGCTTAGACAAAGATCTCCTCCTCTGCGTGCGTATCATAAACGTGAAGGACTGCATGTGGTCCGGTGGGATAAGACTTGACGATAATTACTCGCTAACGATAAACGTGAGAGACTCCACTGGGAAGATGTATTTCCTCCGGGTGGACGTTGTCCTGCAGGAGAGCACGTACTTCATTGTTTTCACCGACGCTGATACCATGCCGCCGCCAATCAGAGTTGATAACTTCTCTGAGGTTGCGTTGTTAGTGAACCAGGTAATTGGACGACTTGTGTAATCTTCGTTCTGGATTTCTTAGAGGATGTTAATGTAATGTGTGGGGTTTTGTCGATTTCATAGATCACCGTGCACGAGAATCTGCAGTGGACTGTGCGTCCCCATTCGTCTATGCCGTACGCTCTCGATGAGCCCATTCAGTCTGCCGCACTTGTCCTTACGGCGCCTGGTGGAGTGACCACTACTTATGACTTGAATATACTTGGCGAAGGAAGAGGCTTGACTTACGAGAACTTCATTTACATAGCTTTTACAGGTAATTAAAAGAATGTTGGAATTTGCTCTGGCCGTAGGTCCGAGAACGAGTGATGTATTACTATGTTTACTGATAAGTTTTTATTCAACATATACAGGAAATAACAGATTTCACTTATTGGTCTAACCGCGGACACATATCTTTTAATTCTTATTTTCTTCAGTTCTTACTTGTGGCTTCGCGATTTTCTTACGTCTATATACTCACAATGCCGTTACATCTTCTGACGAGCCCAATTTTTTCACACCTATAGGCAGCTAGCGCCACAACAAGCGCAACTCTTTTATTTTTTAATAAAAATTATCTTGCAACAGAGAAGGTCATCGCGAGAAATATAAAGAAAAAAGTTCATATCTCTTGAACGATTGTACCGATTCGCTTGATTCTTAGCTCGTAGGGTTCAGAAAAAATACTCAGTGAACTACAAAATTCATAAATTGAGCCCTTAAACTGTAACTTTGCAGAAATTAAGATGAAAGTTTTGAATGGGTTGAATACGGTTGTAGCTCGGGATAAACATTTTTATCTCGGCGTGCTATACTCGCCGCCAACTGAATAAGCCGTTTGAAGGTCGTTTTCCTGCTTGTACATACTGCAAAAATAATAAAACAGGAGGAATAGGAAGAAAAGCGGCGTTGAAATCGCCTATTCAGTTGGCGGCGACTATAAAGCTACTTCAGATTTGCATTGAAATTTTAACTACTTGCACAGGCACGTTTAAAAATGATTCGGATCTCGGCCCGGCGGAGAATAGTCTCGACCCCTTGGACGTCGAGACTCAAAGACTCGTCCTGGAAGCTGGGCCCGGTGGCTGGGTAGCGCTCAAAAGGAAACAATACGGTGCCAGGTCTCAGCTATGGAGAATGACCGGCGAGGGACAATTGCAGCATGAAGGTTCATCCCTTTTAAAGTAAGAACTCCGTTTGAAATACTTAATTAACGAAATTGTACCCACAGGTTCCAGTCCACCGAGGGATAAGCACAACAAGACTCCAGAGACGCTGTTAGTCCTGGACATAGCTGGGACCGCGCCCCAGCCATTCACGTACTGCGCCCTGGCGCTGAGGAAACCGGACCCCAGGAGACGATCGACGCAGACCTGGAGGTTCACGGACGACGGCCGACTATGCTGCGCGCACAAGAACATGTGCGTCCAGTCGAAGGACGGGTTCATGGGTCTGCATGAAGGTTTGCCACACTCGAGTATTATCTTCCTCTCTCGTATGAAATGAACTCTTTCTACTAAGACTTCCTTCGACTCGACTGTTCGATATGTTGGCATAATTCGCTCGGTCTCCTTTGCCGGATTCAGTTCGTTTCGTTCGGCTTTTACACAATGGATTCGTTGCTCACTGTGCCGTCACCATTGCCACGCTAGTTTACAATCTGCATCGAAAGTCAGTGATTGGAGCAGTGGTGCGTTAGGATCATTAAGAGTTATAGGCAGAAGATACCATTTCACACCATACAAATTTAATCACTTTCGTAGAGTTTCGATTCTATGATCCTTGTTTCTTGGAAGATCCTTCGGTCATACGAAATCCACAATCTTTTAATTTGATTAGTAAAACAAAATTGGCCCCCGCCCTAAGTAGCGGTCCTAGGCAATTGCCTAATTTGTCTACTACATAACGCGCCACTGAATTGGAGTGAACTGATATAGATTTCTAGCGAGTGATTTTCTTTCATGAACCATGTGACTTTGTGTTGATTTTCGTTGCCTGGCGTCATATTCTCTTTAATTTGCTGGAATCACCGGAGCATCGAGATAATTTACTTTCATCTTCAATTCAGTTAGAACGAGATTTGGGGAAATGCGTGCGTAACTGTAGCTAGTGGATTAGTCCACCCGAAAGTTTATACATTTTGCTTCTGTTTCTTCGTATGTTCATCGTTTTACTGGGTTAAAATTCTCACATTCTTTATGCGAAGATTCCCTGCCAATGTTTCCCTTTCGAGTCCCTTAATCTCTAAACAGTAAACCGAATGTTGCAGGCGGCAGAGTCGCCCGTTGGCAAATGTGTACGTATAGAACCTCGAAGTACACTAGACTCGCCAATATCTCTTTAAGACATAATTACGCCTAAGTATTACACCACACGTGCTTCCACCTCTGCTTGTTTTTTAATTCATTAACGCTAGGCACACAGGTATCTAAGTGCTCTTGAGCAAGACATGAAAGCAAGCTATTGGACCTTGCAGCACGTTGCACGCGCAACTTCTTTCAATTCGGCTTTGGCCATTCGTTCGCTTCCACTTTCATTCAGCTAACACGCGGCACTCTATTATTCTCATCTATCTTGGCTCAAAGCCTCGCACCCATTAAGAATCAGGCGTTCGATCCATTTGGATTAAGTGTTTCTCATACTTTTAGGGAGCGAAGCCGTTCTGGGTCCGCAGACCCACACCAGCCCTCCGCCAATCGAGCAGTGCGTTGGGAGGCAGAAACTCAGGCCTGGTTCTGGCTTCCTATCCATTCGAGTGACCACCGATGGGCCCACGCGAGTCCTCCAGGTCCTGGACGTCAAGGAGAGAGTAAGTAGATATGAAATTGAGGAGTTAAGAGCAGTTCAACTTCCATCTTTCTTGCAGAAGAAGACCTTCGCACTAATGGAGGAAAGGGACTGGTCCCACATCGCCGTGAGTCATCGGCCGATCCAGATTCACTCGGACACGGAAAACCTGGACTCTCGAGAACTCGAAGTGAACGTTAGTCTACCAGCTGGTCTGGGTTTGTCCGTCGTCTCCAAAAGACCGGTTGAAGAGTTACTGTTCGCCAGATTAGCGGGGATCTCCCTCGATCTTATTCAAATCCCTGCGGGCATCACGCTCGACCTCAGTGTCGAAGATGTCCAGATTGATAACCAGCTAATCGAGGCCCAGTGCACGTCGGTCCTCTACGTCTCTAGACCGACGCGCACCGAAAGCGAATATCGACCGGCGGTCCACGTGGTGGCTGAGAAACTCAAGTCGAAGAATCAGAACGCTGAGATCTACAAACACCTGATAGTTAGCATCAAACCCGTGTGCATTCACCTGGAGGAGAAGCTTATCCTGAAACTAGCAGCATTCGTTGGCGCGGGCAGGTCCGAGCTCGAAGTGCCTCTCGACGAAAACGACTTCAAAGCGCAAAGATTCATCTCAGAAGTCTCGGCCGCCCACGCGAAGAGATACTACTTCGGCGCACTGAAGCTCGTGCCGAGCCAGGTGAAACTGAGCGTCCTCACGACCACCAAACTTCCGCCGCACCTGCAAGCGATAAAGCGGAAGCTCGGCCTGACTTTGATTAAATTCGAGGACGCCACGATCGAGCTAGAACCATTCATCAAGAAACATCCCTTCGAGAGCTCCCAGTTCCTCGTCCACTCTATCATCAAGCACTACAAGGACGAGCTCAAGTGGCAAGCGGCGGTTATTCTAGGCTCGGTTGACTTCCTCGGGAATCCCCTAGGGTTCATGAACGACGTGACCGAGGGCGTTTCCGGTCTGATTTACGAGGGAAGCGTGAAAACCCTTGTGAAGAACGTGACCCATGGGATCTCGAACTCGGCGGCTAAAGTCACCGAGTCTCTCTCAGACGGACTGGGTCGAGTGATTATGGACGAGAGACACGAAGAAGCTAGGCAGAGGATCCGAGCTAATACTGCTGGCAGTAGCGACCACTTGGTGGCTGGCCTGAAGGGTCTTGGCTTCGGACTTCTTGGAGGAGTCACGAGTATCTTCAAGCAGACTTATGATGGTGCTACTAATGAAGGTTTTCCAGTAAGTAAAGCTTGGAGAAGTCTCTTTATTCTTATAGACAACTATCAGAAGTTTCACACGCCGAGAAGTATGGTTTTTGTACTATCAATGAGAAGTTATATGCAATACTTTTCCGGTTCGGTTATTGTTTCTAACTTTCTTCTTCCACGCGTTTCCTACTCTCGCTGTCGTATGGTATTGTTTTGTTTGTCACTGATTCCTTGCTTTCTGACATTACATCGTTATAATACACACACTAGTTTACTCCCAAGACCTTGTGCTTTCGAACAGTGCAAATGCCATTGAAATTGGTTCAGTAGTTTTTGCCCCAAGTCGGAAAAAAAGAGAAGGGAAGATAATTCCTTGCTTTCTCACATCATAGCCTTATAATACGTAAACTATAGTCACCGCCAATTCAATAGACGGTTTCAAAGTCGCTTTTCTGATTGTACCCCGAAAATGAAAGCACCTGACGAATAGGAACTTATCCCACTTATATGACTTTGATACCAAAAATAATAGAAGTTCGATGAGTTGCTAACAAATATTATGCCGGAAGAATAAGAAGAAAAGCCACCCTGAAACCACCTCTTAAGTAAGCGATAACTATAGTTTACTCCGGAGCCCTTTACCTATCGAACAGTGGAAATCCCATGGAAAAATTAAATCGGTTGCGTAGTTTTTGCGCCAAGTCGGCAGTAACAAACATATAGCAAAGGCCTAGAGATTTATATATACAATTACATATGTAAAGAAAAGATTGGAAAATAAAATGAGGTAATTGCAGGGCTTCTTCGCTGGGTTCGGAAAAGGCGTCGTCGGAACCATCACCAAGCCGGTTGTGGGAGTACTGGACCTCGCATCAGAGACAGCATCAGCTGTTCGAGAGACCAGTAGAAGGTATGACAACTGTCTGTTTTATTTCTAAGAAGTGTAACAATTAAATCGACGCCCTAACGACTATAATTTCTATCCAATCAGTGCTCACCGCACGATACCTAAGCGAGACCGACCACCAAGGGTGGCCAGCGGTCCCGCAGGACTGTTACCACCCTACAACCGGCAGCAGGCCGAAGGCCAGGAGTTCCTCTACATCACGAATGACCACAGTTACTCGGAACTCTACGTGGCGTACGAGTGTCTTCGTAGCGGCACGGAGAACCTGAGGGTTTTAGTTTCGAACGAGCGCGTCCGCGTGATCTCCGGCGGGACGAAAGGAGTCGTGACAGAAGTCGGCCTGGCAGATCTTCTTTATTGCCAGCCGATGCACAAGCTGGAGACCAACGGCGTCACTCTCTACTACATAGAATTGATTTCGAGGTTCGACTCCTCGGCGACGATGAACCTGGACGGACCCGAGTTCCTTAGACGACCGAAGGTCCGCTGCGACAATGAGGAAGTGGCCAAACGCGTGAGTTTCATTGCCGACCCCACAAATACTCGCAACTTCCTTTAATAAACAAGCACGATTTCCCCCCAGGTCTCCCAGCAGATAAACTACGCAAAGGGAATGTACGAGGAGCGTAGTCTGACGCTCTCCTCGTCCGACAACATGCTCGACGACGTCCAGCATTACAAATAATCCGCAATTCCCCATCAGCCCCCCCTCCCCCGTTACCAATGCATTCGCATGCTAGTCAATTGTCAGTACACCGATCATGCAGTGCACACGAGCGCCGTCTCGCTACGCTTAATCGAGTCGACGGCACAAGACTGAGCCGGTGTCGTCGACGGGAGTCGGACTTCCCGAAACGCTCACGCACCTTGATTGCCCTATGCTATCGCGCGCACACCCAGCCATGCACACACGTACGCAGACACAGGCACGCAAGGAGAGAGCGACTCTTTTCATACGAAGCGATCGGGCGAAAGCTTAATCAGGGTTGAGAGCTTGAGTGACCTTTTTTAACGATGTACATAAGCGCGACAAAGAGAAAGATATAAATATTATATTATATATATATATATATATATATGTATAAATATATATGTAGACTCGGTGTAGATATAGCTTCAGTAAGACTAAAGGAAAATGCCTACAGCGACCATAATCTACTTAAGTTGGGCCTGTTGCAGGGAAAAACCAAAGTTCGACGCTCCTCTACTTCGTTTGGACCAGAGATGTGCCAAGTCTCCGTTCCAATAGTCGCCATCAACTCAATGGGCGGTGTCACGATAGTTTCTTTTTCTATTCCTCTGTGTTATCATTTTCGGCATAATATTTGGTACAAACTCGTGGAACTCCAATTATTTTTAGTAGCAAATCATAGAAGTTGAATGAGTTCCTATTCCTCCTGCTTTACTATTTTCGGAGTGCAATCAGAAAAGCGACCATGAAACCGCCTATTGAGTTGGCGGCGACTTTATCCAATCTAGGCACTTTTGTTTCAAGAGAATGGTAGTTCTGACTAAGCGACCATCCCCTTGGAGCAATAAGTCCGCGCGAGAGGAGCGAACAAAGTTTTTACTTAGACTAGGATGAGCTATTTATTTTCTATTTACAAGTTTGATACTTTGCAGACACTGCTTTCGTTCTGAAGAGACTAGGTTTCGGTTTTTAATCCCTCGCGGCGATGGTCTGTCGCCGCGGCCGGTGGTCACTTCCCGCGGGAGAACGCCGTCGTCGCTAACTGTACATTCTTAGTGGTAGGAGAGTGTATAAAGGTGTAAAGGGTAAGATTTGTACAAATAACAGCCATCGCCAGCAATCGCGAGTTTTTACTGGATCCTGGCTGGCAACGATGTATAGCTTGGCGACGTAGTACCTCGAGAATTCACTATCTATGCATATACGTATGGTGCAATGGTTCAAGGTGATTCGCTTGACTTTTAATCACTTTTGTCAGGTGTACAGTGCTGACTGTAGGAACATTAAAATATATCTGGTAATTTTAATTATACACCAATGCTTCCAGGCTCTTCACTGCATCCAATGTATTAAATATGACATTATATTGTTTGAATAGTGCAAATAATGTCACAGGTGCCCCAACAATAACGCACGGTTTAATTGTTTAATAAAACGCATTATTTAGTTTAAACTTACTAATATCTTAGTCTGTGGACTTAACTTTCGCCCCACATGGTTTACTTCGAAATGAAAATACTAGTAATTCTAAACTAAATTATGCGTTTTGTTAGACAATTTAAACGTGTGTTCTTGCTGGGAAATAGTCTCTCTTAATTATTAGACTGCGGATTTTTATGCAAGAATAGTTATAGTTGAATAGTTCATTAATACAAAACACAGAGTTATTAGCACTAATTCCGGATTTCTCTGGTTTTGTTAGATATTATACAATTTAGAGAATTGAAATCGGTATTCGCATAATTATTCGCCATGCTGTAATTTGTTATATTTTATGAGACATGCAAGTAATATTAAATAATATAATATTATATAATATTTAGAATACAAAGAAGAGCTTGGAACATCCGTGTATAATTAAATAAACCGGATTGTTTATAATCATCGAACATACAGCAGCGTACACTTGATAAAAGTGATTGAAAGGCAGGCGAATTGCCCTGTACACTGTGAATAACTCTAGAAGCTAATTAATTCTGTCGATGATGTATCATACGCAATTGTATATAACGATTGTCGCGAGATACAGAAAGTGAGAGAGAAAGCGAGATTGTGGGGAAGAAGCGTTTTTCTTATAATCGACGATTTTCACCGCTGTCACGTGTAACTTAATAAAGAAGTTCTTGTATTTTTGTTCGACATGTGCCACCTTTGTTCAAGCTATCCCGGATTGCTCAAGCTTTTTGTTCTCCGATTGAAAATACGTTGCATTGTGAATACCTAATTTTATTGGCTTGAGAACATTGTGTAGTTGCCTGTGTTGGGTGTTGAAAGAATTTGGGTACACTAAACGCGTAAAGAGTGCAGTAACAAAATAGAATAATCTTTTATCGTGAATTCATACTACCAAGCCAGTCAAAAAGGCAGATATCAGATTTCTTTCATTTAAAATTTTAATAATACAGAACATCTGCACTTTATTACTCAGTTTATAGAGGTGTCTTTCAACTCTGTTTTGAATTTTTAAAATCTCTCGAACGAAGAACTAACACCAAACCCCGTCGGTACTTTTATTAGTGTGATTCATCATTTTACCATGAAAAGCTAATATAATTATAATAACAGGATCATTTTTATACTATATTCATGGTTTTAAACTATAATTTAACTATATATATATACAATTTATATGATTTATCTAATTTTCAACTATTTTCATTGTAACTTATTAAATAATTTAAACTGTAGTTTAAAATATAATTAAATTATATTCTTTTAAAGCCTAATATTTCCAAAAATCCAAAGAGCGAAAAGTTAATTTTTCGACAATGTAACCGTTTTAATCATTTAAATTATTTAAAAGTTGTATGCTTTAAAAAAATGATTCGTTTTTCATCCGGATCTAAATACATTTACATCAGAGTACGTTCCACGTTTCAACCACCTCTCGCGGTTTTCGAATATCCACAACAACCACAGATATCCTCGAAAGCAGGAATCGGAAGCGCGCCGCTTTATCAGCAAGCAACAACCTTATCGCACTATTTTTGCACCTCGACATATATAGAACTAGAGTCGAATCGAAACATGGCTGCTCGCGCGGAGCCTCGAAATGTCAGACGGTCGATTTAATCAGCAGAGGAATACGCCGCTGAGTTAACTCTCGCCGTCACTCACCGGCAGCTTAATTGTCCGGCTTTCGCCAGCGTGAGAATTCATACTCAATCGAGAGCGATTCACCAGTGCCCTTTAGAACTAGTCGCCGGGGTAGACCTGCCGCGTATCTAACAAGTCCGAGCAGGCTCGTAACAAGTGCGAACAAGTGCAGCGAGCATGGAGGAGGCGAATCTCGACGATGGACCAGCGGGAAACTTTGAAACGGCCATGCTCGAGCTCTCCAAGGATGCTGAGAACGCCGAGAGCAATAATCTCCTTAGTTCTGCAGGCGAGTATCGCATCCCCCGGCAATGCCTCCAACTCCTTCGTGAATTATGCATATTAAATTCCAAGTGATTTTTCAAGCTCCTTTAAAGTAATTTTATATTTCGAGGCCAATCTTGAAAGTAAGACTGTAATTAATTGTTGCCGATAAAAATTGCGTAGTAGAAATAAAATATGAACTTTGAATGCCAAGCACAAGTTCGCAGTATCATATGTGGTAACAAAGAATCTTATCTACTTCCTCACACTTGATATCTGTGTGATCCAACACACTCGTGCACTACCATACACTCATACCTACTTTCCATTATCAATATAATAAAGCTGCTTTACTGTTCCGCCATTACGCAACACTATTTTATGCTCAGGCTTATCAGGCACAATACATGTGCGAGTATTAGAAAAGAAACTTTTTCTCCAGGGGAGTCCGAGAGGAGAAATGATCAGAAGGAGGAACGTCGAGCAGGCTCGATCCCAATGACAAAGAACGTGGCAAATATACCCTTTCAGAACATCGACATAGATTCTTTCTTCTCGGACAGGTCAGAAGTGGTAGATCGAGCCATTAAAGACTGCACGGAGAACCTGATTAATGAGGAAGAAAGAGATGTTCTTGGATCCTGGTTACTTACGGAGTAAGTGATGCGTAGACTATAGAAGTGTATGCAAGTACAAGTGTTCTTTAGTGTCTTGCGCATTGAAATCTGTCCAGGGAATTCATAGTTATAATAAACTGACTTAGAGCTGACCACTATAATTTGGCAGCCTGCCTTGCTCGAGTCAACATTATAGGAAACTCCAAGTGTAAATGCAATCACGAAAGTGAAGACATAAATCACGTAGTCTGGCAATATAAACTCTATGTCCTCCAAAGAACCAAATTAATCTGAAAGCTGCAAGAGATAAAACACCAACTACCACTCGATACAGAAATGCTAATTCCAGAACCCAATATACCAACATGCCTTTCTATCTTCAGCTTCCTACAAAAATGCATTATATATGTATGAATCATTATTAGCAAAATGCTGAATAATGTATATACACACTGTGAGCAGAAATCCAACAAGATTTAAACAAGAAATGAATAATAAAATCTAGTGGTTGGAAGAAAAGTATTGGACATTTTGTTAGTATGAAACACATGGTACACACGAATTCTGAATTCACCTGATTTTACAAACAATTATAGATATTACAGAATCCAAATCAATGATACTGCCATAGAAATCCGCAGTTTATAGTCGCCGTCAACTAAGTAGGCGGTTTCATGGTCGGTTTTCTGATTGTTACTCTAAAAATTATAACAGAGGACGAATATGAACTTATTCAACTTGTATGATTTTGTACTAAAAATAATAGAAGTCGGATGCATTAGTACCAAATCATATACATTCGAAAGTGAA
The DNA here is from genome assembly GCA_963675795.1 of Crossocerus cetratus. NCBI lineage: Eukaryota > Metazoa > Arthropoda > Insecta > Hymenoptera > Crabronidae > Crossocerus > Crossocerus cetratus. The sequence goes on from OY776671.1 coordinate 12,995,662, forward strand.
TACCAGATAATAGAAATTACATAAGTTTGTACCATATAATAAAAATTTGATGCTTTGGCACTAAAATCACAAAAATTGGATAAGTTTGTACCAAATAATAAAAATTAAATGAGTTTGTACCAAGTCCAATATTTAGTACCAACTAGTCCAACATATATGATTTGGTACGCAAAATAATAGAATAACAAAAATGATAACACAAGAGGAATAGGAAGAAAAGCTACCTTGACTTGGCGGCGACTATAGTGCTAATACCATTCTCCTGTGCCTTTTGTTACTATTTGAAAACACTGTTTGCAGGATAACACTATGGGACGTGGAAAAGGAAAGACTGGTGTTACTCACAGCGAAAGCTATTTATTCGGTCAAGTACGACTTCATCTCGCTGAAGATCCTGGAGTACAACAGGGTGCCATTGGCTCAACTTGATACTTTAGTGGCCGGTGAACTGATATACCCTTCATCTTCCTTAGCACCGTAAGTGTCAATATCGTGAAAGAACTCTGTCATTCACTCAAATCGCTTTTCCTATCTTATGGTGGTGGATCTTTGTCTTTGTTCCGATTTCCAGCCGATTGAACGGCTTGGCGGAAGGTGTGTCTTCACTGGTCCACAGTGCCGCTCGGCAAGAGTGGTCCACACTCACTTCCTGCACAGGCGTCTCGCAGTTCGAGCCTAGGTAGCTCTCAGTGTTCTTATTCCTCTCATTTGCACCTAATCGCTTCCTTCTTGCCACTTTTAATTTCTTATTCTTCCGCTTCTACCTTTTCCTTCGTTTTTGTTTCATGAAGCATCACGCGGTGCTTCCAGGGCTGGTTTCATTTCGAGTTTGCTTTCTCATTGCGCTAGTTTATAATTCGAGTTGTAAGTAGGATATTTATTATTTGCGCTCCTGTGATGATGATGGGATGTAGGAAAAAATGAATTGACTTTGTAGGAAGCGGCATTTGACCGGCATAAGACTTATGTGGAATCGGGGATCGCCACTTCCGGCGCGCAAGAAGTGGAATCCCTTCGCGAAGAACATACCGTGGCTCACTTACGCTAGTCATCCTTTATTCTGGTACAAAGGTAACAGAGATACTTCCCAACTTCTCCGAATGATTATTCAGAATTTTAGTACAAACAGCATAAACCGCAGGTTCAGAGGCGGACAAGGCGAAGTTCGACGTGGAAGGCCTGAGGGTCACCCTGGAGAGCGTCTTGCCGAAGGAGTGTCGTGTCACCGGCGGCTCCATCATCATCGAGAACTACTTCGGCCTCGGTGCTTTGGTGCACAATAGGAACAGCCTCGGCTTCTTCAAAATTCGGGGCAAAGTCAGCTTCTAATCTCCTTTCATATCAAAAGCGGTTCTTCATACAGTCGACTATCTATTTTCGCTCCAAGTCTGCGGGGAAGCGTCGCGCTCACCCTAAACTTCAGAGTTCCTCGCCACGGGCTTTAGGATGTGTCGGCATTGGGCGCTCAATTAGGCTTTCCGTACTTTCTCTCAAAGCTCGAGCAATTACCATATCTTTCTACCTTTAATGATAATTACTTCAATGATATTAACTGATATTAATCTCGAACGCGAATGAGAGGATGCGAACTTGATTCATCGGCTCGCTTGGATTTTAATGATGATGTGTACATATATGTTGTAAGAGTCATTGACTATCCTATTACATGCATTGATATAGTGTCCACCCGCTGCCACTTGTATCTACCTTATGATACGCATTAACTTTGTATCACCATCTGCACTGTCTATTTTCAATAAACGAGTGGTTTAATAGCATTGCGAGTATTGATTGTCCGACTCTTCCCAAAGTGAAACAATTAGGAATTTTAAAGTAAATTATGCATCTGCATTCTTGACATATGGTCACATCATTTGGTGCGGGAGTAAGAGGGGGACATCTATGATTGCTGACAATATTACAATCTACAATAAACTACTACAATAAAACCGAAATTTCGTAAAGGGGCGGAGTGACTGCTAATCACTATTTTGTATAAATTTCAGTCCGATCTAACCATTTTCATTTGCGTGATCAACCTCCCTATAGTTTTGTCAGCACCATTATTACGAAAACATTTTAAAAAATGTCTACACATTCGTAGAACATTGGTAAAGCATTTATTACTATTTTTACGCGATTCTTAACAACCGTTTCTCAGTCATAATCAATAATGCGCGTGATTGTATGGTTTTTCCCATCAATCCCTCCTATTTAAAGCGCCAATATTAAACTTCATCATCGATTCTTTCGCAAATAACGATTTGGTCAAATTCAAGAGAATTTTGTGACAACTTGTAGGATTATTTTTATAAATATTTTATTCTGTCAAAGGTTCAAAAGACAATCTGAAGAAATCAGTTTGTCCGACCGCAACTACCTTAAATAGCGAAATATTAGTCCCTATTCGACTACGGATTTTGTATGGAAGCAATCAGCGCATCAAATATAATGATTGGAACAACAGTATCGAATACATTGTTAATAACAGTTCACAGAAGACATGAATTCCGAATTTGATTATTTGCATACAAATCCGCAGTTTAGTGATCTGCAACGATGAGAACAATGAGAAGCTCCAAGCGGCAAAATTCGACATCCGGTTCTTGAAATGGAAGCCGTCGACGAAACCACGTGCGAATGTTTACGGTTTGAGCGAGCGGTCTGACATTGACACAACTCGAGAATCAGTGAAACAGTGAAGTGACAAGCAATGGGTCGACTAGCCGAGGTATAATTAATGTTAAATCTTTGATTACTCAATTAATTAATACTCTATTACGGCGAAAGAACGTATATTGCATAAAGAAAGTGTTGACAATATTTTTTAAACAGGTCGCCGGCGAGAAGTCGTCCGAGAAGTGCAAGACTTTTCTCTTCATGGGTGAAGGATACACCCTGGGCAATGCGTTGGTATCAGCAATTAACACGAAGTAAGTCCTTTCGTGGAAGAATTTTGTTGTATAGGTTAGAATACCATTGAATTCTTTCGCTTTGATGCAGCTCTGACGTGGAATTCTGCGCGTGCTTCGTCAACCACCCCTCCGAGGGAAACATCTACTTGAGGATTCAAGCGAAGAATGGAAAAGCAGTGGACATTCTGAAGAAAGGGCTGCAGGACCTCGACCGAGTCTGTGATTACACCCTGGACACATTCAACAAGTCGTACGAGGAGTTCCGAAAGCCTAAAGAAACAGCGACTGATACGTAACGCGAGATTCTATCGGCTCTTTTTCTACCAAAACTATGTTAACTTATGAATTAAGGTCACCTAACGCTAAATGTAAGTAACTAAGAGTGGGAAGGATTCGGAGGAATAAAAACATTCGAATAGATTTCGGCATGGAGGTTTTATTTCTTAAACAACCTCAGCTGGTCGCTGACCGCCAACAGCACGGTGGTACTTGGCGAGGTAGTCGGCGAACTCCTGGTAAGGCGCCTTGCTCAGAGCCTGGTCTTGCCACAAGTCAGGGGTCAGATACGCATAAGTCTTGGCGATAGCTGCGTAAGTCGCCTTGGCGAAATTGCCGAGGGTGCAGGTGGAACCGCGCGCCGAAGTGTAGCAGTCCTCGATACCAGCCATCTGCAGGAGCTTCTTGGGGACGGGGGCGGAGACGATTCCGGTACCTCTCGGCGCCGGGATCAGTCGCACCTGGACGGAGCCGCACTTGCCGGTGACCTTGCAGGGCACGGTGTGCGGGTCTCCGATCTTGTTACCCCAGTAACCACGTCGTACTGGTACGACTGAGAGCTTGGCGAGGATGATTGCGCCACGGATGGCGGTGGCTACTTCCTTTGAGCACTTGACACCCAGGCCGATGTGTCCCTTGTAGTCACCGATTGCTACGAAGGCCTGTTAAACATTGAGTAGATTATTAATTATTGTACCATCCCTTTAAGGAAAATTAAAAATTGCTGAAATATATTAAGTACAAAGTTTGTAGAGGATCCAGTGTAAAGAAATTCAACATATTAAAATCGAAATTCTAACTCCAATAAAAGTTAAGCTGATAATCAGAACCAATGTTATGGTTTAAGTTAAAGCCATTCAAGCCTTGTTTCCGAAAATTTCTTTATCCAATTATAAGTCCTGAATTATAAGAATTGAACATCTGATTCGATGAAGACCTTTCCAAAAACAAGGCTTGGACAGCACTCCTCTGGCGAGTTCATGGCCAGACCAAGGTTTCCACACACTGACGAGGAAAGATCTGCAGTGTTATGTCCACATTTCTCGAGTATAACTACAAAATGTACTTTGCAATAAATTGGAATGTACAGAACGTATTTATGCTCCAATTTCTCAATTTTCACCAGAAAACTCAACAATATTACCATAAACACAACTGATTTATACCTTGAAACGCGTACGTTGTCCAGCCCGAGTCTGCTTCTGCACAGGCATGATCTTGAGGACCTCATCCCTGAGCTCGGCGCCGAGGAACTTGTCGATGATCTCGTACTCCTTGATCGGCAGGGAGAACAAGTAGATGTACTCGAGCGATTCGATCTTGCCATCGCGTACGAGCCGGCCGAGCTTGGTCACGGGCATCCATTCCTTGGCGTCTTCCTTGCCACGGCCACGGCCGCGTCCGCGACCACGACCACGACCTCCACGGCCGCGGGGACCTCCACGGTCGCCGCCTCCACGAGAACCAAAACCTCCTCGGAAACCTCCACGCGCGGCTGGAGCAGTGTCCGCCATACTGTCAACGGCAGAGAACAATGTATTGTCTTATATAGTTTTTATGCGACAGATTCTTTTATATGTTAGTTCTGCAGAGGCTTCCAATCTGCGCGGTATTGATTCGCACGATGAGGTCGACATGTTTACAGTATTGTACGATATATGTAGTTTTAACTACTCTCAGATATAAAATATTCTATTTAAATTAATGGAAATATATGCATTTCAGTGGAAAATGGTCAAATACAGGCACAACAGCTCTGTTTGTGCTTATGAGGCTAAGGTCAATATGTTATCAAGTTTACAATATTGAACGATATATTTAGTTTTAACAGGACTTTGAGATGTTTGTTATTGCATCCAAATCGAACAAAAACAAATCATTACAATAAAAACAATAGAGACAGTTGGTTTGGTTTTATGCGTTTATGACGATAAGTCCGATGTTCTTCGGTTTACAGTATGCTACGATATATATAGCCAGACTAAGATATTAGTTATTCCATTGAATCGAGGGGGAACAATGCATTTGAAAATAAAATAAAAGCAGACAAACGAACGTATACGTTTTATATGCTTATCTGACGCTGCGCTAACCTAAATCCGCAAGGGCGCACGTGGCATTCGCGCAAATCAATAAACTGCCCGCTTAATTCGTCGAGATACGGAAAATATTATTCCAACGAATCAAGCGTGCGAACTGGAAGTCGCAGAACGTAATTTTAAGTGGAAAAATGTTGATTTATAATGAAAAATGGGGAAATAATGCGAGATCGACTTACGTTACTTCTTTCCTGTGAGTTCGGTCACGGAAGAAAGAACAGGCTCGCAGCGCCGCTCGGCGGACGTTGCGGTTGAAATGGCGTTGTTCACACTTCCGGTGGTAGCTCGGACTTCCGGGATTTGAATGAGGAATTCTAGCACACTCCCTCCGTAATTAGTGGCAAAGGGCTCGCGGGTCGAGAAGCGAAACAATCGAGTAGCGCGTCGAAAGGCAGTGCCTGTCGATTCAAAAGGCCTGAAAAAAGTATATAAGTCGAAAGAGCGAGCGACAGGCAACTAAGGAATTCCCTTCGATCGAACGCTGTCCGATGAGCCGAGCGGATTCCCAGGAGAAGAAACTCTACGAACTCTACAAAGTAACTCGAAACATATATATTTATTCTTCTTCTTATTCTAATAAATATGGCTGGACTTCGCGATAAACTCGACGAACTCGCAATACACGAGCCTAAAAGTAAGCCCCCGCCTTGGAATATAAAAAAGCAAACGAAACGCTTAAGACATGTGTGTGTGTTAAAAGAGACCGGTTGCATAAGCTTAGGAAAATTCGTGCGCCAAGGGAATTAACCGAAAAATCGGATAAGTCTGACTGGCGGGGCGCAGTGCTCTCTTTGCCGATGCGGCGAACACACGTCCCCGAATCAGTGTCCAATGCCTCGTGTTTACGGTGTGTATGCGGTGTGACTGGAATATGCGTGAATGTGAGAATCGCCGCGGTATCCCCCTCGTACGAGATCGCGTTCGGCGAGTCTGGCGTGTCTAGTCGCGAGGTAAAAGCGTGTAAATCGAGGCGAGCGGCTCGAGTTCTAGAGGAGGAGACCTCGCGGCTGTTGCGAGAGATCGGGCGAAATCTGTGCGGCTCGGATCTCCTCGGGGATCGCGAGCACTGCGCTAGGTATACACAGGGCGCGGGAGAGAGAGAGAGAAGGCGAGAGAGGAATGGATAGTTGGCCTGGCGCAAAGCTCTCGAGTTAGTGCAGCTGGGAGATATATATTGGCTGGGGGCACGGACTACGGAGTCCTCCATGAAGGCGGCACACTTGCTCCCCTCGTAATGCGAAGCGAGGACGAGGATTGAAACATACGGGGCGCAACTTTCCGATAGAAGTTCAATGCCTCGAGAGTGCCATATGCAATGCGCTGACGAGGGCCACCACGAGATGGAAGAGGTTTCGTGGTGAGATGGAAAGCGGCGCGTAGAGGGAAACTCCTTTCCCACCTCCTGGAGAAGTCGCGCTTAATGGGAATCGGAAGTGCTCGGAAATCGGACAATCGCAGTCTCTCCCTCCCTCTCTCTCTTCCCGATTAATCGGACGAGAAGTGCGTCGCGCGACCTGAGCAGAGCACCAGGAGGCCGGTAGCTCGATTCCGTCGGCTCGACCCCTCCGCCACTGACGATGCTCACCGGCGAGTGAGCTTCGAGTTAACCTCGTCGACGCGCCGCTCCAGGGTAACAACCTCGCCAGGCGAGCACCCTCGAACCTTTCGGCTTGCGAAACTTGCCACTTCCCCCCCACCAAGTTCCGCTGAGTTGGCCGGCCGTGACACCTGGGAATTGAGAGGGTTCGGAGAGAGAGGAAATGGAACGCCTGGGGACAGACGTCGACGACGGGGACCAGGAGCGCAAGGGCGGACACGGACGTCGTCGTCCCCCCAGGACTCCGCTCGCCAACAGTGGCCAGGAGTACCAGATGCTGCGGAGGCCGCACCACCTTCCGCCTGGTGGTCAGTCGCCAGGTCTCTCGATGCCTCTAGTCTCATAGTTTTAGCACCGAACGTTGTTCTAGTTTAGCTCGAGATGCTTGCGTTCCTATAGAATGAGCTTGTACTCTAGACCTTGGAATATTATAAGTCCCGCGATGACTTATTAGAAAGAAGGCATCTGGCTCTGTTATATCTGACGCCTTGCGCCAGGTACCATTTGTGTCTGGAAAGATGACATCTGGGTCTTTATTGTGTGCCACTGAAAATAAGGCATCTGGGTTTATATCTGACTCACGCCGTTAGGTATAACAGTGTCAGACGTCTTCTTTCCAGCAGTGCACAATACCTGGTAGCAGCCGTCAGATATAGCAGGTGCCATTTTCTAGCGACGCGCAGTATACACCCTGGTGCCTTCTTTTCTTGGGTGCACAGTACCTTCCTGCGACACAGAGAATGCCTGCACGAATGACTGTTTCAATGCTGAGCGATGAGTGAGGGTGTTAGTGATTTATAATCGACAATTGTGACCAGCAGGTGCAGGCAAGCCCAAGCCATCGGAGGAGTGCAAAGGAAACAAGTCTCTCGAAGACATAGTGATGAATTCCACACTCTCGGTGGATGCGGCCGAGTTCATCCCCAAGGGCTTTTCGGTTGACCAGAATGTGGTAAGGTCTTTGACAATAAATAGTACAGGGTTTGTTTTGTTGATTTAGTTTTGAATCACTTTTGCCAGGTATACATTGAGCTTTTTTGGATAATTATAAGTTATCTAGTAATTTTATTTATACAGTAATGTTTTCAAAGTCAGCTACTTCTGATATTTTTAACAGTATATTGTATGTATAATGTACTATACTGTATGTAGTTCTACAATATTCTGTACCATATATATAAAAGAAGGCTATCTGGATTTGTTACCTTATAACTTGAACTAACTTATTAATTGAAATTCGATTTTCTTTCTCATCTAGTGTAATGCTCAGAGAGAGTTTTAAAGCTATTTACTTTTATTTAATATTGTTTACACAGAAACATTGTTCGTATAAAGGTAACAGATTAAATACATTCAAATAGTAAACCGGTAAGACAACTAGTTATACATATAAATGGAAGACTATTAACATTATACACATAATATAGTGAATTAATGTATACATTGTGCATGCAGAATAATAGGAGTTCCTTTCCATGTGGGCACTCATAGATCACAATATAATATCATATAGTATGGTACTTGATTATTTAATTATCCTAACACGTATATATTTAATAAAAGTGATTAAAACACAAGTAAATACTGTGCAGCGAAGAGTTACAATTGTTCCTTATAGCAACACTATTGTTCTTTATAGCAACAGCCTGGCAGACTCCCGAAGCACACTGTGCAAGATCGGCTACAAAGGGCACGCGCATCTTCAAACCACCAGGTCCCGCAGCCACAACAATACAATTACAGCAAGCCTTACCCGCAGGAGCATCTCCCACAAGACAATTACTCGCACGGCATGCACCATGTCACGGGTAACCAGGATTATATGCAATATGACGGAGCCGCTGGCGACTACAGACATCAAGTAAGCTCTAATTGCTTGTCGCTTAATAAACTTTCCCTCGGGACTGTCAAGAATTAATTTGGTAATTTTTGTTCAATAGGATCCAAACTCAACGGAGCCACTGGACTACAATGGCACAACCCAACAACTCCTGAATGTTATACACCTGTTAATCCTGACACCCGGACGATTCAGTTCGGTTGTGCCAGCAGTCATGAAGTCCATCAGGCCTTACCTAGAATTTCCCAATCAGTTTCGCGAGTTCATAGCAATAATCATCCAACAGGTAAGACACTTTACAAACCAAGGATGAAAGGGGAAGAAAGGAGACTCAAGTGAGAATTGATTCTGTTTCAGTCTGTAAATGAAGTTAATTTCCGGTACAGCGGTGCCCGACTGTGCACATCCTTCGAATCGAGCATTAGCATGCACGAGCAAGGAGCATTTAGAGATATTTTGTATTCCCTGTAAGTAGTTTGATGGAGTGGTGAGGTATAGACTGCAGATTTTTATGCAAGTATCAGCTTTTATTGTTAGATCGCGTATTGAAGTATAATCGGACCAAAAGTATTGAATACATTGGTAATTCATATCTCCCGAACGACTGAACTGATTGGCTTAATTCTTGGTTCATTGGATTAAGAAAAATTATCTATGAAATACAAAATTCATAAATAAATCCTTGAAGCTATTACTTTTGCTAAATGGAGGTGAAAATTTGGTATCAATCGAAAATCGCTACACTTCGGGATAAGTATCTTCGATTGTTACGCGCCGTACCATACATGCAACTACTTGCTACTATTCTCCTGACATCAAACACATACATCGCGCCAATTCAGAATTCGAAAGATTCCATTCGATATTGTTGATTTTATAGTATTCAATCCAGCCTCATTTGCATACAAATCTTCAGTCTATAGTTGTCGCCTCTTGAATAGGTGGTTTTGAAGGTCGTTTTTCTGATTGTACTTCCACAATAATAACACAGGAGGAATAGGATCTTATTCAACTTATATCATTTGATACAAAAAATAATAGAAGTTTGACGCGTGGCTACCAAATAATAGAAATTGGATAAGTTGGTACCAACGAATAGAAATTGGATAAGTTGGTAATAAATGATACCAGTTGGACAATATTTGGTACCAACTTGTTCAACTTATATGATTCGGTAGCAAAAATAATAGAATGATAATAAATATAAAAATAATAACACAGGAGGAACAGGAAGGAAAGCGCCCTTGAAACCGCCTATTGAGTTCGCGACGACTACAGTTATGTATACACAGGATTGTGCGAAATTCGAAGCTGGAGTTTTAATTGGTTAACAGGTGTAAAGAGGAAACGGAGAGCCAGGCTGCCCAGTGGCAGCAGAAACAGGAGCACACCGAGGAGGAGCAAAGGAAGTGCCATGGTTTGATATTATTCCTGGCTGAACTCGTCACTCAAATGCAGGACACACCTTCCTGCGGCTTGGGCAAACACCTCATTAAGCTGATCACGACTGTGCTGAAGAATCCGGCACCCAATTCCGTCAAACAGATCTGTCAAGCTCTCAAGGTACCTCGAAGTCGAGAGAATATTGATTATGCCTATTTATCGTCCTTGTAAGGAACACAGCAATGATTGTGGAATACTCGTTCAGTTGGCAGGACAAACCCTCGAGAAGGACAAGGGCGGCAATCGAGAAGACATGGAGAACATGATGCGCGCGTTGACGCAACTCGTGACGGAATCCAGAGTGGACTCGCACGTCGGCAGAATGGTGAACAGTGTCCACGAGCTTAGAAACGGGAACTGGGGCCAAGGTACACCCACTGTGAACTCCACTCCCGTCGAGGTTGTTCCTGGCGCGGAGACCGGCGGCGAGTTCTTGCCAGACGGCCCTGTTTTGTACGGACCGGACGGTCAGATTCTGTCGCCGGAAGAAAACGAATTCCTGGAAGACGTCGCCGAGACTGCGGTGCCCGCCGAGGAACCCGGGTAATTGATTACTTCTTGATTATAGTTGCCGCCACCTGAATAGATGGTATCAAGGTCTCATCTCTGCACAATTTTCGGTATAATATTTGGTATCAACTCATCGAACTTCGAGTATTCGTAACAAATCATATAAGTTGGATAAGTTCCTATTCCCCCTAGGTTATCATTTTTGAAATATAATCATAAAAGCGACCTTGGAACTGTTGATTGATTGGGCGGCGGCTTTGGATGGAATTCCAATCGCAGATGCTTTAACTCTTGGATCACGTGTGTTACAGAATGGGAGGACACGGAGACTTCGAGCCATGGATATCGGAGGAAGAGGACGAGATCGACGCGGCGTTCGAGGAGTTCCTCAAGCTGATTCCAAACAAAGTGGTGCCCAAGGCGCAGCACTAGGTGTGGGCGAGCGACCACGGCCGCCAGTGCACCGCTCTTTTGCTACACCGCAACATTAGGATTTTTGTATAAACCTATTTCCATTGCGTGTTTAAACCTCCGATACGTCTAAACGAACTTTAGAACTTATCTAGATTTTATAAGTGGCAACTGACATTTACCATACACGACGAGCTCCTGGAGAAGGACCTTCATTGTAGGCCGAGCACGAGCGTTAATGTCTTCTTTGTTTCTCTCGATGATAATTATAAACGACCGCTGAATTTCCACACACCAATTCCGAAACGAAGCCGAGCGAGCATTATCGTGTTGCATTTTGAACGATGCCCCACTCGTGCTACTTGCTCTCGGCGACCTCTCGGAAATCGGGCGACTTGGGGATTGAAAGTACAGAATCAAATAATTCATAGAAAATTGTAACGGCCGCCTAATCTAGTAACAAACACACGTGGCTGCCGCGTTCCCGAAATTGTGGGTGATGCTGGTGACGACTTGGAATTCCCAGATTCGCAAGACCACGGGAAAGAAAGTATCCGGATTGAAATCGAGAATGATTGGCGCACGACGACGATACCCAGTGATGGCTAGCGATAGGGGGGGGGATGAGAAGTGATCGCACGTAAGCACTAGAAACGTAGACGTTTACCTTATCGAGTTCCATACTGTACAGAGAGAGACACGCGCCTGTAATTATGGAGCGAGCTCGAAGCTTTATTTATCGTCCTCTTTTTCTATTTGTACCGAGAGCGAGCTATTTAATATAGACCTCTGTAATAAAAAAACTAATAAAGTATGCCACTCGCCTCTCATTTACCACAATATATGCGTGCACCGGTACTCGCCTGCTTCTTTCATGGACCACATGAATATTCGGATTGTTCGATTTCGCGAAATCGACAACTGTAGCGTGGGCCTCGCGACAGCGCCCGTCTCGATAAAAAGTTGTTCCTCCGTTCGATACGCGACAAGAGTATGCGAATTCTGAGATTCCAGTATTCCGGATGCACACGTATGTCGGGAATAATTCGACTTCAAGGTAAGTCTCGCTGGGGCCGAATTGATCCGGTTTCCAGTCCGCGCCATAAAAAGCGCGCATTGTCAATGCGCTTTCGCCGCGATCGTGGGAATTTCCTGGCGCCATTAATGGAATCTGCATAGGTCTGCCCGGCTTTAATCGATCGATCGAGGTGGGGCCCGAGTGCGTGGGCTCAGAGTCGGCAGCCAGCGGACTTATTACGTCTGGCTGATTCACCGATTACAACGCGGACCATGAGGGGCCTCACTTCTTCCCCCCGCCATGAAGCTCGAGCGCAGAACGCGCGAGTGTATGTAGTACAGGTTGATTATGATTTGCCTTTTAATTATTAGGCATTCGCTGCTGTGCTTTAGGATAATTATAAATAATCTAGTAGATTTAATTATACTCTTCCCTAAACCCTGAATATTACATACAGATAATATTATATACATTTGTGTCTCATAAATCTGAGCTAGCGGAAGTCTATCATTTTTTTTGCCAATTGATACAATAATGCAATATATTACGTGTATAATGATAATAGCCTCTCGATTGTATACAACTAGCTGTTCTAGTTCTATTCTTTCGCCCGGTTAGAGTTCGTGGACATTTAGTCTGTTACCTATATAAGAACAATGTTTCTGTATAAATGTTATCATATAAAATTAAATAGGCGAAAACCACCGAAGAGTATTACGCTGGAAACAAATATAAGTGAAGTTTCGTGGAAAGGTTTATAAACCTATTTGGAACTGCTCGAAAAAAACTGGGAACATTCCACTAAATCGTTTAAAAGTTCTATCATTGTTATCTTAGCATTAGTGAGTTTGTATTCTCTATATTTCGTCAACAGTACGCACAGGTTTGAGAAAACAACTGCAACCTAGTTATTCAGGTCCGTGCCGAATGGATTTCTTATAAATGAGCCTGTGAATGTTATCAACATATTTAACAAAAATGCATAAATGTATCATTGACGCATGGCGAAAAGCGGGAAACTGTCGCGGTGTTTTTTCTCCAGCTTTACTTAAAAAATTGTCATTAATATATACAATGCTAGAACTTTCAAACGGGACGTTTGAAATGTTTCTCAAAGAATTCCGTTTACATTTATATATCTGCGCGAAATTCTACCCGCTTCTTGGGACTTTAAAACTTATTAGTCTCCACTACCGTCTCAAAATCGATTAATTAGTTAATGAGTTATAAGGTAACAAAGCCAGTTCAACTTTCTTTTCCATATGTAGAGAAGACAAGAAGTGAAGAAAAGAAGAGATGTATTACATGTGTAACATATAGGCTATTCAACTATTTTACATTATACTCATTATACATACAATATAATGTTAAATGTACCAGATCTAGTGAAGAGTATAACATAAACACTATTTAACTATTGTAAATTATACTCATTATACATACAATATTACAATCATAAATGCATCATTAGTTCCAGTGAAGAGGTTGAGAACATCAGTGTATAATTAAACAACTAGACAATTAATAATTATCTTAAACGCAACAGGGTGTACCTGTCAAAAATGATGAAAGGCCAAGTGAATCAGCCTGTACGCGTGGGCCGAGACAAAACAGCTCTTGATGGACTCGACGATCTTTGGTCAGGACTTGCGTCTTTTGATGTTCGGGAGTGACGCTCTTCCGCGACGGGGACCGTCAGGGGCGTTGCGTGGGCTCGATTCGTCGAGTGGGCCCGAAGGCCCCGTATTACTCTTCGAGGTTTCGTTATTTGCGCGGCTCGGCCACTCCGATCCGTTAGTACTCTTCGCCGCGCCGGAGAGTTCGGTTTCTCGTTACTGCTCGCGGTGAGTAGAGAATACACTCTGCGCTAGTTAAACCTACAATTCCTGCAATTACTGTTTTATTATTGTCGTATCGTGTGGTTGCTATTGTTGGGTTTGTTATAATTAATTGATCAGTTTGAAATAAAGAATCTAAAGTAGCTCGATGAGTCCCGCAGGCAAAGTATCGCGAAGTCATGAAATGTTATCTTTGTATAACATGTCATTGCACAACGATGATCTTGTTGACCTCGAAACCATACACCTAAGCCCTAAGGGAAAATCAGTGAGCTTCGACGCTAAGCTTCTAATAAAAGTGTTATTAAAACCCGCGGACGTATCTCGACGACGCGAAGAGTTACAACACGTGTCCCAATAAAAACACACATTTTAATTGTTTAACAAAACGCATCATTTACTTTTATTATCTCCGGTTTATTTTGAACCGTATATGAATGACTGACGAAGGGTTGATAGTTTAAAATAAGAATACCAGCTATTTCAAAATAAACTATGCGTCTTGTTATAAAATAAAAGGTGCGTTTTTCTTGGGACACCTTTATTTATCCTTTCGGATAATTTCTACGTGCACAGATACACCTGGAAAAATGGAGTACAAACAGACTGCTGTTCTGTTGGTCCTGGCGCTGGCCGGTTTCGTCCAGGGTGGCAACTACTATCAGCCCCGAATAGTAGCATCCGGTAATCTACGATTAATAAATTCTCTTCATCATGTACTTATTTTAATTATTTATCAAACTCCCAAGTACGTATTGCCCATTTGATTAACACGAATAGATGTTTGAGCGGGCGAAGTAATCTTACAAACCTGGGCACGTGTATACACGTAGTAGATATACGTGGTTAAGAGAAAGGGCTAGCGCGACCTTCCACCGTCTAATAACCTCCATCTACGGAGTTAGTCCTGTCACGTCTTATGGGATCTGTGTGATGTGCTCCTCAAGGTGGCTGCGAGAGCTACACGTGCGGCGTGAACGCCAAGTGCACCATGAGCGAAGGACGGCCGGTGTGTTCCTGCCTGAATCTCCACATGGGCGACCCGCTCGTGAGATGTGTGCGCGTCGAGTGCCTCAGTGAGTCAGAGCCGCTCTCATCGATATTCCTCTCTATTGTTGCGCCTCTGACAATTGGCCTAGAATATTAATGAGCATGTTCATTCTCACGATTAGTCAACGAAGACTGCATCTCGAGCAAGGTCTGCACGAACAACAGGTGCATCGATCCTTGCGCCGGCCTCTGCGGTGCGAACGCACTCTGCACCACCAGGAACCACGTGCCCACTTGCTACTGTCCACCTGGCCAAACTGGTGACGCCTTCACCGGCTGTTACGTCGCTGACCCACGTGCGTATCAATGTCAACCTGACATGTGTACAGGGTGATTTTGCATTTCAATCACCACATATATATTGTTTATGCATGTATAATTAATGTTATTAGAACATTTTTAGTATTATGCTTTGAGATTTTTAATTTTAATTAAATTGAATTCAATTTAATTGCTTTAAGTTAAATTAAGTTAAATTAAATCGAATCGGATCAAAGCGAAATTAATTTAATTTATTAATTTCCTTAATAATTAATTTAATTAAAAATTAATAATGAACCCATTAACGTGCACGCTCGATTGAACTCGAGCAGATGGCTTCATGTTATAAGGAAAACGTGTGTTAAGGATTTAATTAAATTCATATTAATGAATTGAAAATTAAGTATTTTAATATGCATGTCCGGGAAAAGTGGGGGCGTGAAGGTGGTGATTTAACGGCACGTGCATCACCCTGTGCAGCAGCTTATACCCGAAATTGATGATTAAAATGCAAGCCTGTATCTCTTCACCAGAGGCGGCCTGCAAACTAAGTCCCTGCGGCGTCAACACCAACTGCGAAGTCATCAACGAGGTGCCGGTGTGCACGTGTCAACCTGGTTACCGAGGTTCCCCGTTGGCTGGCTGCCGACACGAGTGCGAGAGCGACGCCGAGTGCCCTAATCACATGGCCTGTTCGTCCAACTTCAAATGCGAGAGCCCCTGCGGCAAGTGCGGTATCAACGCCGAGTGCGAAGTTATTAATCACCAGGCCAAGTGCAGTTGCCCCAAGGTAGATAATAGGTGAACCCTCATGGAATACAGGGTGCTTCAAAAATGTGTTGATTCACTCTAGAAATATTGTTGAGAACCAGAGGGGAAGATGATGGGTATTTTGAAAATTGTTATTTGAGTTTCCGGGCAAGAGAAGTGAATCTCTGAGGCTACTGCGGCAGTCCAGGATGCCGATGATTAGGAAACTTTCACTGGAAGGTGGAATCAAGGATTCTTACAGAAATCTTTTCTTTATTTATTTATGACATCCAGTTTTTGCCTTTCGGTTGTGGGCAGATTCCTAGTTCTCCTATAGATTTCTCCAGTTCTGGTCTTTTCAAATTTATACAGTTTTCATATTTTATGCTAGTGCATTTCTACCTTTTGTATTAATTTATCAGCCATTGTCTACATCTGTATGAAGCACCTCATTGGTGCACAATTTTGTCGATCTTGCAGGTCGATTCAAAGTATACTTTAAAAATATCCCTTTTCAGCCCCAGATGAGAAGATGGCGATAATTGTTTAGTTTTCCTAATTGTTTAATTACCTAGTATCTCCTAATTACTTTTTCTTCCTTTTATCCCTTATTTTTTTATTTTTTGTGAAAAATGAAAGATATATCTCTGAGATTTTCTCACCTACCTCTCTAAAGGAGCAGGAGAGATTATCATTAATTACAAAAACGAAATTAATAATAATTAAAATTACTGTTAAAAAATAATTAATAACAATTACAATTAGTATTAATAAATTCTCAACTCGCTTAAAATATAGGGCCTAATAAGATTTTTTAAAATAACTATCCTTTCCCTTTCTCATTCGGAACACCCTGTATATAAAACAGACATTAAAACACAGTCTTTTTCAGAATTGGCTGGGAAATCCGTACAGTTCTTGCCGGCCTGAGTGCTCGTCCCACGGGGAGTGTCCGCTGGGCAAACCCGCTTGTCTCTATCAGAAGTGCGTGAACCCCTGCGAGGGTGCCTGCGGCGTGAATGCCGACTGCAATCTTCGAGACATTACTGCTGTGTGTAGCTGCCCGAAGCACATGACCGGCAATCCCTTCATTAGCTGCAGGCCATTTGAAGCTCGTACGTACTTTGCCAAGTTCCCGAGACAGTTTGCGATTATTTTCAAGTGCAAGGAAACTCTGGGATATTCTGTGGTTGACTCGAGTTGCTCTAGAAATACTGTTGTTGACTAGAGTTACTCTGGAAAAACTGTAGTTCACTACAGATGTTTAAGAGTAAATTTAACATTTCTGTTGTAATTATTGAACAGAGTTACTTTTGAGGAGGAGTTACTTTAGGCAATTGTACAATTTGTAACTTATATTGACTAGAACCACTTTGGATGATTGTACAGTTTTAAAATGTTATTGAACAGAGTTACTTTAGGGGAAGACTTAGTTTCGATGATTATAGAGTTTCGAAAGTTCTGCCACGAATAAAAGTTACTCTCGAGCAACAGTTAGTTGAAATTAGAAAGGATGCGAGCACATTTGGAGTTATGCAAAACTCTAGAATCAAGAATTTATAAAGTTAAACTCTTCATTCAACCGAAGAGTTACTTTAGAAGTAACTTTAGACATCCATAACTTTATAATGAAGACTTCTCATTCACCTGAAAAATTACATTAGAATGTCTATTACACTCTTCCGTCATCAGAGAATCTATTTTAGGAGTTACTTTGGAAATCAATAATTATAACGCTAACGTAACTCTACACACTCTTCACCTAGATTTGTTTTAATTAACTACAAAAAAACTGTAGAGTTTTTCCTCTAGAGTTCCATAGCGTTTGTCTACATTCCATGGAGTTTTTTCTATAAGGGAAAATTACACCTTTATTAAATTCCCCAATCTAATATTCAGGCGACCTGTGCGAGCCGGAAAACCCCTGCGGGACGAACGCGATCTGCACTCCTGGACACGACAACACCGGCAAGGAGCGTCCCGTGTGCACCTGCCCGACCGGCTACATCGGCAATGCCCTGGTGAGCTGCCAACGTGGCGAATGCATCACCGACAGCGAGTGCCCCGATAGTCGAGCCTGCATCGACTACTCCTGCCAGAATCCTTGCACCGGACGGGAATGCGGCCCCAATGCTAACTGCACCCCCAGGAGGCACATCGCCGTCTGCACCTGCCCCGACGGCACCAGGGGCGACGCTCTCTTCACGTGCAACCGTGTCGATAGCAGAACCGCTTATGGCAGGGCTTACAGATACCGCTACACCAAATAGATTCGTAATACCGGCTCTTTAACTATTGTTAGGCTGCTTAAAGAATGGGATCGAGAAACACGTTCAACCGCTTGATACAGGAAGATTTCCTCAATAACCAACCGATTCAAATTTCGAGTTATATGACACCATAATAGAATTACTTAATGCGGTAAATATTTTAAGAAATCCGAATAGAATTTGTTTGTCGTGCGTCTGAAAATGTATTTGTTACCTGAGTTGGTACGGGAAAAGGAATCTCGATCAAGTCGGCTGACACATGCGCTTTCAACCTATATACTTAACGTCGAAACTGCGGGACTCTGCCGAGTCTCCTGATCTAGAAGTGCTACAGCGAATGGGGAACTAAGTGCTATAGAAAAACTAATTTGGTGAAAAATCTGGCAAACTAGTTGCTATTTTATCGGCCGTCAATTCCATTGTTTCAGCGGTCCGACTACAGATGGTCGCTGCTGTACATTTGCAAATTGATCTACGATCTACGAAGATGCTAGGAAGTTTTAGATATATGTTAACGGATAAAGTCGACTACTTGCGAGTTAGGCAGCTACGGCGTTTATTCCTTCGTACGAGCTTTCTAATTTAATAAACATAATATAATAAACACAGTTTTCCAGTTATGTATTATTGTATGCTGATTGTATCGAATTTGGTTAAGGATGTTCAGATGAGATAATTGTGCATCTAGTCGCGGGAATTCCTGCCTGCGCCTGCGTCGCGCGTTTTCCGGAGCCCGCACTGTTGTCGCGGGACCCGCTGCCGGCAGAAGCCATTCTCGTTCGAAACAAACGGATACTGTGTTGTAGTACTGTGTGCCTAAATATCAAGCAATAAAGAAATAGTGTGACATGAGACGATCGTGTCTGATTGAGGAGGATCCCCTTCGCCACACGATAATCACCAACAAGAAATTTGGTCCTTCGAGCCGGGTAAGAACGTTATTCCCCTCAGCAAGTACCGGCGAGTTCTCGATCATTCGACTAGGTTATTCCGACACAACGCCGGAAAACCACAGGTATCACGGACAACCAGTCAATCTCCTTTGAGTGAGAACATCACTCTCACGCATCGCGAAAGCCCGGCACGATCGATCTACAAACCACGTCACAGCGAATAAATCACCCCAACGAGGCCTTGTTCTTCCACGTGCTAATCATAACGGCAGCCATTTTGCCTCATACTTGGCAAAACTGCACGCCACACCGTCTCATCTACAGTATATGTATGTAGGCATAACAAAACAAGTAGGGTCATTCGGCGTCGGCACCTTTGATCACGGTGAAGCTGGAATTGGTGGGGCTGCGGAGAGCCATGGCCAATGGTTCACAAGGTATCCGTTAGGCACCACTAGTTATCCAACCAGTTTCGACTCTCAAACACCGCGTTAGTTCCGTGTCGGGTAATAAAGTTTCCATTACGCAAACACGGCACTCGATTTAACCGCATTAAAACGAAAACGCGGTACCATCAAATCAGCTTGCACTCGCAGTGTCGCAAAGGAAAGCGCAAGCGATCTCCGTCGAATAGCAGATGGTGCAGCAAAACATGTACGAGCTTTAAAATCGTTAAACCGGCCTGTCGACCAGTGGGATGATTTGTTAGTTTGTGTATGTGAAGTTGGCAGATCACTTTGCGGAATATCATAAAAAATTGATAGTTCTGGGTTTATTTTCAATAGTTCTATAGTTCTTGATAGTTTACACAAATAGTTCTGGCCGTTTAACCAAAAAAATGGCATCGGGTAAAATGATATTCCAACTCGACGCAGAATATCACTTTGTCCTGTGGCATTTTCTTTACCAGTAATTGTTCAAAATCAATTAATTTATAGTCCTACGAGAGTTCTAGGAATAGGTCTACCTTTTACTAATAAAAAATAACATATTTACTGAATGTAAATAAAAATGCGTATCAGTGCGTAGCATGACGCCAAAAGCTGCTGGCACTATGTCGATAGTTCTGACGCTCCGGATATAGTTCTCGAATAGTTCTGGGTATGTACGCGTTATTTCGAAAGAGTTCTAGTGATTGGCACAATTGGATTTTTTCTAAACAATTTTTTTATTCCGAACGGATGAACTGCTGGCTCTATTTCGATAGTTGTGGCGCTCAGGGCATAGTTCTGGAATAGTTCTGGGAATGGACGTGTTATTTCAAAAGAGTTCTAGCGATTGGGACAATTGGATTGTTTAAACAAATCACAATTGGATTGTTTAAAAAATGCAATTGTGCCAATGGCTATAACTCTTTCGAAATAACACGAACATACCCAGAACTATTCCAGAACTGTGCCCTGAGCGCCACAACTATCGAAACCCAGTAAACCGTGTTATATTGATGTTATATGTCTGTTACAAACTCATGACGGTTGCATGTAAGCTACATGTAAGCTTCAATTTCCCACTGAAGAATATAACATGTTATCTAACGGTGTTACATTGCTGTTACATTACTGTTACGTGGATTTATACATGTCAGTAATGTTGCAGTAATGTTACATTATGTAACACTAATCTAACGCTATTTCATTGCAGATATATATCTTGTTATATTGCTGCAGCATACTCGCGATAGGTCAATTTAACCTCGATTTCTTGCCCCCCATATTTTAATAAGGGAAGTTTAATGGTGTTAACAATAATTTGGGTAACAACTTATTTATTGAATTAAAACAAGAACTTAAAACCTATTATAAATATAACATAGCTCCTAATGTATGATGTTTATTGCTTCCCCTCAGGGTTACAGTTTCTTCCTCCATCACAACCGCTTCTTATCCTAATTCCTTAACCTAATCCTTATTCTATCCGCACGCCGCCGCCCTGCTCACCAGCCACCGCACTCCACTCTCGCCCGCTACCTCCCCGGATCTCCACCGAACTACCGTCTTCGCACGCATCTTTTCCACACTCCACACTCTCCCTCTCTCCCTCCCACTCATCCATCCACTCCTCTCTCACATACTCCTTGGACTTCCGCTTCCGCTGCTCTTTCCCATGCTCTCTATTCTCATCCACACCATCCATCCCCCCTTCCCCCCTCTTGACCTCTAACCTCCTTAACCATCCTTCTCCCTCTCCCTCTTCACCTAGCACTTCTCCCACCGCTTCTTGTCACCCTCTCTCCCATCCCCACCCCAGACATTCCTCCCATACGTGCTCCCACGTCTCTCTCCCTCCCCCACAAATCCTACAGTCCCTGTCCTTCTCCTCCATCCAATACTTCCCCCCTCTCATTCCATTCCCTACTCTAAACTACAACACTCTTCCCCACCTCTTCTCTCCCCAACCCTTTCGAAGATATCCCGGCACACCTTTCCCCTTGATCATCTTGTACCACACATCTCTCTCCTTCCTGCTTCCTCCTCTCTTCTCTTATTAAATCCTCCCCCCTTAACTCTTCCCCTACCTCTCTCCTTTTCTCGATCTCCTCCACACCCCACCCCCTCTCCCGGAAATAACTTTCCCTTTCCTCTTCCCACCCTCCCAGCACCTCACCCCTCCTCGCCCTTCCCCTCACCTCTTCCCAACATCTCCTCGTCAGTTCTCCACCCTTGCCCTCCACCAACTTCTTCTCGAAGGCCCATGCCCTCATTCCTGCCCTACCCGTCAGTTTCTCTCTCTGCAGCTCTTCCCGCAGCATGTACCCCGGAGTACACCTCTCTGCCCCCATCACCCACCTGAGGAATCTATCTTGTAGCCTCTCGACCCCCGCCCTCTCCTGGCCAGACCAGCTTTTCAAAGAGCCAGAGCCTTCTCTCCCAGTCCTTCCCAAACATCCGTTTCCCAATCCCCCACACCGTTCCCATCACCGCCGCCGCTTTCCTCACCCTGTCCTTTACATGCTCCTCTTGTCCTCCATCTCTCGTCAGCACATATCCCAAATATTTATAGCTCCTCACCTCTTCCACTTTCCTCCCGTTCCACCTCCAATCCACTTTCCTCTGTCTCCCCCCTCCCCTTCTGCATCTCATGACCTTCGTCTTGCCGATGTTGATTTCCAACCCTTTCCTCCTCAGATACCTCTCTAGCTTTCCCATCATCCCTCTCATCCCATCCTCATCTTCCGCTAGTAGCGCCACATCATCCGCATACGCCAACGAGTAAATTTTCCGTCCCCCCAGTTTCACCCCCCCCCCATCCTCCCACCCTTAGCTCCTCTTCAATGTCCGCCAACAACATAGTTCCTAATAATAATCGCTTTCTTTGGTATAATAAAAAAATGTTAAACAGACAATAAAATTAACAAAATGAAAGTGACTGATTAAAATAAAAGTTCTCTACGGGATCGCTGCGTCGTGTATAACTATATTAACTAATGATATATATAATAATAAAAATAACTATTATAATATAACAAAAACTAAACAAAATGAACAGACTAGCCTATAATATAGTAGTATAATAATATAATAATTAAAATAAAACCCGCGCAGTAGCTCAGGGGGATAAGTCTCCGACTCGCAATTAGCGGGACCCGGGTTTGATCCCGACACCTGTCATCGCCGATTTTCGGCACGTTCGCGCACTGCGCGGGGGGTGGTTCGGAAACCACCTTAAAAATTGTAGGTCCACCCGGTATGAGAATAAATTCGGTGTTCCCCCCTGCCTTACGGAAGCTCATACCGGGTCGGTATGTGAATACAGGAGGTATTCCATACCCGTCGCAAACCCTGCGGGGAGTCGACGTTAATGAAAACAATCAATCAAATTTTGTATCTTGTATTACAAAGAAGGGAAAGTTAATACGACCTACAAGCAAATGATAGTCTATAAGGTATCACATGGTATAAGTTATTACATGCAGCAGAAATTATGTTGGGAACTTAATCGAGGCAATTGGGTTTTCTCACAATTTTCAAAACGCATGCCACTTCGTAGTAAATGGAAAATGAGAAAGGGCATATTTTACCCTTTTTAAAAATATTGACATTTGGCAAAGTTATAAGGATTTTTCTATCCGCTCCGCGGGTCTGCATTTGAAACGGGCCGACTATGGCCGTGTTCGTTTGTGTACTGCGAGTACTGACGATGTGACGTCATTAAGCCCAGAGAACCTTGGCACATAAGTGTAATGTAACCTTTATGTAACTTTGGCAACTTACGAATGTAACGGTTATGTTTTGGCATATTGGTTGCAACGCGCGAGTCAGCAATGTAACACTGTTACTTACATGTAATGAACATGGTTACATTGCAAGTACGTAACATTGTAATATTTCAGTAATACAACTTTGTTACATTGCAGAAATATATAAACCGTACGCCATTGCTACTTGCCTACTATTAATTTTTATATTTATAATTATGAATGCATGAAAAAGCAGGGAAACGTTATAATTTTCTATTTTTATTGAATAAGTGTGTTATATATAAATACAATAATATAATATATAATATGTAATATAATAATATAATATAATATAACAAAGAATACTAACACATTAAAAGAAATAAAAATAACAGTAATACTAATAAGAACTAACCCAGAGAACCTTGGCACATAACTGTAATGTAACCTTTATGTAACTTTGGCAACTTACGAATGTAACGGTTATGTTGGCATATTGGTTGCAACGCGCGAGTCAGCAATGTAACACTGTTACTTACATGTAATGAACATGGTTACATTGCAAGTACGTAACATTGTAATATTTCAGTAATGCAACTTTGTTACATTGCAGAAATATATAAACCGTACGCCATTGCTACTTGCCTACTATTAATTTTTATATTTATAATTTTGAATCTATGAAAAATCAGGGAAACGTTATAATTTTCTATTTTTATTAAATAAGTATGTTATATATAAATACAATAATATAATACATAATATATAATATAATAATACAATATAATATGACAAAGAATACTACCAATTAAAAGAAATAAAAATAACATTAACACTAATAGGAACTAATAATAAGAATTTACTAAAATAAAAAACTAAAATTAAGGGTTGCCTCGCTCCAACCTTTGTTTCGCAAAGCGAAACCATAGGGCAGCAATATTCTCGAATTCTTTCTCCACTATTCTGCTCCCCTCGTCCACAATGACCTCTGTAACAAAAAAGTACAAACACAATTTATAAAATATGCAAATAACTTCATTTTAAGATTTGTAAATCTAAACATGGATGAATGCCTTTGGGTAAAGAGGGCAAAAGAGTGAAATATGTTTGTAGAAGTATGTATGGAATAGATACAGTGCGCCACTAGAAAGAAGTGCAGTACACGGTACTAGGTTGAGAGAAAATGAAAAATGGGTATGTAAGCATGCATGCTATGAATGTTGGGCTAGTTGAATGTAGCCCAATTAGATATACATATGCTGTCAGTCGGTATGATAAAGAGCAAAAATAGTATTTGAACTGGCCAAACAATAATAAGCTAATACAAAGAAGGGAATAAATATCCGTAAGAAAAAAGTTGCATCGTAATGAAACACCTGCTACCAACAGATGGAGAGATTACGAGGAAAAGAGGCGAAACAAGACTTGGTGAAGGTGAAAAAAAAATAATAAATATAGGGGGAAAGCATACGTATGACAAGAATCCAAAGTTTCTTGCAGAGAAGCAATCCGCAATAGAATGGTAGAGTATTTCAACACAAATGAATCTAGTCAAATGGCCATGGTATTTATGTGAGCGGACGAAAATGTATTGTTTACTACCAAGAGCGAGGTGTATGAATATGAAGGAATATAAGAGGTACTGGCTGAAGAATGAAAAGAGAATACATAGACACTATGCGAACAAGAGCAAGGTACATCAAAGCATTGGATTGAGAAAATTAAATAGGTAAGCACAGAGTATTTTTTGTAAGAAAAGTCTTATGAAAATGAAAGCTTTCTTAGAGAGAAAAAAAATGTTGTTGGAACGTGAAACTTTTTTAAAACGGAATGTGTCCTTTTTACGAAACTTTACCCAAAGTTTAGATATGCTAATAAAATTTCCACCCACTGTACAGCTTGCTCAAACGATTCTGTTAAAAACGGCCATGTAACCAAAGCGGAGAAACTAACAGAATCGTTTGGGCCCAGGGTACAGATAAATATAAAAGATCATTTTTGCATAATTTACATACCTCTTATTCCCCTTATCACTGGGGAGGGCGATATGGCAATCTTTCCCTTCTTGCCGACCCACGAATATTGCATGGCAAGGCTGTTGTTGTACAGCCTCTTCAAGGACCGGTGGATATGTTCCGCTGCGGTGTCCCCACCAACTTTTTTAATGTACGTTTTCTGGAAAAAATCATGAAACATGTCTGATATGAGAAAAATCATGAATAAATCACACATTGACTGTATATAAAGGTGGAAAAAGATTATACATACAAAGTTAGAAAAGAACTCCTCTTCCTGGAGCAGCTGCTCGAAGCGAGTCGCTTCCGCTACGTCCTTCAATGGCAATAATTTTGCGACATCATTTGTCGGGTGGCGTTCGTCGACTGGGTACGCCGACAGGCCTCGTATGGCCTCCTCCACTCCGTCCAGTCGAATCTGGGTCCGAGCCTCTTGCCGCAAGATCCGTTCTTGGTTCGCGATTACGACTGAAAAGAAAGAGGGGAAGAATGAAAAAGAAACGTTTCAAACAATTATTTAAATAGTACCTAACAATTCTTAAAATACATACCATCCATACGCTCGCATAGGCGATTAAACGCCTGCAGCATAGGCGAATTTATTTCGCCTTCGTTTGTATTTGCCAGTGGTTCCTCGTCGGTCTTGAAATTTTGCACGGGATCAGTCCGTACTATGTTCTGTTTATAAATCAGGTTATAACATTATTAATCTGTGTATAATTCACAAAGTATTTTCCAAAAATTTCTTACCATATTTTCATCCGCTCCGAACCACAATTGGGCGTCGTACTGGATATGCTCCGGCTCTAATTGTAATTCCGGCTGTGGCTGTTGCTGTGGCTGTGGCTGTGATCGTGGCAACAGATCCAGGTCTGCCACATGATTGTTTCCCGTTTTCTGAAAATGATCGAAAAGTTGTTTTATGTTTTACCATGTGATCTGGTTCAATAGAGAGGGTGTGACATCATCAATTATTTTCGCATCGACTGTTATCAATTTCTTAAGTATTACCGTGTTAGGCATGGCACGAGTCGGTTCCCGGTGCACATCTACCGCAACAATTGAGATATTCGCCTTTTCTTTTTTGCACGGCGCTGCGGGGTATTGTTGTTCATCTGAAAATTATTTATTGTACGCATTATTGTAACATTGACTCCTTAATCTCTGCTAGATGCATCAATCCTTAATGGCACATGGAGCTGCTTTGTATCGTTCTACACTAATTACCAAGTTTTTCGAGACTGTCGTCCAAATACTCCACATCCATATAATTGGTGCTGGCGGATGACATTGACGTGTCCTGGGGAAAAATTGGAAGCTGCAATTTGGCTTTCCGTGGAAGACTCGGCGGGGCCTTCTCCTCCTCCTTGTCCGACTCCCCATCGGTATTTTCGTCCACCCAGACGCGCTTTTGAATTTTTCGGCAGCCCTTCCCCTTCTTCGCCGTATCCGACGAGGATTCCACGGCATACCTCCGCGCTTTTTCGTAGTCATCTGAAACGTTTCGTATTTAGAACTGCAGGTGTAAAGGATTTGGAATAACAATCCAAATCCTGTGATAAGGTTTATTAGAAGAGAGTTGTACATTTTTGGAAAAGAATGGAAATTCCAGAAGCTACTTGTATATGATAGCAAGAATGATAGACGAATACATCATGTTAATGCTCACCGAACGATCTCCTCACGAATACCTCGTGAAACTCCCACGTATCGCAAGGTGCTGCCTTGCTCTTAATAAGTTTGGCAATATTCTTTTGGGTTTTGGGAGGCCACTGACATTGTATTGTCCCATTTTCGTCGGTTGTCACCCACGAAGATGGTACTTCCGCAGTAGTATCTTCCCCCGCGAACTGGACGACTGTGTACCTACGGCTAGTCAGAAATCGCAACTCTGCGCTCACTCGCAACTCACGATAAACTGCTGTCATGGTGGTCATGCCGGGGCCGGGATTCCATAAAGGCATATATAATCATTACTTTTTGGTTGCGGAGTTACGTTGCCGATACATTACTTTTTCGTACCTAAAAAACTTAAAAAAAACTTTTCGTACTTAAAAAACCAGACATGATAGCACTAAACGGTTTTCACACTTCTCAATCTTATGGATAAATCTACCAGAAAAAAATCTACATCTAGATAAATCTAAACAAATTTGCTCTTGCACAGTATGATTGAAATTGCGTGAGAATTAATTTATGATACATACGTTTTATGAATTTGATTGCTATCAAATTATTGACGCGATTGTTGTTCCGCAGTCCCTTCCAGGAGCAGGATATCGCGTACTCATTCGTAAATACCCTGCCCAAGACCCGCCTGGTGTATTTCGCCAAATCGCTGCCACCAATTTTGGCATAAAGGATTTCTGAAACAAAAATATTCAACATGTATGAGTACAATGCGAAATGCGGAATACTATATATGTTGTAAAAAACATCAAAAAATAATATACTTACGCATTCATCTGCAATTCCCTCATTAAGGAGCATGGTCTCCAGGACCTTTAGGTACTCTTGAGACATTATAGGCAGGGCTGCCTCTATTCTTGCGGTTGAATGTTGTTGTGGGAAACCCTCCCTCCCACCGCAGATATCTTATCTAATTTCTCCCTCGTGCAACGCAATTCCACTCCCTGAGTGGCCAATTTGACATTTTGACATCCAATTTGTTTAACACAGCTGGAACAAAATATCAAATAATACCGTCATAAAATATGAAATTAATTATGATGTAATAGATTCCATTTTGTGACAAATTTTGTATCTTGTATTACAAAGAAGGGAAAGTTAATACGACCTACAAGCAAATAATAGTCTATAAGGTGTCACATGGTATAAGTTATTACATGCAGCAGAAATTATGTTGGGAACTTAAGAGCCATTTCTACCTCGGGCAGATTTTGTCGGCGAGAGAGACAGCAAAGTTCGGAGTGAGACAAGGAGCTGTCGATGGGCGGAGCCTCCAGGAGCAAATATAACGAAGTAGGGAGAAAATCACAGGCCGTTTTCGTGCATTTTTCCTACTCTGAGTTCGACCGTCGCTTGCCAGTTATACCTGAGTCCAGTGACAATAGCGCTCGAAGGTTTATGACGGTACGCGCCTCGGGCCCTCCATAGCTCGGTCAGGCGACTGCGAAGCCGAGAACTGTTGGGGACTTTTGGCTAGTCGACAGGCTCATCGGGCTGACGAGCCCGCTATGCCCCGCGCTTGAAATTTAGTAAAAGGGAAGCACGAGGGAGTACGGTAGACCCCAATGGTGTTGTGAGTAAGGTGTCAAGCTGGGAATTCTAGAATACTGGGTTCGATTCCCCGCGGTGCATTGCAATTTTTACACAGTACATATTCTGAGCAATAGAGTGAAATTCGAATATAAATATTTTTATTCATGAAAATTGCAAATTTTATCAATGAAAATTGTAATATTTTTTTTTATTTCTTTGTAGTGATTATATAGGTCATAGTATTTTTCTACGACGGTAATACCGTCGTTCCGTCAATTGTTGTTATGTCAGTGCTCCCTACGAGTTTCGTCAGTTGTGAATTATTATTATGTCGTTGTGCCAATAGTACTTAGTATAAATTATAATACTTTATTGCTCTCTGTAATAAGTACCTTTTTGGGGACAAGTCAGAGGGAAGAAAGAACGTTTTTTACATTATTCCGTCCGAGTGAAGACGGGTTTTGCCATGCAAATCGTCAATATTCACCGTAAGTAATCTATAAGAAGGTCAGATTGGACAGTAAGAGCAGGTATCGCGCGAGTTGCTAACGATGAGCTGCGATGTTTGTCTCGATGATTGTCTGGCCAAACCGCGGAGGGATCTCATTTTTTTTTTTTTTTTTTTATTTTATTTAACGTCCGCTTCCGTCTTCCCTTCAAAGACCAATTGGACGGGGGCCGTCGTCCTGGCTTTGGCGCCTGGACGCCCAGCCTTACGCTAACTTATATTACCCAACACCAAGTTGTGGTTCCGAACCACCGAGGGCCAGCGTAGCAATCTTGTGATTATCATTTAAGAATAAAATTCTCATTGGTGACGGCTGGGCTCGAACCCACGACCCGCAGCACATTGCGAGTCGAGTACTCTAACCACTCTGCCACTACGGACCCCCTTGGGATCTCATTTGGTAAAATTGGGAAACGCGAGGCTCTGCGCGGCTTCGAGTGAAAAGCTATTGTGCTTACGGAGTGCCGCCCGAGGCAATATACAGAAGGGACAAATGGAAAGATCAGTTACGGGATGCGGTCAAGAAAACCTAATTCTAAAGGATAGCTATACGTTTACCTCTCTTTTTAGAGTCACGTGGCATTTCGAGGCTCCGCCCTCTTCCCTACTTGGATGTCGGCCGCTAGAGGCATCATCATCGGTTATCCCAAATTTCAGATTTTCGACCAGCGATTGCGTCGTTATTTATGAACCAATCGATCTCAGATTTTAACCACGTTCCAATTAAACTGCTCCAGAAAGCACGGTGGAATAATATCGTTATTGCTCAAGACTATATCTTTTAAACAAAAAGTTTTTTCAAAAATCTGACTCGTGCATGCCCTCCGCAATAGTTCCATTAGTACGTAGTTCAAATTTGAAATCGATTGGTCCATAAATAACGACGCAATCGCTGGTCGAAAATTCAGAGCCTTAGAAATGGCTCTTATAACTAGCATGGTTGTTCACAAGGAAGGAGAGGAGGTTTGATTCCTGTGAATTTTTGCTTTCTTTGTTCCTGAAGAAACAATTTTTCTCTCTGTGGTTAGTTTTCTTGCAGTTTTTACATTGTTGTTTGCCCTTGAATTTGTTATATATTCCTGATGTTCGTCGATTTTCTGTTCTATTTCTATATAATTCTTCTCTGTGATAGGGAGCTTCGTTGCGTCTTTGCAAAATGCCTGCCGCGAATTCAACAGATCAAACATGTTATTGATCATTTTACAGAACTTTTCTGTTGCTTCTGAATTGGAAAATTCTGGCACTTGAATCTTTTCGCGCAGAAATTGCAACGCGTTGCTCACGCTGCAACTGAATAGTTGGGTTGCTAGTTTGACCTTCACTTTTTCCGTTTGATAATTAATATGCCTGATGGACAGTGGGTTTCTATCGGTTAGGCGTAGACATTTGTAATCGACTTTATTTCATTATCTATATGGATCAGGTGTACGTACGTCCTTTATTCTCGGTGTCTCTCGGTAGAAGGAGTTTACGGAAGTACGCAATTACCCCGCGTTAATCCCTTCATGTGTCGCTGGTGTATGTTGTACATTATGTCTAGTGCCGCGCAACTCAAATGATGAGAATACTACATTATATTACATTCTCAATTCTCAACAATGCCTTTTAGTGATTTTAGTTGCGGCATGGAGACCATACCGGTGCTGATAAGCAATCGAAATTTTAAAATACTTCCACTCGATTTTATTTGCGTCACCGTTGTGTAATATTTTTTTGTCTTCCAGGGTGTTGCGAACCAGTTTGACAGCATGGCATGCATGAAATAAAATGTACACTGGTTCTTGCGTCACGGGGTGTGGAAAATATACATTAAAATTTCCATTGTAGTGTTACGAGCCGAGGTTCAAGTCGGCGAGGTTTCTAAATGTAAAACCTACTTCTGAGCAATCTAGCCTTTTTGGCGATTTTAATGATTTTACTGTAAGTGAATCAGGAGACTCGGATTAATATAACGGCCAACCAGCACTGGGGTATGACTAACCGTCAGTGGTGTGGGAACGCTCGTCAGCTCTATAGATTGCACTTTGACTCTAATCCTTGATCGACTAAAGAAATAACTAAATTTGATCAAGGGTAACGCGCTCCAAGCTTCGGATTAATATAACGGCCAACCAGCACTGG
Source organism: Crossocerus cetratus (assembly GCA_963675795.1). Classification (NCBI taxonomy): domain Eukaryota; kingdom Metazoa; phylum Arthropoda; class Insecta; order Hymenoptera; family Crabronidae; genus Crossocerus; species Crossocerus cetratus. Next base: position 13,026,876 of record OY776671.1, read on the forward strand.
GGTATGACTAACCGTCAGTGGTGTGGAAACGCTCGTCAGTTTCGAGGATAACGTTGAGGTTTCTCAATGCCTCTTTCGTGAAGTTAAATAATTGATTGCTCAGATGGCTCGCCTTGGTTATGTCTCGAGCGGCTAAGACTACCAAGTGTTCGATGATGTTCCCTTGGTATGCTTCTTCAGTTAATAGTTAAGAGAAATGTGGATGGGCTGTTTTAAAATGAGATTTAGGAATCTTTGACTTTAGATGTAAAATAAAAATATATATATATATTGTTACACTTTAAAATCCGCTTTGGTACAATATCTTTGGTTTTGAGCGCGATGAACTTAATAGTTAAGTTGGCTCGTTTCACGTCACGAGTTAAACGGGGATGCGGTGAACAATTACTTGCCTAACAGTCGCGGTATATGGCTGAACTGTACGGTTGATTGAAACGGTTTCGAAGGAGTACTAATGCTCTATCTAATCAACGTCCACGCACTATGCTTACGGAGATACAACGGGCAGAGATACGTCTTGCTCGAAGGATTCTACTGAAGTCCGCTTTCCTCCAGAAAATCAGGGTTTATATACTCCAAAAGTCCCGAAATTCCAGGAAAAAGTAGCAAGAGAGGGAACGTGAGTGAGCTAGTTTTGAATGTGTGAGTGTGGAATCCTAGATGCACGCAAGTGCACGCAGCTGTGGGACTGCCTCCCCTAAGAAGAAGTCAAGGGTCGGAGCGATAACGCATGAAAGGGACGGTCGAATGGTCGAGTTTAAGACTCGAGTATTACGCAAGGAGAAAGCTATGAGAAAATGAAAACGGTGTGTTTTTGGAAAAGAAAAGTCGTCAGATTCGCGCTGAGGATGTAACAGTAGTCAAATTGCGCACCCAAACTTTTCCCCATTCTTATATTGGACGCAGCCCCATCAAATGTTAATGAAACTACCTCGACCCCGGTTTCATATACTTTTTGAAGAGATTCCGTTATAATCTCGGCTCGCTTCTCCCCATTTGCGCCGTGAATAAAATTGATATGAAACCGGGGGCTTCCAACTGTCGTTGACGCCAACCAGCATCACCACCATCACTTCGGTTGCCCTGACCCTTTCAGTTTTGCCAATACTGCAAGTTACGAACCCTGTGTATTGTTTCCCATTCCACCTAACTAATTTTCGAATGGCCATGTCATGGACTGTCATACTAGCCATTAATTTTTTGCCGATTTTGTTGGCTTCCATTTGCTTAGCGCTTAGAATTTCTAATGCCGTATTAGAGATCCCTGGCTTGATGTCAATTCCCTTGAGCCACTTACGAAGCGTCGCAGATGGGGCAAAAATTTCAGTACCTCACGCAAGTACCGGTAAGACTTAGTGGGGAAAAAGAAGACAAGCGTGTATTTGAAACATTTTAGTTCAATATATTGTAAAGGAATTTCTTCCGGCCGCGAAATCTGGTTCGCCGGAAGAAATTCGGGAAGAAGAAGACAGTCTCTCTTCTTTACTTTTTGATGAAGACTCTCCTCGAAGTTACTTTCTTTACTTAATTTCCCAATTCCTCTACACTTCGGCCGGGAAGTCCTTCCGATAATAATGAACTCGGACTTGAACGAAAAACCAAACGAAACCGCGAGATTGGGCGCCAGGCACCAGGGTGCCAACAATATTCATAAACTACTGAAAGTTTTAGTCAACGCGAAACAAAGTTCTATCGGCAAAAAAATCCCCGGGCGGATTCCCAGGCTAGTCAGGAACGCTAGGAGAGCAAGTGGATTCGGCGAGAGAGCTAGGCAGAACGATTAAAGGCGACAATAGTTTCTTTATTCGAATATTCGAATACTTGGACAAAAAATTAGAAGCGACGCACGAGGCCGGTGTACTGCGGCTCGTGCGTGGCACGCGTCCGTTAGCTGATGACGCAACAGATATTTGGTCGCAGAAGTCGCAAAGTTAACAATACGCAGGTGGTCGGCACGAGCCTAAATCGCGATAATTAAACAGAAAAGTATTTTGTACGAATATGCCGCGATAGATGAAGTGAAACAAATGGGCTCGACAATAATAACGATAATGAGAGTGGCCCGTTGTAGACGGCACATAAGCCTGCAGGAAGGTCACCTTTTCATGCACTAACAAAAGTAGAAATCGCGAGAAAGCCAAAGATTCGCTTGCAGTCAGCGTAAAGAACAGAATCGCCAGAAGGGCGGAAAGGAAGCGAGTATCGGGCTGAGACTTCTTACAAAAGGGAAGTCTCACGCAAAAGCCCGCCGGTACAAGATTCGCTTACCGATAATATTTGGTAATTAGCCCAGGCGCTAATAAATCTCCCTAATCGACAATAGTCCCGGTACTGGAATCCCTTCCTTCCTTCCTTCCTTCCTTCTAGGCGCTAATCGCTAGTCGCTAGTTTTCGGTAGGTTCGCTAATACCGAGGACTGCTCGCACGCACGTTTCTACAGCGAGTGCCGGTCCTAAGTCCTAACGCGCTTCGCTAGCCGTTCGCTTACGACCCCTTTGTCTCCGAAAACCGGCCTGTCTATTGGTCCCTAAGTCCCCGCCAATCCTAGTGGTCCTCGCTGTGCCCTGAGCCGAGCAGGCGCCAGGGCCGTCGCCCCGCGCCAAATTTTCCTCGCCGAATTCGATTGTCGTACGATAATTCCTCTTCGGCTGGAACCCACAAGAGCGCCTGCGGTCGTCCAGTCGTCCAGGAAGATGACCAATCCCTCGCTGGAGTCCCTTCTGATGCTGCTGCTCCTTATGCTCAGCTCTCCAGGCCGGGTCCACGGGATGCGAAGTTGAATAGGTTGTTCGAAGGTACCAGGAGCCCTCGCTCCTGGCGGGCGCTAATAGGCTCGCGCAAATACAAGAAGCGTTAGGATTGGCTACAAATTCTTAGCGAGAACCTGGCTGAAGACGTTCCTATTCGATAGATGGCTCTTATATCCCCAATCCTTATTTCGCGAGAGATATTTCTTTACGGGAAGGCGGGGAATTGTCTCGCCCCGCGAGTTACATTACAATATATATACATTGTGTGATTTTTGGTAAGAAAAGAAACAGTGTAATAATTATTATCCCAAATTAAAACCTTGAGGAAAGGAGCAACAGAATCTCTTGGTAACCTTAGCCGCTCGAGGTTAACCAAGGCGAGCCGAATCGTAGAAACGATTGGAGAATTATCCTGATTAGGGAATCTGAGAAGAAGGGCTATACACATCACTTTCAGTGCTGTTAGTCTGGTCTCCTGACACCTACGGAAGGCAACACATTAACCTGACGGTTAGATTCACTTTATTTTGAAAGGTTAAGGATTTTTAACGAGATATTCTGTTTCTCAATGTGGATGGGTTATACACATCACTTTCAGTGCTGTTAGTCTGGTCGCCTGAAGCATCCGAGGGTACAATCTCTTGTAGGAAGATTTTCCACTAGTTTCAAATCAATCAAATTCAATACAGAGAGACTCGCCGGGCTCTCGATCCCTGGCTCGTAACAAATATTCAAACTATTTTATATACATACATATTTTTACTGACCGGTATAACATTGATGTATTTAGCCAATGTAGAAAAAAATGACTTCTTCCATCATATCGATAGGAAATAAAATATTTTAATATACACGGTGTTCCAAAAGTCCCGGACGCGTTAGATATCTCTAAAACTAAGCATTTTACAAAACATTGCTTCAAACAAAAGTTGTACTATTTGGAAAGATCTATGAAACTGCCATACTCTGTTGACCTTGGGTTGGGAGGTCAAGGTCATGGCGAGGTCAAAATTATTTTCTTAAATGAAATAGCATATTTTGTACACAAGCACAAAAATTATAATTATCAAAGAAACCGCAATACTTAGCCACGCCCGGTTTTTCACAACTCCATTTGTGTGTTGACTTGGAACTCGATTTATGAAGAACCGAGCGGGCCAAGTATTGCGGTTTCTTTGATAATTATAATTTTTGTGGGGCATTTGCGGAATGCGGCACACGTTTTTTTGTGAGGCAAGATCTTTTTTGGGTTCGTGTTTGAATAAAGACTTGGCTTTCTATTTCCAATGATATCAATTACATTTTTGGTCCAGTAGGGATATAGGTGGTAAGTAATATATTTTTGTGAGGGACTAAACTACTTGGCGCTATTTTTTACATTTTAATGTTTTTTTAGGGTTCGGACTTACTATATCTGGACCTTCAGTTAGGACATCTCCAATTGGCTATTAGTATTTAGTCCCTATTTTGTGAAGACGGAAAATACGCTCCAGTTCATCACCCTCCTCGAAGGGGCCAGAAGACTCGCTACTCCTATCTATGTACTGATCACTACTGAGGTGCCAGTACCGATATTACAGGGTGGCCAGGAATATTTGTTCGCAAGAGAACCAATTTTAACAATAAGTGGTTACACGTGCGCACTCTCTCACGCCTTGATGACTACTTCCCGCGATATGCTCGTCCCAGCTCAGACAGACGACTGCGGTCTCTATTTCGAGGATCTTGAAAAAGTTCTCTATACATTTGCGGACACAGGATCTTCAACCTCTTCCGTCTTTTAATGTGGATAAGCATTCAGGATTAAATTATCTCGGGAAAGATCAAGAAGGAGAATATTTATTCGGTCGGCAGACATATGAATTTAAATTTCATACTCCACACTTAGTTGAACTCAGTTATTTCTAGGGTAATATATTGAAAACAAAGCGCAGCATCCAGCGTCTTATTCCGACATTTTGTACAAGAATGGATAAACGATGTAGAATGAGTTCAGCGAGGAAAACCAAGATCGAAATAACATATCCGCAAGCTGCGACAATAAACATGTTTGCTCCCATTCCGGCACCATTCTCATTTTCCCCCTCTCTCGTCTTCGTCCAGTTCTGCCGCGAAATTTCCGCCGGTGATGGCAACGACCATCTTCCCGTTAAGCCAGCTTGCTGCGCTCGCAGTAGGATATCGCTGATGCGCCCTGGGTATGGACTGTTCGGTTTAAAGTAGTAGATATTCGGTGGCGCTAAGTAGCAAAGCTTTTCATTTAGCATTATCTTCCTGCTACTCGAGGTGTGCATGCTCATCCCGGCACCCCACATTCTAGATGGTATGAAGCAACAGACATCCCCATGGTCGACCACTCTCTGCAAGCAGTCGAGCATATTCTCCGAAAAGATAGCATTCTCCACCAATTCCTTGAAATCTCCTTCTGCATTATTCTCGATCTCGCATTTGAACTCTTCGGGAAAGACCGGCGTCAAATTGCGGCGAAGTAAATCGAGAAAGTTTTCCACTCGAATTTCTTCTTGTCCACCAATATTGATCGTGGTGAGATCGGCATGGAAATCGGAGGAATATACAACAGACACTATAAACACCGATATGAACAAAAGCCTTTCCGAGATGGCTGCTATGTTGAAGTTGGGCAGAGGGTAGGAGATGATGATTCCGAATATGTGGAGGATTCTCCATGCGTCAGACTCGAATCTCAAGATAGCCGAGACGAGCCAGAAGATCGTGATGATTAGGAGGAAGAGGACAATCCCAACTATTCGATTGTACTTGAAACTAGTTCTCGAAGACAAGACTGGCATTACAGGGCACCAGGTCTCCAAGGTGAAGCTCTCACTCCAAGATATCACGTCCGCAAGGTGCAAGGGCACCCTGTGAAAAACCGTGTCAACATCATCATCGACCCTTAGTTCCCAGTCGATTTCGTCCAATATACGGAATACTGGGCGTGAAGCGGAACGCGAGATAACGGAGAAGTTCATGATGCTTTTCAAAGTCATGAGGGATCCGTTGTCATAGCTTTGGGAGCTGGGTACCACGGTGCCTGGGGTAATAGTGTTCAATGTGCTGTATGCGGATGCCGAGAACATTTTGACCTTGATGGGATAGCCGTGGAGATCGATCAGTTTATTTGGAAACCAATCGACAGACGGCGAGTAAGGCTGGCGGGTGTACTCCCCCGAGAACGGATTGTACTGATGAACGGTGAGTGCAAGACTCCCATTTAATCTCAACACTTCCAACACCGAGACATCGAGCATATGAGGTTCGTTAGTCCATAAGTACTGCAACAGTTGGCGGAAATCAGCGTCTGCGTCCTGCGAGATCGCCAGGAACAACACCTTTGGAAAGCCCTGCGATTTGTGTGTTATCCGGCGTAGCTGAGAAATGGCAGTCGACAGGTCCTTTGATTTGTAAAGGTAGAACAAAAGCGTGTTGGAGCGCACACGGCATATCTCCCAGTCCCACCACACATCGAGCCGTTGAATGCAGTTAATGGGTATGTAATTATTTATGATGATCCTAATGATGTCGTCGTCGGGTATAACATTGCTCGTCCACGAATAGTCTGATATGAACACCGTTGTATCTTCGATTCTAGTTTTAGTATAGATTTCGGTGAGAATCTTGTCCAAGACTTGACAATTCTCCACATGAATGGATAACTGATGATCCATTAGCGAAATTGGGACGGTTAACAGTAAAACTAGGAGGATGACGATCATTGTGCCAGCGAATGATTTGGAGGGGCGAAATACAGTTGCCACGAGTGCTCGAGACTCTAATTGCATCCAATAGTACGGCAACCTCGATTCATCTGAAAAATCGAGACAGCCTTTGTTTGTATCTCAGTTGCCGGAAACCATTTTAACAAGTACGTATTAAATGGAACTTACCGCTTGGATGATCCCAGTCTCTCTCTTTCTCTCCCTCTCAACCACGTGAATCCTAAGACTGATTGGCTCTTTAATGAACCAGTGGCTTCACTTAAAAAAAATATAAAAAAAAACCACGAGAATTGTGTCACTAGGTAGGTTAGGAGGATTCTCCGGCCGAAAAGAAGTGAACCACCAGGGTTGACGTGAGTTTCCCAACTATTACTATTCCGATGTCAACGTTATTATATAGTAGGGCAGACCGGGGTTGGCTGGCAAGCGGGGTTGGTTGGCAAGTGCAAATAGTTTGTAAAATCGCCGCTGTGCAGGGCTGCAGATATGTTAGATAGATAAGAGTTGCACATTACCCATATTAATTTCTGATCAATAATATTGTTTGCCAACCCTCTAAAAAAAATTAATTTTAGCACTGGTAAGTAAATTTTTGAAGTGCTACACCCTCTCACTTGTAATTCCTTTGGGTAGGTAAAATCTTGATGATTATCGACTTTAACTCCTTCTGCTAAGAAAGGAAGGACGGTGTTACTTTTGCTTTAAATTGGTTCACAATGTGATATTTTACGATAATTACGTGGCGGAAACCATTTATATACGGTATTTGTGTGATAAAAATGTATTTGAAGTTAATCGTATTAACCTCTATCCGGATGTTAATATGCGGTAATAGAAAGGAAAGAAATGAAAATTTTTGCTTCAAATAGGAATTTCACGATAACTAGGTGGCGATTTCACGATAACTAGGTGGCGGAAAACATTAATATACGGTAAAATAATAACAGTAACTTCTGTTAACCTCAAGCTAGATGCCATTGTACGGTGATAGTGAATTAATTATGTGCATACAGTTTTCCTGCTGCCATAAAAAATTGGTGGATGCGGTCTCGGTGGTCTGGGTATGCTCTCTTAAACATAAATTCCGCCAAATACCCAACGTAATGGTCTTTTTTTCGTCCGTATCTACATATGAAGAAATATATCAATTTAGCAAAACTAATTGGGTTAAACCAAGTCACATGAAACCTATACCTTGGTACTTTCGACCTAACTTCTTTCCATGTTCTTTCTATGTTCTGAGTATGAGCGCCAGTGTCAGGATCCACAAAATTTAGAGAGTGATTCACAGTGAGGTGTTGAAAACCCTCATTTTTCAAGCAGTCATATGCCTTCCAACAGTCGCTTATTACTTTTGTGCCAGGTGCAATCTTTTTTTTTATTACTTCAAGCAATGTCTCCTTGTTTCTATTTTCGACTGGCACCACGAACACTTTTTGCGGATCACTCCTTAATATTCCACCAAACACCCACTGCCCCTCTAGTAATCTTCCCTTATTATATTTTCTCTTCCCAATTTTTGCTTCATCTATTTCCACTATTTCGCCTTCACCACCAAGTTGACATTCTTCCTTATTAAGTGTCCAGTCAATTAAAACCTCCCTACAAAACGAGGACCAGTCCACAACTGTGTCGCTGCTTATATTGAGCTCTCTTTCGATATATATTTGCCTTGGTGGATCACGGCTCAGCCAAATCATTACAAGCATACATATTTCTTTGCTGCTGAGGTGACTGCCATCAAAGAATGTATTCTTGTATACAGATACATAAAAATCATGCTTTTTTTTCTTATTTATTATTGTCACTTTTTGACAGCGGTATGCATTTTTGTTTTTATCTAATATACACTCCTGTGCACAAATGTCACATAATTTTCTTGTTGGTAACACATTATGTGCTACCAAGAAATCATTTAAGGTATTCGGATCACTACACATTATTGTGAATTCGATGTTTGTGTATTTGCAGTTTTGGCAAAGCATTTTTAATGTTAGATTACTATTTGATGCTTCTGCTTTGTACAATGGTAATTGGAAATAACCTACTGATGAAACAAATGCTATCTGTTCCTGTAGCTTTCCGGCACAGCGATAGGCATTTGTTTACTCAGTGGGTGTTTGTAGGAATATTAAGGAGTGTTCCGCAAAAAGTGTTTGTGGTGCAAGTAAAAAACAGAAACAAGGAGATGTTGCTTGATGTCATTTAAAAATTATTGCACCTGGCACACAAGTCATAAGCGACTGCTGGAAGGCGTATGATTGCTTGAAATGATGAGGGTTTTCGACACCTCACTGTCAATCACTCCGTAAATTTTGTTGATCCTGACACTGGCGCTCATACTCAGAACATAGAGAGAACATGATATGAAGTTATGTCGAAAGTACCTAGGTATAAGTTTCATGTGTTTTATGTAGTTCTTCATAAATAGGGACGAAGGAAAGACCATTACATTGGGTAGTTTGTTGATTTTATGTTTTAAATAGCATACCCAGATCACTGACACCACATCCCCATTTTCCCACAAATACCCCATATCATACCCACACGGCTTCACCTAATCCCCAGTTAAAACACAGATTTTTAACTGTTTTGGTAGGGTTTATGCGAGACCGTGTTCGAGACCGTGTGGTAAGGTTTTGTGTCTTTTTTTGGGGGGGGGGGGGGGGGGGGGATATGTCTAGGAGTGCAATGACGTCCGGAAAGAAGAGGTTAACCGCTCTAACTTCAAACACAAGTATTTTATATAAATCTAACTTTTTATCGGTTTCCGCCACTTTATTAACACTTAAGAACACACAAAGAACGTATTTAAAACAATAACGACGCCCCCCCCCCCCCCTCCTTTCCCCGTAGAAGGAGCGAAAGTCGATAATTACCAAAATCTTTTATAATCTTTTATTTAAATCTTTCATGGGCTGTGCTGTTCTGGATATACAGTTTTTAGTATTTAGAATTTAGCTTTCTTGAATTGGATACTGTGTAAATAGTGTTTTGTTTAGTTATCTTTTGAAGTAGTGGTCAGCCATTCTTGTTAAAAAAAATCAAATGGTTGGTTGACATAACTCGCATGGAACTAGTTGGCAATGTATGTATATTAATCAATCTTGACAGAATTTTGAATTTTAATTTTCTTAAAATTACGGACTCCGAAGTAGCGCACAAGCCAACGCTTGTTTACGCAATACATATTAGCTAATGCGAGGTTTCGGGGACCACCTATCTCTTCAGGTCCATTGTGATTCTTAATCGTGACCGTCGCTGTCGAACCACTTCCAGTAGCTTTTAGATTCCAGGAGACCTGGTGAATTAGTTCGACAATTTGAAGCTCAATTGATCTAAATAATAATCAAGACCGCGAGTCTCAGTGCGTTCCCATGATTTCAGCGTTGTTAGGAATCTCGAGTTCTCCCAGCGCATGCAAGAGTGCCGTTTCTTGCGACATTTGAAACTCCGCATCCGGCATGAGTGGCACCTTGATTTCTGCATTTTACTCTACGCCAAGTTGGCATTTTGGCTGTGGGGACTTCCTGTCCTTGGATATCATTCTAGGAAGTCTACGCGCTTAGCAGTCTTGCTACTTGATGGACCAAAAATAATGCCGAAACAAACTCGAGTTGCGGTACGTAACAATATTAATAGTATTGTTCCTAATTTAGACCACATCTAGTACGTTTCGGCATGTTTCTTAAGTTAATTAATTATTTTTAGCACTTTTTTAAGACACCGAATCGTTTCCCATCTGCCGACTGACTCCGTGCCTGGGGTTGGCTATCACATAATTCTCACACGATCAATTGTTTGTCCAAAGACCTAATTTTGAAATTTGGGACTTGAAATTCCGGGGATTGCTGGCCGATGATAGTATGAACTTCTTGCACGGAATTTAAATCTTCAAGTAAACATAACAGTAAGTTTATTAGACTTTGTTTAAGGGAATCGTGTGTCGACGAGTCCCGGTTGTCCTTCGCATGCGTGCAGTCAGAGAAGGTCAACGTAAGTAAACCCACATAAAAAGTTTGACATTACGCAAAAGTTATAGTTCTATGAAAGATAGTGGTGAAATTGGTTCCAGGAAGTTATGACTTTACACTATAAAGCCGTCGACAGTATTTTATGTCGAGTTCTACCTATTTGAGAAGAATCATTAAATCGGCTTCGGCGATTCCAAGTGTCGTCGATAGTATTAGAATATGATTTATAATCAAATTTATTCAGTTTCTTACATAAGTGCTCGTATATAGAATTCACTCCAACAAGGCAATTCGTTCAATTGTAGTACCGAATTCAATAAACAAGTATCCCCTGCGAATTGGAGAACATCAATCACTATTCCCATCCTTAAACCAGGCAAACCCTAAATTGAAGCGGATAGCTAAAGCCATTAAGAAAAGTGTCCATGTAAGATAAGAACTTCGCTGGTACCAAGTAGTATAATTGTCAAAAAAGATTTTGCCTCACAAAAGAATGTGTCGAACCGCCGCACAGTGGGTTGAATCGCGAAAAACGCGGACATTAGTCATTTGTATCAATAAACGAAATTCAAATTAAATTTTTAGAATATTACCAAATCCTGGAGTATTACTTTACGTGTTTACTTTTTCGAAATGTGATTTCTGGAACTCGTAATCGTACAATGAAGTTGAGGTTAATATGCTACATTTCACTCTTACGCAATTATATAAAAAAGATTCTTTTCTTTAACTGGTACCAAATTAATTCTTGTGCAATTTAGAGGGAGACAAATGCGCACTATTATGCTTCTTTTTCGTATGCACAAGCAATGTATAAAGAAATGTATATTTTTTACACATTTTTTATTTAAAGTGATGTACAAATCGATTGCCACATTGAATTTACACTCAAGTTAAAGGTTGGGGTAAGTAGAATGAAATCATAGAGGTTCCAGCTGCAGCCAGCTGCAGCACTTTATTGTAACTATAATAATAATTATAACAAGAGACATGCGCGATGTAGTGAGAATTAATCGTCCAAGTATCACTCCAACAAGTATTCTTCCACTGTATCATGGTCACATGATAGCTCTATGGTCACATTCTACACAGTTTTACCTTTAACATTCTCTTAAAATAATAGCGGAACTTGGTTGCGATCGTTTCGCAACTCTATTCAAATTGCTACATTGCGCATGTCTCTTGTTATAATTATTATTATAGTTACAATAAAGTGCTGCAGCTGGCTGCAGCTGGAACCTCTATGATTTCATTCTACTTACCCCAACCTTTAACTTGAGTGTAAATTCAATGTGGAACTCGATGGCAATCGAGTTGTACATCACTTTAAATAAAAAATGTGTAAAAAATATATATTTCTTTATACATCGCTTATGCGTACGAAAAAGAAGCTTAATAAGTGCGCATTTGTCTCCCTTTAAATTGTACAAGAATTAATTTGGTACCAGTTAAAGAAAAGGATCTTTTTTATATAATTGCGTAAGAGTGAAATGTAGCATATTAACCTCAACTTCATTGTAGGATTACGAGTTGCAGAAATCACATTTCGAAAAAGTAAACACGTAAAGTAATACTCCCGGATTTGGTAATATTCTAAAAATTAAATTTGAATTTCCTTTATTCATAAAAATGACTAATGTCCGCGTTTTTCGCGTTTGAACCCACTGTGCGCCGGGCGGACCAAGTATTGTGATTTTGTTGCTTCTTTGATAAGTTGAACGAACAGAAGAGAAATATTTTTCAATTAGATTTTCACGATAGTTTAATGTATTTAATATTTTTTGCTTTATATTCCTAACTGAAGGTTTGGTGTCCACATTCGGTTTGTTTGTGGGATATTTTGTTCTTAACGACAATGATTTTTTAAGGATATTTGATTAAAGCCGATATTTGTGTCTTGCACTACCATTAAATTCTTTTGTAGGATTAGAGTGTTTCAATAAAGACTTGAATTTCCAATATGATATCGATGTATGTTTTTCGTAAATTTGATAGAGGTGGTAGAATAAAGAATGTCTGCCTAACGCTATTATAATTTTTGTTGGGCATTTTGTGAAATGTACCACACTCTTTTATGTGACAAGATTTTTATTGGGGCATGGGACAAAACTATTTGGAGCCTTTTTTATATTTTAATGTTGTTTTAAGGGCCGGGTTTACAATGCTAAATGCCCCCCACACTTGACGACTTCAGTGTACCCTACGTACTAAAAGTAAACTGCATATGTGGTTTACTAGAAAAGTACTTTGTACTTTTACTTGTAAGTACCAGTATACTTTCTACAGTACTAGAAAAGTACAAAGTACCTTTCTAGTAAATCGCATATGCAGAATCTAAATCCGATTTTGCAACTTAAATTGTTTAAATAAATGTATAAACAAATGTATAAATTCACAGAGACATGTTCTGAAGGCTGTCCGAAGCTATCCGCGGTGTTAAAACTCATTTTTAGTAATTTTAAATTGTGAAACTTGTGAAGAGCGTTTGACAGGAACCATCTAAGCAAGAAAATAAATCGGGGCCCTGACCGAGCTACAACTCAAACTGCCCGTTCTCAAACCGGCCCGGGTAGCTAAGTTTGGGCCCGCGCAGCCTGGTAGATGCTAGTCTAGCCAAGTAGCCAGTATCTAGCTGGCTGTATGTAGCAAAACTGACTAGGGCTCGGCTTGGCTACCCAGTTACATCCCGGTCAGCAAACCAAATTTAAAAAAAAACAAAATAAATATTATTCCAGTATCGAATCAAGGGAAATCAGTGAGTGATTTGAAAGACATATCAGGAGACTCGGTAGGGTCTCGCACCAAGTAGTAGTCTCCTCCCCATATACAGGGTGGAAATGTTCTTGTGTCCGGCGCTTCTGGGGGTTATACTGCATGCTCGGGCAAGTAGATTTTGCCTCCAACATGTTTCATTTTGGGCTTCCGTTTTTTAATTATAGCTAGTTGAAAATTCAGTAGCATAGGCGTTTGGACAGCACATTTTTACCGAGCAGATGGGTACGGCAAAGTAGGTCACGCTGATGATCGGGTCAAAACAGATCATAGTCGATAAGGCGATGTTTTGCTATCCAGACGCCTATTCTACCCAATTTTCAACTTGTTCTAACTCGAAAACGGAAGCCCGAAATGAAAAATGCCAGGGGCAAAATCTACTTGCCCGAACATGCAGAGTAACCCCCTGAAGCGCCGGACACAAGAACATTTCCACGCTGTATGTATCCCCTAAAAAACATTAAAATGTTTTAAAAAAGGCGCCAAACAGTTGTCCCATACCCCGAAAAAGATCTTATTTCACAAAATGCCCCACAAAAATATATTTCTAAGCGTTGAACCTACCACCTCTACCTCTACTTGACCAAAAACGTAATTGATATAATTGGAAATGGAAAGCCAAGTCTTTATTCAAACACTAAGTCAAAAAAGATCTTGCCTTAGTGTTTGTGGCCCCAAAAAAGTGTACCGCATTCCGCAAATGCTTTACAAAAATTATAGTTATCAAAGAAACCGCAATACTTGGTCCGCCCGGTTCTTCGCAAATCGAGTTCCAAATCAACACACAAATGGATGCGAACTTATTATTCAAATGATACCTCACATTATCGTAAATCACTATGGTATTGTTAATGTTAAGGAGGTTGCCACCGTCATTTAGTGCATAGGGAAGCGGGGAACATTTCAGCTTCTATACAAATTCAGGGGTCTTTTCAAACCTCAATAAAACATTCTGAATGTCTTAGTTATCATATGAATCGTATTTTGTTCCAATCTCATTACTTATCGCACGTGTCGAAATTATAGTGTCATTTTTTATCGCATCGCCATAAGAGTTCGTGTATAACAACTGTTATACATATATTATGTATAACAACTATTTCAGTAATTTGTGTCTGAAAGACTTGGGACTCGATTTGTGAAGAACCGGGCGGGCCAAGTATTCGGGTTTCTTTGATAATTAGAAATATATTTTTGTGAGGTATTTTGTGGAATGCAATACTTTTTTGTGAAATAAGATCTTTTTAGGGATAATTAGGGATAAGGGGCAGCTTCTTGGCGCCTTTTTCACATGTTAATGTTTTTTAGGGTACATATATGGGGAGGGGATTACTACTTGGCGCGAGACTCTACCGAGGCTTCTGATCTTAGACCCTTCGCTGCGTATATGAAGCGTTGCCTTTCAGACACAAGGTGCATGTTCAGATCAAATCCTGTTTCCTTCCTGAAACACAAATGAGTTTTCTGAGTTGTTACTTTATGATCGTCTCGAAGCTGGGAGCAAGCATTTCTGCCTTCCAAATGGACAATAACCACCGCAGGTAATTCCCAAACGAACTCGCGATTTGAAAAGGTAGATCAGGTATACTGCCAACAATAAAAGCCTGACTGGGCTGGGTGTCCTGCGCTGCGATGTATACGGGCAGCATATGTATATGGTCTGGTTGTATTTATTTAATTCACTTAACTTCGTAGTCGACCGTTTTATCGTAAGCAATTGGTTGTAAACAGTTTATCGTATTGTTCTACGGTACATTAATCCTACGATAAAATTATACATACGGTTCATTATATTAACGATAAATTGTCCATAAACCAGAAAAACTATAAACTACAGTTTTGCAACAATACCGACGCATGTTATTGTTTCTAAATAATTTCTTTCTTCAATCTTGATCTAAGTCTCTCTCTTATTCAAATCCGTGTAATCGCGGGTGTAGCTATTCAAAATGTATGAACGGGATTCATAAATATATATTCGTGTGTATCATATAGTGCGGTTATTATAACTTTGAAGGAAATTACTGATAAAAGTTATTACTGGAGTCTCATGCAAAATAAATCTGGCTCAATAATATTAAATGAATATTCATGGTGGAATGATATATATTTCCGCCTGTGATTGTATTTGAATAACTATTGTAATAGAGTGAGTGTATCATGAGCAATCGGCATTTAACTCTTGTCGGTGCCAGTTGTCAATACGAACATGGTATACAGGGTGATTTTCAACATGTTGGACAGCCGGGAATCCGCAATTGTTTATGCAAAAACAAACCGAAAAGTTTAATACCATTTTGCAAAATTCGACTTAGTTTGTCAGTTATGCCTGTTTGAAAAATCGACGAATACGGGGTATGATTCCTATCATTTTACCGACCAAACACAGGGTCGGCAAGGTTATAACCGGTTGGCTGGCGCTAGTGGTCGAAACCGGCCAGAGCTTGCAAGAGGATGATGGCAGTTTGGCATACCAATAACTAGGTGGTGCTGCAGGTAGGATTTCGGCCGAAGCTTCGTGGTGTCATGCAGCCTTGCAGCAGCAAGAAACGATTGACCCTTTTTTAAAAAATCATAATTCGGCAACCCCGTTAAATATCGAGAAACGGGAAACGACCTTTAGTTCGCAAGGGATGAAATTTCAATTTAAAAAATACTATAACAATCAGTTTACCGTTAAATTGTCAAGACTCCAATTCCTTCGACCAAATCGGAAATAGTTCCGATTGCTGTGCGAGTATCTTGCTGAAATTAATTTGCTGGTTGCATTAAAGCCTCCTTCAAATATTCACCGAGTTTTGTCTAACTGCTTCCCGAATATCTCAGCTGCCCCAATGCACCCCCTCCCCCCGCCGCCGCGGCCGGGCGTCCGCTCAAGCGATATTTTATTTAATGTCATAGCCGCTAGGCCATAGACCGTAGTCGTGGATACATAGACTGTAGTGTAGAAATATAATCGCATTTGTTCAGATGGGAAAGGGCTCTGAAGGAGTCCTCCAGGAATCCGTAAGGTGTCCCTAGAGATCTCCCAGAGAGCCCCCCATATCTGAGTTTTTAAGGAGCGCTTTTACAGGTTATAGGAAGTCAAAGCCATATATCATTTTCGTTGACAAATTTCAAAATGCATGAAAGAGTCTCAATATGTTTATCAGGTTCTTCTAGAAGCCTAGAGAGGTCTTCAGTAAAACTGATTTCCGATAGTTCCGTCTCGTCAAGCAGTGCCCTTCTGCCTTTAGCAGATAAGGGACATGTAAATATCACATGACGTAAGTCTTGAGTGCCAAAGTCGCACTCACACCTTTCTGAAGGCACAATGTGACATCTATATAGCGAGTCTATGAGTCCGTAATGATTAGATCTTAATCTACTAATTTGAGTAATTGTACTCCTTTTAACTTTTAACCTAAAGTACCACGGTGCTTTAGACGGATCATAGTATTTAGCGAAGTACAATTTGCCCTTATATCAGCCTATACTTTTTAGGTACCTTGAGTTATTATCTATAACGGTTCTTTTTTCTTTGTCTACAATATCGGTATACGGTATTCTACACTCAGTTTCGGTTGATAAATTGGAGTGTTCTTTCGCAATACGATCAGCCATTTCATTTCCGACAATTCCTTTATGGGCCGGGATTTTGAGAAAAGAAATTTTCACAGCCGGATTAGACCGATCAGATAATCTGCATAATTTGATTATTTTGGATTTTATTCTGATAGCAATGGAGTTTGTCTTAACAGAATATTGGGTGGTGTCCAGAATAGAAAGGGCTGATTCCGAATCGGTACAGATTAGAAATGAACTTATATGAGTGTTCCTGTGTAGTTCTTCTATCATGGACAGAGCAAAGTAAATGGCGTAAAGCTCTGCAGTGAGCGTAGACGATGAAGCATGAAGGGCTTGACCTAATTCTAAAGTGGGGTTTGAGCAACATATACCCACACCCGCTGTGTTACGGTCTCGGGATACAGAGGCATCCGTGAAAAAGGTGGTATATCCTGAGTAGTGAGTTTCGACATATTCGTTGAAAAATGCATATACCGAATGTCCTGATTGAAGAACAGGTTCAATAGGGAGCTTATTGATATCTAACTTGGCATGTCTGTCCTGGAAGTTTATGTTAAGATAGTGGAATTTGTCTGAACCATCTATTACATGTTTACTTTTTAGAGCATTATTGGCGGACAGGAAGAGATCCTTGAATTTGAAATATTGTCTTTTAAGGAGCTGATTACATGTGTGAACATATCTTTCAAGGAAAGAGCTGGAGGGAAGCTCGTGACAGGACAGATTTTTTAAGGCTCACGCGATATGACTCTCCTTTAAAAAAAAAATAAAAAATAAAAACTGAGCATTGGTAGGTTAGGGGATATCGGTAAGCGCGGAACGACATCGCGTTGGGATGTTTTTTTTTTTTATTATTATAGTCATAGTCATAGACCTTAGACTTGTGTTACATATGACACTTATTGATAACCTTACATAAGCTTGTTTTCATTCTTTCACAATAATTGCATTCACTCATACATTGATTACAGGTCGCAGCTTATCCTAGTTTTATTCTTAGGTTCGTGTTTTTCCCTATGATAAACAATTGCGAAGTTGACTTAAATAGTTTTAGAGGTAGATCGCATTTTTATTAAGTTGGTTGATGATCATGGTTAAGATTTTTATATTGGATCTCGGATCTGTGAGTAATTCGGTAATTTCTCCTATGTTGGTATCCTTTCTTGTTCTAGGAGATTACAGGTGGAATTCCTGTCTTTGCTGGTTCGTGGACATATGAATATTACATGTTCGAGGTTTTGAACACCTAGTTGACATTCACATATATTGCTAGGAATTATATTACATCTGTACTGACGAGGAATTGTTCTTTTAGACTATAATGATTAGCTCTAAGTCGACATACCAGCGTAATTATTTTCCTTTCGATTTTAAGCTTATGATACCATGGATAAGATCATTAGTCATAGATCTTACTAAAATAATTGGCTCCCTTGTACTTCCCTATATTGTATAGTTGGTCAATGTGTTTTTCATTGATTTCCTTAGTTACTTTATCTATTAGATCCGTGTACGGAACCTTACACTGATTTTCGGTTTCCCTATGCGCGAAGGCTTTAGCTACGGAGTCTGCCTTAAGGTTTCCAGAGATTCCTCGGTGTGAGGGAATTTTTAGGAATGCTATTTTAATGTTTTCATTTCCGAGTTTGCGAAGCTCTATGATAGCTTCTTTAATTCTAAGGACTATCGAATTTATCTTGATGGAATATGCTGAGTACTTTAAGGCAGTGAGAGCTGATTATGAATCAGTACATATAAGATATTTGGAGTCTTGGGTTTGTTTGTACATGTTCTTACAGATGCTAGTGGCTAGTAGTATGGCTTGAAGTTCCGCAGATATGACCGAGGTATATTTGTGTATGGCTAAACCTTTTTCCATCTCAGGGTTTAAACAACATGCCGCAATTCCTGCACTTATATAGTTTTGAGATACCGCTGCGTCTGTGAATATTATGATGTATTCTGAGAAGTTGTTAGCGATGTATGCCCTAAACGCGTTTTCTAGATTGCTGGTCTTATTTGTTATTTCAGTTGATCCATCCTGATTTGTGGGGAATTGGTTATATTCTAAGTCTATTTGGTAGTTCATAAAGTAATTGGCAAAGACAGGAAAGTTGGTAGAGCTGTCAATTATTTCTTTGTGTTCACTTGACTTGTGTGCGACCTCATACATAGGATGGTTTTTGAGCCTCTTTAGATGTTTTTTGTTAGTGGAGTTGCAAGCATATACGTATTGTTCTAGAGGAAGTGTAGAAGGATGATTGGAATTGGATATGTTCTTAAACGCGTCTGAGATACCTAGTTTAAGAGCCCTGTACTTAATTGCAGGTAGATTAGTTTCTGCTAAGGCTACATTGTTGGGGGTAGACTTTCGCATACCTAGAATAGTCTTGGCTGCTGCTGCGTTAAAGGATTCTAATTTCCTTGTCATTCCATTGTTTGCAGGGTATATTATATAAGAGGAGTAATCTATTTTTGAACGGATGTACGACTTGTAGAGAATACAGAGAGTGTTTGGGTTACTTCCCCACCACGTACCTGCCAAGTATTTTATGATGTTCATGGCTTTATAGCAACTGTGTAATAGTGATTGGTAATGGTGATCAAAGTTCAACCTAACATCTAGTGTAACTCCCAGGAATCTTACTATTTCTTGATTTAGTAGATTGTTCTGTTGGATTGAGATATAGCACCTTCCAGGTTGTAAGTTTTTATGGTTGAAGATTATGAATTTGGTTTTTTCTGTTGATAGTGACAGACCGTTTTTATTGAGCCTGAAATCGATATCTTTGAGAGTATTTTGGAGTCTGTTGACCAACGGTTGAGTCTGTTCGCTTGTAGACATGATTGCTACATCGTCTGCGAATTGAAGTACTTTGATTCTGGGATGTAGACTTTCAAATATGTCTGAGACGTATAGATTGTATAATAATGGACTGAGTACGCCTCCTTGTGGAACTCCCTTGAAGGTGAGCCTTTCAGTTTGGTTTTGAATAAAATTCAGTTCTCTGCAGTACGCCCAGTTGAAAATGAAGGTGTGTGTTCTGATAGGAATTCCAATTCTTGCTAATTTCTGTATAAGTATTTGAATATTTACGTTGTCAAATGCACCTGAAATATCTAAAAATACCGCTCCTACGTCTCTGTTATTAATGAAAGCAGTTCTAGCTGTAGCAACCAGGTCTGATATATTGTTAACGCAAGATCTAGCGTTGGGATGTGAACTCGTTTTTCGAAAGAGTAAAGACCTCGGTAGCCAGTTAAACGGCAATCATTCCATTTTATCTTTCATTCGTTTGTGAACATTATCTTGCTGAAACCGTACTGTGTTCAAGATAATTTTCCAACTGCAGACTGAGCTTCTACAGAAATCCTGTGAGTTTTTTGTATTCGACTAGCGATTTTTCAATTTCCGATAGGAGTAGCCCGCTGCGATCGGATCGTTTCTTGCTGCTGCAACTATGTGTGACACCATAAAGCTTCGGCCGAAATCCTACCTGCAGCGCCGCCTAATTATTGGTATGCCAAACTGCCATTTCACCCTCTTGGAAGCTCTGGCCGGTTTCGACCACTAGCGCCAGCGAACCTGTTCTTACCTGCACTTACCGACCCTGTGTTTGGCCGATAAAAATGGTAGGAATTCTACCCCGTATTCGTCAATTTTTCAAACGGCCATAACTAACAAACTAAGCCGCATTTTGCAAAATGGTATTAAACTTTTCGGTTTGTTTTTACATAAACAATCGCGGATTCCCGGCTGTCCAACATGTTGAGACTCACCCTGTAGAATTGCGAATTCTATCACAGACCAGGTACGGAATAGACCGGGCAATATATGGGATCGAGTGGCCCACGGCGCTGGTGTAGCATCTCGGCCAAAATTGGGGGTTTTTGTGGCGCACTCTACGTCTACAGAGCGGTGAAAGTCAGTACCCGAAGCGATGAGAGAGAAGGAAGAAAGGGAGAGAAACGTAGTGGCCGGGCATGGTTGCCAAATCGTTTTGCTTAGACCAGTGTTGTCAAATCGTTCAATGGATGTTCCGCTTCGAAGTCGAGGAAGGCGGCGTAAACACTTCTATGACTGGTGCCGGTTGAATTCTCTACGGGCCAGTCCATGCTAAGTCATAAACAGAATTTCTCTAAATCGGTCGTTCTTTCAAAAACTCCAGCGCCACAACTAGAAGACATTGCAATAAACTGAAAACGGCATAATGTTCATAAAGTATCTAATTTTCATAAAAGAAATACGTTAACAATGCAAAAGTTGTTTAAACTATAATCAATGCAGATTGAATTCTTGAACTGCAATTATCTCCAACTGCAAGATTTGACAGCGATAGTTAATTAACAATGCAAAAGTTGTTTGAACAATAATTAATTCAGACTGAATTCTTCAACTGCAATTATCTCCAACTGCAAAATTTCACAGCGATAGCTAACAATGCAAAAGTTGTTTAAACAATAATTAATTCAGACTGAATTCTTCAACTACAATATTTATTCCTCTGACTTTTCGTAGAAAGATACTCTGAAATGTTCTCTAGACATACTGTAAACTTGTCTTGCAACTCTCAAAAGTTTCGGAATTCAAAATTTAAGTATATTTATCCTCTTTTGACTTAGACAAATCGCGTGTATGGAGCTTGACGGCTTAGCATAAATTGGACCCATCAGTTCTCCTCTCCTTCATTCAGTTCCACTACTTTAAGTAATGTTAACGGGGCGGGCCGCGTGAAGGCATGAAAGGAGGACTTGAAATGGTCGAAATGGTCACAGAGCAATAGACACCATATAAAAAGAATAGAAGTTCAAATATTTTGGTATACCTTCCTAATGGACAATAATTACCGCTGGGAATCTACTCGTGAGAGAGACTGGATTGAAGATAGAATACCTTCGAAAAATTAGCGCAGACGGTTCGAAGTTAAACTGCAGAATAGCATTCCATCAATTTGCTCTTGTATAAATTAATTTTGATTTCAATCATGAGAGCGAGATGAGAGCGAGATGAGAGGGAGATGAGAGATGTATTGTGCATCATGCGCGAAGAAATAGCACAGACGAGCGGATCGGGTGGTAGCGACTGCGTCCTGCGTGACGCAGTTTTCGAGCAACACTGATCTAGCGGGTTATATTGTTTTATGACATGCCTGGTCTTATCCCGAAAAAGGATTAAAGACAATATGCCCGATGCGGCCAGACGAGTTGGCCTGGCGCGGCGCGGGCAAAGACCGCGGAGGGTGCGATTCGCGGCAACGAGTCAAACAGGCAGGTAATGGATTAGGCAGCCCAACTCTGAACTCGGTGACGCGGAACTACCGTAACCGAGCAGTACGCACAATACTTTTTGTCTCACAGAATAAGGCACTACCAGCAAGCATATAATGAAACATAATCCTAGGGCCTGCTGACAAGCTTTCGATATATCCAATTCGCAGAATCATTCTCCGCCAGTCACCACACTCAAACACTCCGAGCGCTCGAACGGAAAGGTTTTCCCCGCTCCTTTCATTTCGTACTGCTCAAAAGGACCATTGCATGATATGCACTCTGCTCTGGCAAACACACGTCTTGTAATAAAATACGTTTATAATTATCGAAACGTATAAGGAATGCATATCGGTGTCTAAGGCACAGTGATTCTTTGCAGCATTGTAGGATCAGTTTGAATGGGGAAAATCCCTGTCATTTGCGCAGTCCCAGAGACTTGGTGCTGCCGGCGGAAATAGATTCTGCGAATTGTGCCGCCTGAAACAACCCGCAGGTATGTTGAGGGCTAGCTGGTATACCGCAGGTCTACGTTTTATTGCACCCTTTAGGCGCGTCACACTATGGTCTCGGACTCCGAATTGCCTATTCCCTCATCGCTCTCGCGGCTGTCGCTGCAGCAAGCTGAAAAGATAAGCTACAGTTCGTTATAGAACAATGCGACTCCTTAAACGAGTTCTTTTTGTCCACAATATTTCTAATCCTGCCCGCGCCATTCTATGCACGAAAACAGAAAAGGCGCGAGAGCCAAAAAAGTTTTTCCTTACGCCGGGGAACCGAACTGGGAAAATCCACGTGGTAGGCCATGCGCCTTACCGCGGCACTACTGCGATACCTTGAGTGCAGGGGGTCATTTCTTAAAGACATTTATCTGCCGGGTTGGGGCTCAGGGATAATTAATAAGGGATGATTAATGCGGCGTTGACGTCCAGTCATTCGCAATCGTGGAAAAATTATGATAAATGGATCATCGAATAAATAAGTATAGCGCAACACTAACAACTACTGCAAAAAGCGGCCTACGCAGATTTATTCCCTATACGATAATTTTCTGCAGTTTAAACTTTTCATCTACCTGCAACAGTTTCACGAAATATTTTGGCTCGGAGCAATTTTGTAAACAATTGCTTCGCTGTTAACTAATTGTAACCATATTAAGTAACTTAGTGTAATACTAAGAAATTATTGACGATGGTGCGCGATAAAATAACATTGCGTAGGGCCTGCCGTCCACGTTGCTATTCTGAATAAGCGCATCGTGAGTCCTGACCAATCACCAATCGGCTTCTGGATGGTCAATAGGAAGTACGAACATAGTGTAGATTTTCGAATTCTATACTGTCTTCGTACTAAGACGGGGATTGTCGGTAACAGAGAGAGTGACCCGGAAATGGTATGGGGTCCTCTCGACCCCACGGACTGGGCCGTTTCAATGCCCAGCTTGCCCGGTCTATTCCGTACCTGGTCTGTGCCGCTATCCATTGGCCGCCAGCCGCCGGTTGCATCCCACACAATATTCTTATGTTCCTGTCTGGTTCCAGTATACGCGGAACCTTCCTATGATACATATACCTATACCTGGGATACCAGGTGCCTTCTTTCCAGTGGCTCACGGTACTTACATAGGCCTTTCACCGAAATGAAGGGAAAGCCGGGTGCTGATCGGACTCGCTTCGTTTTGATCCTTGCATTCCCATTACTTAGTTCTTAAACTAAGCGCAGAATCTGCTACATTTCTGTCATGACATTGGCACCAGGTCTGGGAGCCAGAATCTGGTGCGTTTCTGGCGTAAATCTCGGGCCAGATTGTCTGAATAGCAGACCCTGGCGCCAGAACAGGACTCAAACGTGGTCATAGATGTGTATGGATCCGGCCGCAGATTCTGTCGTGTCTGGCGCAAATCTGACGCCAGTCTGGGGCCAGATGGTTAAAAGGCAGATCCTGCATCAAATCTGGTGCCATTTCGACATCAAACCCTGGCGACAAGTTTTGCCTAATTCTGCGACACACAGGTTTGGCTATGAGGTTTGCCCGAACAAACCTAATATGGGAGATAGTTTCGCATATTCTGAGATTCTACTCTGCAATAGGAAAAAACATTTAATAAAAGCACAACAATCTTTGTAAAATAGCACTCTCAGAGTTCATGGTTATTTAGTGTACACCGTTCTAATGAATTCAAGTTCCACTATAGTCAAAAGTAATGGGAACCCGGGAGAACTAAAAAGACTGAAGCTATCAGAATTATTCGCTATCTGTCATATTGCATGTATATGTATGTATCGCTGATTTATGAAGGCTACTGTAGTATAGAACGAAGATCACCGAGAATTGACTTTACACATGGTATAGACATCTATAATTTACAGACCAATCTAATAATGAGTTGCACATTTAACAGGAACACTAAAGGCTGTGGTCCATTGTGGTCAATCAATATTGAATGACTCTTTCTTGTGGACAGCTTTATCGAGCGACGACATATCAAGAAAAACAAGCCTGGAAAGAATACGTGACAGCAGTGGATATTGTTTACTGAATTTTCTTTGTGAGGATTCGACTTTATGCATAAGTAATCTCTAAGAATAATTGCTCGTCAAACAAGTTATCGGTACCACACGGCTGAGTTTTAACTGGTCGTTAATTCCTAGACAAAAATTCTGCTTCCGCAATTGAAAGAACCTGTTAACCCTGCGGAAGACGAGAAAACTGCTGAAAAGGGCAGCAAACATATAAAGAATTCCTTCACATTCACCTGATGTTGATGCGAAGTTCGATGCTCGACGCACATCTTCAAGATTTCTTCAAGCAGAAAATTCCCCGCCGGCTAAACGTGACAAGTTGCGGCCACGATAACTTTGTTATGACAAGTCGTGTGGCCTTTATTGTTATCAGTATTGGAACGCGGGGATTTCCTGCAGCGCAGCGGCGGACTATTTAACACAGGCACATTGCACTGAGGAAATCATTCTTCTGAAAACCACACAGAAAGATGAATACTCGCACATCCGTTTTCCTGCTCTTCGCAGTTTGTTGTGTCGCGGTGCAATTCGCTGCTGCCCAGGAGAAAGATCGTAAGTATACTTGTGACACGTTAAAGATTTTAAAAATATATTTTGTAATTTGTGCAAAACCTTATATCTGAATCGGAGAATTAACCGCCTCGTTTCTATACAGCATGCCAGGACCCGATAATCCCGGGCAGGATTACGCAATTCTGCGATGCGATAACAATTCATTACGCATACGATGCATCAAGCAACTCTTGCGTTCCGAACAGATACACTGGATGCAAGTTCGGTTCCGACAATGATTTCCGCACGCAGGCTGAATGTGAGGCTAAATGCGTTCACTAAGCCGAGAGTTTTTCCTGCTGATTGCCAACTACCAACTTAGTTAATCAACTACTTCCGATGCTACTTCAATTTCTTCACGCAAAACGAAATTGTTAGCCTGAATACTAATACTGTTTGACTGCTAACAAAAAAGTTACATAGATCTGCAATAAATCCTGACTCCTTACGTTGTGGTATTTTCTTTGACAAACCAGCTTGCTTAAAATTGCTTATACCATGCATTTTCTAAGACAGTGGCCCATTTTCTTCTGTGCTTCTGCTCCAACATGCCTATCTCAAGATAAGATCCCACAAGGAATGCGAAATCGCTATAAGACATTTCTCATTCAAATTACCGAACATTCACTTTCGAGTCTTTTGACTTTCGGAAGAACCCCATGCAATAGGAACAGAAATAGATATCCTTAGATTACTATGACAAATGTTCACGTAATCGTTGTAAAAAATGGAAAAGGAATTTTTGCCAATAGCACGCGTTGTTCCCAGCCGGTCGCCCATCCACGTACTGATCGCGCTCAATCCTGTTTGACTTCAGTGATCGGACGAGAACTGTTTTTTTCCAGGGTGATACGGACGTCGGCTGAAAACACTTGCTCACCCATTCACTTTTCAACACTCTAATTATTCATTTGGCACGGGAATCGCTCCGGTCTTCCACGATAATGTAGAGTCGTCGTTTGACCGGCCAAATTGGCCCGAAATAGAGATTCGGTTCCCGTACGTATCTCTCTTATACGAAACGGTTTACGGTCGGGAATGATCTCAACCCCGCAAAAATTATAATTATCAAAGAAACCGCAATACTTGGTCTGCCCGGTTCTTCGCAAATCGAGTGAAGAATCGAGTTTTGTTGTGGTTTGAAAACACCTCTGAATTCTGTGTCGTATGAACTCAAATGTTCCCCTGTTACCACCGCACCAAATGACGGCGGCAACCTCCTTAAAGTTAACAATACAATAGTGACTCATAAAAACATTCAAATGTTAAACAGCAAAGGCGCCAAGTAGTTGTCCCGTATCCCTAAAAAGTTCTTATTTCACAAAAACGTGTCGCATTCCATGAAATGCCTCGCAAAAATATATTTCTAAGCGTTGAACCTACCACCTCTACTTGACCACAAACATAATTGATATCATTGGAAATGGAAAGCTAAGTCTTTATTCAAACACTAACCCAAAAAAGATCTTGCCTCACAAAAAAGTGTGCCACATTCCGCAAATGGTCCACAGAAATTATAACACCCCCAGATTTTACCTCACAGAAAACTGTCCCACACTGCGTATATGGTCCACAAAAATTATACCGCCCCAAAAAAGATCTTGCCTCACAAAAAACTGTGCCGTATTCCGCAAACGCCCAAATTCTTGGGGCTCTTACTTTCGCATAAATCAAGGTGAAAGTTTGGCAACTACGGATAACAGCTCGAGTTCGGGATAATGTATAGCCTATCGGCTATGGCGCGCCGGACTGTCATATATATACGGAGAGGGGACTACTACTTAGCGCGAGACTCTACCGAGTCTCCTGATTCATAATGATTTAAAGTAAGACAGTTTTTTTTAATTCTAATTAACTGAAGTGATCGTATTGAACAATTATAAAAGATGCAGGGAGATGAATAAATTGAATTGTAACTATTGTGTGAAATATGGAATTTGTTGGGTTACAAATACTGTTAATACCTGCTGCAAATCGTGCAGTTGGTGTGCCGTTAAATAAGAATGAAAGAAAAGAACAAAGCGATTGATGAAAACGTCCGCTCGTCTTTAACACATTATTTTAATTCTGTGCCCTATTGGAAAATAAAACCTATGACGTAGTTCTTGTGTAAGAAAAAACGATTACAGTTGCTTTTCCTTATGAGTATAACATATCCAGGGAAAATAAATATAAGCGTTCTTCATTTTTACATAACATACCTGACTATAAAACGCGAAAGTCGCACCAAGAGCGTTTGACATCATTTTAACACTGTCAAAATTACTGTACACCCTTAACTTATAATTATTTAGTTTTCAGAACACAAAGATATAATATACTTTGCTTTTGACAAAACATATTGACATAGCAGTGATGATATTACTGCTGGTAACATATAATATGTATATTCATTATAGCATCGAAAAAAGTGAATTTTTCGAAAAATGGGGGGCCAGCTAATTGTTTTTTTCTATTTTTCTCGTAAATGAATTAAGATTTTTGGCCGATTTTTACGGTACAAAGTTCAGTACAACTAGTACAAACTAGTACAAGTGTAAAAAATCAAATTTTCAAAAATTGGGGGCCTAGGTGAAAAATTCGTTTTTTTGAGTTTTCTCGAAAAGTAATCGAGTTACGACGATATGCTTCAGGGTACACGTGGTACAAACTGAGTAAAAACTGGTACAATCAAGAAAATTCGAATTTTTAAAAAATGGGGGGCTAACTTCACGCACATAACAGTTTTAGTAGAATTTATTGGACATTTATTAAATAGTCGCAATGCGACAAGAAAATAAAACCTATGACGTATTTGTTGTGTAAGAAAAAACGATTACAGTTGTTTTTTCTTATTACCATAGCCAGGTAAAATAAACATAAGCATTCTTCATTTTTACATAACATACTTGACTATGAAACGCAAAAGTCGCATCAAGAGCGTTTTGCATCATTGACTTATAATTATTTAGTTTTCACAACACAAAGATATAATATACTTTGCTTTTGACAAAACATATTGACAAAGCAGTGCATGATATTACTGCAGATAATATATATGTATATTCATTATAGATGTAACTTAGGTTAATCTAAAGTTATAAAATCTATTATTGTATAAAAAGTCATGTGAGACTTAAGACTCCACCCACTTAAGTTGAAAGTGTGACTCAAAGGATTTTCGAGTAAAGATACTATTATCTATCGCATTCTTATCAGTGGTGGCATGCATGATCTTTAAAAATTGTTGTTTGGGCTGAAATAATTCCCCCGCGCCCATCAACGCCGCAGCGTACGATTTTTGCGGGCCTTCAAAAGGTTCCAATCGGTTACGCAGCTTAGTAATATGATCGGCAAGTTTACCCTGATTAAGGTTTACATATGACCCTATGGGGAAACGCACAGTACGAGAGAATTGACATGCAATAGCATCTTTTTGAACAGATCTGAGGTACTTTAAGAGTTTGTGCCAACTGCCAGCATTGCAATCATATTCCAACGCAATAGTAACTAACGAACCAAGTTCTATATAACGCTCGTGGGAACAAATTTCTGCACCGAAATCCCAACCTTCATAACGTCCTGGTTTTTCTTCCTTTGCTTTCACCGCCGGCACTGAAAGGCTCTCCATCTCTTTACTCATATTGCGTTGGGATGTATCGTCCTAAACACGATGAAATATTGTCATCAGTAATCGTAGTCATCATTGCAGGAGTATTCATTTCTTCAGTGAATCACGAATGTACTCGGTCGCCTTTTTCTTGCAAGGTAGAAGAGATAAAGCAAGTGTTCGGTTAAAAATCTCTAGATAATTTTACTGTAGACCAGACAACAAACATAACCGATTGTCGCCACTTACACGCACGCCTGGTCACACCGACACACTACATATGCAGCACGAAGGGTGCGTGAATTTTTCAACTTAATTGAATATGTTGTGAAATTTGATAAATCTAGCTGCACTGCTCGAAAGAGCATGTCATAATACTCCAGTGTCCCGAAGGAAATATGCCGAAGGTTCATAAAACCTGATTCGAATTCTACCGGCCTCTCAGTTTGGTTATGGGACAGTGACGTGGTTACTGGCGACAGTATTTGAATCAGATTTTATGAGTCTTCGGCATATTTTAAAGGGAAACTATTATATGCACTGGAGTATTATGACATGCTCTTTCGATCAGTCCAGCTAGATTTATCAAATTTTACAACATTTTCAATTAAGTCGAACAATTCACGCACGCTTCGTGCTGCATATGTAGTGTGTCGGTATGACCAGGCGTGCGTGTGGTAGTGGCGCTTACTCTGGCTTTTGTCAGAATGTGCGTCCCCATACGAGAGATTAAACAAAATGTCTAGACCGCGTGTTATGTTGTGATAAAGGTGTTTCTACACGATGCGAGTACAGTACATGCAGCGTGTCCGTTGTTTATAATAAATACCACACACGTCATGAAACTACTGTGAAAATGCAGACATACAACTATAGTTTTGTTCATATACAGTGGAAGGGTCTTAAGGAAAAAGCGACGGCGACAGTTAAAGTGCATACTTATCGGTGAGAGCCTGATGGTTTGTTCTTTGCGCAGACGGCTTAGAAATTTCTCTGAATTAACGGATACTCTTAGTAGAATGCAATGAGAGACGTATGCTACGTGATGTACACAGTTGCTAGCTGAATAAATATCCAAAAAGCAGGGAGCGGTGTGCAACAGTGAGCACCGCGCCTGAGCGTGAGGTTAGGCGAAATGATTCTACGATCGTTTGATTTTTCCTTCCGACCGTTTGAAGTTACGCACACTCTGAAACCGGGCGGGCCAAGCATTGCGGTTCCTTTGATAATCAGGAGACTGGGTAGAGTCTCGCGCCAAGTAGTAGTCCGCACTCCGTATATTATCCCGAACTCGAGCTGTTATCCTTAGTTAACAAACTTTCGCTTTGATTTATGCGAAAGTTAGAGCCACAAGAATTTATTTAAGAATGCTGTATTTCATCGTTGATTTTTCTAGGAATCCAATGAGCCAAGAATCATGTGGATCAGTCGAGTCGTTCCGGAGATATGAATTTCCTCTGTTATTTTTCTCGCGGCAAAGGCCAGGCGGATTAAGAGTCCATCGTCCTCATCATGTTTAATATTCCTAAAAATTTTACTCTCACGTGTTTCACGCAAGCGGGCACCACTGCGAAGTGCTGCGGAGTGCTGTGCAGATAACATGGTTTTATACCGACACATTGGTTATGCCATGACTGGTGATGTGTCAAGACAATGATGATGGTTATGCGGATGTGGTACAGTCCGATTTGATTTTATTCTTCAAAATATGAACGACCAAAAAGGCGTGAAATCCCCCAAAATACATTAAAATGTAAAGAAAAGCGCCAAATAGTTTGTCCAAAAATGAAATAGATATCACACAAGAAAGCCAAGTTTTCAGTCAAAGATACCACACGTTAATTAATCAATTAACTTGCATCTCTAACTTTAAAAACTTGGCATGCGCATACTTAATTACCAATCAAAAAATATTACGAGCATGACTACCTTGAAACAAATTTGAACATGCCAAGTTTTAAAGTTAGAGATGCAAGTTAATTAATTAATTAACGTGTGATATCTTTGATTGAAACTTGGCTTTCTTGTGTGATATCTATTTCATTTTTGGACAAACTATTTAGCGCTTTTCTTTACATTTTAATCTATTTTGGGGGATAATAGCTTTCGTCTAGCCGTCAGGGGGTCTGCGCGCGTTATTATCGTGAATTAAATATATTTATTCCAAAATCCGCAAGCGTCCAGTTTTGTGCCGTAACATACCCTGCGAACAGCCGCAGGATATCCCATGGATATCCCTG
This sequence comes from Crossocerus cetratus, assembly GCA_963675795.1. Classification (NCBI taxonomy): domain Eukaryota; kingdom Metazoa; phylum Arthropoda; class Insecta; order Hymenoptera; family Crabronidae; genus Crossocerus; species Crossocerus cetratus. The sequence goes on from OY776671.1 coordinate 13,057,848, forward strand.
CGATCATCTAAAGGATAACCCCAGGATATCCGTCAGTCAACCGCCCAGGATATCCTGAGTTCCAGATATTGGTGTTACATTTGTTGATCCTATGGATATCCCAAGGACATCCTCGGTTGCCATTTGGATATCCTGAGGATCATCCTATATCCATTAAAGGATATCCCTGGGATATCCATAGGACAGCTTTGTGCTATCTGGGCGCGCCATATTCTATCACTGTCGATATCATCTTGTCAAATAGCCGCATCCTTCTCCTGAAATCGTCACTATAATATCTTTTCCCAATCGCCCACATCTCCTTCATTACCCCTCCCGCTTTTCTCACCCTATCCTCCATTTGCCCATCCTGTTCGCCATTCCTCCTGAACACATATCCCAGATATTTCATTTCCTTCACTTCTTCTATCGTCTCGCCTCCCCATTTCCAGCTCTTCTCTTTCCGAACCTTACAATCTTCGTCTTTTCTCTGTTTACTTCTAACCCTCTCTCCGTTACGTATCTTCCGAACTCTTCCAACATCAGTTCCATCCCCCTCTCATTATTTGCTAATAAAACTTGATCGTCCGCATACATTAGTGAGTATAACTTCTTTCCTCTTATTTCTACTCCTCCTTTTCCTCCCAGGAGGAAACCTTCCCAGTTTCTCCTCTAAATCCGCCAAAAATGATATAAATAATTTAGCGCTCAGCGAACGCCCCTCTGCCATCCAGAATTTCTCCGACACTTCCTCTCCTACCTTCACCTTTACTAGCGTTTCCCTATACATACATATATTTCCCTGATTCTCTCTCTCTCATTCCTGTTCACACACATTTTGCTAACATTTATGTAGCATCATTAATATTTGAGATATCGGATGAAATTTTCGGAGAACATTCTTGAGACTTTAAACTTTCTGAAAATGCAAAAATAAAAAAATCGATTTTTTAAAAAAATTCTCGCTGTATGAATGAATGAATTTTATTATTTCACTTGGATTTATAATTCCGTACATCCCTTACTCTATCTAAAAACCTAAGTAAAAAATTATTATTCCCTGCTTCTACCCCTCCCTCGCCACTCGCTCGCTGCCCTCCTATCTCGCCTACCCTCTCCGCTTACGTCTCTCGCTTCATCCCTCCACACCTTCACTTCTCTCGCAATCATCCCTCCATTCCTCTCACACACATTCCCATGGACTTCCGTTTCCGTTCGTTCACACACTTTGCACTCCTTCCTTTCCTCCTCAGTCCCTTCCCCTTCACCCCTCAAAGACTCCAACCTCCTCAACCATCACGCTCCCTGCCCTCCCGCCCCAATTACCTCTTGCACCACATCCCTCCATCGCTTTTCCCTTTCTAACCCCGTGCACTCCTCCCAGACGTGCTTCCAAATTTCTCGCTGTATGCACCTTAAAAATTGTAGGTCCACCCGGTATGAGCATAAATTTGGTGTTCCCCTTCGCCTTATGGACGCTTATACCGGGTCGGTATGTGAATACAGGAGGTATTCCATACCCGTTGCAAACCCTGCGGGCAGTCGACGGTAATGAAAACAATCACTTTTTAATTTAGACACGTATGATAAAACAATGAGATTTGAACAAAATACGATTCATATGATAACTAAAGCATTCAGAATGATGGCGCTAAACTCCTTAACACGAACAATACAATAGTCATTTACGATGGTGTGAGGTATCATTTGAATAATAAGATCGCATCCCTTTGTGTGTTGACTTGGAACTCGATTTGTCAAGAACCGGGCGGGCCAATTATTGCGGTTTCTTTGATAATTATAATTTTTGTCGGTCATTTGCAGAGTGCGGGATACTTTTTTGTGGTTACCTTTTTTGTTTTAGTGTTTGAGTAAAGACTTGGCTTTCCATTTTCAATGATATCAATTACGTTTTTGGTAAAGTAGAGGTAGAGGTGGTAGGTTGTACGCTTAGAAATTTATTTTAGTGGGGCATTTACTGGAATGAAAAACTTATAAATGAATACATTTTTGGAACCCCCTGTATATATATGACAGTACGGCGCGCGGCAGCCGAGGCCACAGTATGCGTGGCATTGCGGAGCAGTGTTGCGGAGCCACCAGCAATGGTCTCGGCAGAGGGTCGTCAGACACTCGGCTACAGGGGTCCTAAGATGTAGTTTTGCCATGGTTAGTTATGTGCCACAGTCCGATGCTATTTTATTAGAGATCCACAGCCTTATTCATCCATTATAATAAATGGGTAAATATAGCGAACAGCTCCTTCTGCTGAAAAAGTAAAAGCGGTGATGGGGGTTTATTATAAGTGCGTTCCTTGATGGTGAAGTGTTAATTAGGTAGCGGAAACCGATAAAAAGTTTGATTTCTATACAAAAATTGTGTTTGAAATTCGTGCAGTTAACCTCTATGGGGATGTCCTTGCGCGGCAATAGTCCGGAAACACGGTGTAGTTTTTCCTTTGAATAGGTTTGTTATATAATATTTAATAACGACATTTGTTTTGCGGAATGCTTTAATACAGGGTGGTTTTAGTTTGGGCGAGCGAAGCGAGCATGTTCACCAGGAGTGGATGGAAGTTGAGCAATAGCGCCCACCTCTGGATCGATTTCGATCGAACGGATTCGAGGCCCACTCATGTCGCATCTTCGATCCCACGGAGGAATCGATAAATGCCAAAATCATAAACTCCTTTCCCATACGCCGGTAGCCTTGACATTCGAAGGAGATTCTCAGGTTTGTTTACATAACCAGTGCAGCCAGTTGCGTGGCTCCTCCCACTGATGTATATAAATTAGCATATTGACAGTAGCTTGTTATTTCACATGGCAATGATCGGCGACAATCGATAACTGTGCAGGAATATAACTGCGACGATGGCTGAAATGCAGAATCACGAAGAAGTATCTAACAACGCGGCCTGCCGTAAATACCAAGAATCAGTAGGAGAATGGTATAATGGTAAGTGCATTTGGTATAAGAATCCCTTTGTTTATTTCGTAGGAAGTTCTGACGGATGAAGTTGTTGCGCATCCACGTCTCCAAATCGCATGAAGGTAGCTGATTTCAAACACTATCGATTATGTAATCTGAGCGGGAATTTCAATTTAAATCTTAAGAAGGTTGGTGACGAAAATGAAAGTGGGTAGATCGGGCTAAAATTTATACAGAATAGTAATTAGCAGTCACTCCAGCCACCCTTCAAAATTTAACTTATTTGTCTGTATACTTTTCGATTAATCAATCTTATAACACCGGCCCCTTTTCTCACGTTAAAATGACAGGAGAAATTCATATTTCCTGAACGACTGAAGCGTTTCTCTTGATTCTTGGCTCATTGGATTCAGTAAATCAATCGACGAAATACAAAATTCAGAAATAAATCCTTGAGTGTTTAACTTTAGCATAAATCAATTTGGAATTTTGGTATCCATCGAAAACCGCTACACTTCGGGATAAATATCCTCGACTGTTGCGCGTCGTACTAAAGATCTTTAGAATCTTTAGAATCACTAAAGGTGTCATTCCCACTGAAACCAGGATGGATATAAAAAATTGAACAATAAGTAAACTGCGAAATTTAAAATATTGTTTACTGGTTTTTCCCGCCTTTCACATATTTTCCAATTAATTAAAATATAAGGGAAGTGAAGTTTGAAATATTTCTCTTTCTGTCGGCAATCGTATCTCCAGAGTTTGAAATGGCAGCTTATGTAGGGCATGCGGGTAGAGCATGAACTCGGGAAATTGAAAAATATCGAGAGGTAACAAAATGGCGACTATCTGAACGGGAAAACACGGTTTTCGGGTAAGAAGAGCCTAGCCCCTTATGAGACCAATTTTGTTATTAAATCCTGATACAAATCTATTTGACAACAGCAGCGCCTTTACAAAGCCTGATGTTGCTAGTTGAAGTCTCCATGTAGATTTAATATTAAAAAGAAATCTGAGTGGTTTATCACTACAAGATAATTTCCTCCAATTTTTAATCCAAACGGTTCAATATTGTACAAGTTGGAATATAAAACAGGTTCGAAACTTTAGTAACTATTACCTGCATGCTTCCCACGCTGATGCTATTGTAGTTCATCATTTTGCTATTTTTTGAAGATTTTTGATTAAAATTATCAAAGAATATTGTTAAACGATAGAAGCTTACTGGTGGTCGTTAATCTTACAGAGCAGTGCACATGGGCCTTTAATTCGTGGGGGCAGGATGGGCAGCCAATCAGATCCCTTTCGGTGCAGAATATATCGAAACAGGTGAGCAGGATTAACTCCCCAATGCAATATTTACAGGATTAACTCCCAAAACGATATTTTGATATCCTCAGACTAAACGTCAAGACCTCGAAGAGCTCTTTTTGCAATACGGCGAAATTCAGCAGTGCGAAATGAAATTTAACCAGAATAGTCTTGAAGGACTTGTTACGTTTACAAGTGCAGAGGATGCTCTCAAGTAAATATTGAGCCTGGGCTAATAACGTGTGTATGGCAGAGTAGGAACACTTCAGATTCATATGGACTTTGTGCTTTATAGAGCCAGAACAGATGGTGCCAGGATGAGGCTAGTATTGGATAGGAGAATCTTGCACATTTTCCCAGCCAATCCCATGATTCAATCAACGGAGATAGAGAATTGTACAAGTGTCCGACTGACTTGCCCCATCACTGAGAGCATGGGCAATGAAGTTTGCACAAGGATTGATATGCTAAACGATGATTGCTTGATAATGATTTTTCTATATCTACCCATTGTTGATAGGATCAGATTAGAAAGAGGTAAGAGGTAAATGTTTCATAGAATTAACTAGATGATGGAATTGATTGCATATTTTGCATTTTAGTTTGCAAGCGTTGGCGAGCGGTTGGCCAGGCATCTTGGTCATATGTTAGAAAGTTGAATTTCTTGCAGCCCCGTTGGGGACTTTCATATCAATCCAAACGTATAATCGTGGATGGTGAAGTACTACGTGACCTATTAGGGCGATGCGGCAGTCGCTTAAAAGAAATTCACTTTGCGCCCATATTCAAGGATGAATATTGCAATGCATTGTCGGACGTTGCAGAGTTCTGTCCAAGTGTGCAAGTAATTAATGCATCATTGATTCCGGTTTCTACGGTTTCCATTGAATTGCTGAGTAGAAAGTGCCTGGATATCAGAAGGTTATGCTTAGATACGGTTGACGGCCCCTGCGATCTCGAGCTAACAAAGTTGTTCCAGCAATCCTCGAAACTAACTCATTTCGCGGGTTGTCTATATCTTGAAGGCGATTGCTTGCTACACTTGCCACCGACTACAATTCGAGAGCTTGCATTCACGGATTGTAGTAGTTTAGATTTCAACCATTTAGCGCAGGTATTTGCGCTTTTTGACAACCGCGTAGACAAGAGATTATTGTTTTTCACTAACGCAAATATATCTTTCAACCAGGCTCTCCGGAAATTGGAAAACTTATCGATGTTTTTATTAGAGAGCGGAAGCCCTTGCCATTTTTATGAGATACCGCTTGAAGTAATGGAAGCTCTTAGCGGACACCGCAAGCATTTGAAACGGCTTGACCTCCCGACATGCAATTTTATGGTTTCAAATAACAGAAAGCTTATGGAACTCACTAACTTGGAAGTTCTCGTTCTGCAAGGCACTGATATCAACGATGATTTCCTCATAGAATTAAGCGGAAAATGCCAAGAATTGACTCACCTGGACATAAGTGGTACGTATTTCCCCTTGAAATCTGATTTCTTACACGCAATATCTGGTTTATTTAACTGAAAAGGTGTTATCTTCCAGCATGTTCTGACGTAACTTGGGCCGGCGTCGCAGCGTTAGCTTCATTACCAAAACTTGCCAAGTTGACAATGATTGAATCGTTATTTGATGTGCAGAAATTTACGCACTACTGGCTGAAGAGAGGCTTGAGTGTAGAACAATTACCACATGCAAGTGACTTTTCCAGCTTGAAACACTTGGTATGCAGAATACCCTCCGTTCTCAGCCCTAGTGAGATGTGCTGTCTCATAGAGCATTCGCCACTACTCGAACTCGTCGATTTGGCATGCGATGATTGTGGCCCAACACTCGAAGAGTTTCTTGACCATGCTCTTGCTAGAAATAGTAAAGTTACATATTTTGCACATCGAAAGCCTATCCCTTGATGGAAAGAAGTCCGGAATAATTTGGAAGAAGGGCTTTGAATATAATTACGACACATTCCCAGACAGCACAAAACCATATCCTCGGATCGACCGGCGGACATCCTACGGATAGTCATAGATTGGCAGCATTTATTAACACAGGAGGCGCGTCGGTTGATCCCCAGACAGCACACAACCATTCTTCGGTTGACCGACGGATATCCCGCGCGGTTCTACCGTGGTACAAATTTGGACGTCCTCGGCTCATTTCGCAGATTTTTTATTTTCATATTTAAGTGAAAAATTGAATGAATAAAAGTTCTGTAAAATGTTTCATATTTTATTAACATATAAAAGTAACATACTAAGTATATGTCCATTATAATCTTTCATAAAACTGATTAAACATAATATGTATATAATCTCGCAGTTATCACAGAAAGTTATTATTGGTTTCCCTTCTATAGGAACGCAGTACATAGGTTATTGTCGTCACGTAACGCAACAGGTTTTCTACGATATTAGAGGATTTTATGGTATGGGATTCCTCTCCAGATAGCACAAGGCTGTCCTTCGGTTATGCTCCGGATATCCGAAAAGAATATAGGATGAGCCTGAGGTTATCCGAACGGCAGCCGAGGATATCCGTCGGTTATCCTTAGGATCGACAAATGAAACATATGGTTGTCCGAGCCTCAGGATAACTTGGGCGGTTGACCTACGGATATCCGCGACGGACAACCGTGGGTTATCCTTAGCTTATACGCAGGGATACGCTACAGCACAAAATTGGACGTATATGGTTATTGCAATAAATATTGCACGCATATAAAAATTGAATTCTGAAAAGCTTTCATTAGCAAGCAAAAATATATACACACGTGGCTTCTTAAGTAACAATCCCAATTAAGTTCCTGTTTATTGCACCGATCGCTAATCCTAACCATAAACTCGACTACTTTCTTTTAGAAAGGAAATAAATGTACGTGACTCGCAAGAATAAAAGCAAAAATCCTTTATTGCACCGTCCGATACCCGTACTGCCAATTACGGTTATTTTCTTGGAAAGCGAAAATACGGTTTCGTAGAATAAGAATAAAACTCGCGTTCCTACCCCACATGGCACAAAGTTTTCTTCTACCTGGAACTCGCAAGAACTGCCAACTAAGATCACCTAAGGATATCCTCATGGACGTCCAAAGGTTATTCGTGGTTATCCGAAATAGATCGACTGTTTCGGGATATCCGCGGATTCTCGGTCGGATAATCGAAAAGGTTGAGGATAGGATTTGGATTCGGGATATTCGAAGGTTATCCATAGTTATCCGTTTCGGGATATCCACGGGTTGTCCGTTCGATAACCGAAAAGGTTGTGGATAAGATTTGGAGATTCAGGTAGGAAAAAGGATATCCGTATTTGGTCCTAGGAGATCTTGTGCCACAGTATACACAGTAGGGACCACAGTATAGACATAACCAGTAGGGTCACTCGGCGTCGGCGCCTTTGATCTCGGTGAAGCCGAGTTGGCTGCGCTCCGTGAGCTGCCCGCTATGGTTCAGATGGCTCCGCTAGGTGCCGGTGGTGCGGTTAGTCTGTCACGTCGGTAAGCGAGAGCAAAGCGAGAGAGTGTGTGTCAGCTATGTAAAAGTGTTCGCGAAATACGTGTGATGCGTTAAGGCGCGATGGTGGGAGACGTATCTTGCCGCCGCCATCTTACCTTCCTTTCCCTGCGATCTGACTTCTATATGTATAGCGAATGATACAAAGTTTCGCATAAGCTAATTCCTGATTCTGATGCTATTTGGTAATAAACGGATGTTATTTCTTTTCGCACGTAGAGGAATCAAGGATATATAGAGAGACGAAATCAGCACCAGCTGTGATAACAATAGCGGCGTAGCGGCAAGGACAGAGGAAAAAGCGGCGCGAAATTGATTACCTTCTGGCAGCAGCATGCCTACCAATTTTTATGAAACTGTAATATGTTATTCTCTTGTGTAAACTAACAGGGGGCTACATCAGTCATCGTTTGAGCGAGTTCGAAATTGCTTGCTAATCACAAGACGGTAGCAAATACGATTTTCGCCGAACATCCCAATTGGGATGTTCGTATAACATAAACGAATTTCTATTTTGCAAAGACAATCGAACCTGGGTAATAATAGTATTTGTTAGTAGCTTGTGATTTGCAAGCATATTCGCACTTGTTCTTTTACATAGGTAAAAAGACATGCCGCTGCCACAAAGTTCTCGATTTGATTTGACATACAAAAATCCGCTTCCGCGCGGCCCAGCTCTGTCGCGCCCGCCCCACGCCGACATCCGCGGCCCCGCTCTGCCCCGCTCGTCCCTTGCCCTCACTTTCCTGGTTCGCCCCGCATTACCCCGCTCGTCCCTTGCCTTCACTTTGCTGGTTCGCCCCGCATCGCCCCGCTCGTCCCTTGCCCTCACTTTCCTGGTTCGCCCCGCATTACCCCGCTCGTCCCTTGCCTTCACTTTGCTGGTTCGCCCCGCATCGCCCCGCTCGTCCCTTGCCCTCACTTTGCTGGTTCGCCCCGCATTACCCCGCTCGACCCCTTGCCGTCACTCTGTTGGCTCGCCCCGCATCGCCCCGCTCATCCCTTGCCCTCACTTTGCTGGTTCGCCCCGCATCACCCCGCTTGTACCCTTGCCCTCACTTTGCTGGTTCGCCCCGCATCACCCCGCTTCGTCACCTCGTCCGAATTAGAGTGGCGCGCCCCTGGCGGCAGACCCGCAACCAAAACCAGCAGCCTACTGAAACCGGCTTCACTTATTTCGCCGAGTGACCCTACTGGTTATGTCTATACTGTGGTAGGGACACTCCGTGTCGGCACCTTTGATCTCGATGTTCACGAAAATGGCGGCCGCAAACCGGTTTTTCGGCTACTTTGCCCGCTGGAGTATAGATGGCTGTAGCATCGATTCGTCGTTCGTTTCGCATACTGGGCGGCGCAAAAGTGAGGAGCCCCGACTCATTTCCTATTATTTCTTTACCGCCCTGTATAGCTGCTGTCCGTCGCTGGAGGAAGCTGGCGGCGGGCTCAGATAGTGGGGAATCGTGACGTACGCTCCGGGCATGTGTGCCTGCCGCTCATACGTGTGACAAGCGACAAAGTTACGGGCGCATCGCCGTCGTCCGCTGTCGGAAGACCGCGGCCACAGTATACAAATATACATACTGTGGTTTCGGAAGCCCGCAATATAAAGATTTGAATGATTGAATAAAATACAATTGATTGCAAATGCAAATAATTGAATCTAATTTAAGGAACATAGTAATGATATTGCTTTAAAACTTCAGTTCCGATTATAATTAAATATGAGAACGACAAATGGTTTGTGTACCATTTGTCTTGTAGAATCGTTGTAGTTTGAAACGGCTCTCACTGGTTTTCAGTAAAATGCACCAGCACCGAATAATTATCCCTGATTATTCATCGCAGGGCCCTAACCCGGCAGATAAATGTCTTTGAGGTATGATTACCTACGCTTAAAAGGCCGCAGTGGCGCCGTGGTAAGGTGTCTGGCCTGCCACTCGGTTTCCCCGTGTTCCATTCCCGGTTGTGGGAAAAAGTTTATTTTGCCTTCTCTCTTATTTTTTCATTTACGTGCTCCTTTAGACTCCAATAATTAGTGGCTCTGAAAAGGGCCGTTTGTTAAAATTATTTCGTAAAGATTTAAATTATAAGATTTCAAATTATAAAATAATTATAAAATTTATAAAAAATAAAATTATTAAGTAAAAAAATAAGAATTTAAACTATAAAAATTAACTGCCGGATTGGGGCCCAGAGATGATCAATCAAGGATAATTAATCGCGCAAGCCTAAAGTCATAAGAAAGCCTTCGATTCGAAAGACTAGCACGAGCAAGATGGTATATATCCATCCTTCTTCCTCGTATGACGTGCCGCACCGTTTCCACGCGCATGTGGTTGTGACTGCGAGGGAGCATATCTCCTTCTCTTTCTCTCCACGGACGCTCGAGTTGAGTAGGCGATCAGGGGAAGTGAACTCTGCTTGCTTCTCCTCGCCGCCTGCTCTACTCCTACCCGGCCAGCCAGCGCGTCACGCAGTGACTGCGAGGGAGCATATTTCCTTCTCTTTCCCTCCACAGACGCTCGAGTTGAGTAGGCGATCAGGGGAAGTGAACTCTTGCCTCTCCTCGCGGCCTGCTCTACTCCTACCCGGCCAGCCAGCGCCTCACGCTGTGACTGCGAGGGAAGCTATCTCCTTCTCACTCTCTCTTTAGACAGGCGATTCAGTTGTGAAGACACCCTGCGGTGGCGTGCATTTTTGAGCGATGTGGGGCGACCTTTACCGTTAGTTTGCCCATTAAACTTTGGCGGCGCGCAATCCGCGCCGTAACCTGTCACGTGGTACAAGTGTCCCTACTGTATTATACTGTGCTTGTGCTATCTGGGTTCGGCTACATATGTTCTATGCTGACGTCGGGATTTGAAGTGCGGCGCTTGGTCGCCACAAAAGTGTGTACTGGACGCCATCTATGAACGGATAAAGTAATCATCATTGAGATGGCAGCGTGTAGTAAAGCGGCCCAGTCCGTTCGGGTCGAGAGGACCCCATACCATTTCGGTGTCACGCTCCCTGTTACCGACAATCCCCATCTTAGACTACAAAGACAGTATAGAATTTGAAATTCTACACTATTGTTCGTACTTCCTATTGACCATCCAGAAGCCGATTGGTGATTTGTCACGATGCGCTTATTCAAAATAGCAATGTGGGCGGCCACTAACGCAATTTTATTTTATCGCGCACCATCGTCAATAATTTCTTAGTATTACTTTAAGTTACTTAATATGGTTACAATTAGGTAACAGCAAAACAATTGTTTACATAATCGCTCCGAGCCAAAATATTTCGTGAAACTATTGCAGGTAGATGAAAAGTGTAAACTGCAGAAAATTATCGGATAGGGAATAAATCCGCGTAGGTCGCTTTTTGCAGTAGTTGTTAGTGTTGCGCTATACTTATTTATTCTTGATCCATTTGTCCTAATTTTTTCACGATTGGCAATATAATGCTGTTCTTTGTTAGCATATGCATGCTACAGGTCTTGGCGCAAAAAGTATGTTTAATATACGGCATATCTTCAAAAAGGATTAAAAGCAATACATATATGCCTGGCATGGGCGGGCGCGGGCGTTGACTGCGGAGGGGTGCGACCCACGTTTGTACCTAATGAAATAATATGCCACCCACAGTATAGACATAACCAGTAGGGTCACTCGGCGAAATAAGTGAAGCCGGTTTCAGTAGGCTGCTGGTTTTGGTTGCGGGTCTGCCGCCAGGGGCGCGCCACTCTAATTCGGACGAGGTGACGAAGCGGGGTGATGCGGGGCGAACCAGCAAAGTGAGGGCAAGGGTACAAGCGGGGTGATGCGGGGCGAACCAGCAAAGTGACGGCAAGGGATGAGCGGGGCGATGCGGGGCGAGCCAACAGAGTGAAGGCAAGGGGTCGAGCGGGGTAATGCGGGGCGGACCAGCAAAGTGAGGGCAAGGGACGAGCGGGGCGATGCGGGGCGAACCAGCAAAGTGACGGCAAGGGACGAGCGGGGTAATGCGGGGCGAACCAGCAAAGTGACGGCAAGGGACGAGCGGGGCAGAGCGGGGCCGCGGATGTCGGCGTGGGGCGGGCGCGACAGAGCTGGGCCGCGCGGAAGCGGATTTTTGTATGTCAAATCAAATCGAGAACTTTGTGGCAGCGGCATGTCTTTTTACCTATGTAAAAGAACAAGTGCGAATATGCTTGCAAATCACAAGCTACTAACAAATACTATTATTACCCAGGTTCGATTGTCTTTGCAAAATAGAAATTCGTTTATGTTATACGAACATCCCAATTGGGATGTTCGGCGAAAATCGTATTTGCTACCGTCTTGTGATTAGCAAGCAATTTCGAACTCGCTCAAACGATGACTGATGTAGCCCCCTGTTAGTTTACACAAGAAAATAACATATTACAGTTTCATAAAAATTGGTAGGCATGCTGCTGCCAGAAGGTAATCAATTTCGCGCCGCTTTTTCCTCTGTCCTTGCCGCTACGCCGCTATTGTTATCACAGCTGGTGCTGATTTCGTCTCTCTATATATCCTTGATTCCTCTACGTGCGAAAAGAAATAACATCCGTTTATTACCAAATAGCATCAGAATCAGGAATTAGCTTATGCGAAACTTTGTATCATTCGCTATACATATAGAAGTCAGATCGCAGGGAAAGGAAGGTAAGATGGCGGCGGCAAGATACGTCTCCCACCATCGCGCCTTAACGCATCACACGTATTTCGCGAACACTTTTACATAGCTGACACACACTCTCTCGCTTTGCTCTCGCTTACCGACGTGACAGACTAACCGCACCACCGGCACCTAGCGGAGCCATCTGAACCATAGCGGGCAGCTCACGGAGCGCAGCCAACTCGGCTTCACCGAGATCAAAGGCGCCGACGCCGAGTGACCCTACTGGTTATGTCTATACTGTGATGCCACCCGTAAAGGGTGCAATAAAACGTAGACCTTACTTTTCATGTGGAAAATCCATCATGGATCCTCCCGCCATCCTGTGGAGACGGTGAGGGGTATGTCGGACTCCTACCGACTAAAAACCCCATGGAGACCCTCGAATGGGACTAGAGGGGAGGGGGCCCGGAACGTCTTCCGACATACTTCAGGCCCGAATCCCGTCCCTCCGAGCCCTGAAAAGAGCTCCACCACACGTGGTGAATGAACCACCTTAGGTGACCACGTGGACCTCGTCACGTGACCACCCCCCTCCCGGATCGCATGTTGAGGGCCCGAACCCCTCAGTCAGGACCCCCTAGAAATCTGTAAGGTTGTAGGGACGCCGGCCGAAGCCGTAAAAGCCACGCCCACGCCTGCATCCTGCTGCCCCCCTTCGGGATAACCATCCCGATGCCGAGATGAGGGACTTAACCCGCCTCCATCTCGTCTTCCCTGCGAGGAGCGCGCGCGTTCGGGTCCGCTCTCTTCCCCCTTTTTAATAAAACGTAGACCTGCGGTATGCTCGATAGCCCTCAACGTAACCGGGTTGTTTCAAGCGGCACAATCCGCAGAATCTATTTCCGTCGGCAGCATCAAGGCTCTGTGAGCACGCGAATGACAAGATTTTTCGCCGTTCAAAAACTGACCCTACAATGCTGCAAAGAATCACTATGTCTTAAAGATCGATCGGCATTCCTTGTACGTTTCTATAATCATAAACGTATTTTATTACAAGATGTGTTTGCCAGAGCAGAGTACATATCATGCAATGGTCTTTTTGAGCAGTACGAAATGAAAGCGAGCGGGGAAACCCTTCCCGTTCGAGCGCTCGGAGTGTCTGACTCTGACTGTGGCTAGCGAGAATGATTCTGCGAATTGGATATATCGAAAGCTTGTTAGCGTAGCCTAGAATTACGTTTTATTACATCCTTGTTGGTAGTATATTATTCTGAGACAAAAACGTATTGTACACTGCTCCGTTACCTGGCTGTTTGACTCTATGCCTCGGTTCGCACCCCTCCGCGGTCTTTGCTCGCGCCCGGCCAAGTCGTCTGGTCGCGTCGGGCATATTGTCTTTAATGCTTTTTCGGGATAAACCAAGGCATGTCATAAACCAACATGACCCGCTATAGATCAGCGTTGCGCGAAACCTGCGTCAGGGAGGACAGTCGCTACCATCCAAGCCGCCCTCCTTTGCTATTTCTTACCGCGTGATGCAGCTCCATACACATACAGGATTTCTCCAAATCAACAGAAAATAAGTATTCTTAAATTTTGAATTCCGAAACTTTTGAGAGTTGCTCAAGTTTATAGTATGTCTAGAAGACATTCCAGAGTATTTTTCGACGAAAATTCAGAGGAATAAATATTGCAGTTCAAGAATTCAATCTGAATTATAATTATTGTTTAAGCAACTTTTGTATCGTTAACTATCGCTGTGAAATATTGCAATTCTAGATAATTGCAGTTAAACAATTCAATATGAGTTGATTATTGTTTAAATAACTTTTACATTGCTAACGTACTTCTTTTATGAAAATTGGATACTTTGTGAACAATATGCCGTTTTCGGCTTTGCCATGCCTACTAGTTGTGGCGCTAGAGTTTTTCAAAGAACGACCAATTTGCCGAAATTCTGTGTATGACTTAGCATGGAATGGCCTGCAGAGAATTGAACCGGCACCGGTCGTGGAAGATTTTACGCCGCCTTCCTCGACTTCAGAGCGGAACATCCATTGCACGATTTGACAACACTGATCTTAGTCTAAGCAAAACAATCATGCGCGGTCACTACATTTCTCTCTCTTTCTTCCTTCCCTCTCATCTCTTCGGTTTCCGACTGTCACCGCTCTGTAGACGTAGAGTGTGCCACAAAAACCCAACATTTTTGCCGAATCGGTACCCCAGCGCCGCACAGTGGCCGATTTGGGTCTAAAACGCGCGCATCGCACTTTATGACCGACAAAATTCAAAGCCACGGGAATGAAAATTGAACATTATATCCTTGTTCTGGATAGTATGAAGCACAAAAAATGTTAGTAAATTAATTTTTTATCTCAAATAGTTTTGAAGTTAACGACAGATTAGTATAGTATGTTCCCATGTATTCAAATGGGGGACTTTAACTTTTGTATATTGATTCGGGAACCTAATGGAACCTCATGGTGTATTTTTTTCCTGAAACTAGATTTTTTTCCGCGTCTTTTGACATATGTTTCATCTGCATAAAGTTGCATTAACCTGTGTTATGAATTAATACAATTACAAAATTGTGATTTAGTGAAGAAAATGTCGAAAGAAACGATATATTGATTCGGGAACCTAATGGAATCTTATGGTGTATTTTTTTTCTGAAACTAGATTTTTTTCCCCGTCTTTTGGCATATGTTTCATCTGCATAAAGTTGCATAAACCTGTGTTATGAATGAATACAATTATAAAATTGCGTTTTAGTGAAGAAAATATCGAAAGAAACGAAGCATTTGGTAGAGAGGTAGCATGAGGAGGAGAAGTGGGGGAGGAGGAGGAAAGACAGGTTGGAAAATGAGGAGAACAGCGAGAATAGAAGTCAAAATGAGGTGTGGACACTAGAATGGGGTGAAAGATGAAGGATAAATGAAATCGGTGCGACCGAGGAATATAGTACTGATAGAAAGGAGAAAACGGTAGAAAATAAGGATAGATCTTCCTCGCTTTATCTTATCCTTAAGATATAAACCATACAAAAAGGACGATTATGAAAATAGCCAGTTTTGATGCCTATTCTCCATGCTTTGTTTAGAACAGTGACACGATTTCCATCGCTTCAAATACAGAGTAACAAAAGCTCGAACTATTCCTCTGTCAATATTTTTACCAAGGTTCTCGACATAGGAAACAATGGCTTCCGTTGCCGCCTTTTTTCTAGGTTTGTCTTTTATTAATGTCACAAGGAACCGCTTGGACATATTTATCGAGCTGCCTGACATGTTTCTACGCCAGATATTGCGAAACTATGCAAACTAATGAGAAAAATATATTGTACGACACACAATACTCGTGATGCAGACGGTACTAATCGCTGCAGGAACTTGGTTTCAGGCTAATTGAATGAATCTTCTTGGGAAGAATTATATCTTATTACCATTGTCCCTCTTGGTCCCTTACGAACGATTTAAACAAAACAGCTATTGGGGAAGTCGGAGACTACACGTGTCTCGTGTGCAAAGTTTGCCTCGTGTGTAGTCTCCGACTTCCCCAATCGCTGTTTTGTTTACATCGTTCGTAAGGGACCAAGAAACATATGCCAAAAGACGCGGAAAAAAATCTAGTTTCAGGAAAAAAATACACCATGAGGTTCCATTAGGGTCCCGAATCAATATACAAAAGTTAAAGTTCTCCATTTGAATTCATAAGAACATACTATACTAAACTGTCGTTAACTTCAAAACTATTTGAGATAAAAAATTAATTTACTAATATTTTCTGTGCTCCATACTATCCAGAACAAGGATATAATGTTCAATTTTCATTCTCGTGCCTCTGAATTTTCATAAAATCCGATGCGCGCGTTTCATACCCAAAGCGGCCACTGTGGCACTGTAACAATTTATTAAAAAGCTAATTATGGGCTATTATTAATCCTTATGTCACAAGGATGAAAACAAACCAAAAAAATTGAGAATCGGTTCAGTGGAACCTGAGTTATTGGACATGCGCGCATATTAGACCCAAATCGGCCACTGTGCGCCGTGGGCCACTTCATCAGGAGACTCGGTAGAGTCTTGCGCCAAGTAGTATGTAGTACATGCGATATCCTGTTGCGCGAGCAGCAAGCTGGGTTAACGGGGACATGGTCCTTGCCATCACCCTTACGTTACGTTTTCTTATCATAAAGCAACGTCCTCTCGATCACTTGTCTCCCTCTCCCTCTCGCGCTTGCATGGTTGCCTTTGTCCCATCGTTTTTTACCGATCGCGCCACCGACCGTACCCTCGCACTCACGCACTTGACAGTCTACATTGCGATCTGCATACCATGCCGCGCGGTCGCTACGCGCCTTGCCGTGATTCATTTGTTTGAACCTCACGCTCGGGTCCGTTGCTCACTGCTCACTGCTCCCTGCCTTTTGGACATTTACTCAGCTAGCAAACTGTATCACGCAGCACACGTCCCCGATTGCGCTTCTACTAGGAGTATCCGTCAATTGAGGAAACTTTTAAGTCGTCCGCACCAGTGGCGCGTTACGACTATTGGGGGCCCTAGGCAGAAGATAATTTGGGGCCCTTATTTTATTCCATAATAATTTTATTCTTCTTTAACAGAAGTACAGATACGATTAGGTGATCAGATACAATATCGTGATCACATACATATATTCAGCCCATTTCCCTACCGAAAACAATTTCTTTGGCAATTTGTGTAAGACTTACATTGGGAATGTTGGGACTGTTATTGAGAAACTAACACATACATTTCGTTTATACATATTGTTCAGGCACCAAAAAACATACAATAGCTTTAAACATATAAAATATAAGGAACCAAGATTTAAATAAACATTTGAACATTTAAATTGTTTAAATATGCAAACTAAAACAAATAACCATAACTGTAACTAAACATTTTTAAGAAAAAACACAAAATTCTTCAAAAGGTGATCGAGTACTTGAGCTGACCATATTTTTATTCAATATCGCCTTCCAGATTTTACAACCACACAATACAAAATTACCAAATATTACTAAAAATGATTAAAAACTACAAATAATACAAAAATTATCTATGTCGCACGAAAAGCACTAATATCTAATTTTGTAGTTAAGAGGAAATTGGGGGCCCCCCTTAAGAAGGGGCCCTAGGCAACTGCCTAATTTGCCTACAGTCTAACGCGCTACTGGTCCGCACAAAAAACCGACCATCGGGCACTCACCCCCTGGCCGTGTTCGTTTTTGTACTGCAAGTACTATATATAGTTATAGTAATCAACGCTAATTCTGTACTGGCAGTACTCGCAGTACAAAAAACGAACACATCCCCTGTAAGTGTACACCTTCTAACTGTCGGCGTCGCTTTTTCCTTGAGCCTCTTTTACACGACGCGAGTAAATACTTGCAGCGAATAAAACTGTAGTTGTATGTGTACATTTTCTCAGTAATTTCATGGCGTCGGTGGTATTTGTCATAAGCAACGCACACGCTACATGCACTTTACTCGCATTCGTGCAGAAATACCTTTACGATAACATAACACGCGGTTCAGGCTTTTGTTTAGCCTCTCCTATGTGGATTGATATCGTTATGTTTTTATGAACTTTGTCATAAATACTCTACACAATTGTTTCTGCGTCTCGCTTGAGTCACAATCAGGAGACTCGGTAGATTCTCGCGCCAAGTAGAAGTTCCCTCTCCATATATATATGACACTGCGGGGCGCGACAGCCGAGGCTATATTATCCCGAACTCTAGCTGTTATCCTTAGTTACCAAACTTTCACCTCGATTTATGCGAAAGTTAGAGCCCCAAGAATTTATTTCAGAATTTTGTATTTCATCGTTGATTTTTCTGAATCCAATGAGCCAAGAATCATGTGGATCGGTCCAGTCGTTCCGGAGATATGAATTTCCTCTTTTATTTTTCTCGTCGTAAAGGCAAAGCGGATTAAGAGTTTCATCGTCCGGATTAATACAATTCCTAAAAATGTTACTCTCACGTGTTTCACGCGAGCGGGCACCACTGCGAAGTGCTGCAGAGCGCTGTGCAGATAACATGGTTTTATACCGACACATTGGTTATGCCATGACTGGTGATGTGTCAAAACAATGATGACGGTTATATGAATGTGGTACAGTCCGATTGTATTTTTCTTCAAAATATGAACAACCAAGAAGGCGTGAAATCCCCCAAAATAAATTAAAATGTAAAGAAAAGCGCCAAGTAGTTTAATGATCCAAAAATGGAATAGATATCACACAAGAAAGCCAAGTTTTCAATCAAAGACACCATACGTTAATTAATTAATTAACTTGCATCTCAAGCTTTAAAACTTGGCATGTGCAAATTTGTGTCAAAGTCATATGCTAGTAATATTTTTTGATTGGTAATTAAGTATGCACATGCCAAGTTTTAAAGTTAGAGATGCAAGTTAATTAATTAATTAACGTATGGTGTCTTTGATTGAAAACTTGGCTTTCTTGTGTGATATCACAGACCAGGTACGGAATAGACCGGGCAATGTATGGGATCGAGTGGCCCACAGCGCTGGTGTAGCATTTCGGCCAAAATTGGGGGTTTTTGTGGCGCACTCTACGTCTACAGAGCGGTGAAAGTCAGTACCCGAAGCGATGAGAGAGAAGGAAGAAAGAGAGAGAAACGTAGTGGCCGGGCATGGTTGCCAAATCGTTTTGCTTAGACCAGTGTTGTCAAATCGTTCAATGGATGTTCCGCTTCGAAGTCGAGGAAGGCGGCGTAAACACTTCTATGACTGGTGCCGGTTGAATTCTCTACGGGCCAGTCCATGCTAAGTCATAAACAGAATTTCTCTAAATCGGTCGTTCTTTCAAAAACTCCAGCGCCGCAACTAGAAGACATTGCAATAAACTGAAAACGGCATAATGTTCATAAAGTATCTCATTTTCATAAAAGAAATACGTTAACAATGCAAAAGTTGTTTAAACAATAATCAATGCAGATTGAATTCTTGAACTGCAATTATCTCCAACTGCAAGATTTGACAGCGATAGTTAATTAACAATGCAAAAGTTGTTTGAACAATAATTAATTCAGACTGAATTCTTCAACTACAATATTTATTCCTCTGAATTTTCGTAGAAAGATACTCTGAAATGTCCTTTAGACATACTGTAAACTTGTCTTGCAACTCTCAAAAGTTTCGGAATTCAAAATTTAAGTATATTTATCTTCCTTTGACTTAGACAAATCGCGTGTATGGAGCTGGACGGCTTAGCATAAATTGGACCCATCGGTTCTCCTCTCCTTCATTCACTTCCACTACTTTAAGTAATGTTAACGGGGCGGGCCGCGTGATGGCATGAAAGGAGGACTTGAAATGGTCGAAATGGTCACAGAGCAATAGACACCATATAAAAAGAATAGAAGTTCAAATATTTTGGTATACCTTCCTAATGGACAATAATTAGCGCTGGAAATCTACTCGTGAGAGAGACTGGATTGAAGATAGAATACCTTCGAAAAATTAGCGCAGACGGTTCGAAGTTAAACTGCAGAATAGCATTCCATCAATTTGCTCTTGTATAAATTAATTTTGATTTCAATCATGAGAGCGAGATGAGAGCGAGATGAGAGGGAGATGAGAGATGTATTGTGCATCATGCGCGAAGAAATAGCACAGACGAGCGGATCGGGTGGTAGCGACTGCGTCCTGCGTGACGCAGTTTTCGAGCAACACTGATCTAGCGGGTTATATTGTTTTATGACATGTCTGGTCTTATCCCGAAAAAGGATTAAAGACAATATCCCCGATGCGGCCAGGCGAGTTGGCCTGGCGCGGCGCGGGCAAAGACCGCGGAGGGTGCGATTCGCGGCAACGAGTCAAACAGGCAGGTAATGGATTAGGCAGCCCAACTCTGAACTCGGTGACGCGGAACTACCGTAACCGAGCAGTACGCACAATACTTTTTGTCTCACAGAATAAGGTACTACCAGCAAGCATATAATGAAACATAATCCTAGGGCCTGCTGACAAGCTTTCGATATATCCAATTCGCAGAATCATTCTCCGCCAGTCACCACACTCAAACACTCCGAGCGCTCGAACGGAAAGGTTTTCCCCGCTCCTTTCATTTCGTACTGCTCAAAAGGACCATTGCATGATATGTACTCTGCTCTGGCAAACACACGTCTTGTAATAAAATACGTTTATAATTATCGAAACGTATAAGGAATGCATATCGGTGTCTAAGGCACAGTGATTCTTTGCAGCATTGTAGGATCAGTTTGAATGGGGAAAATCCCTGTCATTTGCGCAGTCCCAGAGACTTGGTGCTGCCGGCGGAAATAGATTCTGCGAATTGTGCCGCCTGAAACAACCCGCAGGTATGTTGAGGGCTAGCTGGTATACCGCAGGTCTACGTTTTATTGCACCCTTTAGGCGCGTCACACTATGGTCTCGGACTCCGAATTGCCTATTCCCTCATCGCTCTCGCGGCTGTCGCTGCAGCAAGCTGAAAAGATAAGCTACAGTTCGTTATAGAACAATGCGACTCCTTAAACGAGTTCTTTTTGTCCACAATATTTCTAATCCTGCCCGCGCCATTCTATGCACGAAAACAGAAAAGGCGCGAGAGCCAAAAAAGTTTTTCCTTACGCCGGGGAACCGAACTGGGAAAATCCACGTGGTAGGCCATGCGCCTTACCACGGCACTACTGCGATACCTTGAGTGCAGGGGGTCATTTCTTAAAGACATTTATCTGCCGGGTTGGGGCTCAGGGATAATTAATAAGGGATGATTAATGCGGCGTTGACGTCCAGTCATTCGCAATCGTGGAAAAATTATGATAAATGGATCATCGAATAAATAAGTATAGCGCAACACCAACAACTACTGCAAAAAGCGGCCTACGCAGATTTATTCCCTATACGATAATTTTCTGCAGTTTAAACTTTTCATCTACCTGCAACAGTTTCACGAAATATTTTGGCTCGGAGCAATTTTGTAAACAATTGCTTCGCTGTTAACTAATTGTAACTATATTAAGTAACTTAGTGTAATACTAAGAAATTATTGACGATGGTGCGCGATAAAATAACATTGCGTAGGGCCTGCCGTCCACGTTGCTATTCTGAATAAGCGCATCGTGAGTCCTGACCAATCACCAATCGGCTTCTGGATGGTCAATAGGAAGTACGAACATAGTGTAGATTTTCGAATTCTATACTGTCTTCGTACTAAGACGGGGATTGTCGGTAACAGAGAGAGTGACCCGGAAATGGTATGGGGTCCTCTCGACCCCACGGACTGGGCCGTTTCAATGCCCAGCTTGCCCGGTCTATTCCGTACCTGGTCTGTGGTGATATCTATTCCATTTTTGGATCATTAAACTACTTGGCGCTTTTCTTTACATTTTAATGTATTTTGGGGGATCGAACTTCTCGATAAAAGAATGTGGGCTCTTTATTGGCAGTGGAGAGGAGTTCTTCATTGGCGCAAGTCCGGATGGAATAATATAGCTGCTGAATAGAATAATATAGCTTAACGATAGCCATGAGTATATTTCGTAAGGCAACTCATTCGCGATATATTTGTTTGGATACTATCGTTGATAAAAAATACTTTTCATTCGGAAAACAGATGGGTGCAGGACGCTTCCAGTTCGGATCTCAGACTAATCAATTGTCGCAAACGACATGTCAGTATCATGACACCACGGATGTCAGTTTCACTTTCATCGACTCAGTCTATTACCTACAATTACCGATTATCGACTGTTTCCACATAAATATTTGCGTATTGGAAGGTAACACTGGGGCGCGATCGGGCAACTCCCAAACAGTCACGTGACTAAACAGGCGTGGAAATTACATATCGAGCCTCTTCAAATCAGTGCAGTGTCAACCTTCGAAGAGGACAATGTCTGGTAAGTCCATACAATATCTTCTCTTCTCGCGTAATGCTATTAGACATTCGACAATATAAAGAAGTAATAGAGTAATGCGTAATGAGTAACATGTAAAGTAACGGAGTAGTATAGCAAGGAATATCCTTCATGTCAACGGATTGATTGTACAATTGCATTTTTGAATCCGGAATACCTTACTAATTTCGTATGCACGAAATCATATTAAAAAACCAACGATATTTATTCGCGATGAGCAATAATGTGTTTATCAAATCTCTCTTGTCGATCGTATAATAGCATTGCTAGCGCTTTGTTTCTCCAACGGTTCTCGATCGTTTGGGTGACCTACCTTGGGTGTTACCTTGTACGTACACTCACCCAGAAGATCGCGCTCATGCAACCACATCCACCGCGACCCTCACATTGTTTTGAAAACATTGCCGCGCGCCGGCCTAGACCATTGTCCGGGCAGAGTTCTCAGCTGACCTTGACAGCTGAGAGCATCTCTCTCCCTCTCTTTCTCTCTGTCCAATCCTCTTTCTCCTTCTGCTCAATCGTTGTTGGCCGTGTATTAATTAATTTCTGTTTTTCAGGCAATACCCCGCACACACCGGAGCAGTGCTCGCAGGAAGACCTGCGAGCATTATTGCATCAGATGAGCGAGAGGCAAGAGGCCCTGCTGGCGCGAGCATTCGCGCAAAGAGAGCAGCAGCAGCAGCCACCGCCACCGCCAGCGCCACAACAGCAGCAGCAACATCAATGTTCGCAGGGAGACCTGCGAGCATTGATTCTTGAGATGGGCGAGAGACAGGAGGCCCTGCTGGCGCGAGCACTCGCGCCACGACAGCAGCAGCAGCAGCAGCAGCAACCGCGACCGCCAACACTGCCACCTCCACCACCGCCGCCACAGCAGCAGCAGCAACAACAATGCTCGCAGGGAGACCTGCGGGCATTGTTCAGGGAAATGGCGGAAAGGCAAGAGGCTTTCCTGGAGCGGGCCCTTGAGATCGGAAGGCCCACGAATGATGCCGCGGGCTCTACAAATAATAGTATGTATTATTTATTATAATAAATACGATAGAAACAAAGACTATTTCATTAGGCATCTGATTAATATATATTTCATTTCTGCATTTCAGATTACGAAAATGCGCAACAGTGGGCGACTGGAAAAAACCGCGGTCACGGCCACCGGCGGGGCGGCGGGCGCTCCCGCAGTCGGTGGCACCGACGAAACGACGGTAAAACCGTCGTTCAAAAATATTACAATTTATATTAGAATATACAGAACTTGACAGAACGACGGTTTTACCGTCGTAGACATGACAAGTTTCACAAATTTCGTGAAATGTTTTTATATGTATATTTATATTATTGTATTTATAATGACTACGTTTATAATAAACGCAAATGACAGATTTGTAAGAAATTAAATGAAAAGCGCCAAACCCGATTCCCTCCACCTCCCGGAGTAGAACCTACGGTCGCAAGTATTTGCAGATTGCAGAAAGATGCGCAACGCGAGTTCAGCGGCAACCGTTATATGTATTCGTATTATTTAAATTTGTCAGCAGTAACAAAAAAAGGGGGAAAAATATATTGGGCCAAGGATCGAATCCGGTATACGGGAATTAGCAATCCGTCACTTTAGTAACTCCGCTACTAGGACTCTTGCCTTATTCGGACTCCAATTGCACGAGTAGAACCTTTCTCTATAAGGATAAAAGTTCGAGCGAGGGACCTAGCGAAAAGCGAAAACGTTCCAAAAGTCCACGAGGCTTTCCAAACCGACGTGCCGAGCGCCTGAGCGGCGTACCGTCATAAACCTTCAATACTGGTATCTTCTTGAACTACGTTGTCCAAAAATGAAATAGATATCATACAATAGAACGCCAAGTTTTCAATCAAAGATACCACACATCTTTGATTGAAAACTTGCCTTTCTATTGTGTGATATCTATTTCATTTTTGGACAACGTAGTTCAAGAAGATACCTTTTATGTGAGTCATTAAACTACTTGGCGCTTTTCTTTACATTTTAATGTTTTTTGGGGGATAAAATTATTTACAAGTCTTGAACCGAACACTTTTTTTTATCTCTTCTGCCTTGCAAAAACGGGCGACCGATTACATTCGTGATTCATTGAACATATGAATACTCCTGCAATGATGACTACGATTACTAATGACAACATTTCATCGTGTTTAGGACGATAACATCCCACCGCAATATGAGTGAAAAGATGGAGAGCCTTTCAATGCCGGCGGTGAAGGGGGAGAAAGAAAAACCAGGACGTTATGAAGGTTGGGATTTCGGTGCAGAAATTTGTGCCCACGAGCGTTATATAACACTTGGGACATTAGTTACTGTAGGAAATAAACCTTAACATACACTGGTAGCATAAGTAACTTAAATCACGCGCTCTCTGACGGACCTCGGGTCATTAGGCATCACAGAGGACGCTCACAAATATAATGAGAGGACACGCAGGTGTCAATACACTGTCGACACTATGTTATTATAAGTTGGGAATAAATCATTATTCGAACATCTTGTACCATTTTCTCTCGGACTGTTACGCATACTCCACTGAAAGGTCGCTACTTTTCATTTGTTACCATTGCGTCGGGATTTGATGACAACCCTGACAGTTGGGACATACTCTTTGGGTACCTCAGATAGTTTAGAAACGATGCTCTTGCATGTAAATTCTCTCCTACTGTGCGTTTCCCCATAGGGTCATATGTAAACCTTAATCAGGGTAAACTTGCCGATTATATTACTAAGCTGCGTACCCGGTTGAAAGCATTAGACGTCCCGGCCGATTCCCTGATTCCGGGGTTGGTCTACGAGGGCGCATCATCTCCCATTATTCCCGAACAAGATTTTTTAAAGATCGTGCACACTACCACTGATAAGAATGCGATAGATAATGGTATCTTTACTCGAAAATCCTTTGAGTCACACTTTAAACTTAAGTGGGTGGAGTATTAAGTGTCGCATGACTTTTTATATAATAATAGATTGTATAACTTTAGATTAATCTACGTTACACCTATTATGAATATACATATATATTATCTGCAGTAATATCATCCACTGCTTTGTCAATATGTTTTGTCAAAAGCAAAGTATATTATATCTTTGTGTTGTGAAAACTAAATAATTATAAGTCAATGATGCAAAACGCTCTTGATGCGACTTTTGCGTTTCATAGTCAAGTATGTTATGTAAAAATGAAGAATGCTTATGTTTATTTTACCTGGCTATGTTAATAAGAAAAAGCAACTGTAATCGTTTTTTCTTACATAACAAATACGTCATAGGTTTTATTTTCTTGTCGCATTGCGACTATTTAATAAATGTCCAATAAATTCTACTAAAACTGTTATGTGCGTGAAGTTAGCACCCCATTTTTTGAAAATTCGAATTTTCTTGATTGTATGTTACCAGTTTGTACTCAGTTTGTACCACGTGTACCCTGAAGCATATTGTCGTAACTCGATTATTTTTCGAGAAAACACAAAAAAACGAATTTTTCACCCGCCCCCCAATTTTTGAAAATCCATTTGTGTGTTGACTTGGAACTCGATTTGTCAAGAACCGGGCGGGCCAAGTATTGCGGTTTCTTTGATAATTATAATTTTTGTGGGGCATTTGCGGAATACGGCACACGTTTTTTTGTGAGGCAAGATCTTTTTTGGGTTCGTGTTTGAATAAAGACTTGGCTTTCTATTTCCAATGATATCAATTATATTTTTGGTCCAGTAGGGGTATAGGTGGTAGGTTTAATAATTAGAAATATATTTTTGTGAGGGACTAAACTACTTGGCGCTATTTTTTACATTTTAATGTTTTTTTGGTTGGTCTTCTTATATTATTTATATTATACTATATGTATAACATAACCAAAAGACGCAGATTCTTTTAATTGAAACATATCGTTGGGCACTCAACGGGCTGCCCATCCAGATCCCATCTATAGGCCCATTGGGGCCCATTCCATACTGCCCCGGTTGGGCGTGCCCAGAGGAAGCCCATTGGGGGCCAAGCGCGGCCAGCGGGCTACGCTGGGCATTTCCTGTATGGGAGAGGTACAAACGATTTGGAGGAGGTACAAACGGAACGGGGGATATTGGGGGGACCCGGCTCGTATAATCGTTTAGTTTAATCCGGCGCCGGCCGCTTTTTATGTACAATCTATGTACAGAGACTGATATGACACTTGGAGCTGGTGCTTCCCTCCAGTTGGCATATGGAATGCCGGGGAAGACGACTTGCACCGTAGACATTCGCCTGACTGTCGGGAGGAACGAACCCTTGTAAAATTGGAAATTTATCGAACGGAGAAAGCAGTGAATGCGTCGTCGCCCACCCCGCCATTCCGACACATCTAAATTAATGAGCGACTGCCGTGTATGTACAAAGTTCACTTATAGCTAGACTGTGGATTTCTATCGAGCCACTTGAGAGGATATT
Source organism: Crossocerus cetratus (assembly GCA_963675795.1). NCBI lineage: Eukaryota > Metazoa > Arthropoda > Insecta > Hymenoptera > Crabronidae > Crossocerus > Crossocerus cetratus. Next base: position 13,084,566 of record OY776671.1, read on the forward strand.
TACAGAATAGAATGCGAGCTTCGAACCAATCCCGATTTGTCCGCACCGCTGAAACAATAATAAATTAAATAAACGCACGAAACGAGAAAACAAGGCGAATAAGAATTGCAGTGGTTGCTAAACAAAGCCACTTTTCGTAAGATTTTCTTTAAACTTTCGCATATTAATCATTACACCGTTTTGAAAGTGCTGGTCAATTTTGATTGGACTTGACCACATCGTTTCCGAGATAATTGTTTTTGAAATTGGCAACTTTTATACGTGCGCCATAGCCAAAAGCTGCCAGTCATTCAATAAAGTATCAAAAAATATGATGAAAAAATGTTGTGGTCGAGTTTAATAAAATTTGCCCACTAGCTTCAAGCCTTTGCAAAGATTAATGTGTGAGATTTAAGAAAATTCTTATGAAAAGTGGTTTTCTTTACCAACTACCTTAAGGAGGCCCTTTTTTCACCTGTTTTGACTGTTGTTCTTGGGAACCTTTGTTAATAATTGAGAAAGATATGTCTAAAAAATTTGTAGATATAGTTGGACATCTACATATATAACTTTCACGATTTTTTGAAAGCCGTAATTAAAGTTGAAGAGTTACGCAGTCCGATCCATAATTGTTTTCTCACGGTTCGCTTGATAAAAACCAAATTATTATTGATTGGATTTAACTTGGCAATTGCGTGAACTACAGAGATCAAATTTGCACTTTTTTATGAAGTAACAGCTTTGAAACCATTTAAATGATAAATATTAATGAACAAACTAATGCTTGTCTTTAAGTGGACGCCATGTCGTTAACAGAAATTGTAATTTTTTGCTTCTGGTTCACGCGATAGCCATGTTTCGACCAATCAATAATAATTCTGTTGTTTTATTGAGCGAAACGTGGGAAAACAATTGTGTATTCTGGGGCGGCCTAACACCCGGAAATGCCCAAATACAACACATAAAATAGGTGAAAAAAGGAGAGAACCCCCTTAAGGAAAAATAATCGATCAGTGCTCGATTCAATTCACAATCGAAATTCAATAGCCTATCTACCTTCGAGAGAGAGAGAGGAATGTTTTGCGTAGTATACTTGCGTAGTTTCGGAAATCGTACGAGAGAAAAGTTCCGACAGCTAATTAGATCCTAGTGGAAATAGAAGACTGAGCGTTTAAACAGTTACCTCCTCGGAGAACCTGCTCTTGTCGTCGAGGTTAATGACAATGGCGTGCGTTCTGGCGTGGCCAGACTTCCCCTGAAATCTATCCTTTCCCTCATTCTCCTTTTCCCGGTCCTTCTCAAGAGCCACAGGACTCGTCTCGGTTCCTATGTCCTCGGTCTTGGGCCTCACTGTCGCTGAGACTGCGACGTCCGACGTTCTTAGGTCCTTTCTCGACTCTGGCTCCTTCGAGGGTCCTTCATCCTCTCTCGAGGGTCCTTGCTGATCTTTCAGAGAACTCAGCTCCTTCGTCCGCAGCCCATTCTTCTCCACGCACGCCTGGCACTGCTTGTCGTCCTTTACCTCCGAACCTGCGCCAAGAAACAGTCCTCAGTGAACCGGTAAATTGACAATAATATTGTTTCGCGGGGAATTGGATTTATTGAGCGGTTTGAAGATTAAGGTAGTTCAGTTGGTATCTATTCAAACATATCAAACATAAGAAATGGGTCATATCGACGATGTAGATTCATCGAAACTTTTAGCTGGGTCGCCAACTCTCTATGCTTATGGGAAGATGCGTTACATACGGGGTGATTCAGTTGCCTTTTAATTACCACCGTTGGGTATACATTGCTGCTATACATTGAATAATTATAAATCATCTCGCATTTGTTAAAATTCTACTCTGGATATTATAGATTATGTGTAATAATATATCAAAATAGAATTCAGATAAAACATTATATATTTATGTCCGATAAAAAGTGGGGTTTGCCAGTACTGATTTAAAGGCAAACGAATCACCGTGTACGCACATGAATTTATGAATACCGCGTGGCATAAAGCAGTAGTATAAGTGTTTACTTGAGTCTATATTCGCATCATACTCACCGATAATCCGGTTCTTTTACTTAAATCTTACTATTGTTTTTTATACTAATATTAAATGTGTTCGATTTGATGAATGATTGAATAATAATCTCCACAATACATAATAAAAGCTAGTGACCGGTATTAAGAAAATGATTAGCGTGATGACTACTTTAACAAAATGCTTAACAATTGTTGTCCATTTTGTCTATTTATCTAAAAATGTGTGTTATTTTCCCTTTCTAAACATAAAGACAACTTACAAAAGGTACAGTATTTCATTGAAAATATCTGCCTTGGTAGATGGTGAAGTAATAATCTTCTCAACTGATTGTAAAAATGACAAGCAATTTTAAATATTTGTAGTTTGTTTTATTGACCCCGGACATGTCGAGCCTATTACCATACAAATATTGTATGGTTAGCAAATGTGTAAATATTAATAAACAACTTGAGTTTAGCCTATGGGATTTAAGTATCAAAAATCAATACATACTAAATTTCGGTGCCAATTTGAGCTATTTTTTAAAAATTTTAAAATTTTGGAATGGGCAGGTTTTCAATTCCTCCAGTTAGGAAATGTTGGGGTTGGTTACTATTCAATAAATACTTGCAGCACATTTCCCAGGGACTATCGATATTACCCGATAGAATCATAAGACAGAAAGGACATATTATCCAACCGAAGAAACTTGGAGCGCGGGAGACAGGTTTCCTGGCCAGAGACGGCATCAACAACACAGCCGAAACTCGCAGCTCGATGGAACTCTGAGAGCGAACAAAGTGGCAGGAAGAATCGCGCGTAGTTGAAGGGTACAAGTGGTCGCGAGCGACTCCCGAAGAGCGAGTTGGAGGTTGGAGGTTCGAGCCGGCAGATTCTCGCCCTTTCGAGCCGCGAGACAGACGGGATGACAAGTGTGCTGAGGGATTCCTGTCTCCGGTCGGAATGCGGGGTCGAAAAGTTTATTGAAAAAGAAATAAGCATCGTGGCCTCTTGAGAGGGAAGTCGATCCCTTTGAATCCCTCAGCGAGCATTCGAGGGCCATGTAATGGAAATAGGAAGCATATGCGATCGCAAGAAACTTGCCCCTCATTCTTCCCCTCGAGTTTCTTCCTCTTGGAAACACGCGCAAGTGTTGGGTATTGTACGAATAAATTCTCAGTCGAATCATCAATGTCCAATGAAATGTTATGTTACCCGTCTTTAGATTATAATCAGAAAACTCGGTAGAGTCTCGCGCCAAATACCAATATATTCCATAACGTTCTTCCGTCGATACAAAACTTTCACCTTGGTTTCTGAAAAAGTTACAGCTCCGAGGTTTATTTTTCTAAATCCAATGACCCAGGAATCAGTCGATCTGGAGTTACGAATGTTTCTTGTGTATTTATCGTGCACAAACGAGATGGAATTTCACGATTCACCAGAATCAGACTCAAAAATATTCTTTTCACTTTTCTGACATTTCTTAATAGTTTATTGGGCTATTTGCCAATTGTTATTTCTACCCAATGCGACAACCAAAACCTCCGTGCCAAATTCAACAATCTTCCGAAAATAGCCAAATTAATTCCGCGCATCGTCAATTACCAGTAGCTCCAAACTGTAGCATGACAGGCAATTAACTAGTGGTTCATGTTTATTGTACTACCAGAGGGCTGAATCCCGTGAATAATTAAATAAACACTTGCGCAATTTGAAGGTTAAGGAATATTCGCCCTGTCTGCCACGCTACGTTCCATTGAGCACGTCAGCATTGTAAAGAAACATTTGGGGATTACCCGACCGACAGGCCGATTCGCTTGGCAATGGCAACCAGAGTAGAATCAGTGTCCAAGGAAAAGTCTGAAATTGCATGGCCTCGCGTAACAATAGGAGATTGGCTGCGATTCGGTACTCACGTGTTTGGTCGAGCTGGTACGCCACGCTGATGTCTGTTTCGACAATGACCGTTGAACCGTTGAGATTGTTTAATCTCATGCTCGAGGAGATCGCTTGAATGGTGGAAACCTGCGTCTCCGCTCGGCAGGCGACTTCCTGCATCGCCGCCAGCTTGCTCACCAGTTGATGATTCCCCAGCAGCACGTTCTTCTCCTTCAGCACTTCGAGCTGGTTTATCAGCCGGCGGAACTCCTCCTGCGAGCAGATTCGCCACGTTGCCGTCTTACCCGATGCTCTTTCTGCGCGCCGAGGCCCGAGACACGTACCGGGTGCCAATAAAACGACAATGGCACACAACGCCACCTTCTGTGCACGTGCATGCACTCGATTCGGAATTTGCATGCAGAAAAAGTTCGTCTCATCGCTTTCTGTTCTTGTTTACCAGCCTCGGGGACATGTAGGCTGCTCAACCGAAAGTCTCTGTATTGCGCAATAGACATTTCAAGTCACCCCGTATGGCGTTGGCAAATGTATTCTCATGCGTTTACTCAAAGCAAGATAATGAGACTCCTCGTCGTGCTCTTGTTATGCTAGGATGATTAGAATTCGCATTCACAGTAGTTCCTTCACACAGTCCATTCTCAGTAGTGCTTTTGTGTAGGACAAGTGTCAACTGAAAATTTCTCTGTTTCGTAATAAATACGTCGAAGCATTAGAACTCTCGAGTAACTGCACTTCCAAGCCACTCCTTATATCGTCGGCTAATTATCAGCACTTTTACATGGAAATATGGAAATATAGCATGCAAAGTCTTTATCCAAAGTAAAATATTGACGATTAACGACTTTTTATCGTATTCTCATTACTGCAGAGAGCGAAAAACACATAATTTATACCGGGTGCTAGATCTATAAAAGGAGAACCGAAGCAATTAGTTTCTAAGGTCGCCCGTAGCCCAGTTGGTAGGGGCAGTCGACCCTCGCACCGATGGAGAGGACCCTGGACGCGACGAGCGATGCGAGTTCGAGACCGCCTGCCGCCGACTACTTTTCAACCATTCCTCTCGTCAACAGTACCTTCTCGGACCACGGGAGGGTTGCGGAGAGGGAGGGGACAGGAGGAGGGAGGGCCCCACAAACCCCTGTTCGACAGCACACACTCTTCACGTCACTGGAAAAGCAGCAACAAGGAGAACTTGGGCAGGATCACAAGCAGGGCTGGCTGCTCTCCCGTTGCTCTACTAAGAGAGTTGAATGTCCCGACAGGGGCGAACGCGCGACCACCCAGCGAAACAAGTTTAACCTAACCTAACCACACAAATTTAACCTACTAAACTCCGCTTGCTGAGCGAAGTACAGTGGACCAATGGAGTCGCTAGACAGAGCAGGGGGGACCACCGGATCTCCCCCCCGATCCAAGATGCAACCTGGGCTAAGACGTGGGAACCTGAAGGGTGTCTGGAGGAAAAGATAGCAGTGATCAGACGGCAGTAGGGCAGCAGGCTGGAAACTGAAGGGGGAAACTTCAAAGGGGCGAGGGGAGGCGCGGACGACCGTAATTTTGTTGTTTAAAACTAAATTTTCGAACATTTTAACAACTGTGTTTCGTACGATTTATTTTCCACAGATCGTATGGGAAGAACTCTTCAATGTGTGATCAGTGAAAGGGGCAACAAAGAGTATGTTCATTCCGGCGACTCCGCGATTTTCCGTCGGCAAAGCTCTGACTCTGACTTTAATCATACACTCGAGGGAAAGCGGGAAAGGCAAAGTACATCCATCGTACACCTGCACCCGCTTATTATAAAACAGGCACTCGTGTAATTGGATTAGCTGCTCACTTCTTCTCCCGCACTCCTCAGTAAGCGGGATTTGATGTATCACCGCGTCCGAGACCTTATTTTATTGCCAACTCCGCTTGCCTTAATGGGCGCCAGCTAATCAATGTTTTTCAGGCTCGCTTCCGATGAATCCCGGAATCCTCCTACATATTTCGAGGAGTCGGTATTTCGGAGATGAAATATCAAGGAAATATTCACTGGCGTCGGATTCGCCGCGGCTAATAAACATGAACCGTCAAATACTTGTAGCGGAATTTAATGAAACCATTTCACGCACAAATTGCGAAAGTGCAAAAATGTTACAAAACAAATGTGACATAATTCGAGGGAAGCATGTAATGGCAAGGAGAGAACCGAAAAGCTGCGAATGTAAAAGACGACATCCATACTGTGTTTTCCGGGTTTCATTTGGGACGGTCGTGTTTTCGAGAACTTCTAGTGTTACTCTCGGCTATCGGGAAACATTACTCGTTTTGCTATTTTCAAGGGATAATTGAACGAAAGCGAGAGTCGCCCGACGTATATGCGCACGAAAATTGATACCCAGTGAATGTCGGGTATGCTCGATTGGAATTGGATTTCGAAACATCGAACCGGTGAAGTATTAACATACATATAAACTAAGCGCACGAGCTCACAAAAATGACGATGCATGAATGAGAGGATTTCAATACTTCCTGAAACAATAAACCATGTATATTGAAATTCCACCATTTCCTCTTTATATGCATAATTAAGGAGGTTGGTGAGGAAAATGGAGTTAATTAGATCGACTGCCAATTGTGACATTACTATAATTAATAATATGATGTAGTAATTGCACTCTTCGAATTGTTACATGATGTAATTACGTAGTTTTCGAGTAATCAGTGTCCAAATAACGCATGCCTTACAAATTTGTACGGAAAATTAAAACAGTCGAAAGTGTTGCAAATGTAATTTGAAGATTGGTGCAAATAGTTTATGATGGTCGATGGTTCGTTGTTAAGATTATCGATTTGCGGGTATCTCGTCGTGTTTGACTCTGATGTATGGTTGTTGGAATATTACATTGATAGAATTTCACAATAAAACCATGTTAACCAAATATTCAAATAATACTTGATGTACGTGTAACAAATAATATGATTCATATGTGATTGTTCAACATTTAATAACACGTTTTCCGCCTCTCGGCGATATACAAATTATAACAAAAAGAAGGCTAATAATGTAATAAAACAGTAAAGGAGTAGTTATAATAGTTTCATATTCTTGAAATTCATTATAAATTCCTATAACTGTGTCAGCCCGATGTTAACAATTCAAACAGAATAATAAATCCGAAACCTGTGATTTTGACAAGTTAGACAGTTTTAGGATTAATTGACCCCAAAAGACATTAAAATGTAAAGAAAAGCGCCAAGTAGTTGAATGATCCAAAAATGAAATAGATATCACACAAGAAATCCAAGTTTCAATCAAAGATACCACACGTTAATTATTTAATTAATTAACTTGCATTTCTAATTTTAAAACTTGGCATATGCCCATCAAAACAATTTACTAGCATGACTACCTTGACACAAATTTGCACATGCCAAGTTTTAAAGTTAGAGATGCAAGTTAATTAATTAATTAATTAACGTGTGGTATCTTTGATTGAAAACTTGGATTTCTTGTGTGTACTACTATTTGGCGCGAAACTCTACCGACTTTGCTGATAAATAGAAAATAATTAAAATAAATTTTTTACGTCCCGAACTAACTTCTTTAATTTTAAGAGAATCTCTTTTTTTAAAAAAAGGGTTTAATTGTTCAACTGCAGTTTGACGTCAATGTTCAGGCATTGTGGGGCAACCCTAGACGTTGGAGCTCCAGGATGTTCATGTAATCGAAGTCAAGAAGCATTCCTCTCAGAAATCATCGTCGTCTGTCGATTCATACAGTTGCCATGCGATATCTATACTCCAGATAGCTATGTATATCGACTGTACCGTGTGAATGGAATCTGCGAAAGTGGAATGCTTGATACGTTAATTACTGCCAGATTGTGCTAAATTTGACAATAATTCTGATAAACATCTGCGTCTGCATGACACTTTGTGTAGCGTTATAAAATCGTTTTTCTCTAACATGAAATTATTCAATTACTTATACGTCTCAAACACTGTGTTGAACTAAATACGAATGCCGAACGATAATTACGCGTATTGGAAGTTACAATTCATATGTTCAAAAGTGATATAATGCTTTTTAAATTACTCGGCGTCGATTACAATTGTTGTATCTCGTGAATTGCTGTTTTTAATGATAACTTGTATCGCGTCATTCTTCTAAGCGGATGTTAGTATAAGATGAAGCTTAGGGCGATAGGAAACAATATCTGTGTGAAAGAAAGTTAGCTGATTTAAATTCTTAGATCTCGATACATTACTAGGAAGGTAGCCCCGCCACATAACGTTAGGAAGGCACTCTACCCTACTCCGACCGAGCTCGACGAATAGAAATCTTATTTCATTGTGCCGAGGACAAAAGTTGGATCGTTATTCGTCAGTCTTGAGATGACGTACTGTTAGCCCTTATCGCAGTGTTCGGGCTACATGGCCACTGAAGGCGCTAACGCTGATCACTTCTCTGAGTACAGTCGTCAGGTACGCATCGGCAAGTCCGTGAGCTAATTCGAGTTAGAGTTGTTCGATCAAATCTGTTCAAGTGGCATCGTGCAAGGACTCAGCTTTCGTTAAACCTTTCTCAATTTGAATTGATCAGAAAAACCAATACAGTAGAATCATTGTACTAGATACTAGTGTTCCGCGAAATATCTTCGTTTAATCGTTAAAACGTGAAATGAAGTTGCAGTGGTAGAGTGTTAATGTGGTTTTTCGTCTCCTTGTCCAGATTTTCATCCATTGGCCTATATACAAAAAGGAAAGGCCGATAGTCAGGCTAGGAATAGTAATTGGAATTAGGCAAAGTAAAATTTCCAAACTCTAAGAAAGTCCGAAAAACACTATATATGTTTCCTTAATTGTCACCGTATGTATGTGCGATAAGGCGTGATGACGAGAGAAATTTGTGTTAATATTTGAATACATGTGAAACTTACCCTGACCAGTATTGTCAAGTAAATGTAAATGGGTTAGTTTTATATTGAATAAAACCCTTATTCGAAATTATCCTGTAAGTTCTTTAATAGTGATTAAGAGGGCCGGTATGGGAATCAAAAATCTTGCAGGCCCATAATTTACTCTTATTTCATTCAAGAAATAAGTATAATATTATTTACTTTTTGTCACGTGCCATCGAATCTAAAATCGGTAACCCAGCGTCCCTCGCAACCACGGTTCACCTACTTTGCACGTAACAAATTAAACAATCGTGATAATTACATTCAAAAATATATTTGTTCTGTTCGTTCCAATTGGCAAACTTTTTCACAAATCGAGTTTCAAGTCTGTACATAATTGGATGCGGCCTCGTTGTTCAAATGGTACACCTCACATCAAATCACAAATCCCTCTTAGGTGGTTAATGGTAGGATGTAAATCAAGCGGTATTTTTCGAGGAAAGTAACTCTCTTACTGATCGTTCACATGTTAAATACAGTGAACCGGGTGGGTCAAGTATTCCGTTTTCTTTGCTAAATGGAATGAACAAAACAGATACATTTTTTAATACAATTCATATTATAAGCGTAGACAGGCGTTAATGGGTTATCCCACAAGGTGAAGCATTGCCGCCGAGCTCTCGAATGTTCGCAAGTAAGGCGAAGTCTATAATTATAACTTTTTGAAAAATATAAGCGTCGGGATGCAACACAGGGAAGGCATAAGATGCTATTTATTAAAATTGCTTTATAGCATCAAGCCTAATTTACATGCGAACATCGAAGCCTCAAGGCATCAGACAATAATGCGGATACCGCTTGTTGGTGGTAGCGGGCGGCAGAAATGGGACGCGCGGAGCCCGCTACTCCGAGGCCGCGCTTGACAACGCGGTTGTTGATTTATCTAGCAAGGACTCTATATAAAGTCGGAGATTTCACTCACGATTCACATTACGCTGTATCCGAAGGGAGAGGACGAGGTAAAACCGTCGGCCGCCCTCTCGGGTGGGTAATCAGAGTGCTGGTTCGAGAGTTCGGCGATAATACCTGGACGCCTACTATTGGTGCGAATACCGGCGCGGGTTTCCTCCTTTCTATACCTGACCTCTCTCCCCAAAATGCCTTGGACCTCTCTGTCTGCTACTCTTACTAGACACTTCCAGACACACTGGAAGAACGGGATATTCCAACCTTGACCCAATTAGGTCTCCCATCCCCCCCATCCCCAGGCTTTCTGGTTGCAACCAAATTCGCGACGATGACGCTCATTTCTCACAGTGCCTCTTCGGAAAGAACATCATCAGTCCTCAGAGAACGCAGAATTTTCGACAATATTTTTGAAGAGTTTTTCCTTTAGCTTATTACCAGAATTTTATTGCGATACAATGGGTGATAGTAGTGATCCACGAGTGATTAAGAAGCGGGAACTGATTCGCTTACGCGTTCAGAGGCTACGAGCAAATCAGAGATTTGAAGAGTCTGCTAATCGTCGTTCAGATTTGTCGCCTGATGTGCCTTCAACAAGCTACTATCAACTACTAGCCATACCGTTTTTCTGATATTTATTTTGTGATGGTATTTCAGATGTGATATCAGAAACGTTTAAGCATAAAAAGTTCCCGGACAAATGTGTAATTCTGCAGGCCGTCAAGGCGGTATTATATAACGTGAAAGATTGGAACGGACGGAGAATCAGACGTCCCAATTGAGAAATCGTTATTTTATTGAAGCTTCCTCATAAATAATACAAGAAATATAAAGTACTTCCAGAACGTTTCCCAAATATTCTCACTAAAAATCCCGATAAAATAAGAACAGTCTTATTTTCATATACTATATTTAAAGCCATTATTCATCATTTATTTGGCTGCGTATTTAGATGCACAGATTATTTAGTGGATTCCCTTTCTTTTTCTTTTCACTTGGCGCAAAAAGAAAGACAGTAGTTAAAAGTACAAAAATTAGCTTAAATTTAGCAAGCGTTCCGTAGGCTAGTGGTTGTAGGCGCAGAACTTCAACGGGCTCAACAGCAGAGAGGTAGGTACTGAACGAGGGATCGAATCCCTACTTTCCGCCAAGGCGGGTCAACGCTTAGTTGTTTATAAATTTAACGTGCCCAAGTTGCCTTGAGCGAGAGCAAGTGGCTGCGGCCCCACCTTTACAGTACGCGTGTGTGGTGGCACGCATTTTGCTAATAACTGGAGTGCTCATAGAAGGGCTGATTTCCCTTGCTGGTTGGACCTTGTCTCAGTACAACGGCCGGCGTAGTTGGATAGTAGGTGCACTATGCGTTATCCTGCTTTAAAAAGCATCATGAATTGCTCCGTCGTCCTGGATTCCTATTATCTTTTCGGATCATTCGCATCATTCGGTGTATTGTACGACATCCACACTGTATTTCGGTTCGGTGATGGTGCTAACATGATTTTGAACAGAGTGCCTTTGAAACTTGGGCACAAGAAGTTCCATTTGAGCGAGAGCTTCACCCTGGAGCGCTGCTGCCCTGTAATGCCAGTCTTGTATTCGAGGATTAATTTCTAGGACCATCGAATAGTTGGGATTGTTCTCTTCTTCTTAATAATCACGATTTTCTGGCTCGCCTCAGCTATCTTGAGATTCGAGTCCGACGCATCGAGAATCCTTCATATCTTCGCAATGATCATCGCCTACCCTCTCCCTAACTTCAAGATAACAGCTAGCTCGGAAAGGCTTTTGTTCGTAGCCGTGTTCGTACTGTCCGTTGCATATTCCTCGGATTTTCACGCAGCTCTCACCACGACCAATATTGGCGCAGAAGAGGAAATTCGGGTGGAAAACTTTCGCGATTTACTTCGTCACAATTTGACGCCGGTCTTTCCATTGGCGTTCAAGCACAAAATCCGTTTGAATGCTGGGGGAGATTTCAAGGTATTGGTGGCACATGCTATCTTCTCGAAGAATATGCTCGGCTGTTTGGAGAGAGTGGTCAGGCATGGGGACGTTGCTTACTTCGTACCATCTCGAATGGGGACGGCAGGGATGAGGATGTACACGTCTCGAAGAGCAGGAAGATAATGCTCAATGAAAAGCTTTACTACTTATCGTCACCGAATGTGAATGTCTACCACTTTGAAGCCGAACAGTCCGTACCCAGGGCATATAAGCGATATCCTACTGCGAGCGCAGCAAACTGGATTGACGGAGAGATGGTCCTTGCCATCACCCGTGGAAATTATGACGCTTTTTAGTGAGACACGATCTCTTTACCGATAATAGACAAAACTACTTGGCGCTTTTTTTTACATTATAATTTCTTAATTCGCACAAATTATGCCTCTAGTATATTCTATTACATATGTATAATACTGCTATTTGTTATGAAAGATTTATGTAATTAATTATGTAAAGCGCACTCTGTGCTATCTGGGTTATACCGAAATATAGCGATTTTCGGTCGTTACCAAATGTAAGAATGATAAAAACGCCTTACCATGGTGCCCATGTGCTGCCTCAACCGATCTGAGTGTTTGCTTGCACCTCCTATTGAGGTGCAAGCAGGACATTCAGCAGTTCATCGAAGACAGCGAAGACTGGCGTGTACCAATTCTAATAAAGTGTATTTTCTTTCTATATTTAGATCGTGTTTCTTACATAAAGTTTCTCCTTGATTTCTGAAAAAGTTATAGGTCGAAGGATTAATGTATGAACTTTGCATTTCATCGTTTATTTTCCTGAATTACATTATTTAGAATGTGGGGAAAAACTACTTGGTTCGTCTTTTGCACTGTAATGTCGTTTTTAAGGGTATACATATTTGTAGCTAATTGTAATTTTGAAAAGCCGATGTTGAAAACTATATTTTCAAGCCAACGGTCATATCAGTTCAAAACCACCGGTTCTCGTCCCCTAAAGATAGGTTTTATATTACTGTTATTTTCCTATACATATAAGAATACTCATTGAACTTTATAAACTGTACCCGAAATTATATTAGATGTAAGAACCCCAATACACTCGTCCTGTGATGAAATTTCTGTATAGAAATAATCACCTTGAGTAGCATAAATCACTAACTGTAGGTAAGTCAATTGTGATAGGCATTACTATGTATTACGGATATTGTTATACATTTGCAATAGTTGTTGTTGTATTTTTATATTGATTAATAAATTATACTAATTCAACAAAAAAACAAAAACTGGTTCTCGTCCGATTTTTTTCAATTTTACTGTGTGTTCCATGTCGTTTGAAGGGATTAGCCGCGTCGTGAAGGGTTTCGTACTTTGCTGATTTTACGATACACAAGGCAACATCTGTTCATTTCCCTTTTTTAATTTTCTTGCCAACTTTCTCCCATCATAAAATTCGAATGTGCACCTAATCCGACCTCCAGATATCCGCTTCTTATATCCGCTTCATGTGTGGCGCCTCGTAAAAAGGAAAGTCGATCGATGTTATTAAAATTGTTAGAAGGCGAGGCACTTTTTTCGATTATTCAAATGTTCGCCCATGAAGTGCGTAGTACAGCGCGGAATCCATGTATTGCAGTGACGAGCATACAAGGACTATACCTGAGTATGCGTTGACGATATGTGTATGAGATTCTCCAATAGGAGAAGCGTTAGTACTTTTGACAGAACTCCCGGACGGTACTCATCCATTTCGTCAATCTGCTTGAAACACATTGAAAGTCGCAAACATTAGTACGAAGATCTACTCAGATCAAAACAACTGGTTTGTTCGATATCTTTTCATAATGATTTACAATAAGTAAAGATGAGTTTCCTTTCTAAAGAATTCATCTTCGTGTTTAGAATGCACTCAGGCAAAGCAATCTATACCGATAACTATCGTTTTGTAAAGTACAAACCTACGACGTTGGTAGGACAATTCTTGGAAATGTTTTACCACAAATACTCTGTTTGATCTGGCTTCGACCGATTCGAAATGCTAATATGTTTTTTCAATGCATTATTATAACAGGTCGTTTCGACATGGAAGTTGCATGGAAAGTTTCGCTTTTCCGCAGTAACTTTTTCTTTTTAATGACGACAATATCCTTGTTGATGAGTGCACTTCCTGGTAGAATGCTTCCAACAAGTGTCACATAGATGTATTTTGCATTTTGTTATTTCCAATAATCTGATATAGGTTTGTAGATTGTACTCTATATAGTGATCGTGACGATTTCTTTAGGATTGAAACTCGTCGCTATTTATTGTTGGTCGTGTGTTATCTAAGTGTTAATTTCGATCCAAGTAATTCTCTGTACAAACGTTTCCAAATACATTTAAAGTAGATACATCAACGAAGTGGTAGGTGGGTAGCTTTCTAGAGTTTTGTTACCTGCTAAGATTTTCTGTAGTGTATCACATATGTCGATAACGCATTCTTTATATTCTATGCTATTCCTGTTATATTCCTTGCATATTATGATCCTTGCGGTCACCAATTCAACTCCAGGATTGCTTGTTGTTGTATGCACTTTGTGGCAGGACATTTCCAAGAATTTAAACTAAACTTCCCTGCCTGTGGACAACTTCCATAACGTCCAATGGCTTCCATTTTTACGACGCGGCAGTATTTCACACAAATTGGATTGCTTGAGTGTAGTATATAATAACGTGGAAATTAGAATTTGGTTAGTTGTGAAACTTACGGCTTCCGCAGTGGTTCGCCGTTTTCGGGTGGAAAGGGTCCTACTCTAGTAATCCCAATAAGATTAATTCACCGTGATAAGACAGGCTGTATTATCCAACTGGTACGTTCCATTGTTTTATCTTTTTCAATGGAAGTAGAAACAAGAAATGTTTCAATTTGCTTGAAAAATCAGGGTTGCTCCGCATGTAATACGAATATAATTGAAGTTTCAGGCAGTCAAAGCAGTTGTATTTCATGCCTTTCGGAATTCATATACCTTGCCAGTTTATATCTTGAAACCGATCGCTGGCGCGTTTATCACAGAACTCGAATTGCTCTATATATATGTATGAGTAAAGGCACAGACAGAATGTTGACTGTTTTCATATTTGGAATATTAATCGTCCCCATTCTTACGGTGGAACATGAGTTATTAGCTGATCTGAAAAACTTGAGAACTCTCGATAAGATTATCCATGACATTATAGCTAAAACTGGGATCCAAGATACAGCAGTCTTGCTATCCGACTTTTCCACAATGACGAATTTTCTAATCGACGACATCATCAAGCTCACAATGAATAACGTACCAATGACCTGCATGGCATCGAACATTTCGTTGGCGATGAGCCTGTGGTCGTCCTGCCGAATGAGCACCGACACGCTCTTGCTCTATGTTTACAAATCCAAGAACCTAACCAACTTCATGCAAATCGACAATATCAGTTACATACTCTTGCATGACAAATCGCGACCCAAGCTTCTGTTCCTGGCGATCTTGGAGGATGAAGAGGCCGATTTCCGCGAACTCTTAGACTACATGTGGACCAAGTACATCCTCGATGTCTCGGTATTGGAAGTGTCGAAAAGAAACGGGAGGCTCGCATTCACCGTTCACCAGTACAATCCGTTCTCGTGGAGGTACAGCCGACTGCCGTATTCGCCGAGCATTGATTGGTACCCGAATCAATTTCGCGATCTGCACGGTCAGCTGATCAAGATGCACTTTGTGAGCAGGAAACCATCGTTGACCATGATTATGAATGCAGGCTACGACTACAGAGCCCTCACGACTTTGAAGAGCATAATGAAGTTCTCGACCTCCATGATGGTCGACGATGATGAGGAATTCCATCTGCATTCTCAATTATCAACAGAATTGGTCAATGATCTAGAGACCGGGAGAGTGGACATTATTTTCGCCAGTTTTCCGGTAGGTCTCCTAGATCGTAATCGTGTAGAGCAGATCGAAGGCCTCGCCTTGGAGACCCGTTGCGTCCTCATGCCAGTCTTGTACCGCGAAATGCATTTTGCGTACAATGGAATGCTCGGACTTGTACTCGGTTTCATAATCATCGGGCTGTTCTGGCTGACCTCTACCATCTTGAGATTCAAGTCCGACGCATGGGGAATGCAGCACATCTTCGCAATGATGATTGGGTATTCTCTGCCCAAGTTCGAGATTACTGCTTTGTCGGAAAGGGCCTTGTTCTTGTGGGTAGTGGTTGTATCCACTATTTATTCCTCGAGGTTGTACACTGATTTAACGACCATCAATATCGGAGGAAGAGAGGAGATTAAGGTGGAGACCGTTCAGGATTTATCTAAGCATCATTTGGAGGTGGCGATTCCCACCGAGGTATTCAACGCCAGCTTCAAGAACGATCAGGGTGACTTGGCGAACCTGAGAGAGCAGGCCACGACGACCAAGTATATGTGGGACTGCTTCATGAAAGTGTCCTCGTTTGGGAAAGGCGCTTGCTTGGTCGATGCTAGATTAGGAAAGACACTGGCCGCCTTGGAATCCAATAACAAGAAACTCACTGTTAATGAGAAGCTGTGCTACTGGTCGCCGCCAAATAGCTACTACTTTTACAAGTACTCACCATACACGCGCCGTTTTAACGAGATCCTCCTACGCGCGCAGGAGGTTGGCTTAAGGGAGCAATGGCTCTCGGAAGATATCGACACTTATATTAGAGCCGAGGATTTGTCAACGGCGAAGAATACGCGGGGGGAACATGGCAGTACTGCTGGGAGGGAAGCGAAGATGTTTGTTGTCGTCGCGTGCGGATATGCTATTGCGGTATTGGTCTTCTTCGGCGAGCTTTATGTACATCGTTTTAAGCCTGGACAAATGATGCGTGCTCGACAAATTTCAGTGAAGGCCTTCTTTACTCGATTGTTTAATACCGTAATGGGCATAGTGATTCAATGCACACTGAATGTACGGAATTTGAGGTTACGTTGTCGATGATCCCAAACGCTTGCGCGCACAATTATCTGAATAAGAATTTGTTAAATCTGTAGCCAGTTGGAATGAGGGGAAATAGAGGATATATATGGGCTGGAACAGGATTTATCAAGGAATAGGTTAGGTTTGGTTAGAGGATACATCAAACAATTCGAGCAGATGTACATTTTGAGGAGAGTTGCGGAAATCAGAGAGGTTCAATTTGAAATATATAATCCGGATATAATCGCTGTACTCTCCTAACCGAGGGTGGCCACGGGAACTCTGCGTACCCCATGTAGGAATTGTCGGGCGAAAGGCCAGGCCGATGGTTGGGCCGAAGTCGGGTTGCCCGTTCATAACCAGAGAATCGGCAAGAAACAACGGGCCATAGTTAGTCCAGAGTCGGTGAATTGTTACATGCCCGGCTTTATACATTCGGTTGGGCGGCAACTTTGGGGAAGAGTCGGACCATGCTTGGGGGCCCAATCTTATATATTCTATGTATATTCGGCGGAACAAAGTCAGCAAATTATGGGATGTGCTACCATAATATTTTTCACAGTTACGTTTCAGGAAATAGTTATTTCCAGTTAGAAACGATGCATTTTACATACTAGGATTCTTAACTAATCGTGAACTGAAGTTAGATAGTACTGTGCAATAATAGATTTACTTCACTCGATGCATTTTACTAAGGTTTGTAGCAGATAGCTAACTGAAGTTAGATAAGATCGTACAATAACAGATTTCCTTCACTTAATGGGAGAGAGTCGGGGAAGAGTCGGGACAGAGTTGGGGAAGAGTTGGCACATAGTTGGATGCCCTAGTATAACGTTTTTAATCCTTAGATTAGATAAAATAGTCATTTTTCTGCTAGCGACGATGAATTTTAGTAGGATTCCTAGCTGATCGTAAGATGACGTGAGGTGGCACCGTATAATAATTGTAGATTTATTTCACTCGATGGGACAGAGTTGGGGAAGAGTTGGCACATAGTTGGATGCCCTAGTATAACGTTTTTAATCCTTAGATTAAATGAAATAGTCATTTTTCTGCTAGCGACGATGAATTTTAGTAGGATTCCTAGCTGATCGTAAGATGACGTGAGGTGGCACCGTATAATAATTGTAGATTTATTTCACTCGATGGGACAGAGTTGGGGAAGAGTTGGCACATAGTTGGATGCCCTAGTATAACGTTTTTAATCCTTAGATTAGATGAAATAGTCATTTTTCTGCTCGTTCCGATATATTTTACTAAGATTCGTAGCTGATCGCGAAGTGAAGTTAGATAAGATAATACAATAACAGATGTACTTCACTTAATGCGAGAGAGTCGGCTCAGAGTCGGCTCAGAGTCGGCTCAGAGTCGGCACAGAGTCGGGCTGGAGTTGGCAAATGGTTGGGCGTCCTGTAATGTTTTTAACAGTTATACTTGAGGGGATAGTAATTTTTCTATTAGCAACTATGAATTTCATTGCGATGCCTAGTTGATTATAGGCAAAGCTAGATAGTACAGTATATTAATAGATTTATTTCACTCGATGGGACAGAGTTGGGGAAGAATTGGCAAACGGTTGGTGAACCCGATGATATGCATACTTGATTAAGAGTATGACTTCGAGTAATTTGATTTCTGTAATTTTATTTGAGTAAACTGTTACCTCTGAGATTTTGAAGATTATAGTCGGTGATAGATATATAGATATCGGGAAAATGCGATTTCGTATACAACTGCTGATGATTCAGGTTTTTTTTACAAATCAATTTTTCTCCGAACTCCCACTACATTCGTCCGCCGCTACCATCAAATTTGCAAAGTTACAAACATCCTCATACCTCCGGAGGATAAAGCTTCAGGCTAGACATTCGCGGGCACTGTTTATGCCTAAAATTAGCTATCGTTAGTAATACTGATGGATAGCTGACATGGCAGAGCGACGGACCGTCAACCTCGAGGACCCAGGTTCGAATCCCAACACCGCCGATTTTTCTTCTTCACTACTTCACATGGTTTGTTCTATATTGTGCCAACACGTTAATTTGAAACTCTGTAACTCGGTTCGATCGAAATATAAAATCGTTACATATTATTCTGTACAATAGAAGGTGAGGAAAAAAATTAATTTTTGTTTAATTCACGTTCAAAATTAATATTATTGACATTCGACGGCTTTTTGCTCGTGCTTTATCCGAGGACCTTATGGAGGTTAATACTGAATTTCAAATAATCAAATAATTAAAAAAAAATGTATCTAAAACCACCAACGTAACGTATACTCCTTTGTAGCCTTTTTGAGAATGTATCATGCAGCTATGGGTTTAAATAAATCCATTTACCGCAAAAAAAATGATTGGCTTAGGATCGGCACAATATGATTACCAAGGTTGGGCGAACTTCGGTTGCCATGTGTGGCCCACAGTAGGCTATGAACTTTGGACCCTAGTGATCATCCCAACCCCCAGGAACATTTGGGCCAGAGTTGGCTGCCAGAGTCGTGCCGACTCTGGCGGTCGGGCCCGCCCGACTTGGACCAACTGTGGACCAACTGTATTTTCCTACATGGGACCCTCCCGTTGAGTCTAGTAGGCGAACTCTCGAACCAGCACTCTGATTACCCATCCGAGAGGATGTTCGGATGCAGCGGAATGCGAATTGTGAGTGAAGTCGCCGAATTTATATATGTAGAGCCGTTGCTAGATAGATGGACAACCCCGTTGTCAAGCGCGGCCTCGGAGTAGCGGGCTCCGCGCGTCCCATCTCTGCCGCCCGCTACCACCAACAAGCGGTATCCGCATTATTGGCTGATGCCTCGAGGCTTTGATGTTCGCATGTAAATTAAGCTTGTACTAGAAATCACGTTTAATAAATAGCATCTTATGCCTTCCCTGTGTTGCGTCCCGGCGTTTATATTTTTCAAAAAGTTATAATTATAGTCTTCACCTTACTTTTGAACATTCGAGAGCTTTCTCTCGTTCGGTTCAGTCGTCCAGGAGATATGGATCTTCGTGTTTATTTTTCTGGTTGAAAAGGCTAGGCGCTCAGAATCCTAGAATCCCTTTTCACCTTCCTCGCAAGAACCACTGTGAGGTGCTGCGATTCGTCAATTATTCGATGGCCTACCGATGTCTGTCACTGCCAAACTTTTCTCCGTAACACAGACGTTTAACACCCGAGGCGGTTTTTTGTGTACCGGTTCCCGAGGGCCTAGGGGCCTTGTACCCTTTCGATGTCACATGCAGTATTGCCGATTTCGCATCCCGCGCTACTATATAAACGCTGAAATCTAGGAGATCCCCGTAAAAGCATTCACAGACGGGCGAGCAAGCGATAACTTCCTCTCCTTTTCTCGAGATAATCTTCCTCTCTGATTGTGTGAGGTTAAAGAAGACAAAGGAACTTGACGGGCGCAAAAAACCAATAGGAAAGATTATTTTATTGTTCGTGTCGATTCCTTTAACACTCTCGGCATAGTGGTATTCGTAATGATTTAAAGTAAGAAAACCCAGTGTTTGCCATGAAGATCAAATCTAATTAATTTAATAAGTGTTTTTCTAGTTCTAATTAACTGTAGTGTTCGTATTGAACAATTGTAAAAGATGCAGGGAGACGAATAAATAGAATTGTAACTATTATGTTAAATATGGAATTGTTGCGTTACAAATAGCGTTAATACCTGCAAACCGTGCAGTTGATGTGCCGTTAAATAAGAATGAAAGAAAAAAGAAGGCAATTTCCTTTTGCACACTTCACAAATAAGATCTTTACATCTGGTTTGAGACATCAAGATGTGTGAGGTAAGAGAGAGTTAAACAAGTAAAGATGTTGATGAAAACGTCTGCTCGTCTTTAGCACATTATTTTAATTTAGTGCCCTATTGTTTTAATAGAATTTATTGGACATTTATTAAATAGTCGCAATGCGACAAGAAAATAAAACCCATGACACTGTTGCTTTTCCTTATGAGTATAACATAGTCAGGCAAAATAAACATAAAATTCCTGACCATGAAACGCAAAAATTGCACCGAGAGCTCTTTACATCATTTTAACGCTGTTTAAATTACTGTATATCGTTAACTTCTAATTGTTAATTCACACAACACAAAGACATAATATACTCAGTTTTCGAAATAACATATTGACATAGCAGTGCTGATAACATATAACATATGCATTGTAATGTAATGTAGATTAATCTAAAGTTATAAAATCTATTATTATATGAAAAGTCATTAGAAAGTCAGGTAATTATATGGTTGACCCCATCAATTTTAATGACCTTGATATATGTTGCGCAGAACGTTATTCCAAGCAACTTTTTCGGATCCATGTGCACGCCGATCGGCTTTGGTCTTCGAGATGTTAATGTTAATTCATTTCAATTGACAAAGCGTTAGAAACACTTCCAACACTTGAAACACGGCTCAAAGTTCCAACTTGAATTATTTCCAGGGAGATGATAGTTATTTCGCGAGCGTACCAACCCACCAGTGTCAACCAAGCGTGAACTCAAGAGCGAGAGCTGGGTTGGCTCGTTCTTCTCTTCTTCTTCTCTTTCTTCTCGTTCACGAGAAGACATAATATCATAACATCTACTCGATCCACCTAAGTTTGAAGTGTGACTCGACGGATTGTCGAGTAAAGATACTATTCTCCGCCGCATTATTCTCAGTGGTAGCGTTTAATATATCTTGCAACTCATTGGCATGTCTTGTCTCACTCACATTACCGTCGGTATATATCTTTCTAATACTTCCGGCAAGTTTTCCTGCATTAATATTTATGTATGATTTTTCGGGGAAACGCAGAGTACGAGTGAATGTATGTGCAACGCATTGTTTTTTAAGACGTTTGACGTCTTCCCGAAAAGTATTCACATTCATTAGCTCGGCATCATACATCTACACAATATTAACAAAGTGATCAAGTGGTATATGAAGCCCGTTGGAACATATTTCAGCAGCAACATTCCAGCCGTCATAATAACCCTCTCGTTCTGCTCCCTTTGCTGCCTCCGTTGCAAGGCTGCATTTTAAAGACATCTCTTTAGTCATATTGCGCTGGGATGTTATCGTCCTAAACACGTTTAAATATTGTCACCAGTAATCGCGACATACACTTGGACAATACGCAATCTTCTTCTAGTCGTTATAGGAAGTCGCCCTTGAATCTTGAAATAGAGTACATAATTCGACGATGCTGATTCCTTCAAAGAGCCGAACTTACGGCGGATAATTCATATAAAGTTATCGCAGTGAGTTGTAACTTTGAATTGTAAGAGCTGTAACAGTGTAAACAACAATCGTTAGTGAAACTAGTTTCAGTTGAATGACTTTATTCCATTTTCAAAAATAACGACACTGTCTGCCAAGATCTTCTAGTAAATGGAATCAGTTGCCTAACGAAACTCCGATTACGAGAGTGCAAGCATATACCGGCGGACATTTACTCGCACGCGTGACGCCATTCCCCATTCGATTAGGTATCGCCTCATGATTTATTTCCACCAACAATTGGGCGATACCATCTAGATGGCATATTTGTTTCATACTTCAAATTTAGTAGAACTGACAGTTATTTCTACGGTAATACGTTGAAGACAAAGCGCAGCATCCAGCGTCTTATTCCGACATTTTGTACAACTATGGATAAACGATGTAGAAGGAGTTCAATGAGGAAAGCCAAGATCGAAATAACATATCCGCAGGCCGCGATGATAAACATCTTTGCTCCCATCCCGGCACCATTTTCGTCTTCCCTCTCTCTCGTCTTGGTCCAGTTCTGCCGCGAAATTTCCACAGGTGATGGCAAGGACCATCTCCCCGTTAATCCAGCTTGCTGCGCGCGCAATAGGATATTGCTTATACGCCCTGGGTAGGAACTGCACTCCCGAAAGTAGTGGACATTCGGTGGCGCTAAGTAGCAAAGCAATTTGTTTTAAGCATTATCTTCTTGCTACTCGAGGTGTACATGCTCATTCCTGCCGTCCCCATTCTAGATGGTATGAAGCAAACAACGTTCCCATGTATGACCATTCCTTCAAGCAGTCGAGCATATCCCATGAGAAGATAGCATTATCCACCAATACCTTGAAATCTCCCTCAGCATTATCGCGGATCTCGTGCTCGAACTCCCTTGGGACTACGCACCGGAGTCAAATTCTGACGCAGTAAATCGAGATAGTTTTCCACCCGAATTTCCTCCTGCCCGCCATTATTGATTGTGGTGAGATCGGCGTGGAAATACGAGGAATATGCAACGGACACTACAAACACCGATAAAAACAAGATCCTCTCCGAGGTAGCTGCTATGTTAAAGTTGGGCAGGGGGTAGGATATGACCATTCCGAATATGTGGAGGATTCTCGATGCGTCGGACTCGAATCTCAAGATAGTCGAGACAAGCCAGAAGATCGTGATGATTAGGAGGGAGAGGACAATCCCACCTATTCGATAATACTCGAAAGTAATTCTCGTATACAACACTGGCATTACAGGGCACCAGCGCTCCAAGGTAAAGCTCTCGCTCGAAGGGAACCCGGACCCAAGTTTCAAAGACACCCTGGTAAAAATCATGTCAATATCATCATCGACCCTTAGTTCCCAGTCGATTTCGTCTAATATACGGAATACTGGGCGTGAAGCGGAACGCGAGATAACGGAGAAGTTCATGATGCTTTGCAAAGTCACGAGGGTTTTGTTGTCATAGGTTTGGTATGTAGGTACCATGCTTCCTGAGGCAATAGTGTTCAATGTGCTGTATTCGGATGCCGAGAACATTTCGATGTGGATCGGATAGCCGTGCAGATTAAGCAGTTTATTCGGGAACCAATCGACAGAGGGCGAGTAAGGCTGCCGGGTGTACTCCCCCGAGAACGGATTGTACTGATGAACGGAGAATGTGAGGCTCCCATTTAATCTCGACACTTCCAACACCGAGACATCGAGCATATGGTATTCATCAACCCATAAGTACCGCAAGGGTCCGCAGAAATCAGCCTCTCCGTCTTCCAAGATCGCCAGGACCAACACCTTCGGAAGCCCCTTCGAATTGTATGTTATCCGGCGTAGCTTGTCTTTCGCGGTTGATAGGTCGTTTGATTGGTAAAGGTAGAGTAAAAGCGCGTTGGACCTCACACGGCAGTTCTCCGGGTCCGTCGAGAACATGAGTATGTGATTACTCATGATGATCTTAATGATGTCGTCGCCGGGTATAATACTGCTCATCCACGAATGGTCTGATATGAACACCGTTGTATATTGGATTTTTGTTTTAGTAAAGATGTCAGTGAGAATCTTGTCCAAGACTTGACAATTCTCCACGCGAATCGATAAATGATCCTCCATTGGCGAAATTGGGACGGTCAACAGTAAAACTAGGAGGATGATGAAATTGTCCTCGAGACTCTAATTGTATGCAATATTACGGCAAGTTCGATTCTTCTGAAGAATCGAGACAGCCTCTGTTTGTATCTCAGTTGCCGGAAACCATTTTAAGAAGAGCCTCTCTCTCTCTCCCAACCACGAGAGTTGTATCACTGGATAGAGGAGTGAACAGCCAGGATTGATGTCAGTTTCCCAACTATCACTATTCCAATGTCAACGCTATTATATAGTAGGGTAAACCGGGGCTGGGTGGCAGGTGGGGTTGGTTAGCAAGCGCAAATACTTACTAAAATCGACACTGTGTGCAAGGCTGCAGTTTTGTTTAGTAGATAAAAGAATTGCACATTATCCATATTAATTTCTGATCAAAATTCTTCACCGATCCGCTTAAGAAAATACTATCTTAGCACTGCTAAGTACATTTTTCAAGTACTATATCCTCCCACTTTCAACTCATTTGGTTAGGTACAATCTTGTACTATCTTTTATTTGAATCTCTTATGTGCCGTGCTGTTCTGAATATACACTTAGTTAGCTTTGTAGAATTGGATATTGTGTAAATAGTCTTTTGTTTATAGTTATCTTTTGAAGAAGTGGTCAGCCATTCTTGTTAAAAAAAATTACGTTGTGGCTAGTTGGCACAACTCGCATGGGACGGGTTGGCAACATATGTGAACCAAATCTGACAGAATTTTGAATTTGAATTTTCTTCCAATTCAATTGACCAGTTGGCAGTCAGCTGATAATAGAGAAGGGATCCAGTGCACCAAATGCAAACGATAGACTCCTGAATCTTGCACAAATCTCAAGATAACATTTTCTCAATGCGAAAACTGCAAATAATTATATTACATATGTATATAATTATATTAATCGAATTGTTCCTAACTTAGACCACCTCTGGTATGTTTCGACATGTTTTTTAAGTTCTTAAATTATTTTTACCTTTTTGTTACTGACGCCGAATCGTTTACCAATCTACCCCATATGTATTGCGAACTCACCCCCTGCATGAGGTTTGTTGTCACATAATTCTTACTTAATCAATTGTTTTCCCAAAGACCTAATATTGAAATTTGGGACTTGAAACTTCGAGGATTGCTGGCCGACGGTATCAACTTCTTACACCTATTTTAAAACTTCAAGTAAACTTAACAACAAGTGATTTTAAATTTATTAAATGAACAGTGTGCCAACGAACCCCGGTCTCCCCTTCATGTGTGGAGTCAGAGAAGGTCAACGCAATTAAACCCACATATATAAAATGTCTGACATTACGCAGGAGTTATAGTTCTATGAAAGATAGTAGTGAAATTGATTACAGGAAACTATGACCTTACGTTAAAGCCACTGACAATTTTTTATGTCGAGTTCTACCTATTTGACGAGGATTATCAAACTGCCGGTTCCAAATGTTGTCGACAGTATTAGAATATAATTTATAATGAGATTTATTTAATTTGTTATATCAGTGCTCCTATATGAAATTAATTCCAACGCTTATATGTTATGTATAAGTATACTTATATAACAAATACAAGTATTGTAGGAGATTAATGTAAGGAGAGTGAGTGAGTGAGTGAGTGAGAAAGAGAGAGAGAGAGAGAGAATATGAATATGAATATGAATATATATATTTCGTTCTAGGGCAACAAAGTAGCCCTCTCAGAACGTATTAACAAATACAAATATTAAACAGAAAGAATAAATAATAAATAGAAAAATAAGCGCACGCATAGTAGTAAAAGAAAAGGCAATCAGCCCCGCACGTCGTAGGAGGAAAAGTACAAGAAAAAAAACTAAGAGAACCCTACGTATACTGCTCCATAAGGAGGGCCCATAGAGCAGTTTTAAAAGCTGCCTCACCGGAGGTCCTCACCGGAGGTCTTCGGGAGCCCAGAGACTGACAGGTCGCACGTACGGGAGGCGAGCTCGATCCGAGCGAGCCGCGATTTGAGCCCCTTGAGCTCCGAGGCCTGGCAGGACACAAGCTTCCTTGTGTCGGCCGTCGAGGACGCAATCGCTGAGGAGAGTTCACTGAGCTGTTGGCCGGCAGATGCAGAGTCCGCTTCTAAGGAGGTGGTGCGGCTGTCCAGCGAGGCCAGCTTTTCAGAGTGCTGGGCAGATGCAGTGGAAAGAAGCTGCAAGCACGACTTGACCTCGTTCATCTGCGTCCTCTGGTCTGCCATGAAGCTGTCCAGCTGGAGCTTCTGGGCGGCCATAAAGCTGTCCAATTTCTTAAACAGGGAATCGACGACTGCTGCGAAAGGGCCGACATCAGCCGGCGTGGTTGCAGGAGGCGCAGACACCTGCCCGGTTAGCACAGAGGCGGCCGGGATAGCAGCGATAGTGGCAGCAGAAGATGATGGCCCTGCGGAGGCGATGACGGTCGATCGAGTGCCGGTGGGTTTGCAGGCAGCCTGGTGGGTCGGCAGGCACCCGGGATGTGTGAAACCCGTGCATGTCGGGCAGGAGCTGACGTCCCTCTTGATGTCTTTCCCACATTTGACACACCTGACAGGCACGGGCACAGTCACGCTCCCCACGGAAGGCTGGAGGATTGGCATCCCTGTTGTCCAAAGCTGACGGGCTGGGCGAAGGTGGCAAACCATGTGGTGTGCGACGGAGAAGAGGGCGTCCGAGAAGCCACAGGGATTCAAAAATTCAACAGAAAATCCGTGACACCCACAATGGCGATTAGAATTTCTGTCAGTTGGCACAGAAAAAAAGGAGCAAAATTCTCGTCGGCAGGTAGAGAGCCGAATATAATTTATAGGCCAAAATAAAGGCAGGCCGATCGAGAATAAAGCACGCACCTGAAACAGGCCCCACAGGGCAGAACAGCGGCAGAAAGAGGTCCAAAAGGAAGAGCAACAAAACTGGCGTGCAGTGTACTCACGAGAGAGAGAGAGTTCAATGGGCCAACCCATTGGGCACGGAATGGGCAGCCCGTTGGGCATTGAACGAGCTGCCCATTCCGTGCCCAATGGGTTGGCACACTATGCGCGCGGGCATCTAATTGTATCTATTTACGCGAATTCTATGGAATCGATCATAATCCTCAAACTACATCCTTCAAATAAGGAAGTATTTAATACTATAACATTATTACCACTGTAGGTTATTTTGATTTCATTTTGTATCGTTCTTTAAATATTAAGGGAAGGGATTCTAACACACTTAGAGATTGTAATAAAATCGGAATAAATGAACACTAAGATTATTACCATCAGGAGACTCGGTAGAGTCTCGCGCCAAGTAGTAGTCCCCTCTCCATATATGTATACATATAAGACAGTCCGGCGCGCGACAGCCGAGGATATTAAAATATGTGTAAAACTAGGTGCCCGCACGCATAGTGTGCCAGCCCTTTGGGCACGGAATGGGCTGCCCATTCCGTGCCCAATGGGTTGGTCCATTGAACGGTTAATTGTATTAAATATCCACGGGAATCTTCAAGGTTTCACTCTCAAACTTAACAACTCATAAAAAGGAATCGTTCAAGTCTCTAATATTAAAATAAATTAATATTTATAATCTTAATGAAAAAATATTAAAATATTAAAAATATTTATAATCTAAGTGAAACGAAATCGGGTATAAATAAGAACCCGGAAATTATTTATGAACCTCTTATTTGTTGTAAAAGCTACTTTTATATTATACTATATGTATAACATAACCAAAAGACGCAGATTCTTCTAATTGAAACATATCGTTGGGCACTCAACGGGCTGCCCATCCAGGTCCCATCTATAGGCCCATTGGGGCCCATCCCATACTGCCCCGGTTGGGCGTGCCCAGACGAAGCCCATTCCATACTGCTCCGGTTGGGCGTGCCCAGAGGAAGCCCATCGGGGGCCAAGCGCGGCCAGCGGGCTACGCTGGGCATTTCCTGTATGGGAGAGGTACAAACGATTTGGAGGAGATACAAACGATATTTCGAGGGGTACAAACGTCTACGATGAATTTCAAGTAGAAATTCGAGAGGTTCAAACGATTTGGAGGAGGTACAAACGATATTTTAAGAGGTACAAACGTCTACGATGAATTGCGGGTAGAAATTCGAGAGGTACAAACGATTTGGAGGAGGTACAAACGGAACGGGGGATATTGGGGGGACCCGGCACGTATAATCGTTTACTTTAATCCGGCGCCGGCCGCTTTTTATGTACAATCTATGTACAGAGACTGATATGACACTTGGAGCTGGTGCTTCCCTCCAGTTGGCATATGGAATGCCGAGGAAGACGACTTGCACCGTAGACATTCGCCTAACTGTCGGGAGGAACGAACCCTTGCAAAATTGGAAATTTATCGAACGGAGAAAGCAGTGAATGCGTCGTCGCCCACGCCGCCATTCCGACACTTCTAAATTAATGAGCGACTGCCGTGTATGTACAAAGTTCACTTATAGCTAGACTGTGGATTTCTATCGAGCCACTTGAGAAGATATTGCTACGTACTCGTGCCGTCGCCGAGCGACATCATTAAGAGACTCGCGCGCGGTAACAGGCCACGATAAAAATGGGTCTACTCCGATGAGTGTACCCGGTAAATGGGTTCGTCTACGACTAATCCCGTACGGGATTCGCTAGGTCATTGGGAATATCAAGCAATAAATAAAGTAGATAGACTGCCAATTGAAATAAAAAGATACTTGTCTATATTCAAAAAAAAGGTTTGCAAAAGGTTTACAATATGCGGTATTCGCGTCGGACAAAGCACACCACGCCGTATTCGCCCCGAGATCAACGGGGAAATAATAATAGAAGATGGGAATGAAGGCGGACTCAAATCAGACGCACCAAACAATTCTATGGATAGCTTCGGTCTGTGAAGAAAGCTTTCGCTCGTCTCGCTCGCTCGTTTCGCTCCTCGCTACACTCGTTTCCTCGTCTGCCCGCTCGTCTGTCTCGCTCGCTGATCACTCACTCACTGAATGTACTAGATTGCGGATTACAAAAAGGCTTAATAATTAAGGTTGAAACTAAACGAAATGATTCTACTATTCTCAATGATAATAATGATACAAGGTTTGGAATTGAATACTGGCTTTACGCGGAGCCAAAGTCTTTGCACTCACTTCACAAAGGGGTGCAACTACGCTTAATAGGTCTCCGCGGACTCAAAGTGCGCTCCATGCGACTACTAAACCAAGAGTGAAGTTCTCATTGCTTTCTGGATTTCCAGGAGCGCTCTATATCCCCACTCATTCTCATACCGGATGCATCGACAGCACCCTTATCCTTCCATCCCAGATGCGTCGTAAGCATTCTTACACATTTCTGTAGTCTTTACACATTCGTATTGCATTATTTAAATACTAAACGGATAACGCTTGTCTACGCAATACATAGTGGTTAACGCTACGTTCCGGGGTCCACCTATTTCTTAAATGGTCCAATGGATATGTCTAAAAAATTTGTAGATATAGTTGGACATCTACATATATAACTTTCACGATTTTTTGAAAGCCGTAATTAAAGTTGAAGAGTTACGCAGTCCGATCCACAATTGTTTTCTCACGGTTCACTTGATCAAAAGCAAATTATTATTGATTGGATGTAACTTGGCTATTGCGTGAACTACAGAGGTCAAAATTGCACTTTTTTATGAAGTAACAGCTTTGAAACCATTTAAATGATAAATATTAATGAACAAACTAATGCTTGTCTTTAAGTGGACGCCATGTCGTTAACAGAAATTGTAATTTTTTGCTTCTGGTTCACGCGATAGCCATGTTTTGACCAATCAATAATAATTCTGTTGTTTTATTCAGCGAAACGTGGGAAAAGAATTGTGTATTCTGGGGCGGCGTAACACCCGGACTTTAATATGTAACTGCTTTCAACAAATCATGAAAGTTGTATATGCATCTACGAATATCTATAAAGTTTGTGAGAAATTAGTTGTTCCTTAATTGTTAGCAAGCAAATGCCCAAATACAACACATAAAATAGGTGAAAAAAGGAGAGAACCCCCTTAAGGAAAAATAATCGATCAGTGCTCGATTCAATTCACAATCGAAATTCAATAGCCTATCTACCTTCGAGAGAGAGAGAGAGGAATGTTTTGCGTAGTATACTTGCGTATTTCGGAAATCGTACGAGAGAAAAGTTCCGACAGCTAATTAGATCCTAGTGGAAATAGAAGACTGAGCGTTTAAACAGTGACCTCCTCGGAGAACCTGCTCTTGTCGTCGAGGTTAATGACAATGGCGTGCGTTCTGGCGTGGCCAGACTTCCCCTGAAATCTATCCTTTCCCTCATTCTCCTTTTCCCGGTCCTTCTCAAGAGCCACAGGACTCGTCTCGGTTCCTATGTCCTCGGTCTTGGGCCTCACTGTCGCTGAGACTGCGACGTCCGACGTTCTTAGGTCCTTTCTCGACTCTGGCTCCTTCGAGGGTCCTTCGTCCTCTTTCGAGGGTCCTTGCTGATCTTTCAGAGACCTCAGCTCCTTCGTCCGCAGCCCGTTCTTCTCCACGCACGCCTGGCACTGCTTGTCGTCCTTTACCTCCGAACCTGCGCCAAGAAACAGTCCTCAGTGAACCGGTAAATTGACAATAATATTGTTTCGCGGGGAATTGGATTTATTGAGCGGTTTGAAGATTAAGGTAGTTCAGTTGGTATCTATTCAAGCATATCAAACATAAGAAATGGGTCATATCGACGATGTAGATTCATCAAAACTTTTAGCTGGGTCGCCAACTCTCTATGCTTATGGGAAGATGCGTTACATACGGGGTGATTCAGTTGCCTTTTAATTACCACCGTTGGGTATACATTGCTGCTATACATTGAATAATTATAAATCATCTCGCATTTGTTAAAATTCTACTCTGGATATTATAGATTATGTGTAATAATATATCAAAATAGAATTCAGATAAAACATTATATATTTATGTCCGATAAAAAGTGGGGTTTGCCAGTACTGATTTAAAGGCAAACGAATCACCGTGTACGCACATGAATTTATGAATACCGCGTGACATAAAGCAGTAGTATAAGTGTTTACTTGAGTCTATATGTCCCTTTAATATAACATTTTTTCTGATATTCGCATCATACTCACCGATAATCCGGTTCTTTTACTTAAATCTTACTATTGTTTTTTATACTAATATTAAATGTGTTCGATTTGATGAATGATTGAATAATAATCTCCACAATACATAATAAAAGCTAGTGACCGGTATTAAGAAAATGATTAGCGTGATGACTACTTTAACAAAATGGTTAACAATTGTTGTCCATTTTGTCTATTTATCTAAAAAAGTGTGTTATTTTCCCTTTCTAAACATAAAGACAATTTATAAAAGGTACAGTATTTCATTGAAAATATCTGCCTTGGTAGATGGTGAAGCAAGATCAATACTGAATGAATGTATGAGTAATAATCTTCTCAACTGATTATAAAAATGACAAGCAATTTTAAATATTTGTAGTTTGTTTTATTGACCCCGGACATGTCGAGCCTATTACCATACAAATATTGTATGGTTAGCCAATGTGTAAATATTAATAGACAATTTGAGTTTAGCTTATGGGATTTAAGTATCAAAAATCAATACATACTAACTTTCGGTGCCAATTTGAACTATTTTTTACAAATTTTTAAATTTTTGAATGGGCAGGTTTTCAATTCCTCCAGTCAGGAAATGTTGGGGTTGGTTACTATTCAATAAATATTCGCAGCACATTTCCCAGGGACTATCCATATTACCCGATAGAATCATAGGACGGAAAGGACATATTATCCAACCGAAGAAACTTGGAGCGCGGGAGACAGGTTTCCTGGCCGGAGACGGCATCAACAACACAGCCGAAACTCGCAGCTCGATGGAACTCCGAGAGCGAACAAAGTGGCAGGAAGAATCGCGCGTAGTTGAAGGGTACAAGTGGTCGCGAGCGACTCCCGAAGAGCGAGTTGGAGGTTGGAGGTTCGAGCCGGCAGATTCTCGCCCTTTCGAGCCGCGAGACAGACGGGATGACAAGTGTGCTGAGGGATTCCTGTCTCCGGTCGGAATGCGGGGTCGAAAAGTTTATTGAAAAAGAAATAAGCATCGCGGCCTCTTGAGAGGGAAGTCGATCCCTTTGAATCCCTCAGCGAGCATTCGAGGGCCATGTAATGGAAATAGGAAGCATATGCGAGCGCGAGAAACTTGCCCCTCATTCTTCCCCTCGAGTTTCTTCCTCTTGGAAACATGCGCAACTGTTGGGTATTGTACGAATAAATTCTCAGTCGAATCATCAATGTCCAATGAAATGTTTTGTTACCCGTCTTTAGATTATAATCAGAAAACTCGGTAGAGTCTCGCGCCAAATAGCAATATATTCTATAACGTTCTTCCGTCGATACAAAACTTTCACCTTGGTTTGTGAAAAAGTTACAGCTCCGAGGTTTATTTTTCTAAATCCAATGACCCAGGAATCAGTCGACCTGGAGAACACGAATGTTTCCTGTGTATTTATCGTGCACAAACGAGATGGAATTTCACGATTCACCAGAATCAGACTCAAAAATATTCTTTTCACTTTTCTGACATTTCTTAATAGTTTATTGGGCTATTTGCCAATTGTTATTTCTACCCAATGTGACAATCAAAACCTCCGTGCCAAATTCAACAATCTTCCGAAAATAGCCAAATTAATTCCGCGCATCGTCAATTACCAGTAGCTCCAAACTGTAGCATGACAGGCAATTAACTAGTGGTTCATGTTTATTGTACTACCAGAGGGCTGAATCCCGTGAATAATTAAATAAACACTTGCGCAATTTGAAGGTTAAGGAATATTCGTCCTGTCTGCCACGCTACGTTCCATTGAGCACGTCAGCATTGTAAAGAAACATTTGGGGATTACCCGACCGACAGACCGATTCGCTTGGCAATGGCAACCAGAGTAGAATCAGTGTCCAAGGAAAAGTCTGAAATTGCATGGCCTCGCGTAACAATAGGAGATTGGCTGCGATTCGGTACTCACGTGTTTGGTCGAGCTGGTACGCCACGCTGATGTCTGTTTCGACAATGACCGTTGAACCGTTGAGATTGTTTAATCTCATGCTCGAGGAGATCGCTTGAATGGTGGAAACCTGCGTCTCCGCTCAGCAGGCGGCTTCCTGCATCGCCGCCAGCTTGCTCACCAGCTGATGATTCCCCAGCAGCACGTTCTTCTCCTTCAGCACTTCGAGCTGGTTTATCAGCCGGCGGATCTCCTCCTGCGAGCAGATTCGCCACGTTGCCGTCTTACCCGATGCTCTTTCTGCGCGCCGAGGCCCGAGACACGTACCGGGTGCGAATAAAACGACAATGGCACACAACGCCACCTTCTGTGCACGTGCATGCACTCGATTCGGAATTTGCATGCAGAAAAAGTTCGTCTCATCGCTTTCTGTTCTTGTTTACCAGCCTCTGGGACATGTAGCCTGCTCAACCGAAAGTCTCTGTATTGCGCAATAGACATTTCAAGTCACCCCGTATGGCGTGGGCAAATGTATTCTCATGCGTTTACTCAAAGCAAGATAATGACACTCCTCGTCGTGCTCTTGTTATGCTAGGATGATTAGAATTCTCATTCACAGTAGTTCCTTCACACAGTCCATTCACAGTAGTGCTTTTGTGTAACACAAGTGTCAACTGAAAATCTCTCTGTTTCGTAATAAATACGTTGAAGCGTTAGAACTCTCGAGTAACTGCACTTCCAAGCCACTCCGTATATCGTCGGCTAATTATCAGCACTTTTACATTGAAATATGGAAATATAGCATGCAAAGTCTTTATCCAAAGTAAAATATTGACGATTAACGACTTTTTATCGTATTCTCATTACTGCAGAGAGCGAAAAACACATAATTTATACCGGGTGCTAGATCTATAAAAGGAGAACCGAAGCAATTAGTTTCTAAGGTCGCCCGTAGCCCAGTTGGTAGGGGCAGTCGACCCTCGCACCGATGGAGAGGACCCTGGACGCGACGACCGATGCGAGTTCGAGACCGCCTGCCGCCGACTACTTTTCAACCATTCATCTCGTCAACAGTACCTTCTTGGACCATGGGAGGGTTGCGGAGAGGGAGGGGACAGGAGGAGGGCCCCACAAACCCCTGTTCGACAGCACACACTCTTCACGTCACTGGAAAAGCAGCAACAAGGAGAACTTGGCAGACCCAGCGAAACAAGTTTAACCTACCCTAACTACACAAATCTAACCTACTAAACTCCGCTTGCTCAGCGAAGTACAGTGGACCAATGGAGTCGCTAGACAGAGCAGGGGGCGACCACCGGATCCCGATCCAATAATGCAACCTGGGCTAAGACGTGGGAACCTGAAGGGTGTCTGGAGGAAAAGGTAGCAGTGATCAGACGGCAGTAGGGCAGCAGGCTGGAAACTGAAGGGGGAAACTTCAAAGGGGCGAGGGGAGGCGCGGACGACCGTAATTTTGTTGTTTAAAACTAAATTTTCGAACATTTTAACAACTGTGTTTCGTACGATTTATTTTCCACAGATCGTATGGGAAGAACTCTTCAATGTGTGATCAGTGAAAGGGGCAACAAAGAGTATGTTCATTCCGGCGACTCCGCGATTTTCCGTCGGCAAAGCTCTGACTCTGACTTTAATCATACACTCGAGGGAAAGCGGGAAAGGCAAAGTACATCCATCGTACACCTGCACCCGCTTATTATAAAACAGGCACTCGTGTAATTGGATTAGCTGCTCACTTCTTCTCCCGCACTCCGCAGTAAGCGGGATTTGATGTATCACCGCGTCCGAGACCTTATTTTATTGCCAACTCCGCTTGCCTTAATGGGCGCCAGCTAATCAATGTTTTTCAGGCTCGCTTCCGATAAATCCCGGAATCCTCCTACATATTTCGAGGATACGGTATTTCGGAGATGAAATATCAAGGAATTATACACTGGCGTCGGATTCGCCGCGGCTAATAAACATGAACCGTCAAATACTTGTAGCGGAATTTAATGAAACCATTTGACGCACAAATTGCGAAAGTGCAAAAATGTTACAAAACAAATGTGACATAATTCGAGGGAAGCATGTAATGGCAAGGAGAGAACCGAAAAGCTGCGAATGTAAAAGACGAAATCCATACTGTGTTTTCCGGGTTTCATTTGGGACGGTCTGTGTTTTCGAGAACTTCTAGTGTTACTCTCGGCTATCGGGAAACATTACTCGTTTTGCTATTTTCAAGGGATAATTGAACGAAAGCGAGAGTCGCCCGACGTATAAGCGCACGAATATTGATACCCAGTGAATGTCGGGTATTCTCGATTGGAATTGGATTTCGAAACATCGAAGCGGTGAAGTATTAACATATAAACTAAGCGCACGAGCTCGCAAAAATGACGATGCAAGAATGAGAGGATTTCAATACTTCCTGAAACAATAAACCATGTATATTGAAATTCCACCATTTCCTCTTTATATGCATAATTAAGGAGGTTGGTGAGGAAAATGGAGTTAATTAGATCGACTGCCAATTGTGACATTACTATAATTAATAATATGATGTAGTAATTGCACTCTTCGAATTGTTAGATGATGTAATTACGTAGTTTTCGAGTAATCAGTGTCCAAATAACACATGCCTTACAAATTTGTACGGAAAATTAAAACAGTCGAAAGTGTTGCAAATGTAATTTGAAGATTGGTGCAAATAGTTTATGATGGTCGATGGTTCGTTGTTAAGATTATTGATTTGCGGGTATCTCGTCGTGTTTGACTCTGATATATGGTTGTTGCAATATTACATTGATAGAATTTCACAATAAAACCATGTTAACCAAATATTCAAATAATACTTGAGGTATGTGTAACAAATAATATGATTCATATGTGATTGTTCAACATTTAATAACACGTTTGCCGCCTCTCGGCGATATACAAATTATAACAAAAGGAAGGCTAATAATGTAATAAAACAGTAAAAGAGTAGTTATAATAGTTTCATATTCTTAAAATTCATTATAAATTTCTATAACTGTGTCAGCCCGATGTTAACAATTCAAACAGAATAATAAATCCGAAACCTGTGATTTTGACAAGTTAGATAGTTTTAGGATTAATTGACCCCAAAATACATTAAAATGTAAAGAAAAGCGCCAAGTAGTTGAATGATCCAAAAATGAAATAGATATCACACAAGAAAGCCAAGTTTTCAATCAAAGATATCACACGTTAATTAATTAATTAACTTGCATCTCTAACTTTAAAACTTGGCATGTGCAAATTTGTGTCAGGTAGTCATGCTAGTAATATTTTTTGATTGGTAATTAAGTATGTACATGCCAAGTTTTAAAGTTAGAGATGCAAGTTAATTAAATAATTAACGTGTGGTATCTTTGATTGAAAACTTGGCTTTCTTGTGTGATATCCCTTACGAAAAAATATTACTGAAAAATACTAAAAATATAGTACTGGAGAAGTACTAGTTTCTCCAGTAATATTTTGGCGCACTACTGGGAAGTACCTAGGTAATATTCAGTACTAGTACTTCCTAGTAGTGCGCGAGAATGCCAGTACTGGAGAATTACTAGTACTTCTCCAGTACCATATATTCAGTACTTTTCAGTAATACTTATAGATAGATATATACTAGTAACGAATTTAGCCTTATTCAAATACTAAGGACCAATACTTGCAGTACTTAGGCGTTACTAGCCAGTATTATCGTCAGTAGTGATGTCTCGCCTTGTCATATCAAATAGTAATACCTGTAGTACTTCAGCATTACTAGTCAGTATTTTCAGCAGTAGTGAATTTTAACTTCCAATACCAAGTAACAATACCTACAGTACTTCGGCATTACTAGTCAGTATTTCCTCCAGTAATGAATTTTGATTGTCAGTACTAAGTAGTAACACCTGCAGTACTTTGATATTACTAGTCAGTATTTCCACCAGTAATGAATTTTGATTCCCAGTACTAAGTAACAATACCGTCGGTACTGTTACAATACCGACGGTACAGTAGCGACGGTACGTCGCTACTCATCTCTGTATTGAATTACTAAGTTTAGTACTGAGCTGGCAGTATTATTCTCTTAAATAATACTGGCAAATTTCCTCCCAGAGTTCCCTAGCAAGCCCGCTCCCTTTTCCTTCCTCCATTCTCCTCTCCCAGTCCCAAGCCTTCTTCCCCGCCTTCCTCTTTCTCTTCTCCCTCTGCAGCTCCTCTCTGACGAGGTACGCTGGCGTCCTCCATTCCATCCCCAGCACCCACCGCAGGTACCCTTCTTCGACCCTTTCCATCTCCTCTCTTTCCTTCCATCCCCATATCTCTGCCACGTATACCATCACCGTCCATACCAACCCATCAAATAACCATGACCTTCTTCTCCAGTTGTCCCTGTACCTCCTTTCCTCTGTCCCCCATACCGTCCTCATCACGGCCGCCGCCCTCCTCGCTCTCTCCCTCACGTGCGCTTCCTGTCCCCCATTCCTTTGCAGGACGTAACCTAGGTATGTGCATTCCTTCACCTGCTCTATAGCATTCCCCTTCTATCTCCACACCGTTTTTGTCTCCCTCCCACTCCCTTTCCTGAACACCATAATTTAAGATTTTTCAGTTTTTAATGTGAGCCTTTTCTGTTCCAGGTACTCTTCTAGCCTCGCGACCATGCTGTGCATATCTCCCTCTTCCTCTGCCATTAACACTACGTCATCTGCGTATGCCAGTGAGAATACTTTTCTTTCTCCCACCCTTATTCCACCTCTCTTCATCCTGTCCACCTTCTTCTCCAAGTCCGCGGTTAGCAGATTGAAGAGAAGTGGACTCAAGGACCAACCCTGCCTTATACCCCCCTCGCCGTCCATAAGCTTTCCCCGGCACTGTTTCCTATTGTACCTGCTTCACAAATCAAGGTGAAAGTTTCGTATCGATCGAAATCCGCTACACTTCGGGATAATAGAGTCTCGGCTGTCGCGCGCCGTGGGTGAGGTAGGGGACTACTACTTGGCGCGGGACTCTACCGAGGCTCCTGATACGTACGCTACTCCTCGTTTCCCTGAAGGTCTTTTTTGGGTTAGTGTTCGGATAAAGACTCGGCGGCTTTCCATTTCCAATGATATCAATTACGTTTTTGGTGAATTAGAATATATTTTTGTGAGGCATTTGGCGGAATGCTACATTTTTTTGTGAGACTTATATTTTTGCGATGTATTTGGTGGAAAGCGACACTTTTTTGAGAGAAGATTTTTTTAGGAATAAGGGATTAAACTACTTGGCGTTCTTTTTTACATTTTAATATTTTTTTGGTTTTAGAATAATTCAGATCTATTAGACTTCGACTTCGCCTTGGGACATCTCCAATTAGTTACTAGTATTTAGTCCCCTTTTGTCGAGGCGGAAAATAAGCCCTATCGAGTTCGCCACCTTGCTCGAAGGGACCGGGCCTTGCTATTAACACGTGTGTGTATGTACCGGCCACTACCAAAGTGCTAGTGCTGATATTACTGGGTCGCCAACAATATTTCTTGTTCGCAAGGGAAGCAATTTTAGCCAGTAAGATCAGACGTGCGCATTCTCTCACGCGCCAATGACAACTTTCCGCCGCACGCTCTACAAGGACTCCCTTATGGCAGTTCAAGAGGCCGTGCCTTCAAGTAACACGATTGGACATTATTAATCGTCAGGTCCAGAGTTCAATTCCCAGTTGCATGGGTATTTTTTTAGTTTCTCGAAAGAAAGTACTGAATTTCAATAATACAATACTACAGTACTGGCAGTATGAGTGTGCAGTAATATCTTCCGATTATTAGTACTAAAAGTTTTGTATATTACCAAGGTACTTTTCCCAGTAGTGCGCTAAAATATTACTGGAAACGTACTAAAGATCTTCAGTACTTTTCCAGTATTATATTTTTTAGTACTTCTCAGTAATATTTTTTCATTACTACGGTTCTTTGAATACTATGCGTTGTGCAATTTCGCTTATCTCGAACCCAGATATCGGTCAAAACGATTTTGCAAAGAGATTTTTTAAAGGTTCATCTAAATTAAAACCTCCAGAACCTAGATATGATTCGACTTGAGATCCAAATATAGTTTTGTATTTTTCCAGGATTCTCCTAATAAATATCTTTGATTTGCATTCCTCAGTAAAAAACTAATAATCTTATTAACACTTTTTAATAGCCAGAGGATGCAAACCTTGTCTCTAATCGATATACGAAAGATTGTGATTAAACAGGATTTAATGGAAATTAAGATCTCTGATCGAATAAAGGCCTCTAAGCCCGGCAAGCCTTAAGCTACACACTGATTTAACTAACAATTATTATTGTTATATCTCCAGATTTTAACTATATCATATATTCGTTTAATCATTTGCTTATAGAGTTGCCAGTGCGAAGCAGCCGCGTAAGTCCATATTATCCATAAAAATATCGCCGAGATGATGTGTGCAAGGCCAATTCTTGTAAAACTATATCAACCATAATGGTAGCTCCCAGTAGCAAAACTTTTTGCTGTCCGGAATTATTCGTAAATCGTTCCCTAATACTGTCGACAACACTTCGAAGCTCCGGCTTGATCATCTTTCTTAAAGAGGTGGAACTCGACATAAAAAATTGTCGGTGGTTTTAGTGTAAAGTCATAAAGTCATTCCTGTAACAAACTTCACTACTATTCTTCATAGAACTATAACTTAGGCGGAAGGAGGGTGGCAGGAAGCAGTGAGTAGGGTGCTGGCAGAGAAAGGGAACGCAAGGATGGATGAGAGAGGTATCAGAATACAGAAAGGAACTGACGGACAGACAAGAGAGAGGGGAAGGAAGGGTGGAGGGTGAGAGCGAGAGCGTAACTGAGAGAGAGAGAGAGAGAGAGAGAGAGAGAGAGAGAGAGATGGTGGGGGGGGGGGCAAAGAGGGCAAGGAAACGGAAGTCGTGAGAAATGAGGAGGAAGAACGGAAGAAGTGAGGGGGGAAGAGGAGGCGAGAGCAGGGAAACAGTGGGTGGTGGGTAGGCTAAGGAAGAGTGTAAAAGTTATGTAAAGATTGCAACCCCAAGGGGAGCCAATAAACATATAATACTACTCTTATACTGGGGTAACCGTAAAATACAGAAAACTTTAAACCAACTGAGAGAAAAGTACTTCATAATGAGAACAGTTGAATAAGCGATACACCGTTGACAAACACTCATTAATATACGCGTGTTTCCATGCGTGCGTAACACATCATCACCGGCGGCGCAGAACAGCATATACTTCAAGCACGTCTGAACCGCTGAAAATACCTACCATTTGCGTCATTCACACCCGGTGAGCAGTTGGAATTTCATGTCACCCGGCAGGTGTTGGAAATTAGGTGGTACGTATTCCTTACTGCACTTGCACGAGATCTTTTTCCGCCTGCTACCCAACACACAATACCGGTCGATCGAATTCTATAGCACTCATTCTCAGTAATATTCTCGCTTGATGACACGGTGTTCGATAAACTGCTGTCCATTATCTTTGCAGATGGACACTGCAAATAATACTCGATTGCCCTTTAATACACGTGACTACACCGGCACTCGAAAAATGTCTTATTTTCTACTATACAGGGTGTTCCAAAAATGTCCTAAATGAGTATAGTCATCCTGTAGGGAATTTCGCGGCGATCAAGATAGCTACTTTAAATTTTTTGATTCGTCCTTGATTTCGCGACAAAATTGAAAAAATTATACGCCAATAAGATACTTCGATGGCCCCGCTGGTCAGCGGATAGGGCCCCACTGGCTAAAGGTCAGCCCTTTCCTCCGGCAGAAGGGATAATCTGTCCTTTCAGTGATGTGTTTTATTTATGCTTAAACGACTTTGGCACCACCCATTTCCGAGAATCAACCGAATAGATCAACCGTATTGGCGCATCATTTTTTGTATTTTGTCGTGAAATAAAGCGTGAGACAACATTTTGAGAAAAGCTATTTTCATTGCCGCGAAATTCGCAACAAATTCGCAACTCGCAGAAAATAACTCTAGGATAGCCTAGAGTTCTCTAGAGTCACTCGAGAAATCCTGGAGTTACTTTAGAAATCCTGGAATTAACTCCAAATGTTCAAGAGTAACTTTAAAATTTCTGGAGTAACTCTTGGAGCACTTTGGAGTTGCTCTAGAGTTTCTAAAGTTATGCTGAACAGAATTACCCTTGAGCAAGAGTTACTCTAGATCAGTCAAGAGTTTCTATAGTTACACGGAACGGAGTTACTTTTGAGGAAGACTTAGGTTAGAAGTTTGTAATGATTCTAAAGTTCTGTCCTCAACAGAGTTATTCTTAACGAAGAATGATTTTAAACGATGTAGTTACACCGAACAGTTACTCTAGCGGAACAGTTTGCAAAGTTTAAAGTTGAATTGTACAGTTTCGAAAAGTTGTGCAGCTGCGGAGTTCTTCGTGCGAGTAAGTTAGATTAGATATTTAGATAAAAAGTGTTTTCTTGGGTGCGCGTTAATTTTATTACTTTTTGGGGAGTATAGTACTGCTTGAGAACAAAATTCACTCATCATCTGGAATAACGTGGTGGCAATATATGAGGTATGTATATCTATATGTTATAGACATTATGTTTCCAACATACGTCAGGGAAAAGTCGGCGGCAATCACAAAGGAAAATTTAGACAAAGAAGTCGTAAAAGCAATTAAAAATGAATTATACAATTTGAGTAAAGCGCCAGCAATGCGTGCTTTATATGAGGAAATATGTCCGCGAAAAACAAACACAGTACAATAGTGTACTCATACATGTTATGTTTTTATATTATATTTTATGATATTCATTGTATTGTTTTATGTTATGTTATCTTTTTGAAATATATGCAGGTCTGTATTAATATATCATGTTGTTTTCTTGCAGTTTGAAAGAAGAATTAATTTAGGAGTTATACTTTAGACTCTATGTAGAGTAACACAGAAACTCCCTCCTGGAGTTGTTTCAATTTACACCAGAAAACATTAGAGTTTTGAAGAGTTTTCTTGAAGAGTTACTTAGAGTCTATTTCTACAAGGATAGCAATACTGAAATCTTGGAGTCATTGCATTACAACGTTCATACAGAACATGTAACCGAGAATCCCAAGACATAACATGTCCGATGTGAGAAACTCGGCGAGGTCATCGGTTGCGGATGTTTGTGTGCACTGCTTTATTCACCGTGAAAAGAGTCGTCAGCTAAAAGTCAGACTGACGTCTATCATCGCACCGTAACATTCCCACAAATCATCCAATGCCGCGCATCGCATATCTGAAAGATGGTACAGCCTTGGAGGATAAATTGCTTGACGCACGGCCAGTGACCAATAGCAGAGAGCAGGATTCCTCCGATTTCTTTTAGAATTTCAGGACGAATTCAGACTAGTGTCGAATAAAAAAGCCCAAAGGCTTTTGATTTGCAAATACGCGGAAGCGGAGTTGGAATTTTTACGTACCATTTTGTCCCACTTTTCTGGACATAGATTATTGACAATTCACTATGAGTCAGTTAAAAGAAGAGTTGAAGGGCAAATTTGGTTGAAAAACATTCATCTAGTTAGAAAATTACTTGGCCTGTCTTCCTGTATCCTGTAACAATAGACATTCATCATTCGCCCCTGTCAAACTAATAGCATTTAATATTCAAGGAGTATTATAATGCAATGGAACGACGATGAAGCTGGGTCAGTTGACTTAGCTGTTTTTGTGAAACGGTCTTGCCAAACGACCAAAGGACAGTGCTGGTGTGAATATTTATATACGCGTATTTTCGTAACTTAAAGGATTAACTAATAACCAGTTCCAGAGAGCTTATGGTATAGAACTCGCCATTATAAATTGTGAGTTGGCGGCAGCGATTAGGATTAAGAATCTTAAAACAGTTCGCGCATTCTATAGGTGTCATACCAAGATGCCAATCCCGATTACAGCAAAAGATTGGGACAAAATGGGAGCTTTTCATTTGACAGGGGTTTGAATTCGTTCTGAAATTTTAAAAGAAATCGGAGGGGTCGCTCCCAAGTAGTTCCCTTATAAAAGTCCATCTCGGATCGTGGCTCGAAGACGCATGAACCGCTGAATAATCGCACCAGCTGCGCGACCGGCCCCCGGAGAAGAGCGGCAATTTGGTGTCGGACGATGGGGGTCGGAAACTTGGTGGCATGTGCTTTCCTTTCTGCGGGAAAGCAAACACTCATTATCCGATCGATGAAACGTTACCTATAGCGTCCGCTAACACAGGACCCTGAATGGGGCTTATTATTTTTAAAATTGCTCCGCATTATCACCGCATGAAAAGATTGCAAACATACTCCGTTATACATTCTTACAGTTCCTTAACGTACCACCACTCGAAGATTGTATTGCGACAGTTTGGTCATGGAGCGACGGGAAACTGTAGGTAGAAAGGAATAATCAGTACATCAAGATAAAATTTAAAACAATGAGTTACTACTAAGATTAGCAGTTATTCTTTATTTATTAACGATTCTATAGGAGGGTAAAGGATGAATGGCGATGAATAATTATGCAGAATCATGTGTATTCAATTTAAGATAGCGAAAGAAGACCAAACGGAAGAG
The DNA here is from genome assembly GCA_963675795.1 of Crossocerus cetratus. Lineage (NCBI taxonomy): Eukaryota > Metazoa > Arthropoda > Insecta > Hymenoptera > Crabronidae > Crossocerus > Crossocerus cetratus. The sequence goes on from OY776671.1 coordinate 13,128,179, forward strand.
AGGTGTGTGGTGTGAGTTTCAGGTTTCGATAGAATAGATTTTCATGCAAGGATATTTGTATTTCTGCGAACTAGAGAGCGCGAATGAATGGGAATTTGCAGACGGGGATCAAAGTAAGTGAAGTATATTTGATTCATTTGTAGGAATCTCCAACATAAAGAACGTTTTTGTTTAGTATTAAAACCAGAGTGTGTTTTTATCCCAGTCCTGAGCTTGCATTCGCCAGCAAACAATCAATTTCGACAATTCTAGAGGCCATTTAATAAAAGGACAAGATAATTTTCTGGTCCAGATGTTGACAATTTCAATGACTACAAATCAAAGTAAGGTAAACGTAACAGTAAAAATATTAGATAAGTCCAAACTGCTAAATAATGCCAGTCATTCTATACTTGTCAACTCACACACATGCAGCTGGAAAGAAATGTTACGTCGTCGTTACTCATGGGCTTGTCTTTCTAGAGCTCGTAAGCAAATCAGAGACTCGAGTCACTTCAATTTAATAAATCGCCTTTCATTTACCACATTTATTGGGCTTTTTGAATTATCCACTGGCGATCCCCAATCCTGACGAGTCTCTCCCACTCGCAATTACAGCTAGCTACCTCGCTGCTGCGTGGGCCCTTCCAACGACGATCATTTAGTTAAGTTGAGTCATTGCTGTCGAGTACCGTCACACCGTCGGGGCCTGGCGCCCAAATTTTGTCTTGGTGAACGTCCGGCACGTGCGAAGAGTAAGGCAAATGATTAGGACATGCTCGGGACAATTAAACAATATGTCCTTTTTAATCGATAATATCTTCTACACTCTCTGTTACAATGATATCTTCCACCCCTTACTGCAAGGAGTAAAGTGCGGTGGCGTAGGTCAGAGTCATTTTGACCATCTGAAACATTCATTCAGATTCAACGATCCACACTAAACAAATATATATTGGCTAAGAGAGGGAAAGAGAGAGAGAAGTACCAGGGAGAGACCTTGATATGATGGGACGACTATACCGTACATGTCGATTGGCGCAGGTTTCGCACTCTGCAACATACAGAAAAACACTAATTTCCGCGCGGCAGTTGGAAGTTCGTACCACTTGCTAGCGTACCTGAAATGTTATATATATATCTCTACTCTTGCAATAAATGTGTACATTAGCTCCAGCAAAAAAACTACTAGCACTTACAAGTCGTAAAGTATGTGATCGCTCGAATCTAGGACACCTTGCAGCATAAAGTTTATGTAGAAGATGAGGCCGAAAATCGAAAGAGAAAAAAGGCACGATATGAGAAACCCGACGAGTTCATCGCTCCCGATTTTTTGCGTGAACTGTAATAAAAAGGAAGTTGACATGGGTTAGCCGCGGTTGATTAGATTCGAATGGAGTCGACTCACGCGAAATAAGTGTGAGCTCAAACTCAAGATGCCGAACCCAAGGAAGGGTAGGTACGTCCGTAAGAAGGTATTCCTTATTGTGTTGCAGTGTCTGTGGGAGTAAGACTATCTTGCGTTTAAATTACAAATTCTAACCTCTTTGCATTAACCTCTCTAGTAACAAACCCACCCACGTGTCCTTCGACCTTCGAACAAATTCAACTTATGCCTTTTATAATCAGTATCTGAATGTCGCAGGTATTATTTTGTTCTCTGGAAGCACCTTATTCAATTCAAATTAACAATTCAATCATATTGCAACAGTAAAGTTTTGCTACAATTAAATATTGAAACTAAAAAGATGCTATGGAACTTGAAAGGCTCGTGGGCGACCGATCAGTGAACGCAAAAATAAAGCTGTTGTTTATGGATTAATAACCTAATGGCCCTAGAATGAATTTTGGCCACCTGCGCTATCATCATTAAGTTACTGCTTCTTCTTGAATCCCATGATCCCGTAGGACACATCTTTTTGATTCTGCAACTGCAAATAAGAATGCAACTTTGTCCTCTGGAATCATCAACCAATCGAGGTGAGTTACCTTGCCACTTCGAAGAGAGAGCATGCATGCTGGGCATACACGATTAGCAGGCTTTCCGTCGATACAAACACAATTGCCCCAGTAATAATGACGCCGTCGAATAGCAAAGCGGTCGCAAAAAAGTGTTTCTGCTGGTCGATGAATGCCTCAAACATAATCGGAAAGCTACGGCTTCGAGTTTCGTTAAGGGGTATCACTATATCGAGGAATACTGGGACCAATGGCACAACAGTTATGAAAATCGCCGTTGGACAGATGAAAACTGTAACAAATACGGAATCTAGAATTCCAAAAGCTCTCAAACGTCCATTCATTTCGGAAAAATGTGTAATTACAGGCGAAGCTCTTCGTGTGAAACTTGCCCCTTTCCGCGTACTTCTTAATAATTCGGATTTCTTCTTTACTCGACATGTACTTCCAGTCACAATTTATAGTCTCAGTGACTTTCTTAATCTGAATTTACGTACCATACACTAAACAGCAAAGCTACAGCAGGAAGTGCTTTTTAGACTAGAAGTAAACTCTTGCACTGACGTGACGGGAGAGTTCAGAAAACATTGAACAGAACATACATAGTATAGTTAAACCCGCGGAGGAAGAGAGGAACAGTGTGAGAAGTAAAGCACAATTAAAAACACTTGATACGTGTATACATATGTATTTTCACGGGTGTACGTACACAATCACGGACAGCGAGACACGTCATGTACTTGAGGAACATTCCACAGCCGACAAGTATGCTCGGCCCATTTTCCATCAGCAGTCTTCTGGTATAATTCATCGTGACAAATGTGCCCAGCTGAAAATCAAACTTAGATCGACTGGCTCACCATCATTCACGTGAATTGGTCACTACGGCGAACTACGTACGTTAGCGAACAAGCAGAGTGTCGTAAAGAATACTCCGACGAAGCGTTGCAATAGAAGGACAAATTTATTGCCGTACGGCCAGAGTCCGATGGAGGAAAGGAGGATGACATTGAACCGATGGTACTCTTCCCAATCCAAGTCCATACCGTATGAACGCTCGAACACGTCTGAGCCGCTGAATAATCCTGCCACTTGCGCGACCCACCCCCGCAGAACCCTCACAATTTAATGTCACCTAGTGGGGGTTGCAACTGGAAAGGGATGATATGATGTCTTTTTCCACCAGCTGCCATACCGAGGCTCATTATCGGGACGATCATGTTCTATAGGGCTTGGTAATAGGCTTGCTGGATTGCACACTATTTGGAAAATTAGTCATCGTTTTCTTGGCACGGGGTAATCACAATACCCGATTGCAATTTCTTTACTTCCCCGCCGCACCGATATCGAAGCTCTTATTTCTCAACTGAGTGAAATAAGGCAGAAGACAGGAAGGAAAAGGAAATAAAACATCACACAGGTCAAAACAGTAAGTAATATCAGCAATCCTAGTTGTAATAGGATTAGTGTTTAGAGTAGTACCTGATATTATAATAGACAGACGTGCTTTCTCGTTCTCTCTCGGTCATCGTGGTCAAGTGTTACGAGGCGGGTATCGAGAGCTCGGTGAGCCTGTCTGTTTTTAATTTAACATTGAATTTAAAATTGAAACTAGCGGAAAATCTTCCTACGAGACCATGTACTCTCGGATGCCTCAGGCGACCAGATCAATAGCACCGAAAGCGATGTGTATATTCCTAGCCAGAATAATTTTCCAGTTGTTTCTACGATTTGGTTCGCCTTGCGTAAAAACGTAATTGATATCATTCGAAATAGAAAGCCAAGGTCAATTAGAAATACATTTTTGTGAGGCATTTTGTGGAATGCGAGACTTTCTAGTGATACAAGATCTTTTTAGGGATAAGGCACTAAACTACTTGGCGCTTTTTTTACATATATATATGGAGCGGGGACTACTACTTGGCGCGAGACTCTACCGAGCCCTCCTGATTTAATGGGACTGACCGCTCGGATGATACTTGTCTCTCGCTCTCAACAACGGGAATTTATCTCAATAGAGTCACTAGATAGTATAGAAGGTTTCTCCAGCAGAAAAGAAGTGAACCACCAGGGTCGACGCCAGTTTCGCAACTATCATTATTCCGATGGCAACATTATTATATGTATGTATAGTAGGGTAGGCCAAGGTTGGTTGGCCAACGGAAATGGTTTCTAAAATGCCACTGTGCAGGGTCGCAGTTTTGTTAGATAGATAAGAGAGTTACGAATCACCCATAGTAATTTCTGATCGACAATAAGGTTGTTTACCGATTGGCTTAAGAAAATTGTATTTTAGCACTGGTGAGTGAATTTTTGTAGTGATATACTCTCCCACTTTCAACTCCTTTGGGTAGGTAAAATTTTGTATTATCTTTTATTTAGATCTTTTATGTATTGTGCTGTTCTAAATATACACTTATTTAGCTTAGTAAAATTTGACTATTGTGTAGATAGTGTTTTTTTAGTTATCCTTTGAAGAAGTGGTCCGCCATTCTTGTTAAAAAATGACGTTGTAGAGTTCGTTAACATAAGTCACGTGGGATAGATTGACATAATACGTCAACCAACTTCAATCTTCAATTTCAATTTTTAATTCTTTCTTCATTAATTGTTTTCCCAAAGACCTAATTTTAAAATGTGGGACTTCAAACTCCGGGGATTGCTGGCCGATGGTATGAACTTCTTACACGTATTTTAAATCTTCCATTGAACTTAACAGTAGGTTAATTAAATTGTATTAAGTGAATAGTGTCATGTGTGGAGTCAGAGAAGGGCAACGTAGTTAAACCTACATATGTATAAAAAGTCTAACATTATGCAGAAGTGATAGTTCTACGAAAGATAGTGGTGAAATTGGTTAGAGGAAATTATGAGTACACTAAAGCCACCGACATTTTTTTATGTCAGTTCTCCCTATTTGGGAAAGATCAATAAACCGGCGCCTCCAAATATTGTTAACACTATTAGAATATGATTTATAATCAAGTTTATTCAGTTTGTTACACAAGTGCCCGTGTATGGAATTTATTACAATAATGTAATTTGTTCAGTTGTAGTACCGACTTGGATAAATAACTATTCCCTGAGAAATGGAGAATATCAATCACTATTCCCATCCTTAAAGCAGGCAAAGACTAAAAGGAAGCAGATAGCTATAGCCATTAAGTGTAGAGTGTCAAAAGTGTCCATGTCAGATAAGACTTCGCTGGTTCCGAAAGATCAATCACGAGACTCGGTAGAATCCCGCGCCAAGTAGTATATGGTACCAAAAAAGATCTTGCCTCACAAAAAAGTGTGTCGAACCGGCCGGGCCAATGTTTCAATGAATACTTGGCTTTCTAATATGATACCGATTTCTGTTTTTGGTAACTTTGGTAGAGCTAAAAGAATAAATAATTTAATTTTTGTTGGGTATTTTTGTAAAATATGTCGCATTCTTTTGTGAGACAAGATTTTTGTTGAGGTGCAAGACAAAACTACTTGCCGCCTTTTTTACAATTTTACGTCTTTTGCGGGTGACATCTTGTCTTTTTGATGCTTCATATTTACGAATATTTGATGCATTTTACATTTTCATGTCGTTCGTTTGTGTGTAGTAGGTGGGGGACCATTTTTATGTAGGATTTCTTTTCAATGCGAAATATCCCTTTACGTGTCTGGAATTTCTTTGGCATGTGAGACAAAACTATTTGGCGCTTTTTTTTATTTCGATGTTGTTTTTGAAGGGCGGTTTTATTATGTTAAACCGCCTCATTTGACGACTTCACGTACTAAAAATTGTAAACAAATAAAATGGAGTTTTATTGTAAAGAAAAATTGGCGTAAACAACTGGCGCGAAATATCCGAGGATATTTACCAAGATCAATAGAAATCTTCATCTTAATTTCTGAAAAGGTGCAGTTCAACGTATTAATTTACGAATTTTGTATTATTCTGATTCCAATGAGTCAAGAAACAAGCAAATGGGTTAATTCCGTCATTAAAATTAACTAGTGATCATATAGGATGATTTGCCGTGGCATAATAATTCCGAAAGTTGATTTATACGGGGGTTATTAAAGGATTAAAATCCCTCGGAAACAGCGGTTTTGACATGAACAATTTTCTGGATGGCTTTAGCTATCTGTTTCAAATTAGTCTTTTTGTCAGGGAATACTTGTTTATTTAAGTCGGTACTACAACAGAACATGCATGCCTAGACAAAAGCGAGTTGCATTGTTGGAATGAATTTTATATACGTGCACTTATGTAACAAACTGAATACATTTTATTATAAATCATATTCTAAAACTGTCGACAACACTTGGAAGCGCCTGTTAAATACGTGGAACTCGACATAAAAAATTCTCAGTGGCTTTCCTGTAACGTCATATTTCCTGTAACTAATTTCAGTGCTACCTTTCATAGAACTGTAACTTTTACGTAATGTCAGACTTTTTATATGTATGTTTAACTACACGTTGACGTTCTCTGACTCGACACATGAAGGGGAAATCGGGGCTCATCGACATACTCTTTAGTTAATAAATTTTAATTAACTTATTGTTAGGTTTGCTTGAAGTTATAAAATACGTGTAAGAAGTCCATACCATCGGCTAGTAACCCCGGAGTTTCAAGTCTCAAATTTAAAAATTAGGCCTTTGAGAAGACTATTAATCAAGCAAGAATTATGTGACAACCAACCCCATGCACGACGTCAGTTGTTAACATGTATGGGACAGGTTGGCAAACGATTTGGCGTCTTTAAAAAATGGTAAAAATAATTAATCAACTGAAGAACCATGCCCAAACCTACTTGATGTAGTCTATGTTGGGAGCAATATTATTAATATAATTATATGTATATGTAATTAATTACTTGACGGTTTCGCATTTATAAAATGCTATGTTCATATTTGTGCACGATTCATGAGTCCATAATTTGCATTTGGTAGACTGGACTTTTTTCGGCTCTTCTTCTTCTTCTTCGTCGGTACTCTTTCTTCAGCTGACTGCCAACCGGCCAATTGAAATTGAAGAATATTGAAATTCAAAACTCAGTCAGTTTTGATTGCTGCCAATCTTTTTCATGCGAATTATGTCAACCAGCCAGAACATCATTTTTTAAAACAAGAATGGCTGACCACTTCTTCGAAAGATAACTAAAAAAAAGACTTTACACAATATCCAATTCTACAAAGCTAAATAAGTGTATATTCAGAACGGCACCACACACAAGGGATTTAAATACAAGGTTTTCCGTATACAAAGTAGTTGAAAGTACATACTTACCAGAGCTAAAATACAATTTTTTACCGGATCGGTAAACAATCTTATCGAAATTAATATGGGTAATTCGCAACTATCTTATCTACCTAACAAAACTAGAAGCATGCATAGCGGCGATTTTAGAAACTATTTCCGCTTGCCAACCAACCCCACCTGTCAACCAGCCCCAGTCTACCCTGCTATATAGTAACGTTGACATCGAAACAGCGATAGTTGTGAAACTGATGTCAACTCTGGTGGTTCACTCCTTGTCCGCTGAAGAATCCTCCTACTCTATCTAGTGATACTACTGAAATCAGTTCACATTGTTGAGACAGAGCCCGGTATCGTCAGAGCGGTAGGTGCCATTATTTACTCCATTTGTAAAATGATGCCCGCCAACCGAGATGTACCAGCAAAAACTGTCTCGATTTTTCAGAAGAATCAAGTTTACCCCGCTATTGAATACAGTTAAAGTCTCGAGCAATGGCGGCAACTGTATTTCGACCTTCCGAATCATTCGCTCGCACAATGATCATTATCCTCCTCGCTTTACTATTGACTGTGCCAATTTCACCAATGGACCATCAGTTGTCCATTGATGTGGAGAGTTGTCAAGTTTTGGACAAGATCCTCACCGACATCTTTACTAAAACTGAGGTCCAAGATACAGCGGTGTTCATATCAAACTATTCGGAGACGGACAGTATTATACTCAACAACATCGTTGAGACCGCCATGAATAATCACATACTCATTAATTGCATCCGATTGTTCGATGAGTTCTCGACGAACCTGACGGAGTGCCGTGTGAGCTCCAACACGCTTTTGCTCTACCTTTACCAATCAATGGACCTGTCAGTTGCGAAATATCAGCCAAGCCAGATAACATACGATAAGGACAAAGGGATTCCGAAGGTGTTGTTCCTGATGATCTTGGAGGACGAAGAGGCTGATTTCTACGAACTCTTGCAGTACTTATGGGCTGGGAAGAAGTACATGCTCGATGTCTCGGTGATGGAAGCGGCGAGAGTAAATGGGACTCTGGCATTTACCGTTCACCAATACAATCCGTTTTTGGGGGAGTACACCCGGCAGCCTTATTCGCCGTCTGTTGATTGGTTCCCAAATAAACTGCTCAATCTCCACGGATATCCGATCCACATCAAAACGATCCCGGGATCCAAATACAGCACATTGAACACTATTGTCCCAGGAAACATGCCACCCACCTACCAAAATTATGACAACAGAACCCTCAGCACTTTGAAGAGTATTATGAACTTCTCCGTGGTCTTGCATTCCGATGTCCGACCGCCAGTGATAGGTATATTGGACGACGTCAGCTTGGGCTTAGCGCGCCGCAGTGATAGTGACACGGTTTTTCACAGGTTGCCTCTGCAACGAGATGGATTGTATATTCGACTGTTCCAGGTGCCTTCGAGCGAGAGCTTCACTTTGGAGCGCTGGTGCCCTGTAATGCCAGTCTTGTATTCGAGGATTCATTTCGAGTACGATCGAATAGTTGGGATTGTTCTCTTCCTTCTAATCATCACGATTTTCTGGCTGGTCTCGACTATCTTGAGATTCGAGTCTGACGCATGGAGAATCCTCCACATATTCGGAATGATCATCGCTTACCCTCTGCCCAACTTCAACATAGCAGCTATCTCGGAAAGGATTTTGTTCGTATCGGTGTTCGTAATGTCCGTTGTATATTCCTCGGACTTCCACGCCGATTTCACCACGACCAATATTGGCGGACAAGAGGAAATTCGGGTGGAAAACTTTCGGGATTTACTTCGCCACAATTTGACGCCGGTCTTTCCCAGAGAGTTCCGATGTGAGATCCGGGAGGATGCTGAGGGAGATTTCAAGAAATTGGTGGAGAATGCTATCTTCTCATGGGATATGCTCAGCTGCTTGGAGAGAGCGGTCAAGGATGGGAATGTCTGTTGCTTCATACCATCTAGAATGTGGACGGCAGGAATGAGCATGTACACCTCGAGTAGCAGGAAGATAATGCTTAATGAAAAGCTTTGCTACTTAGGACCACCGAATGTCTACTACTTTAAGCCGAACAGTCCATACCCAAGGCGTATAAGCGATATCCTACTGCGCGCGCAGCAAGCTGGGTTAACGGGGAGATGGTCCTTGCCATCACCCGTGGAAATTGCGCGGCAGAACTGGACGAGGACGAGGGATAATTGGGAGGAAGATGACAATAATTCTAACGGGTTGGGAGCAAACATGTTTATTGTCGCAGCCTGCGGATATGTTATTTCGATCTTGTTTTTCCTCGCTGAACTCCTTCTACATCGTTTATCCATAGTTGTGCAAAATGTTGGAATAAGACGCTGGATGCTGCGCTTTGTTTTCAACATATTACCTTAGAAATAACTGTGAGTTTAACTAAGTTTGTAATATGAAACATGCCATCTGGAGGTGGATTCGTATGGCTGCCGAACAAATAAATATACTTCTTCCTGGTTTTTGCCCAAATCATTTAATGTTGAGTGCACCAACCGTAAAATACGGAAGAGGATGGACGTCCTGGGCCTGGAACTATACAGAGAACTTTTTCGAGATCCTCGAAATCGAGGCCGCAGTAGTCTGGCCTGGGTAGAGCATGTGGCGGAAATTGTCATCGATGCGTGAGAGAGTGCGTACGTTTAATCAGTTCCTAACTAAAATTGCTTTCCTTACGAAAAAATAGTATATCAGTAGTAATGTCAGCCATCAACCAACGGCTGCAACAGTAACCGTGGCGAGGAGGATCGGAGGGAAAACAACGTCGACTCATCAACACCCTCACGGTCACGAACGGGACCCTAATTTCTCTTACACACTCCTCTTTTTCACCCATACCACCTTGAGTCCAAACGTGATCCATCATTGTTGTCTTCGAATAAATCGAGCTAACTCAAAAGTTTCGCTCTGACTCATGTGAACGACTCCTCGCCCCAGTCCTTCTCGCCAATTCTTGTGCGTGGTCCAAAAGCGCTTTTCCCAACGTAGCATAGAATCCAAGCTGCATCCAATTTCAGCCCATCCCAACGACGCAACAAATTAAGTACCGCATAGATCGATTATTGCAAACCTGTCCTCCAGCCAACTTCTGACTGTTCTCCAATATTCGAAATTATATTATTAGGGTATTTTACGTTTTCAGGTGAATTTTAAGTGTATACATCGATATTTAACATTCCTACTAATTTATATCACGAGTTCCCGCAACTTCCCGCAGATGATTCCTAAATCAAAATTCGCTGGAAAAAGTCTTCTTCAGAGGGGAAAAAATCATCCTGATGGAATGTGATGGACAAGCTGTGTGTAAAGTTCAAGTTCTCCATTTGAACACATAGGAATGTATCGTATAAAATTCTCGTTATCCTTAAAACTGTTTGAGCAAAAAAAAATTATTACTAACATTTTTCATTCATTAGATTGTTTAGAATAAGCATAGAATGATAACTTTTCATTAAAAATTTTTATTTATTTTGGCCAAAAAGTTGGATGCGCGCCATTCGACTTTAAATCGGCCACTGTGCGCTGTATGCAGGGCTGCAGTTTTCTTAGGGTGATAATGCGAATCTCTTATGTGCTCTGCTGTTCTCAATATATACACTTATTTTGCTTCGTAGAATTGAGTATTGCATAAATAATGTTTTGTTTAGTTGTCTTTTGAAGTAGTGGTCAGCCATTTGTGTAAAAAATATCACATTGTGGCTGTTTGACATAGCTCGCATGGGGCAGACTGAGGCCATATGTGATCCAACTCTGACAGAATTTTGAATTTTAATATTCTTCAAGTCCAATTGACCAATTGACCGTCAGCCCAACGAAAAATGGATCCATGAATCTTGCACAAATCTCAACATAATATTTTATAAATGCGAAAACTGCAAGTTATTCTATTATATATATAATTATATTAATCAGGAGACTCGGTAGAGTCTCGGCCAAGTAGAAGTTCCCTCTCCATATATATATGACACTCCGGCGCGCGACAGCCGAGGCTATATTATCCCGAACACTAGCTGTTATCCTTAGTTACCAAACTTTCACCTCGATTTATGCGAAAGTTGGAGCCCCAAGAATTTATTTCAGAATTTTGTATTTCATCGTTGATTTGTCTGAATCCAATGAGCCAAGAATCATGTGAATCGGTCCAGTCGTTCCGGAGATATGAATTTCCTCTTTTATTTTTCTCGTCGTAAAGGCAAAGCGGATTAAGAGTTTCATCATCCGGATTAATACAATTCCTAAAAATGTTACTCTCACGTGTTTCACGCGAGAGGGCACCACTGCGAAGTGCTGCAGAGCGCTGTGCAGATAACATGGTTTTATACCGACACATTGGTTATGCCATGACTGGTGATGTGTCAAAACAATGATGACGGTTATATGAATGTGGTACAGTCCGATTGTATTTTTCTTCAAAATATGAACAACCAAAAAGGCGTGAAATCCCCCAAAATACATTAAAATGTAAAGAAAAGCGCCAAGTAGTTTAATGATCCAAGAATGGAATAGATATCACACAAGAAAGCCAAGTTTTCAATCAAAGATACCACACGTTAATTAATTAATTAACTTGCATCTCAAATTTTAAAACTTGGCATGTGCAAATTTGTGTCAAGGTAGTCATATGCTAGTAATATTTTTTGATTGGTAATTAAGTATGCACATTCCAAGTTTTAAAGTTAGAGATGCAGGTTAATTAATTAATTAACGTGTGGTATCTGTGATTGAAAACTTGGCTTTCTTGTGTGATATCTATTCCACTTTTTGGATCATTAAACTACTTGGCGCTTTTCTTTACATTTTAATGTATTTTGGGGGATAGTATTGCTCCAAACATAGACCACGTCAAGTATGTTGCGGCATGTTTCTTAAATTTATTAATTATTTTTAGCACGTTTTGTAAGACACCGATTCATTTGTCAACCCACTCCATACGTCATATGATTCTTACTTCATGAATTGTTTTCCCAATGGCCTAATTTTAAAATGTGGGACTTGAAATTCCGGGGATTGCTGGCCGATTCTATGAATTTCTTACACGTATTTTGCAACTTCAAATAAACCGAACAGTAAATTAATTAATCTTTATTAAGTGAATACTATGCCAACGAGCCCCAGGCTTCCCTTTATTTGTGGAGTAAAAGAAGGTCAACGTAAATAAACCTACACATAAAACGGTTGACATTACGCAGATGTTATAGTTCTATGAAAGATAGTACTGACATTGGTTACAGGAAATGATGACTTTACACTAAAGCAAACGACAATTTTTTATGTCGAGTTCTACCACCTATTTTAGAAGGATCATTAAATCGACGCTTCCATGTGTTGCCGACAATATTACAATATAATTTATAATCAAATTTATTCAATTTGTTACATAAGTAGGCAATAGAAAGTATTTGATGTCATCGATTTTAAAAAAGTTGTTAAGGCTGTCCAATCCCTATTACCAACTCACTAACTTGGAAGTTCTGCATCTGAACCTTAAAATCAACGATGTTTTTCCAATCGAATAAAATAGAAAGTGTTGCGAGTTGTGCAATGGCGTCGTCTTTATCCGCATGGATAGGATTTAATTTAGACGAAAAGGCAGTTTCGTTACGAAAATATTTGGTTAATATTGGTTAATTGGTTTGTTGTTACAGAAGGTTTCTATTCAGCTGTATTCTATGTATCTATATTATCGTAACGCACGCACCCAGCTCCCATAGCGGAAGAGATTGGTCTGCCCCGGTTTCTCAGTCTAGGCGCAAGAATTTAGTTTTCCCCCCACCCTTTTATGAAACCGGATTCTACGGTTATTGGATCTGAGTTGGCTCCGAATTAGAATATTCAAAAAGGAGGAAATCTTTCATTCCAACAGAAAGTGCAAACATTTAATTGGGCTAGATATAAGTAGTACTCTGGACCCGAGAAAGGCTTAGGTAAACGCATTTCCACAAACAAATATAAAGAAAACAAATGAAAATTTGATCATACAAAATCTACCGAACTCAGCCTTTTGATTGACTAAACGTCTTTTTAGAAACGATTCATTTTAATATAATAAATTTTCTATTAAATTCAATGAAATAGAATTGAATTGCATTACATAAAAGAAAATGGATTGAATTCAATTCAACAGGATTTGTTCTAACATAATAAATCTGAATTGTAGCTTTTATCCTGGCGGACGCCGGTTTCGAAGTCTGGCTCGGAAACGCACGTGGCAACACCTACTCGAGGAAACACGTCTCGATGACCGTCGCCGACAAGGATTTCTGGTCCTTCAGGTAATTACCAAATCTATTCCTCTCCAAATTTATTTTCCCTCTCAAACTGTAACAATGAACCGCGCAATATTAAATTAAAATCATACAGTAAAACCCCGGGAAGAATGACCTAATAGGGTAATATAATAATGAAATTCCAGTTGGCACGAGATTGGAGTGTACGACCTGCCGGCGATGATCGACTTCGCTCTGCAGTCTACCGGGCAGGCGGACCTCTTCTACATCGGGCACAGTCAGGGTGGCACCACCTTCTTCGTTATGGCGACGGAGCGACCCGATTATCAACCGAAGATTAGGGCGATGTTCGGATTGGCGCCCGCTGCTTATTGCGGCAGAATGCCTAATCCTTTCTTCCAGGCTCTTTCCCTCATCCATCATAATATTTATGTGAGCATGCGCAGTATTCTTTTGCTATTTTTCTAGTTTATAGAGTTTTTTTAAATTTAGTTTAAAATATGAATTAATATGGTTATTTATAAACTTTAGATTTCCAAAGATTAAATTAGAATTAATAATAGAATTATAGAATTGATATTATTAATTATGAAATTTAGATTTCCAATGATATAAATTTTATAATAATATTAATTCTGTTGAAATTGAACCTGGTGATGATTGATCTATGACTTTAATTTAAAGCTCGTCTCGAAGATGATTGGAATGTATGAGTTCGAGCCAACGGACGAGTCCATGGCGGAATTCGCGACGAAGATGTGTGACGATGAATCAATTACGCAGCCGATTTGCCATAATATTATATTCATCCTTGGTGGCTTCGATAAGGAAGTCTTGAATATGGTAAATTAATTGAATTTTTAATTAAGTACAGAATGATGGCTCGAGTGAACGTGTCAAAGTGATTCGAAGCGAGAAATAAATAAGGCTGCACAGTTTAAAATTAAATAAATCAAATTTGCAGACTCTGCTGCCTGTGATCCTCGGCCACGCGCCGGCCAGAGCTTCCGTAAGGCAGTTCCTGCATTATGCACAGCTGATAAGATCTAGTGAGAACAATTGCTTTAAATACTTTTAAGTGGTTTTGAAATATTTTCAATTTATTAATACTTTTCCGGCGCCACAGGTCGTTTCAGGCAGTTCGACCATGAACTAATCGGCAATATGAAGGTATACGGGAAGCTGACACCTCCGAAATACGATCTTTCGCTTATAAAAATCCCACTTTACATTTTCTACGGCACCAATGACAGATTGGTCGCGGTTCGAGTGAGTGCAAACAAATCAGAGCATTAATATCATTGACGAATCTGGGAATTGTGTGATTGGAACTTGATATTTTTCAGGACATCCATCGATTGTGTGACGAAGTTGAGGACCAGTGGCCAAGTTCCGAGTTCCCGACGACCGATTCGGTCACTTGGAGTTCCTCTGGGGCTACAGAGCGAAAGAGTTGGTCTATGACAAAATTTTCAGCCTCATGACTCGACATATGTGAAGCTAAGAATGAGATCGATTCAATGGAGAAACCTGCCAAAGTGTCCCGAGGACAAACAATGTTATTAATAAAGTTTCTACTTTCGCAATAAAAGTCTGGTTTATGAATTATTTGATCATGTTTCCGCCCAATTAATTTTAAACTTTCACTTTATATTACGAATCGGATAAACTTTGTCACAAAAATATACAATCTCAAAATTTAAACATTTAGAATATAATCGAACGATTATATGTATAATCCGCTAAGCTGCAATTTTTTCAAATTAATAAGTCCACGTCTTTGGATCGATCGTGAACCTCGCTTTTGTTAAGCATCCTCGGCTGTTCCGCGCTACTAGTATGTACTTACATACTTGGCGCAGGACTTTAGGGATTCACCTGATTCGGTAGAGCAGGGAACAGAAATTCGAAGAAAGAGCAACTACAATTTGCGTGATTACTTGAGTGCACCCTGGGAACGTCAATTGTTGCGATATGCCGATAACTATTCTACTGTATTCTATTCTATTCTATTCTACTGTAAAAGTCAAAAGTGGAATCACATTCGGTAGAGAAGGTCGCAATCTAGTATTCTAGTTGATGGATCCTCCCTGTTCTACGCACTTGGCAAGTGAACTTTTTCAATAATTGGCAGAAAATTACCACGCACTCCGAGAATCTCCATAAAATCTATACTCTACTACCCTAGAATGAATGGCTTTCCACATAAATTGGCTTTGCCGAGTATACTATACTATAATAGGGTTGACACCGGAACAGTGATAGTTGTGAAACTAACGCCAACCCTGGTGGTTCACTCCTTCTCTGCTGGAGAACCCTCCTACTCTAGTGATACGACTGAGATCAATTCTCATTGTTGAGAGAGAGAGAGACTAGTATCGTCCGAGCGGTAAGCCGTCAACTGAGGCCGAAACAACGACTATCTCGATTTTCAGAAGAATCGAGCTTGCCCTACTATTATTGGATACAATTGAAGTTTCGGGGAGTCGCGGCAACTCTATTTCGCCTTTCCGAATTGTTCACTCGTACAATGATGATTATCCTCCTAGTTTCACTACTGACCGTCCCAATTTTAACAATGGACCATCAGTTGTCCACTGATGCGCAAAATCGTCATGTCCTGGACAAGATTCTCGCCGATGTCTTCACTAAAACTGGAGTTAAAGACACAACTGTGTTCATAGCAGACGATTCGGGAAGGAGCATTATTATACCCGACGACATCATTAAAATCACCATGAATAATCACACACCCATCAACTACATGATGGGTGTAGGCAAGGCCACCTTCCACCTTTAAGCTTGGATTCTACCTTGGACATGTACTTAAGTGCTTCGTACGTCCCCAAGAAGTCTGAGTACATGACCTTCAGTTCTGGATTACGCAAGAATCGATGCTCATTGAAATGCAGTGCGCGAATTGCATTTATATAAGTGTCTGAAACGTCAAATTGAGTTGGACGTAATGGAAGTCGAACTATATACCTTCCAGCTTCAGTTCGTGAGTGCGTTGTTGCAAACGACTCTTCGCAACTCTTCTCCTCGGCGCTCATGAGTTTTGAGGAGTCCCCCTTCAGTTCTTCCTGCTCCCAAAAGGCTCGAACAGGAGTGCCCATACAGGAAATGCCCAGCGTAGCCCGCTGACCGCGCTTGGCCCCCGATGGGCGTCCTCTGGGCACGCCCAACCGGGGCAGTATGGAATGGGCCCCAATGGGGCTATAGATGGGGCCTGGATGGGCAGCCCGTTGAGTGCCCAACGATATGTTTCAATTAGAAGAATCTGCGTCTTTTGGTTATGTTATAAGTGTAGTATAATATAAAAGTAGCTTTTATCAACAAATAAGAGGTTCATAAATAATTGCCGGGTTTTTATTTATACCCGATTTCGTTTTATTTTCAACTTATTTGTCTATCTATAGTAATTTCGATTCAATAAGATTATAAATATTAATTTATTTTAATATTAGAGACTTGAACGATTCCTTTTTATGAGTTGTTAAGTTTGAGAGTGAAACCTTGAAGATTCCCGTGGATATTTAATACAATTAACCGTTCAATGGGTTGGCACACTATGCGCGCGGGCACCTAATTGTATCTATTTACGCGAATTCTAAGGAATCGATCATAATCCTCCAACTACATCCTTCAAATAAGGAAATATTTAATACTATAACATTATTACCACTGTAGGTTATTTTGATTTCATTTTGTGTCGTTCTTTAAATTTTAAGGGAAAGGATTCTAACATATTTAGAGATTGTAATAAAGTCGGAATAAATTGACACTAAGATTGTTATCATTAAAATATGCCTCTAATATTTTCCTCAAAATATAAATTACACTGTGGTAAAAAGGTTTTCAGTCGCGTTTCATTCTTTCTTTTCTCCCTCCTCTATCTCGTGCTCCAGAGAGCCATTGCCCGACTTTTCCGACGAGTCCTTTTAGGTCCAGCTTTTGCGTGCGCGAGCAAAGGCATCGTGACCGTGCAGCTCATTAAAAAGCAGGATCGAATAGTCCCGGGTCGTGGAACCACGTGTCAAGTATCGGCGATAACCGAAAAAGCAACGTCGGGCCAAGCGTTTAGCTCGTAACACGTGCTCCACGGAACCCTTCCTTGCACGACGTCGTACTGTATACACTGTCATCAGTAGTAGTATATACAGTACGGCGCGCGACAGCCGAGGATACTTATCCTGATATTATTTCTACACTCAACTTAGCGTGCTACTAATTACTAATATGATAATTTCTAAGTCCCTAACTAACTGTATAAATCTAGAATTGCAAGACTAAGAATGTAGCAAACTTGATGGCTTGTATTTGACCATTCAAATGGAATAGTATACACTTATGACTAATCTGCTTGCACTTATATAATCTAAGTGTATCTTCAAATTCAGTTCCCTCAATGAGGCCAACATCCATCGCACTTGTCGGATAATCGAAACAAGAATGGCAGTTTATTAATTTAATATATATATATGTATATATATATATATATATATATATATATATGAATCGGTGTATATATGTGCACATGAGCATAACATTCACATATACGGTTGTGTGTATGTATGTAAATATATGCACAGTGCGTTTTCCTGTGCACTTACCTACCCAGATAGCACAGAGTCCGCTATAAGTCCGCTTAAAGCGCACCCTGTTTGGAGGTAGTGGACTTTTAGCATCGCCGAAAGTTGCCTGAAAGGTCGCTGAATGTCCGCTTAAACTTCGCTCTTGCCCGCTGTTACGTTACATATTGGTGACCAAAGAAAGTGGACTAAAAGCGGACTTCTAAAAGGCGAGTTAATGCGGACCTCTAAATGTGGACTAAAAGCGGACCTTTTAAAGCTAGCTTAAGGAAGACATTGAAGAGTGGTTGGATCTGGGTTGATTTACAAAAATTGAGAAACTTTAATTTTTTTGTATTTTTATTGTTATTCTCTTATTAAGATGAAATTTAAGAAATTGTATTTCTTTGTAATTAACTTCTTAAGCTACTCGATTAATCGTAATGTCACACACAGCCAACAAATATAGTCCGCGCACATATAACCTATGCGGCCAACGTATACATTCGTTCTATCAAACGGCGAACCTAGATGATTATTTGCATCGCATCGTATTGTCTAAGGGAGAACAAATGATGAGCTCTTACAGCACATAACAAACAGCACTATATAAATCTCACCGAAGTCCGAAAACACGCGATTTCAGGAGGAGACGATGTTGTGCAATGCTTTCCCTGCCTTAACCAAGTAGCGCGTAGAAATGCAAGCGTTGGAAGTTGCGAAATTCTCACAGAACTAAGTCAACTTTTCGGGTAACAAAATTGGGTCAACTAAAAGTTGACAGCATAGTGGCAACTTTAAGTTGACAGACTCGCGTTATTCAGTAGTCATCCAGGAGTAGTGCGCCAAATGCCCGCATTTATCGCGCTCACTTTGGAGGCCTTATATATGTTCGCTTTTAACAGACTTATTACAGCGGACAAAAAGCGGACTTAAAAAAGGCGGCGCTCTGCGGGTCCTGGAAGTGAGCACTTCCTGGAGTTCGCTTAATGCGCGCTTTTAGTTCGCTTATTTTGGTGGTCTTACAAATGTTCACTTTATTGCGACTTATTGAAGCGGACAAAAAGCGGACTTCAATAAGCCCACATTCAGTTGGCTTTTGGAGATTTGTGCTATCTGGGTATTCTGGATTATTCAAGTTGTTGGTCATCGCTTCACTCCATATACTGGCGTTCCTGCGGTTGAACCAGAAAAAGAGAAATTAATTAATTGTGAGTGCACTGGAATCGACTCCATAGATGAATCGATTCTGTTACACTCGAGCAATCTGGTCAATTAAGGAAAGTCAGGCTTCTGTTCTAATAATCTTCTGAAAATATAGTATATCGCATTCCACTAATGTTGAATAATCCGGACATGGATAAATAATAAGGCGGGTATGCCGTCCCATACCAATAATGTTCACGAAGGTAGTATTATAAGAATCTCGCCTTTGCGAGATTCAAAACTCGCGCCGCTCGCTGGCCCTCTAGTTTGTAAGTATTCGGTGGGGATGCCCCTTCCAAGTCACGCTCCAATGTTCCCCCACCGAAAATCGAGTCAGTCGAGAGCACGAGCCGAGATCCTCACTTCGCTCCATTCTCTCGACATCGGCGGGTCGCTCCTCTTCTTCCTACATCCTACATCGATTTCAATTCGGGACTTAGTCTTATTTACTCTTGCGATTTATTTCAATTAATTCACTTTTGAACTTAGTCTTATTTACTCTTGTGATTTATTTCATTTAATCCACCTTTGGACTTAGTCTTATTTACTCTTGGGATTTATTCCATTTAATTCCATTCGGGACTTAGTTTATTTACGCTTGCGATTTATTTAATTTAATTCAATTCGGGGCTTAGTCCCATTTACTCTTGGGATTTATATCATTGAATCCACTTTCGGACTTAGACCCATTACTCTTGATTATTTACTTCATTTAATTCACTTCCGCACTTAGGTTAGTTTACTCGTGAGAATTATTTCATTTAATTCGTTTTGGAACTCAGTCCCATCTCCTCTTGATCATTTATTTCCATTAATGCGATTTTCCTTTCTTCATCCTCGCGGTCCCTTGAGGTATTAGATATACAGTCCGCATCTATTGTTAGCCTTTGAATAATTTTATTCCTCTGTTATTCCCGAACGATCATCTTTCGTATTTGTTGTCTACAAATCTTGATACAATATATATATATTTCATACTTATCCAACGTATACATTCAATTATACTTATCTTACATATACCTACCAGTCAGTCATTCCTTATACTTTTCGACACTCAGTATTATTTGGCCCACGATACATATATATTCAACTTAGTCACAGCATTTCCTTCCATTTCCGCTGTTTCGAGGCACCCTTGCGGAGCCCACAGCATCTCCTTCCTCTCCGCTGTTTCGAGGCACCCTTGCGGAGCCCACAGCATCTCCTTCCTCTCCGCTGTTTCGAGGCACCCTTGCGGAGCCCACAGCATCTCCTTCCTCTCCGCTGTTTCGAGGCACCCTTGCGGAGCCCACAGCATCTCCTTTCTCTCAGCTGTTTCGGGGCACCCACGCGGAGCCCACAGCATTTATTCCTTCCGCTGTCTCGAGGCACCCTTGCGGAGCCCACAGCATCCCTTCCTCTCCCGCTGTTATAGATTCCCGAATGCCCCCAACATCCAAACGCGTTCACCGCCCCGGCCCACAGGCAAGGGCCCGGCGCGTACGCCGCTTAATGGCTCAGGAATTGGTATCATCTCCAGTCGAACACCAGGATCCCGCTATACTCGATACTTCCCTCGTGGAACCATCCCTGCATTATTCGTCGCTGGATTTAATCTGGCACCGTTGGGATACTCCTTACTACGGTGACTTCGCCGGCTTTAATCTTTGGTCTTCCCCTTTCCTGGAACAGAGTTCTTCTCTTGAAAGACCCGGCTTCCATGAGTGGGAAAGTCTATACCCACCAGTGATTTACCCACAATCATCCCTTGGTGATATTAAATTTCCTGTCAATATCAGTTTCCCCGAACAATCCTCGACATCCGCTCCCGAAGCCGAGGTCCCCCCACATACCTCCCAACCACAAAATATCCCTTGGATACTGCACGAGGTGGAGTTTAAACCAACGTTGGGCCCAATGATTGACCCAACCCGAGTGCACCCAGCCGATCCTCGTCTCCCCACCATCCTACGAAGAAGGGAGTTCATCCTCTCATTAATTAGTTAGGTCGGATTTATCCCTTTTCTTCACTTTTCGATGCCGCGCGTCAAACGTACCGTGTCGGGACGTAACAAACTGGTGACAGAGCGGTGGGATTCGTCCGCCCGATAAAAGAGGGGAATAATTAACTTCTCCCCTTGACTTCTCCCCCAATTCTAATTTACCCATTATCGTCTAGTTTTACGATCCGAATAATATTTAAAATGGACTCGCCTAGAAACGATAGCATAGATAGCCGTCCCCTTGGAACAATCCACGATTCAACGAATCCCGAGACGCGTGGAATTCGAAGACCGTCAATACGAATATATCCGGCTTTGCGTCGACGGAAAGGCAAACCATGGGTTCTTCAACGGAAGCACGAATCCGATCCCAATTGAACGATATCCGCTCTATGCTTGAAACGCTTTCCCGCACAATGCCTGCGGCGACCAGTACGCCGCTGCAGGAGCGTCGCCGAACCCTTACGAATCCGCAAAGTAATCCGGACGCTGATCCTTTCGTCGGATCCCCTCAAATATCGCTAAAAAATGCGGTCGAAATGGTCCCTGTCTTCGATGGACGAAATATGACCGTTCTTCAATTTACTAGAGCCTGCAAGCGTGCCAAATCAATGTTACCCGCGAACGCCGAGTCTCAGCTTACGCGTCTCCTGCAAAATAAATTGCAAGGTCATGCCTACCTCGCTGTTGAAGATCGTAACTTGAACACCGTCGGCGAGCTCCCCTGTCGATTGAAGCAACTCTTTTCCCCTACTATATCTCCTAATCAAAGCCGAGGTAAATTGGCAAATATTGTTAAAAAACCAGCTGAAGATATATTAGATTACATAGGTCGTATTAGAGTTTTTGCGCGCCGAAATCCTGGAAGGAGAACAGGAAAGATATTCGGGTGCTATTCCCGCATACCACCAAGCCCTCGATGACATGGCTTTGGAGTCACTTATTACCGGTTTACCGCCTGATATCCGCATGCAATCGCACCATTTCGGCTGCCAAACGCTCGACCAGGCATTTGATTCTGCAATTCTAGCCAGTACGCAGGTAGAACTGGACAGTAAGAGATTTGCGCATCCTTCTCCGCTCCCTGTACCAACTGTAGTGTGCCAGATCTGTAACAAACGCGGGCATACTGCTTCAAAATGCTATCAGCTAAACAATTATGCGATTCGTCAACAATCTAACAGTAATCAGAATTCGCGCTCTACCGCAGATCAAGGTCAATTTCCCCGCCCTTGGGCAAATCATGCCGATACCTGCGGCCAATCCTTACCAATAAATGACCAAAATATGTTTTACAATTATTGTAAAACTCCAGGTCATGTGATAGCTGACTGCCAAAAGAGGATATATAATAATTCGCGAAATAACAATAATAATCATAATCCAGGAAACGGGCAACGGAACCCCTCGCATCCGGGAGAGCGACGGGACCCCGCGATAAATTTCATATGCCTGACGACGGACCAATCGCAGCCCAATCCCCAACCTTTAACGCCAAGCACCGAATAATTCATATAACTACGACTCGCCCGGACATAGTTCCCTCTGTACGAATGTCCGCCAGTCAATTACATAAATCGTGCAGTTTTATGATAGATACCGGTGCAGCAATAAATGTGATTAAACTTTCTTGCATTAAGAATCCAAACACTGTCGACACTGCAAATACCCTACTTATCTCTGGCGTCACAAGCGGTCTTCTGCCAACACTAGGTTGTATTAAAATCAGCATATTTGGCTTCGAGACAGTGTTTCACGTAGTATCTGACCGGTTTCCTATAATATACGACGGGATACTGGGTTCAGAATTCCTCGCAAAGTATAATGCCACCGTCGATTATGCCAACGAACTCTTGGAAATTCAAGGAATTCAATTCCCTTTCAGCTATTATCAAGGACTCCCGCCTTTAATCGCTCCTGTAAATAAAAATATAATTAGTAAGGATAGCGTTAAATACTTACCCGCCGATTCTTTTCGGGAAGAATCCTCTTCGGCGGTACCTGAGTATAAAAATATAGTTAGTCGGGATAGTATCGAATACTCATCCGTCGGTTCTTCATTGATAGAATCCTTTCCTTCGGCTGTTCCAAAAAATGAAAATAATATGAAACATTTAACCGTAGGCAATTTTCTTTTGAGGGCCGATCCTGGTGCAAGTCCTATTGCACCACCTCCAATCTCTTTAATACCAAATTCCTGTACAAATTCTCAAAATTTATTAGTGGGTCGTGACCACATTCCTATCTCTAAATCTGCCAGCCCAGCAGATATCACAGGGACATTCTCTCCTATTTCTTCCATTTGGGAACGTTTGCCTTCTAAATCCAAAGTACTCGTAGCATCCAATCCTTCAAATTCTTCAAATTCTCACTCCGGATGTGTGAGTACGTCCAATTCTTCGGCAAGGGATCCTTGTATGCCAATTCCTATTCTAATTTCAAATGTCTATATTTCACACAATAATGAATCTATTCCTACTTCAAAATCAAAATCAAGTCACGTACCCGAACATCCTTCCGAGAATCTAAATATTAACATCGATCCTATCCAAAATACATCTGGGGGGAATCCCAATTATCCTTCTCCTCCGCCTCCAACGTACAAGGACCCAGATTTTTATGGGTCCACTCCGAGAATGAAGGAGAATTGGGAATCCTGCATAAGGATGGATTTGAACCATCTTCGGTATCCGACACGCGCGTTCGAGAAGTCCAAGGCCTTCTGCGACTTGACCACCCAAATAAGGAGGAAAAACATAGCGTAGAACGCCTTGTACAAAAATACAATCACATATTTCACTTACCAAATGAATCACTAGGACATACCGGGGTAATATCACACGGGATAGAAACTACCGACTCTATTCCCGTATACACAAAGCAATATCGGTTCCCGCCAATCCACAAGGAGGAGATTAACCGACAAGTCACAGAAATGTTAAATTCAGGGATAGTTTGCCCTTCTTCTTCTCCATATAACTCCCCTTTGTGGATTGTTCCTAAAAAACCCGACACCGAGGAAAATAAACAATGGCGAATGGTAGTCGATTACCGAGCTCTTAACGAAAAAACTATCGGCGATGCATTCCCGTTACCTAATATCTGCGAGATCCTAGACCAACTCGGCGGCGCCAAATACTTTTCTGTACTAGATCTAGCCTCGGGTTTCCATCAAATTCCAATGCGAACGGACGATGCCAAAAAGACAGCATTTTCTACTCCGTATGCTCACTATCAATTCAATCGAATGCCGTTCGGTCTAAAGAACGCGCCCGCCACCTTTCAGAGGCTTATGAATCAAGTATTAACAGGTCTTCAAGGAATTGAAATGTTCGTTCATCTCGACGATATTGTAATCTATTCCAGCTCATTAAGAGAGCACGAAATCAAGTTCGATAAACTCGCTCGTAGGCTCGAAGCTGCAAATCTAAAATTACAGCCCAATAAGTGCGAATTTCTCTGTAAGGAAGTGGTTTATTTAGGACACATGATCACAGAAAATGGTGTAAAACCAGATCCGAGTAAAGTTTCTGCGGTCAAGAATTTCCCTGTGCCCAGATCAGCAAAACATGTCAAACAATTCTTGGGATTAGTTGGATTTTACAGGCGATTTATCCCTCAATTTTCACGTATAGCAAAGCCATTAACGAATCTTTTGAAAAAGAATGTGCCTTTCATTTGGAATGTACAACATACTGAAGCTTTCCAATCTCTTATAAGGTCAATATGTGAACAACCTGTGCTTC
This sequence comes from Crossocerus cetratus, assembly GCA_963675795.1. Taxonomy (NCBI): domain Eukaryota; kingdom Metazoa; phylum Arthropoda; class Insecta; order Hymenoptera; family Crabronidae; genus Crossocerus; species Crossocerus cetratus. Next base: position 13,153,127 of record OY776671.1, read on the forward strand.
AGTATCCAGATTTCCATAAGAAATTCCATTTAACAACAGACGCTTCGAATTACGCGATTGGTGGAGTTCTTAGCCAAGATCTAACCGGCAGGGATCTTCCAATCGGGTATTGTTCTCGACTGTTAAATTCTGCGGAAATCAACTATTCCACGATAGAGAAGGAGTTATTAGCCATTGTACACTGCACAAACCACTTCCGTCCCTATTTGTATGGCCAGCGTTTCGTTCTATTAACCGATCATAGATGTTACGCTTGTTGTGGCTTCATAAAGTCAAAGACCCCACATCAAGATTAATCAGATGGCGCCTAAAACTGATGGAGTACGAGTACGAAACGAGATACCAACCTGGGAGGCCTAACTACGTTGCGGATGCACTTTCGCGTAACGCACCACAGGAATCAAAATTACTCCCAATCCGGCCACGTTCTTCGTCTAAATCTTCGTGTCAATCCGATTCAGATGAACTCATTTTTGAACCATCCTCGAAAAGAGCTGTGCCATACCATCATCCTAGTGAACAAACTGCAAATTATGATCCACCAATCAATTCAATGCCAATGTCTTCTCACGAGAGACCTCGCAACGCACTCACCGGATCAGAGGCTATGTCGAGAAATGCGGCTCGGAAAGAGCCTGTCGTCAATGACGAGTCGTGCAGTTCCAGTTCCAATCCGGAATTGCAAACTTCCAGCATGGAATCGTTAGAGAACTTGTTCCTCCCACCATCGTTGTCCGAATCCTTCGGAGAGGATCAGAACTTGTTCGACGAGCCGCGGCCTCCCGAACAACTGCCGGTCCAATCCCCCGAAGGAAACACGGGATCCGTTATCTCTCCGCAAGGACAACGTCGCATTTCTCGTAACGCAAGACAGAAGGCCACTGGATACAGGAGCAGAAGACTTGGCGCTAGCCAACTGCTTTCCCGCGCTCCTAGACCTTACCTTAGGGAGAGCGAAGGTGTTACAGAAATCTAGGTACCGGTATATAGCATTACCTGTAAAGGAAAGGATCCATACACACCTTGACCGAAACATATTGAACGAAAGCTTGGAATCTTTAGTCGACGTCATCTCCGAGCTCGGTTTAACATCACTCAGCATCTCCAAAACCGCTATCTGTGAAACCATTCCTTGGGATCAGTGGTTCAGTCTTGCCAAATCAACTCTAATGGAATACCCTCTGGAATTAACCGTTTGCCTACATCTTGTGAGAATCCCCGAAGAAGAAATCCGGATGCAAATTATCAAGGAGTTCCACGATGGTCCCGTTGGCGGTCACAAGGGAGTCACGAAAACCTTCAAGCGTATTCGAGCTCATTACCACTGGGAACGACTCAAGTCCGATGTCCAAGTATATATTCAGCTGTGCCTGGAGTGTCAAAGGAAGAAATTAGTAAGACGAAAAACTGAACAACCAATGGTTCTGATCGATAGCCCTGCTTCAGCATTCGATAAGGTAGCCCTAGATATAGTGGGGAAACTCACCACTACCAGCCATGGTCACGCATATATTCTAACTATCCAAGATCTGTTGACGAAATATTCGTTGGGTGTCGCACTAACAAACACTACAGCAGAGACAGTCGCCCACGCATTTGTAGAACACTTCATATGTCGATTCGGTATTCCAAAAACAATTTTGACTGACCAAGGTCAGAATTTCATGAGCGACCTCATGAAGAGTGTAGCAAAGAAATTCCGAATTAAGCAAGTCCGCACCACAGCCTACCGGCCACAATCGAATGGGTCGCTGGAAAGATCACACCATGTTCTCGCCGAATACTTGAAAATGTACATCCGAATTGATAAGGAGTGGGATGAATGGTTAGCACTGGCCTTCTTCTCTTATAATACGACCGTTCACGAGAGCACCAAATTCACACCCCACGAATTGGTCTTTGGAAAACTAGCGCGAATACCGTCAAACGAATCACAAGCTGAGGAGTATTATGAAGAAACTTACCATCAATATCTCACCAAACTCTCGTTGAAAATTCGCGAGGTCCAGAATATCGCTCACGAAAACCTGGAATGTGCTAAGGCTAAGTCTAAGGAATACTACGATTCTCGGCTGAACATACAAACCTTCAGGGAGGGAGACATGGTTTTCCTGCAAATTGGAGGAGAAAGAGGAAAATTCGACCACCACTACACCGGACCACACCAAGTGTTATCTGTGCTAGAAAATGGGAATGTTTGCATTTCTGTCGGTAGCGGTGCGCGAACAGTGCATCCCAACAGGTTAAAACACGCTAGAACGCGGCCCATCGACGATCCGGAAGAAGCAGACGCCGGTCCAGGATCTTCCCACCAAAGCCCTCCGTGAATTCGGGTCTATGATCGCCTACAAAAATTCCATTTGCGATTCTCTTTCACTAATTCTGTTGACTATTTGGGCTAACGGTTTGTACGACGATTTTACCAATCTTTTAAATATTCCAATATAACTTTCACCCCAAAAAGCGGAAATGTCGCTCAAGGGCATATTCAAGTGTTCGACATCGTCTGTCATGTGCAGTAAATTATGCATACTCAACACTTGACTCTGTGATCCGTATGTCATGGGCAGTGCTTGGACAAATTTCTTTAATAGCAATCTTGCATATTTGGTATGTTGAGCTATGTATTCCTTACTATGGAGAATTCGACAAGCCACATGTAAAAGTAAAAAGTGTTTGTAGGTATTTTCCGGCAAAATAGTTTTTAAGACGAGTGGTCCGCAGTACAACAGCATAAACCTGTATTGCGTCGCCTTCCAACGCGATACTATGTTGATGTCGTATAACTTTCGTTGGAATTCGCACGGAATATCTGGTCTTAGGGAGATCATTACAGTTCGCAACTGACGGATTGTACTTCTTTTAAGGCACGCCATGCTTTTCACCATTGTCCATTGTTCCATTAAATATTTCATGACGCCAAGATATAAGAGATGCATTGAATCTAATACAACCGATTTTATGGGATAGAATTTTAGTATTTGAAGAAGTGGCGATTTAAGACCTTCCTTATGGTGTTGAGGCTGTAACTGTTACCTAAATGTTTTTTTTGTCCGCCTCGCAGATGTACTATCCGGATAAATCCGTTTTTTTTCTTTGTTTCTCTCCGACCGTTTCGCCTTTTATAGTACATCTCTCGCATGCATAATATCCACCCAGAGATTTGCAGCACTTCAAAAATGAACGCGCAGGCGAAGCAGCAATTAAGGCAATAATCCTGAACGAATATTGCTTTTTCTCTATATTCACACCCACTTTAAAGGAAATCAATACCTTTAAAAATCTATTTAAATTCGAGTTAGAGGAACTGGAAAATCCTTTCAATACTTTGCAATTTGTCCATACAAATAATTTAATCTTCATAATCTTCCCCAATTTGTCAATTGTTTTACGAATTTTACTAACTATTTCTGTAATAGTGTAGCAAGTGGAAAACGATCTTTCTCTAAATTAAAACTTATTAAAAATTATTTAAGACGAACAATAGCACAAGAAAGACTGGTGAATTTAACAATGATTTCGATAGAACACGAGGTGTGTGAAAAATTAAATATTAAGGAACTTATTCGAGATTTTGCTATATGAAAGCGCGGAAAGTTGTATTGTGAGAATTATAAGACCAATAAATGCACTTACACTCCATGTTTTGTTTATTTAAATTATAGAATATTCCTACACATGAGTCGGCGCCGAAGGTGTATGAATCAGTATTATGGTTTTCGCGTTCGCCACGCAATAAGCTAAATAAGTACTACCCAAGTAACATTTCTCCTGCATAAGCTTCCTGCATAGCTATGTATACGATTGAGACTTGTGTTTTTCACATTTGGCCCGCAATCGGTAGTATGAGTCTAACTCACGGTAACAATAATAACAATAATAACAATAATAACAATAATTCTGGGGCGCAATGAGAATGCTAGCATAAGGGCGCTAAGCACTCTAACGCCGGGCCTGTGTGCATACTGCTCGGTTACTTACTCGCACCCTCCACGGCCTTTGCCCGCGCCGCGCCGGGCCAACTTGCCTGGCCGCATCTGGCATATTGTCTTTAATCCTTTTTCGGGATAAGACCAGGCATGTCATAAAACAATATAACCCGCTAGATCAGTGTTGCTCGAAAACTGCGTCACGGAGGACAGTCGCTACCACCCGATCCGCTCTTCTTTGCTATTTCTTCGCGCGTGATGCACAATACATATCTCATCTCCCTCTCATCTCGCTCTCATGATTGAAATAAAAATTAATGTATACAAGAGCAAATTGATGGAATGCTATTCTGCAGTTTAACTTCCAACCGACTGCGCTAATTTTTCGAAGGTATTCTATCTTCAATCCAGTCTCTCTCACGAGTAGATTCCCAGCGGCAACTATTGCCCATTAGGAAGGTATACCAAAATATTTGAACTTCTATTCTTTTTACATGGTGTCTATTGCTCTGTGACCATTTCGACCATTTCAAGTCCTCCTTTCATGCCTTCACGCCGCCCGCCCTGTTAACATTACTTAAAGTAGTGCAACTGAATGAAGGAGAGGAGAACTGATAGGGTCCAATTTATGCTAAGCCGTCAAGCTCCATACACGCGATTTGTCTAAGTCAAAAGAGGATAAATATACTTAAATTTTGAATTCCGAAACTTTTGAGAGTTGCAAGACAAGTTTACAGTATGTCTAGAGGACATTTCAGAGTATCTTTCTACGAAAATTCAGAGGAATAAATATTGTAGTTGAAGAATTCAGTCTGAATTAATTATTGTTCAAACAACTTTTGCATTGTTAATTAACTATCGCTGTCAAATCTTGCAGTTGGAGATAATTGCAGTTCAAGAATTCAATCTGCATTGATTATAGTTTAAACAACTTTTGCATTGTTAACGTATTTCTTTTATGAAAATGAGATACTTTATGAACATTATGCCGTTTTCAGTTTATTGCAATGTCTTCTAGTTGTGGCGCTGGAGTTATTGAAAGAACGACCGATTTAGAGAAATTCTGTTTATGACTTAGCATGGACTGGCCCGTAGAGAATTCAACCGGCACCAGTCATAGAAGTGTTTACGCCGCCTTCCTCGACTTCGAAGCGGAACATCCATTGCACGATTTGACAACACTGGTCTAAGCAAAACGATTTGGCAACCATGCCCGGCCACTACGTTTCTCTCTCTTTCTTCCTTCTCTCTCATCGCTTCGGGTACTGACTTTCACCGCTCTGTAGACGTAGAGTGCGCCACAAAAACCCTTGTAGCGTGGCCAGCCGTTCAAAGGTCTGAAGGTAGGCACGTGTGCCCGTGGGGTGCTGCGCACCTGCGGACCTTCGGTGATAGCTGTAGAAGTGAGGTTTCGCTCCTCGTTCCGGGGCCCGAGAGCTTCTCGAAGGGCTCTGCACTCTTTCGCACGTGACCAAGGGCCAATCGAGTGGTCGCTAGGGCTACGCGGGCCCTTGGAATTTTCTTATTGGCACGCGTCGACGGGGCCTTACTCCCTCCCTAGATCCTTGAAGGCGCGCGCAAGGGAAAATCCTCCCCTCCACTCCGGGGCCTACTGCTGCCCTTACCTACGTGTGCTGGGGCCCTGCCGCGGATGGCTGCAGGGGTGGAAAGCTCCGAGGTACCGGAAGATCCCCGCTGGGTCTTAGCTAGACGAGCGAGAAGGAAGCGGCAGCGGCGGAGAGAAAGTTTTATTGCAGCTAGCCAATTAACTGCATATGTTAGGTTTCTGGCGACTCCGCCACTTCGAGTTTTCTAAACCCTTTGTATTAGAATTTAAGTACCTTTTCGAGAAGTCAGTACGTGACTTCCTCGATATTGCCCCTGTAATTATTCTGTCTTGCCTTTCCGCTTGCTCCTTTACAAACTCTACATCTGCGGAACAGCTGCCGCGACTTTAATCTTATTCGCGCTCACGGACAATATCTTCTTTGCTAAAAATCAATCTAATTCTCATTCGAATGGGGTTTGATTCCCGCACAATCGAAGTCGACGCGGTATATATCGATTGTTGTCAACTGAGCCTTATTTCAGGTTATCGAAGCCCTGAATACGCAACACCCTCAATTTTGGCCGAAACGCTACACCAGCGCCGTGGGCCACTCGATCCCATATACTTGCCCTGTCTATTCCGTACCTGGTCTGTGGTGCAGGTAAGAACAGGTTGGCTGGCGCTAGTGGTCGAAACCGGCCAGAACTTGCAAGAGGGTGAAATGGCAGTTTGGCATACCAATAACTAGGCGGCGCTGCAGGTAGGATTGCGGCCGAAGCTTTATCACTGATATATGTATATATATATATTTATGGTGTCACACACCGTTGCAGCAGTAAGAAACGATCCGATCGCAGCGGGCTACTCCTATCGGAAATTGAAGAATCGCTAATCGAATACAAAAAACTCAGGATTTCTGTAGAAGCTCAGCCTGCAGTTGGAAAATGAACTTGAACACAGTACGGGTTCAACAAGATAATGTTCATAAACGAATGAAAGATAAAATGGTATGATTCCCGTTTAACTGGTTTCCGAGGTCTTTACTCTTTCGGAAAACGAGGTCACATCCCAACGCGATGTCGTTCCGCGCTTATCGATATCCCCTAACCTACCAATGCTCAGTTTTTATTTTTTAAAGTAGAGTCATATCGCTTGAGCGGAGGTCGGCCGGCAGCGGCGCAGAAAGGTGCATTGGGGCAGCTGAGATATTCGGGAAGCAGTTAGACAAAACTCTGGATCTTTGAAGGAGGCTTTAATGCAATCAGCAAATTCATTTCAGAAAGATACTCGCACAGCAATTGGAGCTATTTCCGATTTGGTCGAAGGAATTGGAGTCTTGTCAATTTAACGGCAAACTGATTGTTGTAGTATTTTTTAAATTGAAATCTCATCCCTTGTGAACTAAAGGCCGTTTCCCGTTTCTCGATATTTAACGGGGTTGCCGAATTATGATTTTTTAAAAAAGGGTCAATCGTTTCTTGCTGCTGCAAGGCTGCGTGACACCACGAAGCTTCGGCCGAAACCCTACCTGCAGCACCACCTAGTTATTGGTATGCCAAACTGCCATCACCCTCTTGCAAGCTCTGGCCGGTTTCGACCACTAGCGCCAGCCAACCGGTTATTACCTTGCCGACCTTGTGTTTGCCGGCAAAATGGTAAGAATCCTACCCCGTATTCGTCGATTTTTCAAACAGCCATTACTAACAAGCTAAGTCGAATTTTGCAAAATGGTATTAAACTTTTCGGTTTGTTTTTGCATAAACAATCGCGGATTCCCGGCTGTCCAACATGTTGAGAATCACCCTGTATATGACAATAGACAGAATTACACATACACTACCACGCCAATTATCCTCGACTGTCGACTTATATTTTCTTTTTTTTAGCGCAAATACATCCACGAACCACTAAACACGCACTGTACACACACACCTTACGAAACATTTAACACATTACAAATACTTAATACATTGCAAACATTCAACAATAATAGAAACAGAGACTCCGTCCAATGCAACCTATGCGGCTGCGAGATATGGCCACCCCACCTCGAAATGCACACCGGGCGGTGTGCCCAGAATTATTGTTCCATCATAATGGAGCAAATAAACAAACAATTCCTGTGCCCGGTGTGCAGAATTGAAGAGCAAGGATTTGCCGTGATTGAGCATATAACGCTTTTTGTAGTAGAAAAGCGGCAACAATCCGCCAGCGATACACTGCACAACACACGACAACCACAACAGTAGAAACAAAAATAATAGCAACACAAACAGACAACACTACAGAGACGAGAGACAGAAACACACAAATCCCTGAAATGACATGCAGACACACCAGAATACAAACAGAAATAACAATAAGGAACGCGCCCCCCATCCAGACAACAAGGACAACTAGGAAACAGTTACAACAATAGCCGGGAAAACAAGAAACCCAAGGCCAACGACACAGATAAGAAGAAACAAGAAATACATAAGGGCCCCAGAATAATGCATAACACCAAATCTCAACGAAAGTGGGGAGTCCCCCTCCACCAAACCCCCGACCTAAAATCAGACCGCCATTTGTTATGGACCCGGAGGACTCCACACCTCAACCCTACAAATGCCAGCAACCGCAGTAAACAATCCACCACTACCATCCATAAAAACAATAGAGAAACCACGGAGACGACCCAGGACGACAGCACAGAGTATTAGACAGTATAGACAGAGAGTCACGCTCCGAGCTAGATCAAATGGAACACCGTGTATGTACCCAGTGTGCACGGCCGGGTCTCTCTGTGTCGTACACAGTCGAACACAGTGTCTCTCTGTGTCTCTCTGTGTCTAAATGGAAAGCACCCTCAGAAACACTGAACGATAATTAAATGGTAGGGGAAGAAATGATCGCCAAGAACATGCAAATTATAGATACGAAACACACACAAACTATTATTATTGTTGAAAATGAATCAATAAACCTTAATATATTAGAACACCGGCATAAAAAACCCCACGTCTATGTGGGGAAAAAGCCTGGTTCTTCACAATCGCATCTATTCGCACTATTCGCTCGCTCAACGATCTGTTCGCCCTGACAGCCGACTCAAGTCTGCGAGACGAGCGTCGTCCCGAGCTTCACCTTTTTTCTCGCTCGTTACCAAACATTTAATAATTGAATTGCGAACACCTTTTATTATTATTATTATTATTATTATTGCGTTCCTATTAGAAAATAAGTTAAATATAAGTATACATACACATATATACACACAAACATACGCATACAAGTACCCTTTTTACATATAACAATTATCATCATTATTATATCATTCTTTTTTTTTGCTACTTCATTTTTATACTTTAATATATAGACATATTTTTATAAAAAACATACATCAACTAAAATATCAATTTGTACTAATTAAAACCAAAGGTCCCAAGAAATTTACAGAACTGCACTGGAAAGCACAGGAAACAAAAACATAAGGAAAGGTTAGCAAACAAGCCACAATATGGACCACCAAACGGTAGCATCATTCAAAAATATAATTACCACATACCCCTACAAACGCCTATCCCCAACGAATAATTATCAACCCCCATTAACACGACATACAAAGATAGCAGTGCCTACATAACTTTCATTTCAGGAAACACACTATCAATCCACTCACCCTCAAGGAACACGGTCACTCGTTTACAGGACAACTACAGGATAACACACGCCACAACCACCAACACAACCACCAGCAAACATCCGCCAACACCACGCATCAACCCAACCAACGGTACCACCCAAGCCCACCCATGACCCCGTTACTTACATTCATCCCTCAAATTAGCACGGAATACAACATTTTTGTAAGAAGGGGAGTGCAACGCGCATTCCGCAATGCTAGCGTTAGCATCATCCCTTATCTCTGCGCGGCCCGAACGCTCCCAAGCGCTTCTCGCGCAGCCGGCCCCGGGGCCTCTACCGCTCGACGAAATCCGCACAGTCCCAGCTCGACCCTCGACGAAGTCCAAATAAAGCCTAGTGAAACAAACGCCTATCTTCTCCAAAACCCTCTCCACCATCACAAGGGGAACATTTGAACTCCGACGCAGAATTCAGAGGTCTTTTTAAATCACACTAAAACTCGATTCTTGACACGATTGGCGAAGAACCGGGCGGACCAAGTATTGCGGTTTCTTTGTTAATTATCATTTTTGCGAGGTATTTGCCGAATACGGCGCACTTTTTTGTGAGGCGAGATCTTTTTTGAGTTAATATTTGAATAAAGGCTTGGCTTTACATTTCCAATGATATCAATTACGTTTTTGGTCAAGTAGAGGTAGAGGTGGTAGGTTCAACACTTAGAAATATATGTTCTCAGACATTTTGTGGAATAAGATCTTTTTCTAGGGTATGAGATGTTTGGAACAACGGGGTAACAAGGGCGCCACGGCCCTAACAATATTGTATATTTGCATTGTATTGTATATTGGCCGTTGAAAGTTGAAACATGCTTTTTACAGTAACCACTCTACTTCCGCCATTTTTTATCTGAACCGGACGAAACAAATTTTTCCAAACCTGACCAAACCTTCGAATTTGAAAACCAAAAATATTTTTGAGAAGTTCACGCCGAAGTCCAAATTTCTCAAATGGATCGAAATTTTGTTGAAAGACCGACTTTCATTTCGAACAAAACTAAACAAAAACTATGTTTCCGAGATAAAAATAAGTACGTAGACCCAATATTGGCGGTAAATTGCCCAATACAAAAATTTTATAGATTTTTAGTTCCGGCGCAAATTCAATTTTGGGGAAATGAGGTCTTAATCCCCCTCCTAATCAGACATGAAAAGGAAAAGAAAACATTTTATTAAAACCTAAAATGGTGAATTTACATTGTTTGATTGATTTGGCATAGGATATGGCCCGTTAACGCAACATGATCTAACGAATTGTAAGCAATGTCGAGAAATAAATTACAATTCAGTGAGCGACGGCACGAGTTGATGTTAATGGTCGCGCTAAAGGGCACAAGACATAGATGGAGACGCTGACTAGATCCTCATTATATATTTCATATTTAACCTACAGGCAACTAAAATATGAAACTCCTCTATGGCACGAAAATGAGGAATGAGTATAAGGTAAATATCCAAGTATTTATTAGTAGATGTTCAAGAAATACAAAAATAAGATTTGAGACAAATAAAAATTGTGAACATAAACATTCGCTGAAGATAGCCAGTCGAGAATACGTGTAAAGTATTCTAGTCTTCATTACTGGAAGGGAATTCGAAGTGGCAGCAGCGGAAATCTCGCTGCAATAACAATAATGTTACGATTATTAGAATTTATAACGAAGAATTTAAGAATTTAATTGATTCAAGAATAAAGAATTTAATTGATTCAAACACCATCGTAATAAATAGCCTTTAGCAAAAAGAAGTTGCGATTTGATGGTCATTATGAACGGTCGATAAATACGCTTACGGAAGACAGACTTAGGTTCTATACCTGGTCAGTGATAATGTTACTCGAGTAATGTGTCACCGAGGAGAAACTGTGACTGATACCGGCAACCTGTCCATTAATTTTCAAGTGCAAAATTTGAAAATCAGGAGACTCGATAGAGTTTCGCACTGAGCAGTGGTATCATGAGACTCGGTATAGAGTCTCGCGCCAAATAGTAGTAAAGTAGTATGTATAGTACAGCGCGGGACAGCTGAGAAAAATTACAATCGTTTTTCTGTTTGGGGCTTGTCGTATGTACGATTTTTTATCTCAAATTGCAGAGCACATGTCAATTTTATTCCATGTTCATTAGCTTCGGCAAAAATCAGGCTTCTCAAACATATTTTTCTTTTTCTCAAAAATGAATTCTTCAATTTGTAACATGGTCGTTAATGTTTAATTTCGGAGTTTGCACTTGGCAACTAATTCGATAGATTTGCCGAGATTAGCCACAGTCTCATACCTTATCAGGTAGTATATTCCTTGCCGTGAGACTCCACCGAGCCTCTCTTACTTAATCTATCGCGTTGTGTAATTTTCCCAATAAATTTTATCAGTTGTAACGTTGTACCATACCAGACTGTGGTAATATTCCCGGTGGTAGCTGCGCTCTTCAACTTTAGTAGGGAATATCCTAATTTCTGACACAATTTCAGGTTTTTTTAACTTGATGTTTTGCCAGTCGAAGGATGTTGATTCGCCATTCGCTTTTGCAACTTGGATTCTATCGCTCGTGTATTGTGACACATAGACAGTATAATGGTGATGTAATTTTTGGGGCAAAAGGAACCTGCAAAGCAAAGAAAAGCACACCGTTAATTTATGATTGAGTGCTACCAGGATTAATTCAGAATGTCTGCACACAATATTAGTAACCCTCGAGTGGCGGATATGTCCAGGTATCCATTATGGCCAAGAGGCATTTAATGCGTATGTTATTGTTAGCCTGATTGCAGACCGGCCCAGGGTCCGATTCTCGTTCTTGCGCGATCCTCGACGCTGCCTCTTCAGTTCTCCCGTGCAAATTAGGCGCTGCAGAATTTCACTGAGAGCCAGGCCTTAAGCCGGAAGCGCTAACGCTGAGCAATAACGAGATTCGGGCTCTAGACGAAAAAAATTTGTGATAAATCGCCATGCAAGCCAATTTGAGTTGTGCACAAAACATTGATGTGGGACCGCGTCCGTCTATCGCGCAATCCGCAATCCGAGGGGCACCAGCGACGTAAATGTTGTACCTGATGGAGTCCACAACGTATGGCTGTGGAACTTGCACCTCAAGATAGGTCCCAGTAGGAATTACAGCCCAAAGATCCGCATTTTTCCCAAGCAATGCTGTAATATCTTTAGCCGGTTCACCACTTACAATTCTTGCACCTCTGGCCAAGGTTGCAACATTCTCTTTAGGTACCACGAAACCATTGCTGAGTTCCTCTATCTCATTCGTGAAATTGGCTTCGACATAAGTCACGCGGAAGTACTCTTCATCATCGACCTACAATAGAATGGATTTCTGTACTTTTAGTCGTAGAATGCAAGATAAACACTTCTGCATTTCAAAGTATTTAGTGTTGACCGCGAATCATTTCGAACTGATTCCTTATAAATCGAATCGAACCAATCTTAAAACAACACCTAAATTTCACTTGCACTTTTCGGTTCGAGAAGGTTCACAACTGATTTTTGCTCCAGTATAATTGGTCTGAATAACCGCTTGAATTGCGATATTGGAGATTTAGAAAATTGTACTTTATGAGAATTAAGATTGGAACTTTGATAAAATTGCAATTATTCCGCATTGCTGCTCTTTTTGTTTGGTGGGTTCACTGCCGTTTCATTAAAATCGGGGCGAGTCATTAAAACGACTGAATCAACTTTGCATTGACTATCTCGAAGAAACTTGACCCTTTACATTACACTTCGAAAAGCGTTACAATTCGACGATTGATGCTTGCTCGTACCACTAAAAGATCAATCTTTTTGGCAAATATGATGAACTAACACTTATCTTCTTCCCAGCAAGCCGGTCACCGCCATCGAATCCTGTTCCAACGATACGTATATACTGGACGACAGTCGAATCGAAATATAGATTCTGCCAGTCGAAGCACCAGATTCCCCTGTGATCAACCACCCGCACCCAGCGCTTCTGATCAAGAGAGACCTGCAAAAGTTAACATTTTTTTAGCTACGTAACTCATTCCTTCTTGAAATGATAAGAGAATGTTTTTTTCATAATGTATTTGAGTCGCCAGCGCGAATGTACAGTAACTGATGTTGTAGTTATTTGATGTAGTTGCACGTGATTAATAAAAGGCTCTTGTTCAAATGTTCACCAAGTATAGTAAAAATGGCCCCCAGGAAAATACTTTTGTGCACCAAAAATAGTATACGTACATGAAATCTGTGACCCCATTTATTCTTAAAACGGCCATGAAATATTGATTTTTATCGACAAATTGTATTATTGATCACCAAAAATAGTAAATGATCCCTAAATATGAGACAGTTATTTTTAAAATCTTGAAGTTGTTGACTCGAAAGTTTGGTTTGGTGAACCATAACCCGGACGTAATGGGTAGGGCCGCTCGCGAAAAAATAACCACCTGACCAACTGCGATTATGTTAAATGACTTGGTTAAATTTCGCCTGCTCCCCAATTCCGAATCAAATCGAAGAAATCGCTAGGTAGTAATATTTCGTCCAGTCCCTACCCTCATAGACATCTGGCCCCAGACCGGCGTCAGATTTGCACCAGACGCTACAGAATCTGCGATCCATTGTTACATCCTCAGCGCGAATCTGACGACTTTCCTTTTCCAAAAACACACCGTTTTCATTTTCTCATAGCTTTCTCCTTGCGTAATATTCGAGTCTTAAACTCGACCGTTCGACCGTCCCTTTCACATGTTATCGCTCCGACCCTTGACTTCTTCTTAGGGGAGGCAGTCCCACAGCTGCGTGCACTTGGGTGCATCTAGGATTTCACACTCACACATTCAAAACTAACTCACTCACGTTCCCACTCTTGCTACTTTTTCCTGGAATTTCGGGACTCCTGGAGTATATAAACCCTGATTTTCTGGAGGAAAAGCGGACTTCAGTAGAATCCTTCGAGCAAGACGTATCTCTGCCCGTTGTATCTCAGTAAGCATAGTGCGTGGACGTGGATTAGATAGAGCATTAGTACTCCTTCGAAACCGTTTCATTCAACCGTACAGTTCAGCCATACATATACCGCGACTGTTAGGCAAGTAATTGTTCACCGCATCCCCGTTTAACTCGTGACGTGAAACGAGCCATCCTAACTATTAAGTTCATCGCGCTCAAAACCAAAGATATTGTACCAAAGCGGATTTTAAAGTGTAACAATATATATATATCTTTATTTTTACATCTAAAGTCAAAGATTCCTAAAACTCATTTGAAACAGCCCATCCACATCTCTCTTAACTATTAACTGAAGAAACATACCAAGGGAACATCATAGAACACTTGGTAGTCTTTGCCGCTCGAGACATAACCAAGGCGAGCCATCTGAGCAATCAATTATTTAACTTCACGAAAGAGGCATTGAGAAACCTCCACGTTATCCTCGAAGCTGACGAGCGTTTCCACACCACTGACGGTTAGTCATACCCCAGTGCTGGTTGGCCGTTATATTAATCCGAGGCTCCTGATTCACTTACAGTAAAATCATTAAAAATCGCCAAAAAGGCTAGATTGCTCAGAAGTAGGTTTTCCCTTTAGAAACCTCGCCGACTTGAACCTCGGCTCATAACACCATATACATCCAGATCCACAGACGTTGCTCTGGCGTCAGGGCCTGTTATTCAGGTCCGGCACCAGATTGGCGCCAGAAATCCACCAGACTCTCGCGGTAGATCCGGCGGCAGTCTAGTCGCAGAAAGGCACCAGACTCTGTCTAACAAATTGCAAAGATGGAAGCGGACAAGCGAGGCCCGCAAATAATTATAGAAGCAATTAGCCGGGAAGTGACGTCCTGGCTTCCCCGAAAAGCCACCGCCTTAAACCTAATACAATAGGCTTAGAAAGTCTTGAGCCGTTAGAGTTTAATTGAAAATCCCAACATGCGTAATCGATGGCCCATCTATAATAAAGTAATAAGATTCATGTGATCCAAGCGCAGCCCGACCGACCCCGACCCCGACCCCTCTCCTCTCGCTCGACCACGGAAAGACCCGCAGCAGACCTCGATTAACCATTTAAATTTTAAATGCCTGATGGCGCAGGATCTCCTCCATTTCTACTTCCTTTCTGGTGCCAGACACTGGTATGTTTCTGCGACCAAACTGCCGCCAGGACTGCCGCTAGAATCTGAAGTGTTTCTGGCGTTAATCCTGTGCCAGATGACCTGAATAACTGGCCCTGACGCCAGAACAGGAGACAAATGTGGTTATAGATGTGGTTATAGAAATTTAGTGAGCGAAAGTATTTTTCTAGAGATTCAGAATTTAGATTGGTGACCAAAAGTAAATATTTGGTGAATAGTTCAAAATTAAAGGGGATCTCAAATGTGGTAAACATGTACTAATTTTGAAAAAGCTACGTGTTAAGTGAATCGCATCGAAATCGCTTGAAGAATTTTTGCGTCGTAAGACATATAGAAAAATGCTCCAGATTTGTATATGAAAAAAGGGGAAGGACGCATGTAACTAACAATAAAAGCGAGGAATGTTTTAACGCAAACTCACCTCGACGTAATAGGAATAGCGTCCGTTATTAACGTTATTTAGTAACATCTTCATGTGATTAACCATCCGAAGATAGCCCAAGTCTATTAAGATTCCGTCCTCCCGATTGCCGGTTATTTTGTGTCGCGTGTGTCCTTTCTTAACCACCTGAGAATCGGGTATTAACCGCAATAAGTCATGCTCGGTGGTAGTTTTCTCACCACGTAAGACTCTTGCACCGCTTTCTTCATCGGTCAAATTCACCTTTAGCAACGATGCTGTTCGGCTAGAACGTAATTGTTAGAGATCCTTTTTGAGTGATAAGAATAAATATAGGTAATATACAAAACTGTCGGGGACAGAAATGAGCTGAGCCTAACAAAATGCGTACAAAAGGAAAATGTTCCCTGGATCAAATACCAATCGTGCTCGTCTTGTAGAAAAAAACTTTAAAAACTTTTTTATACAATTACTCTAGAATATCAAGTAACTCTGTTCAGTATAACTTAAGAAACTCTAAAATCAGCTAAACTAAATCTTCATCAAGAATAATTGAGTTCAATAGTCACTACAGAAATTCGAAAGTTACTCTTAAGCGTCTGAAGTTAACTGCAGAATTTCTAAAGCAACTCTAAATCACTCTAGGAATTCCCAGGTTTTTTTAGACAAGGCTTTGCACGACTTATGTCAGTGAATCAATGTATGAATTATGGGCCATATTTGCATGCCCTACCTGTTAGCTGTGAGCGTACATTCAGCTAGACAACGGGCGATCTAAAGAGTTTAGGCAGCTGCCGCCAATGTAAGTGACATATGCCGAACTACCAGCATTATAGAAACGAAAACTCTTAAGGTGTATGCTTTGCTGTTATACTAAAGATAAATCCAGGAATCCTTCTGGCAAGATCATGGAACAGGAATAATGTGATAAATTGCCAATTACCTGTATTGATAAAGTTTCGTGTTGCCCATATCCCACTTCTTTTCAATCGCTGCCAGTATACTGGTGCTGCTATACAAACCGCTGGGTTTCACACTTGTCATGATACACTCCATGGGCACTAAATGTAGCTTCACGGTATCTAAGTCAATCAAGCAAGAAATTATCAATATTTTTACACTGTAAATAGTAAGAGCAACTGTCGAGTATAGAGAACCGTGATGCGATTCATAACAGGCGGGCGATGAGCGGAAACCGACCGCGACACCTAATCAGTTATTCGACAGGATTAAGAATTTGCGTGCGAACCGTGGGGTGAGCGGAAGAGCTCGCGCTCTCTCCTCACAGCCGTCGAGTCGCACAGATGTCGAGCGACACTCAGCGAAACAGTAAAATTGAAACCAACAAAATAGTCAAGTGTAACCGACGTGAGCTGGTCGGATGAAGTCTGTAATCTTAATTAATTAAACACAACTGTGTTCAATTTCGTTCGTGATACATATGTGCTGATTTAATTTGGTCAACCTTTTCGATTGAGCCGATCCTGCACGAACACGTGCGCATCACAGACCTCTACAGGTTATGGGCCCAGACAGGCAAATCGAAAATCCAACTATATCGCACTGAAGAGTAACGAATCCGCAACTAATAGTAAAAATACTAAAAGTAGAAATGTCTGGGACGACAAGTAAAACAAACGTGGAAGACATAATCCACATGGAGAGGCTTACAGGCCGGGAGAACTACCAGGTATGGACATTCGAACTACTAATCGTGCTCAAATCCAACGACTTGTACGCACAAATATCAGAAACCCCTCCGGAAGTAAAATCAGCTGAGTGGATCAAAAAGGACGCTACGGCTCAGAAACTAATAGTAACGACATGTGATCGAACGCAATTGATGCACGTGTTAACATGTGAAACGGCTCACGCGATGTGGACTAAACTGAAAAGCATATACAAACAAGACAATCAAGAACAGAAGTGCAACCTGTTACAGGAATTCTTTAATATCAAATATGACAAGTCGTCGGATGTAACAAAATACATAAGTAAACTTGAAAACTTAAAATTTAGATTGAACGCTCTGGGAGCGGACATATCGGACGAGATGCTGGTTACAAAAGTACTGGCGACACTGCCCGATACTTACAGACACTTTATTAGCGCCTGGGAGTCCGCCGGCGAAAGTTCAAAGACGATGGAAAAACTCTCGGCTCGCCTAACACTTGAGGAGATGAGACTAAAATCGGATGATGAGGGAGATAAAAACGTGGCATTCAAGTCCCAAGAGATAGAATGCTACAATTGCAACAAAAAGGGCCACATGGCAAGAGAATGTCGAAAACCGAGAAGAAACGGACATCGAGGCAAGAGGATCGGCAAGAACGAAGAAAGAAGAGATGGAAGAAAAAAGGAAGAATACAGAGGCCAGAGAAGATATTGTAAAATTTGTAAAAAGGATAATCACGAAGAAAAGGATTGCTTCTTCCGTGATAAAGGAAATAATTCAGCCTTGAAAACTGAAGAGGTGTCTTTCATGGCGCAGGAAACTAAACACACGAGTACCAAAACCTGGATACTCGACTCTGGAACTACCTCGCACATGACTAAGGAATGCAAATATCTTAGTGGGATCAGATCAGTTGAATCGGAAATAGGACTCGCTAAAGCAAACTCTAAAATGAAGGCAACAGCAGTCGGTAACGTAAAAACCAAAGTTTTCACACTGAAAAATGTTATGTATGTTCCAGAATTGAGCGCAAATTTGCTCTCAGTCAAAGCCATCACGGAGAATGACGGTGAAGTAATATTTAAAAAGGACAAAGTGCAAATATGGCACAAAGGAAAACTAATGATAACAGGAAACCTTGGGAGGAACGGTCTGTTCGAACTTCCAATTCAAATGGCTGTTGTGCACGGTGAAGAAAGGTCTATGATGTCAACAAACGAAAGCGAATGGAAAGTTCTGCACAAGAAGATGGGACATCTTGGATACGATAACCTGAAAAGACTAGTCAACATGTCGGAAGGACATAAGATAAACAGTAAGACTGCTGAGCAAGTAAGTGAAACATGTGATATATGTGTTAAGTCGAAACAAGTAAGAAAGCCATTCGCGACCGAAAGAAAGAGAGCAACGCGGCCGTTGGAAATAATACATTCGGATCTCTGTGGACCGTTTGAAGAAGAGACATGGGACGGAAAGAGATATATACTTACATTTCTAGATGAATTTACACATCATGTAACAATATATTTACTGCAGAATAAGTACGAAGTAACAGATCACGTCAAGCAATACATACAAATGGTCGAAAGAAAATGGGTTAAGAAAATTGTAAAACTGAGAACAGACAACGGACGAGAATACGCAAACAAGGAACTGACCGGATGGTGCAAACAACGTGGCATAATAATGGACTTCACAACTCCATACAGTCCGCAACTCAATGGAAAAGCGGAACGCCTGAATCGTACGCTATTAGAGAAGGTAAGAGCCTTACTTCTAGAATCAGGCCTGAAAAAGGAAATGTGGGGAGAAGCTGCCTATGCCGGAACCTATATCATGAATAGATGCCCCGTAAAAAACGAAAATAAAACTCCGCACGAAATGTGGACCGGAAATAAACCGGACTTAAGCAGATTAAACATATTCGGACAATCGGCATATGTTAAGCAGCTGCATAACGTCAAGAAACTGGATGAGAGAACGAAGAAACACTTGTTTGTGGGATATGCACCTACCGGACTCAGACTTTGGAATGCTGAGAAGAGAAAAATAATAATCGCAAGAGACGTAACCTTGGTGAGCGAAGTCAAACCAACTTCTCGTCAGGAAGACAACGAAGTAACAATAAAACTGGATCTGGAAGAGCGAGAACAAATCGACGTACCTCAAGAAGGACAAGAAGAACGAGAAAATTTGCCCGAAGAAGACGCAGATCAAGAAGAGAGGGGCGACGAATTGTTTGAAGACGCTGTAAATAACGATCAAGGAGAAGAAATTCAAGAAATACAAGAGCAACCGGTGTTGAGAAGATCCACCAGGGAGAAGAAATATCCTCAACGACTGAATCAATACACTTTTCTGACTTATTCACAGGCAATTGCAGGTCCCGATTCGCAAAACTGGTTGAAGGCAATTAAGGAAGAAAAGAGGTCCTTGCTGAAAAATCAAACGTGGGAACTAGTAAAAGAATCCGAAGCCAAAGGAAAGAAAATACTGTCTTGTGTGTGGGTATTAAGAATCAAGGAAAATGGACTCTATAAAGCTAGGCTGGTAGTTAGGGGTAACGAACAGAGGTATGGGATAGACTATGTTGAGACCTTCAGTCCAGTGGTAAATATAACATCGCTCAGAACGCTGTTCGCTCTGACTCCTACATATAATTATCAAATAGTCGCGTTTGACATAAAAACTGCCTTTTTATATGGCGAGATAAATGAAGAGTTGTACATGCAACCCCCTCAGGGCTTTGACTGCCCTGGAAAAGTGTGCAAACTCACAAAGTCCTTGTATGGACTGAAACAAGCTCCTTTGCAGTGGAACTGCAGATTCACTAGATTCGTAAAACAACTGGGGCTGCAACCGTTAAAAACTGATCAATGTATATATGTAAATGCTGATAGAACTGTAATTCTAGCGATCTACGTAGACGACGGACTTATACTCAGCACAGACACGTCTGAGACTGACAATCTACTGAGAGAACTAAAAGGGGAGTTTGAAATCAAAGTGGATGAAAACCCAAGGACATTCATTGGACTGGAAATAAGACGCAACTGTGATACGTTAGAACTAAGGCAGGAGCGGTATGCGACGAAAGTAGTAGTTAAATACAACATGCAAGACTCTAAGCGAGTGAGTACACCAATGGCGACTTGCGAAAACTCGGAACTTAGAGAAAAGTCAGACTTTCCGTTTCAAGAGGCTGTCGGAAGCCTTCTGTATCTCTCAAGTAAAACGAGACCAGATCTCGCGTATAGTATTAGCTTTTGTAGTAGATATTTAAACTCCTATAATAGTAAAAACGTGTCCGATGTCAAACGAGTGTTGAGATTCGTGAACGCAACGAAAAATTATGGTTTAAAATACAGTAAGCGCGAAAGCGACAATACAATCTGTGCATACTGCGACTCGGATTACGCCGGTGATATTGAAACTAGGAAAAGCACTACGGGCTACGTAATTTTCTACAAAGACGGACCGATTCAGTGGAGCTCCAGAAAACAGCCCATCGTGGCTCTCTCGAGCACTGAAGCCGAATACATAGCCGCGGCAGAATGCGTGAAAGAAATTTTGCAACTTAAAGCTTTGATCGAAGAGATAACGCGAAAAGGAGTTAGTATAGAGCTCAACATAGACAACCAAAGCGCGATCTCAATGATGTCAAATGGAGTAACTAACAAAAGATCCAAGCATATAGACGTCAGATATCACTTCATACATGAACAAATCAAAAACGGTACAATAAACGTAAAATACTGCGAGTCAGCGCTGCAACTGGCAGACGCTCTGACGAAACCGCTGGGAAAACCCAAGTTTGAGGAACTGACGGATCAAATAATCCACAAGTCAGAAAACAAAGACTGAAAAACAGTACAAACATGTAAATTAGCGCGTAGTTTATAAGATCAGGTGAAGGGTAGTTATTTAAGCATTTAGAAGGATCTAAATATAAAAACAGCTCCAATAGTCAGAAAAACTCAGAAAGAGAAAGCGTAAAATTACCTCGTACGGAATCACATCAAAGGGGGGTGTCGAGTATAGAGAACCGTGATGCGATTCATAACAGGCGGGCGATGAGCGGAAACCGACCGCGACACCTAATCAGTTATTCGACAGGATTAAGAATTTGCGTGCGAACCGTGGGGTGAGCGGAAGAGCTCGCGCTCTCTCCTCACAGCCGTCGAGTCGCACAGATGTCGAGCGACACTCAGCGAAACAGTAAAATTGAAACCAACAAAATAGTCAAGTGTAACCGACGTGAGCTGGTCGGATGAAGTCTGTAATCTTAATTAATTAAACACAACTGTGTTCAATTTCGTTCGTGATACATATGTGCTGATTTAATTTGGTCAACCTTTTCGATTGAGCCGATCCTGCACGAACACGTGCGCATCACAGACCTCTACAGCAACAATGAATATGAAAATAGAAGAGTGTATAATGTGATGTAATGTAATATGATTTACGGATAATTTAAAGCATGAACATTTTATCATACGATGAATTTATCACAGAATAATTTATTATATACAAGTTTGATCGTAAAACGACCAACCGTAGAAGCAGTTTATCGTAAAATGGTAATTATTTACATCTGATTTTAATGATTTTCACATATGTATGTCATAGATCAAGCTTTCCTGAGTATTTTTTATATAGGTGGGTGCAGCTTATAGAAAAAAATGGAAGCAACAACCTTACAGCTTCTATTAAAATATCCATTTCTTCCTGAGAAAATGGGTAGGCTCGCTTGTGAAAAAAATACCCACCAAATCAACCCCGCTCATGTTCAGTGCTTTAGGAAAATTTCACCTAATCCGTGCTTCAAACTTGAGATACTCTCAAAAGTTTTGACACCACCCTATCGGACCCATGCAATACATAGTAATACCAGCATTAGGCTCAAACCATTTTCCCATTAATTCTTTATTTTAACGTCAAGTACGCACTTATCGATGGAGCCACAAGTTAATTGATTAATTAATGTGATGTCTTCAAATGAAAGCTTAGCTATCTTGTATGATATCTAGTTCTTTCGTGGACAATGCAGTTGAGGAAGCAATTGTTAAGGGGCTACTCAACTACATGGCACTTTTTTAACCTTTTATGCGATATAAATGTAGGGTATGCGGTTAAAAAAATAAAGGATCGCAGTAATAATTAAAGCAAAACGCTTCCGTAGATCTTCAAATAATATGATAACTTTTATAAGAAAACCCAACATTTGACACGCGCAGTCAACACCGTAAGAATTGCTAACATTCGGATCAGCCTGCGTGGCAATGTCATACTAACAAATCTCTCATTATTAATTGAGACCTCCTTGCTCATGGTCCAGGAGTAACGTCAGTTGACAATTTTTTAAAAAAATCTGAAAGGATTACTAACAGGTCCGTCATGGCACCGTATGCTATTCTAATAAGTGTGTGCCTTGCAATTACAGTAATTATAGGATACATACTCAACAGCTCGGTGGCGTCATCATCAGGATGTGCATGAATCCAAGACTGCACAGCTTGGAATATACTAAACTCATCGCTAACTATTGAGTCACGTGACGTGAAATGTATCACACAATCTTTAGTCAGACTGTTGAATTCGCTCTGCTTCAGGACCTTCATGGCATTTTTATCCATGTACGCCAAACAAATCTGAAATCGGCCCAAACGACAAGCATAAGCATTCCCGATAATGAAGTGGGGAAAGAAGGGTTGCCTTCTCGGGAGAGGTCTGCTGAAAACAATACGGCATTTACCGCTGAAATTTAAAAATGGTAAGAAGAGGATGAAATTTTGTGAGGAGTTATATAAATCTATTTGGATCTCCCTGACTAAAAATTCGAACATTCTACTAAATGTTTTAAACGTTCTAACGTTGTATGTATTAATGAAGGTGTTCAAGTAAAACCATAGAAAAAACACCGAGACAGTTTTTCGCTTTTCGCAAGACATCAATCATGCATTGAATAATCTTTGTTAAAAATTTGGGTAGCATTCACAAGCGCAATTGCCAGAAACAGATTAAATATTATCGAAAAACATTAAGACCTAAAGGAATTTGATTTTCACGTGACACGGGCCTGTTTATCTATCGCGCACTTGTTTTCCCAGACCTGTTCGAAATATTGGAGGAATCTAGAGAATACAAACCTACTGAATTTGTCAACTATTTAGTGGAATGTTCAGAGTTTTTCCCAGGGAGCTCCAAAGACATTTATAAATTTTTTCATGCAATTTCAGCTAGTTCTTACCATTTTGAATTTCCTCCTAGCAAAGTACTATATTTCTCTCCAAGACATCCTTAACGTTACTTTGTAAAAGTTGATGATGCGTAATCAAAAACAAAACTAAACATTCCTTTGATCATAAAGATACCATGCAAATACTACAATTTGTGTAAATTTCAAACTCTTCACCTCTAAACAGAGGTATGGATTGCCCGTCGTGTTCGTGATACATATTGTATTAGATGCTTGCTTTCAAGTTTAAATTTCAAAAGACAATATACTTACATCTAACATTTCTTCGAAGTGGTAGTCGGCCGCCCGTTTGTAAAGTCCAAGAACATTATCCGGGCTTAAAACATCACGTAAATATTCTATTGCTACGTTCCCGACATAGGTGGAATTATATAGGTTTGCCAATCGTGCGAAATCCGAAAGAATCTGGAGCGAGTAAAAGGACAAGATAAGCAACTGTCTGAGTTGAGTTGAGTGAGTTGACTTTCTGTCCTCGAGTTAAGTGAGATGAAGACAAAGACACTTTTCTAAAACAGGGTGCACAGCTTGTCTGTCCTTTGTTACGCTCGCAATAATAGGACCAGAGCTTCCTGAATGAAGTAAAAGTTGTATTACCATACCTTAAGAATAGATTACAGACAAACAATGTTGGTGATTGAATATGAATCGTTTAATATCTACGGCCCCTAAATGTCGTGATGCTTTTCCCACTAGTACCTGGAATTGGACGAGGGTCTGAATACATATAAGGAACCGTGGCAGTATAGGTCCCGTAAACATAAGCTTGAAATGTACAGGGTGATTCAATTGCCATCGAATCGCTCATGCTGGATGCAGGCGGTTGAAAATATAATAACCCCCAAAAAACATTAAAATGTAAAGAAAAGCGCCCAGTAGTTTAATGACTCACATAAAAGGTATCTTCTTGAACTACGTTGACCAAAAATGAAATAGATATCACACAAGAAAGCCAAGTTTTCAATCAAAGATACCACACGTTAATATACGTTCTCCAAAAACGAAATAGATATCACACAAGAAAGCCAAGTGTTCAATCAAAGATACCACACGTTAATTAATTAATTAACGTTAATTAATTTATTAACGTGTGGTATCTTTGATTGAACACTTGGGTTTCTTGTGTGATATCTATTTCATTTTTGGACAACGTAGTTCATCTTCATAATAAGTAAGTCATAGGAATATGTTCAGACTGGTGAACTTCGGATCGGGGATAGGGAACATAGTAAAGGAATTAGGACACAGGTTTATTCATAAAGGACATGTATAATTTTCAGTTCAGTTCAATGAAGTATCGATTCGGCGGTGGAGTTCGATTGTCTTTTCGTGGGCATCTGCCATCTTGTCTATCTGGGCACTCCAATGATATTCTATAGCGTTGTGGGCATCTGCCATCTTTTGTGACTTTCGTCGGTGTAATATATAAATTCATGCTCACACTACCTTCCTGACCAGTGGCGCGTTACGACTATTGGGGGCCCTAGGCAGAAGATAATTTGGGGCCCTTATTTTATTCCATAATAATTTTATTATTCTTTAACAGAAGTACAGATACGATTAGGTGATCAGATACAATATCGTGATCACATCAGGAGACCCGGTAGAGTCTCGCGCCAAGTAGAAGTTCCCTCTCCATCTATATATGACACTGCGGGGCGCGACAGCCGAGGCTATATTATCCCGAACTCTAGCTGTTATCCTTAGTTACCAAACTTTCACCTCGAATTATGCGAAAGTTAGAGCCCCAAGAATTTATTTCAGAATTATGTATTTCATCGTTGATTTTTCTGAATCCAATGAGCCAAGAATCATGTGGATCGGTCCAGTCGTTCCGGAGATATGAATTCCCTCTTTTATTTTTCTCGTGGTAAAGGCAAAGCGGATTAAGAGTTTCATCATCCGGATTAATACAATTCCTAAAAATGTTACTCTCACGTGTTTCACGCGAGCGGGCACCACTGCGAAGTGCTGCAGAGCGCTGTGCAGATAACATGGTTTTATACCGACACATTGGTTATGCCATGACTGGTGATGTGTCAAAACAATGATGACGGTTATATGAATGTGGTACAGTCCGATTGTATTTTTCTTCAAAATATGAACAACCAAAAAGGCGTGAAATCCCCCAAAATACATTAAAATGTAAAGAAAAGCGCGAAGTAGTTTAATGATCCAAAAATGGAATAGATATCACACAAGAAAGCCAAGTTTTCAATCAAAGATACCACACGTTAATTAATTAATTAACGTTAATTAATTAATTAACGTGTGGTATCTTTGATTGAAAACTTGGCTTTCTTGTGTGATATCTATTCCATTTTTGGATCATTAAACTACTTCGCGCTTTTCTTGAAAACTTGGCTTTCTTGTGTGATATCTATTCCATTTTTGGATCATTAAACTACTTGGCGCTTTTATTTACATTTTGATGTATTTTGGGGGATTTCACGCCTTTTTGGTTGTTCATATTTTGAAGAAAAATACAATCGGACTGTACCACATTCATATAACCGTCATCATTGTATTGACACATCACCAGTCATGGCATAACCAATGTGTCGGTATAAAACCATGTTATCTGCACAGCGCTCTGCAGCACTTCGCAGTGGTGCCCTCTCGCGTGAAACACGTGAGAGTAACATTTTTAGGAATTGTATTAATCCGGACGATGAAACTCTTAATCCGCTTTGCCTTTACCACGAGAAAAATAAAAGAGGAAATTCATATCTCCGGAACGACGGGACCGATCCACATGATTCTTGGCTCATTGGATTCAGAAAAATCAACGATGAAATACAAAATTCTGAAATAAATTCTTGGGGCTCTAACTTTCGCATAAATCGAGGTGAAAGTTTGGTAACTAAGGATAACAGCTAGTGTTTGGGATAATATAGCCTCGGCTGTCGCGCGCCGGAGTGTCATATATACATATATGGAGAGGGAACTTCTACTTGACGCGAGACTCTACCGAGTCTCCTGATTTACGTGCGATTTCACACCATGGATGAAATACAAAAGCATGAGTATCGGGGCAATATCCTTAGCATCGTAGCACGTGGCACCGATGCACGCGGTCGTCTCTGTTTCTCTCATTGCCTTCGCGGCCGCGACACCACTTCCCGGGGTCCCTTATGTCACTCTTCAACCCCGAGTGCGCCCCGCTGCCCCCGCCGTCCCCGCTTTGGCCTATGGTACGTGATAACTTTGTGTGCGGCGAAATACCCATGAATCCACTTGACCGAGGCGCTGAGCGCCTTTGTCGAGTCAGATGCAGATGATCTGCAGTCGCGACACATCGTGCTTGTTTTCGTGACACAGTTCCTTAGCGTGTTCAGTGTTTTTTTCCAGAATTATTTCTGAAAAATTCGCTGTGTGTGACAAGGCGCGCCATGGAAATCGCAAGCGGTGTGTGCGCGGTACATAATTGTGGCCGCACATATGGAGACGGGGCGGATGTAAGTCTGTTCCGGTTTCCAAAAGATGTTGGCAGGTATGATCAAGCTCGCATACACTACTGTGGGGGCGTTGGGAAAACCGTCGTGGATATTGTAAAAAATTAGACAACACTATCAGCGCAGCACTGACATATACGCATAATGCTGCTGTCTGGCAGCATTGCACTCTCTCGTTTTCGACGGGCTGTCACTTTCTACATGGTCGCTTCGACCTGCGCGTGTCGAACACGCCTTCTGTCAGTACTCTCCTACGCTCCTCATCCACACACACACACAAAGTACTCGTACAAAACAGTTTTTGCACCCGCGAATGTGCTCGTTGATGACTTGAGCTTTTCCGCCGCGACACACAGGACGTAGGGAGGCTGATACTCGGTTGCAGGCGCCCTGCCTTTCAGACCTTTTATTGTGCAAATCTTGGATATATCCACTGATCAGCCGACACGGGAAAACATCGGAAACAACATTAGGGACACATAGAATTTCATCGTCCGGTATTCCTGCTGTGTGTGTAACATTCATAGCGTGTGATGCACAGACAATAATGAGTTTGTCTCGGGCGAGAGACGGTTTATCGAAGTCAGGCGTTGCTCAGTTTCTCCTTGATTTGTGTGCAGCCACGACGTCGCAATTGAAAGGCTGCGCGTTTACAGTCCTTTACAATAGATTCCGGTCAGAATTGTAGTTTCGTCGGGACTTGGAATGCCGCGCGAGCACGTGTCACTAGAGTTCAGGCGGCTATGCAATGTATATACAGCGTAGCTAGGGGGGCTGCTGCAGTGGGCTGCGAAACGGGTAATTTCACGCGATACCACTCACTCTCTGGCAGCGTATCTTCCTATTTTGTTGAAGCTGTAATACATTGTGGGCCGCCCAAAGAAATGCCTATTTTCATAAGATCGGTACAGTGCAATGAGAGGCCCACCAGGCCCGTGAGTCCGCCCGAGCTTCTCGGCGCAGCGGATGATTTACAGCCGGGTGCGCCAGGCGGTCTTTGCGACCCTGCTCGGTCTACGAATATGGAACGACAACGAAATGACAATATCCACATACACTCGTAGAGTGATGTTCGACGCTTCTTCTCTATATTTTTAAGAAAATATTCTCAATTTCGTTTTCCCAGTATCTATGTACTTCTTTCCGATCGTGTGGCGGATTTTGACGGAGGCGGATCATTATGTTCGTAATATATTGAGTTAGAATGATGTTAGAATGATGCCACCTGGTTCCCCAAGAATTGCTATTACAACTACTGTAACTGCCCGAGGCGCGGGACCGAACTCAATCAGTTAAGGGAGTCCGCGGCATCGTAAAGTTGGGTTCCGTGTACCCTTCTTAAGCTCGGATTAAGGACCCCGTACCGCCCACTTTATGACGTGGGGAGTTATAAAGAATCGGCATTTTCCCAACAAAAACAAAAGTTTATTAATTGCGTATTCTTTGCTGATAATATTTCGTTTAACAAATTCCTTGTATTCTCCCAAGTAAAATGATACCGAAATCAACCTAAATCGACCAATTTAAAGGTACACAGTGTATTCGAGTGCGAGTACGAGTGTGGTATCAGCCTTAAAACAACGTGCATCTCAAAACCCATCGAATTGGGACGTTACCATTTTGCTTGGGAGAAGCTCACCAATCCGGTAAACAAATCGCCGCTCACTTAGAATAAACAATTTATTAATTTTTAACTATACGGAAATGAGCTCATTTTTATGACTCTGTGGAATCATAACCACAATCCCAAGGTGCCGAAGGTGAGGTTCGAAAGAGTCATAAAGTTGGAGGTCTTCATTAGTGGAGGGGATACGCGCCAACAGTTAGAGGGGTTTTGAGCACGAACAGTTACGGGATGTGGTTACGGGAGTTCTACTGTAATTAAAAAAATGATAATCCGCGCTTTCTTTCAGGGCTTGTTCGCATCCAAATGAAATTTTGTCTCGAGTTGCAGAGCACATGTCAGTTTTGTTTCATGCTCATTAGCATTGGTACGAATCAGTCGTCATGCTAGTTTGAAAATCGACAATGTTAATTAATGTTTCAAAATCAGCAGATCTTCCTAGTGGCAGTCTGATTCAGTGGCGTCAGCTACCTACAGATAAATCGATTATTTGACAGTGTATTTTTTGCAATCAGTTTTTTCCATACGGTTCACTCGTTAATGAAAGGTTGTGCATTGGTCTGTTACAGGTGCAGGCAGTGGGCAATGGCGTGCGGTGTACTTGGCCGGTTTGAAGCCGAGCTCAGACGTGACCGCAAATTGCACTACCTCTCCATTCGGGTGTGTGATAGGCATTTCGCACCCGAAAGCTTCTGCAATGCAGAGGGGAGGAGAAGGCGATTAAAAAGAAACGCCTTGCCCACGCTTCATCTGCGTGGACAAATTGCGGCTGTCCAGCATAACCCAGAGGAGCACCCCGACAACCCTCTCGCAGAATTGCCGGTTCACGAGCCTGATTCTGCTGCTAATGCACCTGTTGCTGATGCAGCGGAGCAACCACTCGTGGACCCGAGGGTTGAAGAAATGGAGCCGGTGAAATGGTTGTCAGGTATATATCATGGATCAAAAATCCAAAACGTCTTTACCTTTTAATCTTTACATGCCGATTTCTCCATACCGAAATTCGACAGCCCTTCCAATGAAACTAAAGTGACATATATGTTGCTTGCAGTTCCAGGCCCGGCCAATGACGTTTTTCCCGAAGCAAGGGAAGAACGTTACCCAATCGATGATGGTAATCATCGTGTTGCCGCGGCTGAACCTCAAGTCGCTGAGGCTAACCGTCAAGTCGCCGAGGCTAAACGTCAAGTCGGCGAGGCTGAACGTAAAGTCGCCGAGGCTAAACGACAAGCCGCCGCAGTTGACCGTCGAGCCGACGAGTATCATCGTCAACTGGAGGCGAGAATTCGGCGCTGCAATAATGTCTGCAAGAAGCGAGGACAGAACGTGAAGCGACTGCTGCAGCGGGATCGGCGGAACCAGCTTCGAATCACACGTTTGAAGACGGAGCTCCGCCAAGCCCGACGCGATCCTGCACCGTCCCTAAAGCACTTGAGGCCCGACATAGCGGCTTTCGTCAGAGAGCAGGTTCGCTTGGCAACGGTATCACTGCAAAGTAGGCGCTTCAGTCCTGCGCATAAGCAATTAGCTATGCAATTGAACTATTGTAGTCCGAAAGCCTACCGGTTCCTCGAATCCAAATATGTTATGCCTAGTAAATCGACTTTGTCGCGAACGACTAGGCCTTTAAACTTTCGTCCGGGAGTCAATAACTTACATTTCGAGCTTCTCCAAAAGAGTGTCGAAATGAGGAAGGATGACAGGGACAAGTTTTGTACGCTATGTTTTGATGAAATGGCGTTAAGAAGTAACTTACGCTATCACTGTCGCGACGGATAGTATTTCTGGATTCGAGGAACTCGGTGACGCGATAAAAAACCCGAAGCCCGCTACGATCGCTTTTGTTATAATGGCTAGAGGTATATTTCACAATTGGAAACAACCCCTAGTCTACGTATTAGCAAATAAAGCGACCAAGGCGGATACGATTGAACGGCTTGTTATTGCGTGCATGATTAAACTCGAGACAATCGGTTTGCATGTCTGTGCATTAATTTCGGACATGGGCACGTGCAATCGACAATTCGCGAGCAATCTCGGTATTACTCAAGAGAAGCCGTGGTTCGAGATGCACGATCGCCAAGTCGTTTATATGTTCGATTGTCCCCATTTGCTCAAGGCATTATGGAATCAATTGATCACGCGCCAGTTCTATTATGAGCCGACAGGAGGTACAACATCCTGGGTGCACGTTCGAAAAACCCAATCCTTGGACGAAAGAAGGCACAATCGACTATGTCCGAAATTAACGCCCGCGCACATCTGTCCTCAATCGCAGGAAAAGATGAAGGTACGATTGGCGGCGCAATCTCTCAGCGCTACTGTCGCAGCTGCCATTGGTCTCCAAATTGCGAACCAAGAGTTGCCGGCATCAGCGACAGAAACGCAGAGAGTCATTGAAATGATCGACAAGCTTTAACATTTTCAATTCTTAGCGCAGTCACGCCAAAAAGCCGTTCAATCGGAAATTCCAGGGCACCGAGGTACAACTGTAGTTCCTCGAGACTGCCAGGGAATATTTTAATAATGTCGTGGTTCGAGACTCCAACGGTCGCACAGTGACCGGCAGGTTAAACGTCCTAAAATTCTGGGCCATTAACTGCACCGCCTTACCCGTGCTGTGGGAGACCCTGAAGAGCAACGGTTATGATTATCTTCTGAGCCGACGTGCAAACCAAGACGGCTTGGAAAATTTCTTCGGAGGCGTGCGTAATCGTGGAGGTAACTCGCAAAATTCCACGCCTGCTCAATTCGAGACTTCGTTTAAATCATCATATATAATGGCTGCCATGCACGCGGAGAAAGCCAACTGCGAGGACGATGAGGCTGGGTTGCTTTGCCGCGGGTTACCTCATCCGACTACTGCTTCCCGCCGTTCCTATAGGTCGCGACGCCCTACGAGCGGTGCCGCTCCTGCTTCGAGTTCCGCATCGGGACCAAGTACGAGGGGTGCTGCTCGAACTTCTGTTTTCGGATGGCGGAGAAATAGGGACGGCACAGCTCGTCCTGCGACTCCCACATCGGGAACAAGTAGAAGCGGTATTACTGCTCGTGCTTCGAGTTCCGCATCGGAACCAAGCACGAGCGGTACTTGCTCCTCCGTCAGAGAAACAGAGCTGAGAATTCCCACAGATTACAGAGACCACACGGTTATCGAGAAAAATGTTCTTCGGTATATCTCTGGGTATTTGATGCGAAAATGCTTGAGCGTACATCCGGACTGCAATGTGTGCAAGAATTTTGCAAATGCGGATAAGGACTTAGACGATCGACTGTTTGGATCAATTTCAAAGAGTACGAAGTTAATGGGAGTAGTTTGTATACTCCGCACAATAATTTCTTCCTCTTAATTTGCAAATTGGATCAAATTTTCCATGAAAATTTTAAGTCGACTGCTCATCAGGACAAAGTTGTTGACAAGATCGTTCAAGCATTTGAAACTGTACCATTTGATCATCCTTGTCCACAGTTTCCTCGTCAATTTCTGCTCAAGCTGTACGCTCGAGTACAAATATACTATGCGCTCAAGTTCGTCAACACGAAATTTAGTACCAGAGATAGTAATGGATGGAGGAATCGAACAATTATTTGGCGCCATGGCTGAAGCCCGTCCATCTACAGCTCGCTCGCTGTGTAATGACAGCAAGGCTACTGTTTTTTTTGTATGTAATTACACACTGCACGCTACGCGCACTCAATGTGCGTGCAAGTGTAAGCTTCGGCTGAATAGCGACGTGTCATGCCCGAATTCGAAAATTCCTCCTGACCGTTCTTCTCTGGTTTGCGCACACGCATAGTATAACATACATGTGCGGCTGATAGAAGGCTAGACGAAGCATGAATTCGGGGGAAACTATTGTTTCCCGTGATATATGCGTCATTAATCGTTCTTTTTACAGCCCTATGAAGCGCTCGCCTTCCCAACGAGCAGGTACTATGAAGCGCTCGCCTTCCCAACGAGCAGGTACTATGAAGCGCTCGCCTTCCCAACGAGCAGGTACTATGAAGCGCTCGCCTTCCCAACGAGCAGGCAGTGCGAATCCGGAGGAATGAGGAGGAATTGAGGAAGATTGCTAGAAATTATCTTTTCCCTCGATCGCTGAAGAATCATGCGATTATGAAAGCTGTTCTAACTCATTTTTGGACATTCTATTGTTATGGCGAGTTGCCTAAACAACAAACATCTCATCAGGTAATTTGATGGCCTAGATCGATTGCGATTGGGATTTCGTGTACAATCTGAGAGAAACTCTATTGCAATCGATTTCGGCCACTTTAATGAATCAGCAACATCGGAGACGAAATCAGCACCAGCTGTGATAACAATAGCGGCGTAGCGGCAAGGACAGAGGAAGAAGCGGCGCGAAATCGATTACCTTCTGGCAGCAGCATGCCTACCAATTTTTATGAAACTGTAATATGTTGTTTTCTTGTGTAAACTAACAGGGGGCTACATCAGTCATCGTTTGGGCGAGTTCGAATTTGCTTGCTAATCACAAGATGGTAGCAAATACGATTTTCGCCGAACATCCTAACATAAACGAATTTATATTTTGCAAAGACAATCGAACCTGGGTAATAATAGTATCTGTTAGTAGCTTGTGATTTGCAAGCATATTCGCACTTGTTCTTTTACATAGGTAAAAAGACATGCCGCTGCCACAAAGTTCTCGATTTGATTTGACATACAAAAATCCGCTTCCGCGCGGCCCAGCTCTGTCGCGCCCGCCCCACGCCGACATCCGCGGCCCCGCTCTGCCCCGCTCGCCCGAGCCAATATCCTATTGGCACGCCCCGCATCACCCCGCTCGTCCCTTGCCCTCACTTTGGTGGTTCGCCCCGCATCACCCCGCTTCGTCGATTTCAGCTTACCTTGGCCACGTTGCGACAGCGGTATTGGATTCCACAGGGCAGACGATTGGTGAAGGAGGTCATTCATCGCTGCGTTTCCTGCGTACGATGGCGGGCGGCAACACCCACTCCAATGATGAACAGTCTTCCAGCTGTTCGGGTCACTCCCAGTCGACCATTCCAGTTCACTGGAGTGGATTGTGCAGGTCCCATCATGATCAGATCTGCTGCAGGCGGAGGACACAAGTCATTTAAAGCTTCTCTTGCTATTTTTGTTTGTCTGAGTTCAAAGGCCGTTCACCTTGAAGTAGTCTCTAGCTATTCTACTGATGCTTTTCTAGCACCCTTCAAAAAATTTATCTCCCGTAGAGGCATCTGCTCTGAACTTTATAGTGACCAAGGAACAAACTTTGTGGAAGCTGACGTAGAGCTCAGAAGGTGTTTTCCACGTTCACTAAAGAAAATGGACAATTGGGAGACTTCTTGACTTCCCTCAAGGTGAAGTGGAGGTTCAATCCACCAGCTGCCCCACATGTTGGCGGACTCTGGGAGGCAGCTGTCAAATCGACAAAACCCATCTCGGGCGTGTGATTGGAGACGCAACACTTACGTTCGAGGAGATGACGACTCTTCTGAACCAAGTGGAAGCCGGCTTGAACTCCCGGCCACTGTGTCCTCTCCGTGATGATCCAGACGACCTCCAGGCGCTGACTCCAGGACATCTCGTCATCGGCGGTCCTTTCAATGTACTTCCAGAAGCTTCACTGTCCGAAGTTAAGATTTCCCATCTTTTTTTTACGTGGGGGAATTCCTCATGGATGCCCCGCCCACCTGAGGAGTGGACGGGGGTATGCCGGACTCTTACCGGCTAAAACCCCCACGGTAACCTTCAATGAGACCCTCCAGGGCCGGGAACCGGGAACGCCTAAGCATACTTCCGGTCCCGACCCTGATCGGCCCCTCGGAGCTAACTAGCTCCCCTTCCAAATGGTCTTACGACCACAGTGCCTGCGCAGGCCGCAGGCGCAGACACTCCTACCCCTAACTCCTTGGTGGGGGAACCTGATCCTCAGTCAGGCCCCCCGGAGTTAAGGACGCGCTAGGAATGGGGGCTGATCCCCATCGCACTGACGCCCAACCTCTCATTACAAGATGAACGGGTTGCGCCGTCTTCCTGTTGCCCCTCTGGTGAAGATTTACCACCTTACTCGGTGGCAGCAATGGTCGCGAGAATACTTACATTCGCTAGCATACAGACCCAAATGGCGGAAGGGAGGGGACGAAGTTAAAGTCGGTCGTCTTTGCCTTGTTCTGCATGAACGAACTTCCCCTAGTGTAGCAAGGAATATTCTTCATATCAACGGATTGATTGTACAATTGCATCTTTGAATCCGGAATACTTTACTAATTTCATATGCACGAAATCAGATTAAGAAAGCAACGATATTAATTTGCGATGAGCAATAATGTGTTTATCAAATCCCTCTTGTCGATCGTATAATAGCATTGCTAGCGCCTTGTTTCTCGAACGGTCCTCGATCGTTTCGTTGACCTACCTTGGGTGTTTCCTTTGAAACGGGTACGTACATTCACCCACACGATTGCGCTCCTGCTCCCACATACACCGCGATCCTCACATTGTTTTGAAAGCATTGCGGCGCGCCGGCCTAGACCATTGTCCGGGCACATTGCTCAGCTAATCTTGACAGCTGAGAGCATCTCTCTCTCCCTCTCTCTCTGTCCAATCCTCTTTCTCCTTCTGCTCAATCGTTGTTGTTGGTCGTATATTATTTAATTTATCTTTTTCAGGCAATAACCCATACGCCGCAGAGCAGTGCTCGCAGGAAGACCTGCGGGCCGGTGGTACAGACGAAACAATGGTAAAACCGTCGTTAAAAAATATTACAATTTATATTAGGTTCATATTTTGAATCGAACCTGTCAGAACGACAGTTTTACCGTTGTGGATATATTTACCCCACAAAAAGCATTGAAAATGCAAAGACCTGGGCCAAGTACAAATTAGTGTACAGAGTCCATCTATGATTAATGTGAAATCGTAGAAGGTGAGTCAAGTTAGAATGTGGATATAGTATAGGAGGCATGTTTGCAGTCTGTTTCCATAAACACACTAAGCGCATTTATATAATTTATATAATATAATATAATATATGTAATCAAAAATAACAATTAGTGTGAAATATACATCAATTGCTCACTAATGTTAAAGTCTTCTTCAACAAAGAATATGAAATCCGAGAATGTGTGCACGTACAAAGCGCATAGATACACATACGCGACGACGGTAAAGAATCTCTAAACCATCATGCCCCTCCCTTTGAATACAAACAGGTGTCTCTGCATTAAGATTTACATATACAATTAGATTCACCAAGATCGAGGGAACAGTGTTTCCCTTCGGTCAATGAATCTATGTGTTGCATGAGAAGTACTTGGTGGCCCGCTTTGTTATACTGCAACAACATATGATTGGAAAGACTAAATTTTCTTTCTATGTCATAATATGCATAATACATTTACATAATCTATATAATACATATATACATATATAGATAGACAGTCAGTATACAATTTCTAAATTAGTAATGGATTCCTTACTCACATCAAAACAATGGATTAAGTACAGTTTCCTACAGATAGAGTCATTTACACCCAAATTAACAGTATCGATACAAATGGGACCCACAGGTAAATAAGGAAACGATGATGATAAGTTATGGGTTATCGACGGTTGTAATTGGAGGGCCACCAAGTACTTCTCATGCAACACATAGATTTATTGACCGAAGGGAAACACTGTTCCCTCGATCTTGGTGAATCTAATTGTATATGTTGTAACGAAGTGTCAGGCGCTTCGCTATGAATCGCGGCTAGTGGCCCTCAGTGGTCAGCTGGACCCGATGTACAGAGAGTATCCCGGGCTCGGGGTAGGGCAGCAGAGCCAGGAAGGGTTCCCTTAGGCTCCGAACTTAAAGTGGAAACACGAAATTGGCTTCGCGTTCTTTTTGTATGCGAGATAGGATAAGGAAATATCAGGCCGAACTTGGTGGGCCAACAAGACGAGGAAGGAGGAGAGACGGGCCGCAGTCAGCTGAGACAAGGCGAGAAACCTCCTGACCCCCCACACTGAGGCAATGGCAGCATGAAGCCGGGATGATAGCCCGGCAAGCGGCGGGGAACACGCGGGACCAGGCACACGGGCAGTCACCAGCCCGAGCAGTCGACGCCAATGGATCGACTTACCCCAATTAGGCCAGACTACGCCACCTGTCAACCCACGTGACTCCAGGACCGCCAAAGATTCGCGTATTAGGATAGCGCACCTGCCTGGATCGAGGATCCGCGAAGGGAATGGGGGGAAGGGAAGGGTAAAACTGGGCCTACGAGCGTGCGAACCGAATATCCAACGCTCTCTTGCTGCTCCGTCTACCCCGAGTCCGGATCGATTGGGAACATAGTCTCTGTGGGTGGATTTTGATCGATTTAACTTCGGTAAGCCGACCAAGTGTCTCCACATGTTAGGGCCTTCTGCCCCGGATAGCCAGCCTTTCCTGGTGTCCCTTCTGGGCACAACGGGTTAGCGCAGAAACAGCGTAATGATTTAGTGTTGATTAAGGATTATTCCGAATGTTAACGCGTGGGCCGGGAATGCGTCCCGAGAGTATGAAATTAACTGTGAGCTTCGGCATGTAATTGCATTGTATTTGCTTTATCATTGTTTCAATTCTACTGCTTGGGTACGAATGATTGATATAATTGCTATGTGATATATGCTATGCTTTTGCGGGATAGACCTTTGATTGTGTGTGGAAGTGCGGAGGACCTATGGTCCGACTAACGTAGGGACAGCGCGTGTAACGAGGCGTTTCGCATTAACTGTGTCATAAAGATTCTTAACTGGAATTGTCTCTATAGACTGGAATTGGCCCTTCCGGCCCGTGATCTGATTACAATTTATTTTCTCCCTACTTAACTGACTTCACTTATATCTTCTGCAACTTTGAATAAATCTATTTTCTTTATTTATCCTTAAATATTGCTTTAATTATTGGGCTCCTTGTTAAACCTTACTGTGCTTCCTTTGGGCGTCCCGCCTGTTACAATTTTGTGAAACAACTGGCTGGACCAAGGACCTCCCGTCGGGCCCAGCTCGCCTGCCAGTCTCGAAAACCCATCTTTCGAACGTACTCACTACCGGCCCTTTTCAGGGCCTGGGTCTCCTTACTGAGCAGGGCGAATTGCCCGACGAAGGTGCCGAGAGTCGCTTACCCAGGAGCCGTATAAGCGCTCGCTCGTCACACCGTATAATCCTACTGTTTTCTAATGCGCTCACTTTCGACTTCTTTCTCGTACCTCTCGCGACGTTTACTGCGCTCAATTTCTATGTTTGCCGTATAACTATCGCGCTTTCTAGTACACTGATTTCGGCGAGTTGCAATCAACGTTTCAAAACTCAACGTTTCAAATAACGGCGAGAATCAAATTACGCGGCCAGATATTGTCTACCAATTTATTGGTAGTTATTGGTAGTTAATACAATTGGTATTTATGTAGATGTACGACGATGTAGAATAACATATTTAAATAACTATCGCATTGTTTTCTGCAGTTTCGAAGGCTATTCGAAGAGCCGGAAACCCCGGAGCCGCGTGCTTCCAGCAGGGAAGACCGACCAAATGGTGTGTATAATGTGAAGGTGTATAGTGTCCTCAGTTACCTATCTTATGTGTTTTATATTTTAAAGAAAGCATTTGTATGTTTAAATAATAGATGAGATAGCGGGTCTGGACAGTGGGACCCTTGCACAGAGGGAGAATGAACCCGCAGCAGAACACCGACCACCAATTGCTGCGCCGCCACCACGGGCCTCAAGTAAGTAGCAGTTCAGTTGCAGTTGCCATATTATGTGTGTAATGTAACAATTCATTAATAAGACTGAACCTTGTATTGTTTCAGGAGGGAGAGGGAGAGGTTGGTCCAGGGCCAGATGGGCTGCCCGACGCCGCCAACAACACGACACAGAGGAGAGAGCCGAACGCGAGCAACGGCGTAACGAAATGAGCCGAAACCGACATAACCGCGGAGGACGGGGCGGCGGTTATTTTATAAGCGACAACCACTGGCGGGGCCGTGGCCGTAGCGGTGTGTACCGGGGGCACCGTGGCCGGGGTATGTTCCGGGGGCAAAGGGGCGGTGGCGGCGCTGGCTTGAACGGCCACTCTCAAGATGTCGGTGTCCAAGGACTCCAGACAGAGTCAAGGAGACGGGCGAATATCGCTGCGTGCATCGAGGCAGCGATAAGAACTACGTTGGAGGCGACATTTCAGGAATATCGGCGACAATAAAATATTTAATAATATACATTTACACATAATAAATATACACAATATATACACAATATATGTACACAATATATATATATACAATAAATAAATATATATATTGTAATGTAATTCGCGGGGCGAGACAACTCCTCGCCTTCCCGTAAAGGAATATCTCTCGCGAAATTAGAATTGGGGCTCTAAGAGCCAGCTATCGTATGCGGACGTCTCCAGCCAGGTTCTCGCTAAGAGCTATTAGCCAATCCTAACGCTTCTTGTATTTGCGCGAGCCTATTAGCGCCCGTCAGGAGCGAGGGCTCCTGGTACCTTCGAACAACCGATTCAACTTCGCATCCCGTGGACTCGGCCTGGAGAGCTGAGCATGAGGAGCAGCAGCATCCGAAGGAACTCCAGCGAGGGATTGGTCATCTTCGTGGACGACTGGACGACCGCAGGCGCTCATGTGGGTTCCAACCGAAGAACCAGCATCCACGATGACCGGACTAGGATTGGCGGGGACTTAGGGACCAATAGACAGGCCGGTTTTCGGGGACAAAGGGGTCGTAAGCGAACGGCTAGCGAAGCGCTTTAGGACCGGCACTCGTTGTAGAAGCGTGCGTGCGAACAGTCGTAATCTTAGCTATCGGAATTAGCGCCCATTAGCGACTATCGAACTTGCGCCATAGAGAAGGAAGGAAGGACGAACGAGCGTACCAGGATTGTCTCCGTTCGAGAGTTGTATTAGCGCCCGGTTAATAATCAGATATTTTCGGTAAGCGAATCTTGTACCGGCGGGCTTTTGCGTGAGACTTTCCTTTTGTAAGAAGTCTCAGCCCGATACTCGCTTCCTTTCCGCCCTTCTGGCGATCTCTGTTCTTCACGTTGACTGCAAGCGAATTTTGGGTTTTCTCGCGATCTCTACTTGGATTTGTGCATGAAAAGGTGACCTTCCGGCAGGCTTATGCGCCGTCTACAACGGGCCACTATCAGTATCGTTACCATTGTCGAGCCCATTTGTTTCACTCCATCTATCGCGGCATATTCGTGCAACCTATTTTCTGTTAATCATCGCGATTTGGGCTCGTGCCGACCACCTGCGGTTTGTACTTTGCGACTTCTGCGACCAAAAATCTGTTGCGTCATCACCTAACGGACGCGTGCCACGCACGAGCCGCAGTACACCGGCCTCGTGCGTCGCCTCGAATCTTTTTTGTCCAAGTATTCAAACAGTCGAATAAAGAAACTATTGTCGCATTTAATCGTTCTGCCTAGCTCTCTCGCCGAATCTACCTGCTCTCCTCGCGTTCCTGACTAGCCTGGGAATCCGCCCGGGAATTTTCTTGCCGATTGAACTCTATTTTCGCGTTGACTAAAACTTTCAGTAGTTTATCAACGTTGTTGGCACTTTGGTGCCTGGCGCCCAATTTCGCGGTTGTGTTCGGATTTTGGTTAAGTACGAGTTCAGCATTATTCGAAGGACTTCCCGGCCGAAGTGTAGAGGACTTGGGAAATTAAGAGAGAAAATACTTTCGAGTCGAGTCTCCCTCAAAAGTAAAATAGAGACTGTCTTTAGTTTGTGTCGCGTTCTTGTTTCTGTCGCCTTGAGACTTTCTTTTCTTTTCTTTCCCGAATTTCTTCCGGCGAACCAGATTTCGCGGCCGGAAGAAATTCCTTTACAGCAGAAACTGCATACCAATATTGCAAAATTGAGAAAACATTAATAATGAATCAAGAGGGTCAAGCTGTCAATGTTTTGCCCTTGTTAGATAAGAGCGGCCCGAAGGCGTGGAAATGTAATGAGTTGTGTAATGTGCCATCAGATGTTGTAAGCCGATACCATTACTTTTTACAAGTTGTGGCTAATTGTACTGTGAAAAATGTGTTGAATGCACGGTTCATTTCACGTTTGCAAGAATGTTCGAAACAACAAATAACCACCAAACAAGGCCATGCGCACGGTTGTTATATAAATCCAAATTCTTGTCAATCGCATATTATAGTACTGCACTTTTTATCACCGCACTTTCCTTTGGTTAGAAACATACGAGGAAAAATATATAAATTAATAGCTTTTTATAAAATGTTATTTCACTTAGACAAAGCTCTAAACAGTGGTAATATAGAAGCATTACAAGAGATTTCAAAATCAATGGAAAGTAAAGCATGTGCTGTGGAAAGTAACGCAAAGAATATGATGTTAGTTGAGGATCAGCTGATATCTATGCATTGTAATGCGTTTGCGGCAATGAAAAAACGATCGCTGGATGTCCCTCGAAGAGCGTGCATTTCTTGCGAAAGAATTTGTCTCGACCGAGATCTTAGAAATGTCCACAATCTCAGAAAGGTAGTAATCGGAGAGCATTGGACACGTTTAATGACACATGTAAAACAAAATGGCACGAAGAATCAAGACATCTGCGAATTTTGTCTTAAAAAGTTTCGCGGGGGTTCCCTGCCACCCACGTGCATTTTCAATAATCTTCTTGTTGAGCCAATACCAGCCACTTTTATAGCCACTTTAAATGAGTATGAGAAAATGCTAATACAAAGAGCAAAAGCATTTCAAGTGGTACAAAAAATGGGTGCCGTATCAAATAAGAAATTGCCGCACAGACAAATGATAAAAAAAATGAAAGGGAGAACGTTTCTCCTACCCATGCCGCTACAGGAAACTATTGAAAAGATATGTCCTGCAGACGAACCTATCAATTTGAATCATGAGTGACACATAATTGTTCGGGGAATTCCAACAAAGGCCAACAAAGTTTGAGAAAATTTAGTGGATGTGAAGAAAGTGTATAAAGCATTGCAGTGGTTAAGAAGTAATAATACTCATTATTCAAAAATAAAATTCCCAGGAAGATCAGATTTACTACTACATGAATCATTAGAAAACACTGAATATCAAGTTTTTGAAGATGATAAGGATGACAATGATTCTACTGTTGAAATAAGAAATAATGAACCAATCATGTCACGCAAAGCGTTACTGACACAAATCACGGATATGGAGATTTATAATCAATACACGATATATCCGATGCATACGAAGAAAATAAATGAATCCTCTAGTAGGCTCTATCAAATGCTGAAAATTGAAGATGTTCCATTAGATAATCGTTATAAGTATCTAGATGTTATGTGCTTCCCGGATCTTTACCCTTATGGTATTAATGGACAACGCGAAAATAGGAAAATAAAATTACAAGACTCAGCATTTATTAAATCTCGAGTTACTTCAAAGCATAGTCATTTCAGGTTAAATCAGCAATATCTTTTTTATCTTTTTAATGACACTAATATGCGTCAGCTAAAAAGTGGAATATATTATACAATGATGATAGCTAATGCACGTGAACGGTATACTGCTGGCAGATACTTGAACGAGTTAACGGAAGAGCAAATGGAATCAATTTTAAAAACAATATTTTCAAAACTTCGAAACACGGAAGCCTTTTGGATTAAACCGAGTAATGATTTGAGATGCATGTCTTTACATTACGGGCCAGCTACATGGTTTTTGACACTAAGTCGAAGTGAAT
The DNA here is from genome assembly GCA_963675795.1 of Crossocerus cetratus. Lineage (NCBI taxonomy): Eukaryota > Metazoa > Arthropoda > Insecta > Hymenoptera > Crabronidae > Crossocerus > Crossocerus cetratus. The sequence goes on from OY776671.1 coordinate 13,195,537, forward strand.
GGAGGTGGTCCGATTTAGGTGAATATCTACGTGAAATGAATCCAAACATGTCGAAAAAGTCTATCAGTGAACTGATTGCTATCGATCCTGTTAGTACTTCCAGATTCATGCACACTAAATTCAAAGCAATGATCGATTTCGTATGTTCATCTGACAATCCGATAGGAGAAGTCATACACTATTTTTGGAGATTGGAATAGTAGGGTAGAGGTCTTCAACATTTCCACTTTTTATTTTGGATCAAGGACGCTCCGCTACTGGGTAAGTCGTCAGAGGTGGATGTAGCCCAATTTATTCAAAAATATGTTACTTGTAAAATACCTGATAAAAATCAATCACCTGTGTTGTACGAGACAGTAATTGAAGACCAAATCCATAAGCATAATTCGTATTGTATGCGCACCAAAAAAGCAAAGGACAAAGTTTATAATAAATGTCGATTTGGCTTTCCTCGACCAGTGACCGACGAATTTGTATTAAGAGACGTTGCTACATCTATCGCTGGTAGAAGAAATCTACACAGCCGGAGTAGACTTTACGATCTTCCAAGAGCGGAAACGGAACGGTATATAAATGATTATAATCCAGCAGTTAAACTCGCATGGCCGGGGAATATGGACATACAGTACATAGGTGAAAAATCGCTATTATTGGACAAATATTGCAACAAATATGCATGTAAATCTGAATCCAGTCATGCTGACTTCAACACTATTCAGAATAATAAAACGCTATCGGCAAAGCTTTGGAATTTTGGAATGCGTTGTCTGAATAATAGAGAATGTGGGGCACTTGAAGCCGCGGATACCTTGCTGGGTGTACCTTTGTACGGTACAGATAAAGATACATTAGTTAGATGGGTGGACGTCAACGAAATTAGAAGAAGAAAAGTGAAATCATTTCAAGAAATTAAAGCGCTTGACCCACACTCCGAAAACATTTACTGTCCATCAATGATTGATACTTATTATCCAAATAGACCCATGAATTTGGACACAGTACATTTATATGAATTTGCTAAATGGTATGATATTATAAAATACAAACCGAAATTTGTTAAAAAAGATGAATTCTATGAACTAGGTGGTGGTTCTTATATAAAAAAACGGACTAAACCTTATTTGATTAATCATTATCAGTATAACGTCCGGACTAAACCAGAAGCGTACTTTTATGCTTTGTTACTGCTGTTCAAACCATGGAGAGATTTGACGGACTTGAAGAGTGGATATGATACGTATGCCGAAGCCTTTCATAGTGCCCATTCTGAGCTAACAGAGGCTGTTAAATATCATGATAGATTGCACGAAATTCAAAATGTTGTTGATCTCGCAAAAGAATTGATTGACAAGCGAACACGTGAAATGGAAAATGTAAAAAGCGACCAATCAGTTGCAGGTGAAATGGACTGTCGACCCATCGAAGCGCAAGGTGCTATGAAAGACTTAGATGATTTTGGAGATAAGCTAAATTATACTGTTGATATTTCACAAATGATAGCGCGATTAAACACGGAACAAAAAAGAATATTCGATTCAGTAAAACAAGCAGTTCATGATGATGACAGAATTATACGATTATTTGTTAGCGGTGAAGGTGGCACAGGAAAAAGCTTTCTGATTAAAACCATTAAATGTTGGATTAAACAATATTGCGGAAAGAATACAGCAATATCCGCTCCAACGGGTATAGCGGCATTCAATATCGATGGCCTAACAATTCATAGACTCTTTCAATTACCAATCGCACATGGCAGTACGGCAAAGTATGTACCACTGTCAAATATGGTTTTAAACACTTTGAGAGACAGTCTGAAAAATGTTGCCCTTTTTATAATAGATGAAGTCTCCATGATTTCTAATATTTCTTTGATGTATATAAATTTAAGATTATGTGAAATATTTAATACATCCGACGTAAGGGATGGCTGGTTTGGACAAAAGCATATTCTCTTATTCGGAGATTTACTACAACTTCCACCTGTCAATGAAGATCCTGCATTTATGCAATTATCTGAAGCTAAAGTTAAAAAATTCTTAGGCAGCATAAGCGCGTTTCACTTGTGGACATTATTCAAGTATGATGAACTCACGATTAACATGAGACAAGAAAATGACTCGTCATATCGTGACATTCTATCAAGATTGCGAATTGGTCTTGTAATCGAATCAGACGTTAAAATTCTGGAGTCGAGAAAAGTCACATTTACGAAGAGAACTTGCGACGAAAGATTGGATGAATTGTGTGATTATATACTGCAATTGCCCAATAATACAGTTTGTTTACTACCTACTTGTCACCTATGTGAAGTTCTAAATACTAACATGCTTTCCAAAATAAACGCTGATGAGATTATATTGGTCGCAGAAGATCAATTTGATTGTGATCCACGCATGAAGAAAAAGATTAATAGAATTTTGCAGAAACATGACAATAATGTATCTGAAACAGCTGGTATCGAACGGATTATTAAAGTAAAGATCGGTGCCAAAGTGATGATACGACGTAACATAGACGTTACATTGGGCCTGGTGAATGGAACAATTGGAATTATTACTGCGATATCACGAACCACTGATGGCAATAATGTTGAGTCAATTACAATTGTCACATCAGAAGATAGAGAATTTACGATAGAAAGAGTCGATATTAAATTCGAAGTATCTAGTGGCATATTTATAATTCGTAGACAATTTCCGTTGTCGCTTAGCTATGGAATAACAATACATAAGAGTCAAGGATTAACGTTGCAAAATGCGATTATAGATGCAGGTACTTATATATTTGCTAGTGGTCAAATTTACGTGGCATTGTCGCGTGTAAGTTCGCTACAAGGTTTGCATTTGATAAACTTTAACCCAGAGTCAGTGGTAACAAACATACGAGCAATTACAGAATATAATCGATTGAGAGGTTTGTTCAAGTCTAACTGCCCGCTAATAAACATATCTACAGAACGTCCCAAAAAGGTTCACGATCGTAAATGGGCAATAGGTAAAGGCGTCGGTGACCGCGTGCAAAATGAACACAGTGAGGAGCAAGATATTTTTCAATCATGGACAATTAAGAGTTTTCATAATAAAGACGAGGCATCTTTCTACGCCGTTGTGATATTGCAGTGCATTTTTCATTCATTGCATATGCGACAAGAGATTATAAAAAATCCTGTACAAAATAAACTTCAAGATTTGTTAATCGAGTATGTATGTTCCGAAAGCTCATGCAGTTCTTCTGAGGTTAGACAATCTATCAGTGAACGATATGCATCTAAAGATCAATATGTTGCGTCTCAATTTTTGGTAGACTTATGTTCGAAATATAGCGAAATTAGAAATGTTTTGCAAAATGAAATAACGAATAAAGTACGGTGCTCAAATCCAGAGTGTGGCGACACTATAATAACATCTGAGCAAACTGATACAATTTTGTTGCCAATAGGGTCGATGATAAAGATAAAAGGGAAAATCACGCTGCAGGCATTAATTGATAATACATTTTTCCATTGGAAAACAAGTGGAACTACATGTGATCGATGTGGATCTTCTCAATTGATAAAAACAGATATTACGTCTACTAAATCAGTCGTTGCCTTGCAGCTTTTAGTCTCAGACATATCTAAATATAATATTTTCGCTGTTCCTACCAGTAAAATTAATATAAAAGAGAGTACGTATACAGTTACAAGTGCTATTTTTCAACATGGTGCAAATTTGAATACCGGTAAATATAGTTGCATGTTGAGAAAAGGAAATACGTCCACGTGGATCTCCGTTACTGAAGAAAACATAATTCAGAAACAATGGCCTAGAGGTGCCAAAGAATTATCGATATTGTTTTTAGAGACATATGTAAAAAAATAGTATCTTCCATAATGGTGCAAGTATTGTCTTTTACGGGCGCCGAAAAGCTCTTTTACGGACACCAAAATGTCTTTTAAGGACACCAAATTAAGAGACAAGGTTTTGTCTCGGTACAAAAACACATACCTTGTAACTTTTTTGTCTTTTACGGACACCAAATTGTCTTGCAGGTATATATTGTCTTTTACGGGCGCCGAAATGTCTTTTACGGACACCAAAATGTCTTTTAAGGACACCAAATTAAGAGACAAGGTTTTGTCTCGGTACAAAAACACATACCTTGTAACTTTTTTGTCTTTTACGGACACCAAATTGTCTTGCAGGCATATATTGTCTTTTACGGGCGCCGAAATGTCTTTTACGGACACCAAAATGTCTTTTAAGGACACCAAATTAAGAGACAAGGTTTTGTCTCGGTACAAAAACACATACCTTGTAACTTTTTTGTCTTTTACGGACACCAAATTGTCTTGCAGGCATATAGATAAAAATTGTGTTGCCGCTATAATAATGTCTTGTGGATATATTCATACCCATGAAGAATTTATGCAATACAGTACCGCAGGATCTGTGCATAACGTTTGTTCCTCGACGATCGTCGGGGACTCACCCAGCTACATCTCCTCGACGCCCGTCTATATTCTCAGGAACCCACCAGCCGATCAAATCAAGAAATATTGTGCAGTAAGTATTATATGCCTTGAGAGTTCCATATTTATGTCTTACATTGTATTAATATATTTTTTTATATTCAGGAACCCGGTACGGGAGAAGTGGAGTCTCAGGAACTGGGCCTGGTGAATGGAACAATTGGTATTTGTTAATCGAGTATGTATGTTCTGAAAGCTCACGCAGTTCTTCCGAGGTTAAACAATCTATTAGTGAATGATATGCATCTACAGATCGATACGTTGTGTCTCAATTGTTGGTAGACTTATGTTCGAAATATAACGAAATTATAAATGTTTTGCAAAATGAAATAACGAATAAAGTACGGTGCTCAAATCCAGAGTGTGGCGACACTATAATAACATCTGAGCAAACTGATACAATTTTGTTGCCAATAGGGTCAATGATAAAGATAAAAGGGAAAACCACGCTGCAGGCATTAATTGATAATACATTTTTCCATTGGAAAACAAGGGGAATTACATGTGATCGATGTGGATCTTCTCATTGATAAAAACAGATATTACGTCTACTAAATCAGTCGTTGCCTTGATCGTCGGGGACTCACCCAGCTACATCTCCTCGACGCTCGTCTATATTCTCAAGAACCCACCAGCCGATCAAAGCAAGAAATCTTGTGCAGTGAGTATTATATGCCTTGAGAGCTCCATATTTGTGTCTTACAATGTACTAATATATTTTTTTATATTGTTTTTTGATTTATTCAGGAACCTGGTACGTGAGAAGTGGAGTCTGAGGAACTGAGCCGAGCAACCCAATGCCCAAGTGCGAGTATATACATGCTGTCAAGAATGATTGAAAGCGGAATCATTGGTGAAGATGTGGCAATATATATTTCTACAGGAGATTGATATCAGGTGACTGACTCTATATATTTATACGATAATCTTGAAAAAACTAATTTTGTATTTAATACATATATATTTAGGGGCTGCGACGACAACAGGTGCGAGCTCGTCTTGTCCAACAAGAAGCGCGCGCCAGAATTGTGCAAGTCGGAGAAATTGATAATGAGAGAAGTTTACGGGAGGATCACATTTTCCGTTTAGGATTATATATCGGTTCATCTATTTAGCATACGGCGAGCGTGTTTGTGACTGCTTACCCGTCAATGACATTTAAGATAAAGTGTGAAAGTCTTTGCGCTCAAATTCTATGTTTGCCGCATAATCCTCCTGTTTTATAATGCGCTCACTTTCGGCTTCTTTCTCGTACCTCTCGCGACGTTTACTGCGCACAATTTCTATGTTTGCCGTATAACTATCGCGCTTTCTAGTACACTGATTTCGGCGAGTTGCAATCAACGTTTCAAAACACAACGTTTCAAATAACGGCGAGAATCAAATTACGCGGCCAGATATTGTCTACTAATTTATTAGTAGTTATTGGTAGTTAATACAATTGGTATTTATGTAGATGTACGACGATGTATAATAACATATTTAAATAACTATCCCATTGTTTTCTGCAGTTTCGAAGGCTATTCGAAGAGCCGGAAACCCCGGAGCCGCGTGCTTCCAGCAGGGAAGACCGACCAAATGGTATGTATAATGTGAAGGTGTATAGTGTCCTCAGCTGTATGTATGTTTGTTTGTATGTTTAAATAATAGATCAGATAGCGGGTCTGGATAGTGGGATCCTAGCACAGAGGGAGAGCGAGCCAGCAGCAGAACACCGACAACCAATTGCTGCGCCGCCACCACGGGCCTCAAGTAAGTAGCAGTTCGGTTGCAGTTGCCATATTATGTGTGTAATGTAACAATTCATTAATAAGACTGAACCTTGTATTGTTTCAGGAGGGAGAGGGAGAGGTTGGTCCAGGGCCAGATGGGCTGCCCGACGCCGCCAACAACACGACACAGAGGAGAGAGCCGAACGCGAGCAACGGCGTAACGAAATGAGCCGAAACCGACATAACCGCGGAGGACGGGGCGGCGGTTATCATCGAAACAACACCCACTGGCGGGGCCGTGGCCGGGGCATGTACCGGGGCCAAAGGGGCGGTGGCGGCGCCGGCTTCAACGGCCACTCTCAGGGACTCCAGACAGAGTCACGGAGACGAGCCAATATCGCTGCCTGCATCGAGGCAGCGATAAAATCAACATTGGAGGCCACATTCCAAGAGTATAGGCGATAATAAAAATATACATGTACATAGAATATAATATAATATAATAAAATATACATTTTGACATATAATATAATATAATATAATAAAATATACATTTACATACATTATAATATAATATAATAAAATATACATTTACATATAATATAATTAGTCAGTCAATTAGTTTTATTATTCCCCTTAGGGTTATAATTCTATATGTATAATCCTTACTCACTACCTTAGCCTATCTTAACCCTATCTTATTCACTACCTCCCTCCATCTCTCCCCTCGCTTTCCTCTTGCCTTTCGCTCGCTTCTCGCCGTTCGCTCGCCTCTCGCAACCCGTTCGCCTCCCGCCACTCGCTCGCCTCTCGCCACCCGCTCGCCTCTCGCCACCCGCTCGCCTCTCGCCACTCTCTCGTCTCTCGCGCGCCACGCTCGTCCTCTCCCCTTCCGCTCCACTCCACACATCCATCCATACTCTCCTCACCTTCTCGCACACTCATCCCTCCATTTCTCTCACACACACGCCCTTGGACTTCCATTTCCGCTCCGTCTCTTTCCACCCATTCGTTTATTTCCAAGTCCTTCCATTCTTCTTTTCCCCTCATACATTCTAGCCTCCTCAGCCACCCCTCTCCATCTCCCCCATCTATGAGTACCTCATCCGCCATCTCCCTCCAGCCCTTTTCCTTTCCCCATCCCACGCACTCCTCCCATACATGCTCCCACGTTTCTTCCTTCCTTCCACAAATCCTACATTCCTGGACAACTACACAAGGACTATCAGTTCACTACTCCGTGCGACAACCGCACGGAACGACTACAGTACGCGACTCGACACGACTGACAGCCGAGCCGACTGCATCTATGCAGTCTGTTGCACACAACCGGATGGTGACCTACACAAATGAACACCGATAGAATAGCGATAACATTTATAGTGTTGGAAATGAAGATAATTACCAGGAAAATCATTCTCTATTAGGCTTTAAGTTATGCTAGCTAATTGTACATTTCCGTCTATTTATAGTTGATATAAGAACACGCGTGAAGACGTTCATTCTCGATTCACTTCTCACCGCATTTGTGCCACACTTTTAAGTTATATTAAAAATTATATTCAATGATATTTTAATTAATATAATTATTAATAATTATTAAACACCTAAATTATAAACATTGTAATGAAAGACACCGAACTCCGGCATAAGAATTTTGCGGTGTATTGATTTTTAAAGAAAATGTGATTTTACATAAGAGCGGTTTGGCCGCGGCCACGCGTTCAAGATTTGTAATGCAAGGATTAGGAATCGAGGAAAACGCGGACCAAGAAAATACATACGTACAAAAGTCACATTTATTCTGTCTTCTTTATTATATATATAATAATATGTATTTACTTAACACTGTACCATTGAAGAGAATTCATAGTTGAATAGAGTGAAAAGTATTCTAGTTCGAAACAATAAGAAACGTATATGTGTATCATTGGAAAATATGTTCGGTTAGACGCCACGCATTCATCGAAAAATGGCTTCGACAGTATGTATTCGGATTCTAGTCAATTAATTATACGAAGTAACATAAATGTGTGTGTAGGCTCGCGTGGCTCGTAAAACCCGAGGAGACTAAAACATTATTCAAGACACAAATGGGTCATTTCACGTCAACTGTCGAGGTTTATTCACACATGTTCGGCGATTTTGATGAAATTGACAGTATTTGTAGTTCGCAAAGAGCTGATTCCAACGCAAAAACCCGTTGCTCGCTAACTCATTTATTTTTTGAGTTACACGCACTCAAAGTTTGGGGTCAATTTTTTGTCAATAATTTATATCTCCGTAAAAATCGCAGATAGCCACATCGTTCGAGCGCCAAAATGAAGAGAAAGGATTGAAGTTTAATAGAAAAAATATTCCATTCAGAAACACTTGTTTGGAACTAATGTTAATGATAAAAGTTTATAACAAATGCTTGCCATTCCCACGGGCCAGCATCGATTGTGAACAACAAAAATCCTAGCCGTTGCTATAAGTCTCTCGCATGACCCCTCCAAAGGATTTTCAGAAACACGGCCTGGGGGCCGAGTTATAAATTTCTCAATCTCAATCTGCCAGCGGTGCGCGCCGCGCTTGACTGCGGCACGGGCGCTAGACCCGGCACTCAGAATACGTACATTCAAAATGGCCATACCTGTTCAGTTGCTTACAGGATACCTGCCACAACACAATATGTGTTTACGATGGTACGTATCCGTATCCGGATTATGCGATTAGGAGCTGCCATAAAGCAATAAACACCGTTTCCTCTCTGTATTATCCGGGCTTGGGAGCGGCGACTAGGGTGCGTAGTGGCAGAGTGGTTAGAGTACTCGACTCGCAATGTGCGGGTCGTGGGTTCGAGCCCAGCCGTCACCAATGAGAATTTTATTCATTAAATGATAATCACAAGATTGCTACGCTGGCCCTAGGTGGTTCAGAACCACAACTTGGTGTTGGGTAGTATAAGTTAGCATAAGGCTGGGCGTCCAGGCGCCAAAGCCAGGACGACGGCCCCCGTCCAATTGGTCTTCTGAAGGGAAGACGGAAGCGGACGTTAAATAAAATAAAAAAAAAAAGGGACCGGCGACTGGTCGCATGAAGTAGACCTGTATATTTAGATTCTGACTGCATACCATACTTAAAAATGTCTACCTGGTGACATCCCCCCACCCATTTTACGGGTTTTCCAAAATTAGGCAAGGCGGACACTGTTTGAAGCAGACCTCATAATGTTTCCGGACATCTAACTGTGAAGTCGTGTCGTGTTCCACTGTGCAGTGTTTGTGCGCTTCGCTTACTCTTCAAAACTCTAAATACTGCTAACCGCTAAACCATTAAAAATTAATATGCCGCGTAAATTTTGTTCAAATCCGCTATTTTTACCGCGTCACTCCTTTTTCAGAACAAATCTTAAACTCGTCACACCCGTTCTTCGCGCGAAGTATTCACGACTAGAACTAGGTTTTTATGGTTGTCAGCAATGTAGGACGTGATTAGATAGATCAAGAGCAGTAGAAATTCCGATACCTGATCAAATTGAAGCAGAATCCAGTGCCGTAAATCTAGAATCATCCGATACGAATGCTGATTTGTTTAATATTCCAGTTCGCGATCTAATTGAAGCAGGGCCTAGCTTCACACAATCGATAGATTCCTCGACTAAAACAGGTACAAGTAACAGCGCGAAAGACAATTTGTCGTCAAGTGGTGATAGTATTCGCGAAGTAGAAACGCAACATTCGATGCAGGTATTAAATAAAACATTAATTTCATTTGGTAAACCACCAATAAATCCTAGATTAACGCGAACACCGGGACAGCTTAAAAGGAAACTTAGTAATTTCGAGGAAACTTTAAAATTGAAAATATTGCGTAATAACGGCCCTAATAATGACGCGTTCGAATTTCTAAACCACGTGCAGTCTAAATTTCGCGAATGCCAAAACGATACAACTAAAATTCAGCTTTTAACCATTTTGCCGGAAACGTGGTCGATATCGAAAATTAAAACTCTATTTGATGCGCCTGATCGCTTAATTCCCAAATCCAAAGCACTAATTAAAGAAAAGGACATTTTGTCTCTGCCAAGTCCTAAATGTGGGAAACGTTTGACAGAGGAATCTGTCAAACTCATAACAGAATTTTATAAAATGCCAGAATACAGTCGTGTGATGCCCAGGAAGAAGGACTACGTGTCCGTAAAAGTGTTACCATTAACATTAGTTCCAAACAAGTGTTTCTGAATGGAATATTTTTTTTATTAAACTTCAATCCTTTCTTTTCATTTTGGCGCTCGAACGATGTGCCTATCTGCAATATTTACGGAGATATAAATCCCCAAAATACATTAAAATGTAAAGAAAAGCGCCAAGTAGTTTAATGATCCAAAAATGGAATAGATATGACACAAGAAAGCCAAGTTTTCACTCAAAGATACCACACGTTAATTAATTAATTAACTTGCATCTCTAACTTTAAATTTGGCATGTGCATACTTAATTACCAATCAAACATATTACTAGCATATGACTACCTTGACACAAATTTGCACATGCCAAGTTTTAAAGCTTGAGATGCAAGTTAATTAATTAATTAACGTGTGGTATCTTTGATTGAAAACTTGGCTTTCTTGTGTGATATCTATTCCATTTTTGGATCATTAAACTACTTGGCGCTTTTCTTTACATTTTAATGTATTTTGGGGGATTTCGCGCCTTTTTGGTTGTTCATATTTTGAAGAAAAATACAATCGGATTGTACCACATTCATATAACCGTCATCATTGTTTTGACACATCACCAGTCATGGCATAACCAATGTGTCGGTATAAAACCATGTTATCTGCACAGCGCTCTGCAGCACTTCGCAGTGGTGCCCGCTCGCGTGAAACACGTGAGAGTAACATTTTTAGGAATTGTATTAATCCGGATGATGAAACTCTTAATCCGCTTTGCCTTTACCACGAGAAAAATAAAAGAGGAAATTCATATCTCCGGAACGACTGGACCGATCCACATGATTCTTGGCTCATTGGATTCAGAAAAATCAACGATGAAATACAAAATTCTGAAATAAATTCTTGGGGCTCTAACTTTCGCATAAATCGAGGTGAAAGTTTGGTAACTAAGGATAACAGCTAGAGTTCGGGATAATATAGCCTCGGCTGTCGCGCCCCGCAGTGTCATATATATATGGATGGAGAGGGAACTTCTACTTGGCGCGAGACTCTACCGAGTCTCCTGATTTAGCGCGCGGAGCGACGACAGGCAGCGCTGCGTATCGTGTTTGACAGGTGGGGTTAGGTGTGACAGCGGTCACTCACCTGGCCCACCCACGAGGCGAATCAGTTTACCGGCAATTACCGAACTTTTCATATTAGTTTTTCTGTCGCATGTCACTTCCTTTCTAGAACCTTCTGAAATGCTCCAGAACCGGAACTTGCGTGGGTGAAAGGTGTAGGGAAGGGAGGTTTATAAATAGGAGTGCAATTAGGTGCACTTCCTCTTTGCTGCTTGGCAATTACGTGAGAGCTGTGTGATTGAGTGCTTGCTCTACTTTGTAAACCAACTTTCTGAGTGCTTGCTCAACTATCGCTTGCTGCTAATGCTTGTTGCATGTTCGCTAGTGATTAAGTGTGTATAAAATTAACGACTTCTTTCTTCAAGAATACACTCATATATTTGACTCCAACTTCCACGTGTCGACTACAATCCTAATCTACATCTCCACCGCCTCCAAGCATTCCAGCTTCAATCCATTTCCATTCTTTTCTTAAACAATGTCAATCTGAACACGCAGTAATAAAAAAAATTATGGTTGGCGAAATTTATATCAAGACCCTAATAGCTAAACCTGCGCAATACATATTCTTGCAAAACCTGTCGCCAACGTCTGTTGGCAAAAAGACAGCAGTTTTGTCGCAAGATCTGTTATATTCGTTTCTGCTAGCAAACCACAGCATAATTGTGTAGCAAACTGCCAGCAGAAATACAGCAGACCCTGCTACATCAGATTGGCGACAGAAGTCGGACAGAATCTGCAGAGCCATCTGGCAGCAGAACGGGCGCAGAAACCGAGCAGAGTCTGGCAGCAGACTGGGCGCAGATTTTGTTAACAATCTGCGCCCTCTGTGCTGCCAGACTCTGCTCAGCAGGCCCTGTCACGAATCTGCAGCCAATCTGCTGCCAGCCCTGCGCATCAGGCTGTGTCGCCAGAACACAAGCGAAATGCGGTGTAATGTAACTCGCGGGGCGAGACAACTCCTCGCCTTCCCGTAAAGGAATATCTCTCGCGAAATTAGAATTGGGGCTATAAGAGCCATCTATCGTATGGGAACGTCTCCAGCCAGGTTCTCGCTAAGAGCTATTAGCCAATCCTAACGCTTCTTGTATTTACGCGAGCCTATTAGCACCCGTCAGAAGCGAGGGCTCCTGGGATCTTCGAACAGCCAATTCACCTTCGCATCCCGTGGACTCGGCCTGGAGAGCTGAGCATAAGGAGCAGCAGCATCAGAAGGGACTCCAGCGAGGGATTGGTCATCTTCGTGGACAATCGGACGACCGCAGGCGCTCTTGTGGGTTTCAGCCGAAGAGGAATTATCGTACGACGATCGACTTCGGAGAGGAAAATTTGGCGCGGGGCGACGGCCCTGGCGCCTGCTCGGCTCAGGGCACAGCGAGGACCACTAGGATTGGCGGGGACTTAGGGACCAATAGGCAGGCCGGTTTTCGGGGACAAAGGGGTCGTAAGCGAACGGCTTGCGAAGCGCGTTAGGACCGGCACTCGTTGTAGAAACGTGCGTGCGAGCAGTCCTCGGTATTAGCGAACCTACCGAAAACTAGCAACTAGCGATTAGCGCCTAGAAGGAAGGAAGGAAGGAGGGGATTCCCGTACCAGGATTATTCTCGATTAGGGAGATTTATTAGCGCCTCGGCTAATAACCAAACATTATCGGTAAGCGAATCTTGTACCGGCGGGCTTTTGCGTGAGACTTCCCTTTTGTAAGAAGTCTCAGCCCGATACTCGCTTCCTTTCCGCCCTTCTGGCGATTCTGTTCTTTACGCTGACTGCAAGCGAATCTTTGGCTTTCTCGCGATTTCTACTTTGGTTAGTGCATGAAAATGTGACCTTCTTGCAGGCTTCTGTGCCGTCTACAACGGACCTTCTCATTATCGTTATTATTGTCGTGCCCATTTGCTTCACTTCATCTATCGCGCCATATTCGTGCGTAATACTTTTCTGTTTAATTATCGCGATTTAGGCTCGTGCCGACCACCTGCGTATTGTTAACTTTGGCGACTTCTGCGACCAAATATCTGAGTTGCGTCATCATCTAACAGACGCGTGCCACGCACGAGCCGCAGTACACCGGCCTCGTGCGTCGCCTCTATCTTTTGTCCAAGTATTCGAATATTCGAATAAAGGAATCATTGTCGCCTTTAATCGTTCTGCCTAGCTCTCTCGCCGAATCCACGTGCTCGCCTCGCGTTCCTGACTAGCCTGGGAATCCACCCGGGGATTTTCTTGCCGATTGAACTTTATTTTCGCGTTGACTAAAACTTTCAGTAGTTTATCAATGTTGTTGGCACTCTGGTGCCTGGCGCCCAATTTCGCGGTTTCGTTCGGATTTTGGTTCAACTACGAGTTCATTATTATCGGAAGGACTTCCCAGCCGAAGTGTAGAGGAATTGGGAAATTAAGTAAAGAGAGTAATTTTGAGTCGAGTCTCCATCAAAAAGTAAAATAGAGACTGTCTTTAGTCTTGTCTTTCTTGTTCTTTTTTTCCCGAATTTCTTCCGGCGAACCAGATTTCGCGGCCGGAAGAAATTCCTTTACAGCGGACACAGACGGATATGAATCTGGCGACAGATTCTGCTAAGCCTGTTGCAAATCTGCTGCCAATCTGCTAGCAGATAGCTAAGAGGGGACCAAGGAAACAGCAGATGAACCGTTCTCTATGGATTCAGATTTGAATTAATCGCTTGATTCAGTATTATAGAAACCTGCAAAATTTAGACGAGGCATTGGAAGCCGGCGACGGCCTTACGAAAAAATATTACTGAAAAATAATAAAAATATAGTATTGGAGAAGTACCAGTTTCTCCAATAATATTTTGGCGCACTACTGGGAAGTACCTAGGTAATATTCAGTACTAGTACTTCTCCAGTACTATATATTTAGTACTTTTCAGTAATACTTATAGATAGATATATACTAGTAGCAAATTTAGCCTTATTCAAATACTAAAGACCAATACTTGCAGTACTTAGGCGTTACTAGCCAGTATTACCGTCAGTAGTGATGTTTCGCCTTGTCATATCAAATAGTAATACCTGTAGTACTTCAGCATTACTACTCAGTATTTTAATCAGTAGTGAATTTTAACTTCCAATACCAAGTAACAATACCTACAGTACTTCGGCATTACTAGTCAATATTTCCTCCAGTAATAAATTTTAATTGTCAGTACTAAGTAACAATACCGTCGGTACTTCGATACTACTCATATCAGTATTGAATTACTAAGATTAGTACTGAGCTGGCAGTATTATTCTCTGAAATAATACTGGCAAATACTGATCACTACTGAAATGTTTGTACTACTATTACTGATATTCAGTAATAAAGTAGTGGTTATTACTGGACACCATTAATATTTTTTCGTAAGGGCGTCGTAAGACTGAGACAAATAATTAAAAATGCAGAGGAAGAGGCATGCAAAAATTCGTTGTTAGAAGATATTATCATTAATTTAAATGAAGATGATATAATTAATGAGTATTCTAAAGCGTTTAAATTACTCACGAAAAGATCTATGGATACTCCTCGAAATCCATGTATCATGCGAAAAATCGCATTGTCGGAAAAATATTATTTGCGTGGCAGATATGAAAAATCCAATGGTTGGAAAATATTGGGACAATTTAATAGCTTACTTAGAATAACATGAGATAAACGTTGGCTATATCTGCTATTATTGCATAGGTTATTTTCGCAGAAATTGCTTGCCGCCAGTATGTGTATTAAACAATCTCTATGTAGAAAAAATGCCTGAGATACTGTCAACGTTAAATGATTATGAAAAAATTTGGATTCAGCGTGCCAAAGTATTTCAATGTGTGCAACGATGTGGTACAGTAATGAATAAAAAGATACCACACAGGTACATGATACCGAAAATAAAAGGAAGAGTATTTCATTTGCCATTGCCAATCGAGCAAAGTTCAGAGAAAATATGCCCGGCACAGATTGCAATAAATCCTAACCATGAGATTTATATTTTAGTACGTGGAATTCCGACAAAATCTAAAATAGTGTGCAAGAAATTGGTGGATTTAAAAAAAAATTTCCAACTTTTGACTTGGATGAAGGAAAATAATCCATTGTATTCGAAAATTATTCTGCTTCGTTCCCACAAAGAATTATTATGTGAAAACTTCACAAAAACATAATATGAGATCACACAAACTGAATTCGAGACCAATGTAGATGAATGTGTGAAAAAACTAATAAACCTGCTGCAATGCTAACGCAGATTACCGACCCGACAGTGTGAGAAAAAACAAAATAATACGTCTATTGAGCTGTATCAAATGCTGAAAGTTGAAGCCGCTCCTCTAGACAATCGTTGTAAAGAATTGGATGTCCTGTGCTTCCCGGACTTATATTCATATGGCAAGAACGGTATAAATCAAGAAAGAGAAATTCCTACACGCGATTTCGACTTTACAAAGTTGAGATTGATGTCGAAACATTCACATTTCCGCTTAAATCTTCAGTATTTGTGCTTTTTAATGAACAATGCTAATATGCGTCAAATAAACAGTGTAAGATATACAGCGGGTGAATTTTTGAAATCCACGTCTGCAAAAGAATTAGAAGGAAATTTGAATACTATTTTTGGAAAATTACCAAATACACAACAATATTGGCGCAAAGTGAGAAAGATGTCAATGCTATGACACGCGATTATGGGCCAACAACTTGGTTTTTAACGTTAAGCCCGGCAGAATACCTATGGTCGGACTTAGGGGAATGCATATATTAAAGAAGTAAGCCCGCGTTTGAGCTCCATAAAATCAATAAATGAATTAGTTGCTGCGGATTCAGTTTCTGCAGCCAGATTTATAGAAAATATATTTCAAGCCATGTTAGCCTTTATTTGCTCTGCCGATAATCCCATAGGGAAAATAAAGCATTATTTTGTGAGGCGCGAATACCAAAATAGAGGGATGCCCCACTGGCATATGATGATTTGGATCGAAGATGCACCCATAATAGGAAAATCATCCGACGAGGATGTAAAAAATTTTATATTAAAATATGTTACATGTAAAATGCCCGATAAAAGAATATCGCCGCAATTACAACGACGTGTTACTACTCACCAACAACATTATCACAATTCTTATTGTCAACGAAAGAAGAAAACCGAAAAAGGTTTTACGACAAAATGCCGATTTGGATTTTCACGTTCAGTGACGATGTCCTTTAAGGGCCCGTGCTCGGGGTTTGCATTTTCGAACAGCCGTAGCGTTGTTATTTATGAACCGATTGATTTCAAATTTCGGTTACGTACTAATGAAACTATTACCTAGTACATGATCGAGCCAGATTTTTGAAAAAGCTTTTTGTTTAAGAGATATAGTCTTGGAAAAAAAAATCTGTCTCGATCATGTACTAGGGCCGTGTTCGTTTATGTACTGCGAGTACTGGCAGTACTCATATGTGCGTTCGGCTACAGGCCGAAGTAAACTTTGGTAGTACTCGCGAAGGTTCATGACGTCATGGATTTTGACGTCACTTCCTACTACGGCTACTGCGGCTGAAGAGGTAGTGTAACGGCAGTAACGGGCAGCTTGGTATCATGGCCGCTCAAAATTTAAATCCGCAGAATGTTGAACTGCAACTAATCGCCGAAGACGGGCAGTTATACAACATCGTTGTATCAAGCGAAGACGCCACTCTTAAATTTGTCATCAGTATACAGATGCACATTTTCCACGTCAGTTTTTATACTGTTACGTGGTACATTCGTATTTACTCTTTCAAAATGTTGCAAAATGATATCTAATTCCTCCTCATCTGATTCTGAGTCACTTGAACTTAAGCACTCTTGGAGCATAGTGTAAATAGGTACTAATAGTTCATTCATTACAAGTTTTTTAATTCTTAAGTCTTATGTTACAATAGCGTCCTGTGACAGCGTCTTTGTGTAGGGTTATGTTATATGCCAAAATAGCTGTTCACTAGTAGTTACTGGCAGTGTACTGTCACGCCGTTCGGTTTTACGGCCATACTCTAGACGGAAAGTATACTTCCGAATAACCGAACGCCGTTCGCAGTATACTTAATGACGTCACATCGCCAGTACTCGCAGTATGTGTACATAAACGAACACGGCCTAGGTAATAGTTTCATTAGTACGTAACCGAAATTTGAAATCAATCGGTTCATAAATAACGACGCTACGACTGTTCGAAAATGCGAAATTTACGGGAACTGATTAGGTTGCCTCTAGCGGCAAGCTCAGAAGTACGCTCCCTCCAGTCGACGGGGGCGGAGCCTCGGAGCATGACAGGCGACTGTGGAGGGAGAGTCAAACATATACCTATCCTTTACAAAAAGGATTTCTTGACCGCGCCGTGAGACCGACCTTTTCATTTGGCTCTGAATATTACTTTCAGCCGCCCTCCGTAAACACTTTCAGGGTGTATTCCATTTCTTATCGGCTTATTTCGGTAGATTGATTATTTATCTTCAAATTATTAAACCCAATTGCAATTCAGAAATAAAAATCAGTACGCATCTCTTCCTCACTTTGAAGCTCAATCCAAAATATAGTTTCGATTTCTCTCTATAAATTTCTTCAATCATGAAGAAATGAATCTGTGTTGGAGACAAAGAATTGAATGCAGGAGGATACCCCCGCTCGAGCGTGCAACAGGTTCGGCCAAACAAGTGCCATAGTTTATTATCGGGAACAACTCGTGTTGTACCTGATCTGACCTTCTTAGAGATTAGCTGGCGTGGTTATTGACTGCGAATGGGAATAGGAAGTCCCATATTTACTGTAGTGCACACTTGCACCAAAGTAGGTACCGCGAGGGTTGCTAACCCCGGCTAATTGTGTACCCCAACCGCGGAGCGCCCGGCCAGGAGCTCCCGCGAGCTGCAACCACTACCTGTGAGCAGCGGAGTTCGTCCCTTTCTCCTCCATCTCTCGCAAGCATTCATTTCTTTTCCTCCAGTACTTACGAGAAATAACAATATGAACAATACGAAAATGATTTAGAGGGTTATTACATTACATACGGCAAGCTTTGGCCGAGTGAAATATGCACCGTGCGTCGCAGGAAAGAGGGCACCTAGTTTCCCCGCAGGTATGTGGGATCCAGGCTCCTTCTTTCTAGCGGTGCACGGTACCTGATGTGGAGGGTAGCGGGTGCCGATAAAGGATTATAGGGATTAGGTAATAGCCTCTACCGTGTCCCAAATCAGTAACGCGGGACTCAACCAATAAATGCAGGAAACATGCATTGTGTTTCAAAATAATGAACCACCAGTAAGAGGTGCAATAAAACGTAGTCATTTGGTACGTTCAAAAATATTACAATTTATATTAGAATAGACAGAACTTGACAGAACGACGGTTTTACCGTCGTTCTGTCAAGTTTCACAAATTTCGTGAAATGTTTTTATATGTACATACAGGGTGATACCTTACGATACCTTACGTACATCGCCGCCATTCATTACGGCTATGAATGTAGAATGCATAGAAGAATCTGCCTACAACAGAGAGCTCAAAAAATGGATGGCCGTCACTGCCCCGAAAAGATACAAAATGGACAAGTAAACGAGATGAGGACAACAGTTTCACAAAAGATTAATTAGTATAATTAGTATTAATTAGCTGTATTAGTATTAATTAGTATTAATTAGTTGTATTAGTATTAATTAATTTGAAATGTTCACCCTGTATGTACTATATTTATATTATTGTATTTATAATGACTACGTTTATAATAAACGCAAATGACAGATTTGTAAGAAATTAAATGAAAAGCGCCAAACCCGATCCCCTCCATAGTTGCATGGTATAATTGCATATGTAGTAGATTCCAGTGAGTGTTGGAAAGTGTAAATATTAGCAAGGTGTTGGAAGTTTATTTTGAAAATGGAACGTCGCGATCGTAGACTGCATTTCAAGAAGTGCATCCATCCGGGTTGCGGTTCTACGAACCGGTATTCCACAGATGGTATGGCATTTTATTCTTTTCCAATTAATAATCCTCCGCGATGTATTACATGGCTTGTGAATTGCGGCCTGGATCACTTAATCGAAATGAGCGAAGTGGATTTAAAAAAGAAATTTATTTGCAGTAGGCATTTTCATAGCGGTAGTTTTTATCCTTCGGGTCGTCTGAAAAAAGATGCATGTCCACTTCTGGCCGATGCAGGAAAGGCAGACATCAACGGGAACGTCGAAAATCAAGAAATTAATATTGAAGTAGTGGCAGAACGCAATATCCTGCGGGAGCGGTTATTGAAAACCGAAACAGACGTGATACGAGCACGGGAGTCGTCCACTCTCTTTCGCTCGCAATTACGGGCCAAGTCCAAAATCTTAGAACGCGTCAATCACAATTTGTCACAGGCAATATAACCGACGCATGCTTGAAGAAAGCACTAGAAAGGCAACTTTCTGGTTGGCTGCTAACTTTCATCTTAACCCAAATATTTCGAGTCAAAAATAGCCCCCAAAAATATACTACCGCAAATCAAAAAATGTTTATGACGATGCATTACACTTCGCCCTCGCTGTACTATAAATTGCGAACCTCTTTCGATTTTCATCTCCCGCATCCAAGAACAATAACTCGGTAGTTCCAGACTATAGATATTTGGCCAGGAATTTCTCAATCCGTATTCAACACGTTGAAATTTAGAGTTGCGTCAATGAATCCATCGGATAGGAATTGCGTTCTTGTATTTGACGAAATGGCCATTCAGAAAGGCTTCGCTTTCCATCAACAAAAGCAATTAATCGAGGGTTTCGAAGATTTTGGAGAATTGGGTAGAAATTTAGCCGTGGGTACACAGCTTCTCGTTTTTATCGTCCGAGGCTTGTTCGGGAATTGGAAGCAACCCGTCGCGTATTTCATTTCAAGCGGGTCAACAAAACGACAAGTATTGTCGCAATTAATTTATACCGTAATAGATTCATTGTTGGACGTCGGTCTAAAAGTTAGAGCGGTTGTTTGCGATCAAGGGGCAAGCAATCGGAGCGTAGCAGAAGAACTTGTAACCATTGAAGATCCATATTTCATCAGGAACGGCCAAAAAATATATTTCCTTTTCGATTTCCTCCATTTGGTCAAAAGCATTCGGAATAACATGCTTAAATATGATTTCGTAATTAACGGTGAACGCATATCATGGAACAATGTAACGAGTTTGTGGCTTCTAGAAAATGATAAAGGATGTAGAGCAGCCTATAGATTATCAGAAAAACATGTCCGGCCAAATTCCTTCAAGCGCGAATGAAATGTAAATTAGCTCTACAAGTTTTTAGTAAAAGGGTGTCTTCTGCTATATTCACTGCGTATTCTATAGGAGCTATAAAAACGAATACTGCGGTACACACGGCTTCATTCTTCGAAACCCTTAACGACCTTTTTGACAATCTTAATAGTAGGACTGCTCATGACCCCAACCCAATGAAATGTTCGTTATCGAAATGCAATCCCCGCGTGGAGGCGAATTTACGCGCCGGTTTAGAAAAAATGCAAGATTGGTACTCCATGACCCATAATGGAGTCAAAAAGCCGCCGTGTTTCTTGGGGTTACAGCAGTCCGTAAATGCCACCATACAAGTATCAAACGAGTTGCAAACCGAGGGCGCACAGTTCGTGCTAACGTCACGATTAACATCTGATATCATAGAAAACTTTTTCTCCGATTTGAGAGTGCATGGTGGCACTTACAACAAGAACCCTTCTGCAAAAGCAGTGCGACTCGCAATTAGAAAAAACATCTTTTTAAATATGACCAAGACGTCCTCGGGCAGTAATTGCGAAGTAGATAGCGACGCACTGCTACTGCAGGAGCAAGTGATGCGGGCGCAATGCACACAAGCCATGTCATCCGACGTTCCGAATGATTTTGAAGAGCATGTGGATCTTGGCGATGACGATGTTCGGATGGAAATCCTAAGTGTCGTCCAGGAATTGGCAACATCCGTGTGCACGTTGGAATCCTGCGCGGTAGAATATTTTGCTGGGTATGTGGCCAAAAAAATAGTTGAGAGAAGCCGCTGCAACGCGTGTTTTGCGTACCTCGACCACAATGCTATTTTACGTCGCGACGAGCAGCTGCTCATATCATTTCGCGCGTATCTTGTTTCCGAAGAATTAGATTTCGGTCATTTATTAGTACCCTCGGAGGAGTTTTCTAGTATATTTAAAATAATTAATACAATGTTTGACATTTTTTACCCGCCGCTACGTCACGAGACAATGATTTTAAATAAATTACATCGAATAATTGTGCACGCGATAGAAACGGAATATCCCTTATGGTTTAACGATAGTCCGTGCACCGATCATCGCGAACAACTCATTTATTTCGCGATCACAGTAAAAATCCATAAAGATACCGTGCGGCTTGGTGAGCGTCTCCGGGCTACTAATTCAAATTCCGTTAAAGTTCGACATTTCAACGGCGCATAACACATTTTATTTCCGTTTTTTCATTGAAATTCGTTTTCTGACCCGTAAATAATCCTACGGCCGCATACTCAGTGTATATAAGCATGCATGTAATTTTATCTATTATACATAGTTAACTTTTTCATAGTAGTATTGCATGGTGTAGAGGAATGGGATATGGGTCTTTAGGCGCATGCAAGTAATTTTATCTATAATACTTCAGTTTTGCATAGTGGTATTGCATGGTATAGAGATATGGGGTACGTGTCTTTTTCTATGTCTTTTTCTTGAGTATGTTAAATACAATATAGCAAGCAAATTTTCTGGATAAATTTGCTCGTCCGCATATTGCATTTAGCATAGTCAGGGGTGGTCAAGTCCTCCCTTCATGCCTTCACGCGGCCCGCCCTGTTAACATTACTTAAAGTAGTGGAACTGAATGAAGGAGAGGCAAACTGATAAGGTCCAATTTATGCTAAGCCGTCAGCTCCATACACGGGATTTCTCTAAATCAAAAGAAGATAAATATATTTAAATTTTGAATTCCGAAACATTTGAGAATTGCAAGGCAAGTTTACAGTATGTCTAGAGGACGTTCCAGAGTATTTTTCTACGAAAATTCAGAGGAATAAATATTGCAGTTCAAGAGTTCAGTCTGAATTAATTATTGTTTAAACAACTTTTGCATTGTTACCTATCGTTGTGAAATCTTGCAATTGGAGATAATTGCAGTAGAAGAATTCAGTCTGAATTAATTATTGTTCAAACAACTTTTGCATTGTTAATTAACTATCGCTGTCAAATCTTGCAGTTGGAGATAATTGCAGTTAAAGAATTCAGTCTGAATTAATTATTGTTCAAACAACTTTTGCATTGTTAATTAACTATCGCTGTCAAATCTTGCAGTTGGAGATAATTGCAGTTCAAGAATTCAATGTACATTAATTATTGTTTAAACAACTTTTGCATTGTTAACGTATTTCTTTTATGAAAATTAAATACTTTATGAACAATATGCCGTTTTCAGTTTATTGCAATGCCTACTAGTTGTGGCGCTGGAGTTTTTCAAAGAACGACCGATTTAGAGAAATTCTGTTTATGACTTAGCATGGACTGGCCCGTAGAGAATTCAACCGGCACCAGTCATAGAAGTGTTTACGCCGCCTTCCTCGACTTCGAAGCGGAACATCCATTGCACGATTTGACAACACTGGTCTAAGCAAAACGATTTGGCAACCATGCCCGGCCACTACGTTTCTCTCTCTTTCTTCCTTCTCTCTCATCGCTTCGGGTACTGACTTTCACCGCTCTGTAGACGTAGAGTGCGCCACAAAAACCCCCAATTTTGGCCGAAATGCTACACCAGCGCCGTGGGCCACTCGATCCCATATACCTGCCCTGTCTATTTCTTACCTGGTCTGTGGCATAACCAATGTGTCGGTATAAAACCATGTTATCTGCACAGCGCTCCGCAGCACTTCGCAGTGGTGCCCGCTCGCGTGAAACACGTGAGAGTAACATTTTGAGGAATCGGGAATATTAAAGACGAAGACGATGAACTCTTAATCCGCCTGGCCTTTGCCGCGACAAAAATAACAGGAGAAATTCATATCTCCGAAAAAATCAACGATGAAATACAAAATTATTAAATAAATTCTTTGGGCTCTAACTTTCGCATAAATCAAACTGAAAGTTTGGTAACTAAGGATAACAGCTAGAGTTCGGGATAAGTGTCCTCGGCTGTCGCGCGCTGTACTATACATACTACTACTTGGCGCGAGACTTTACCGAGTCTCCTGATACCAATATTTGCGATACTCGCATCAACTGTTCAAACTGAATCAGATACAATAAACCAACAAGCTTACAAAGTATTTAATCTAAACTTGAGTGAGTACATATCCTCGCCTACCACAAAACCCAACAGAATATAATTTGGCACAACCGGAATACGCTGAGCCCGGCCGAAAACGTTAACCAGGCCGTTCGCGGGCATGGCGTTGAAGGGCGCCGCGCCGCGCCGTGTCCGCTGAGACAAAGCGCGACGGAAACGAAATGGCAAGATGTCGGCGTAGCACGCGCTGCGCAAAATTACGCGACTTAGACTATTGACACGTGTCGCGCTCGAGGAAGGTCGGTTCGCTAATCCGTCTATTCCTTTCGACGTTACGGGACTCGGCAGTTCCGCGATTCAACTAAACCACAAAACCCGACGGCTTGCCGGCACCGGGATCCTCCAGACGCAATCCACCTCATCTGGAGGATCCTTCTTACAAGGGCGACCACGGATCGCACCCGCGTGACCGATCCGACTTGTAATCCGACAATCCCAACACGGCAAAAGAAGGCTAGAAAACTCACCACTAGATCAGGATTCCGTACGTCCGCTCTCGCTGTCGGAATTTGCGTTCGCTACCAGTCCTGCTTCCCTCGGGTCGACTCTGCACAGGCTACCACACGAATGATCGAGGTGTCGAGCGCAAGCCGGTGGATCGCTCCAATTTCCCCCCTGGGTTCCCCTGACCTATCTAAACTATTCGGGCCGCGGAAGGGACCTCGCGCGTAGTTCGCTATCTCGCACGTAGGGGCATGAGGGAGAGCTTTGGGCTCGCTGGGTGGTTGCCGATCGGCAGCTCGTCCCGTCCTAGACTTTGCGGATGGCCAATCCGGGTGGGGGATATTTGAGCGTTAGCGAGAGTTGGCGGCTGTCGGCTGTGCTTAGCAGTGCTCAGTCAAATGGAACATTGACGAGTTTTACCTAGACTTCGACGGGTAGTACATTGTCGTGTATTTCTTGTGGGAACGTACTACCCGTCGAAGTCTAGGTAAAACTCAATAATGTTACATTTGACTGAGCACTGCTGAGCACAGCCGACAGCCGCTAACGCTCAACTGCTACCAAAACTTGTACGGGTTACGCGAAATAGCGTGTGACGTCACAGGGATAACTGCGCGTTACGGATAACGCGGAACGAGAATCGGGATACTGCTGGGTGATGTCCCTAGGGAAGTGAGCTCTCGGCTCGGATTCGATACAAATTAGTTCGTATTCGCTAACGTAATTGGGACCCTTCCTGGTGTGGCCTACGAGAGTCGAGCGAGTCTTTGGACCTTCTTTGCGATGTCTTTTCGGCCGTCTCTTATATTTTCCCTAAATAAGCGCGAGGGCAATTTGCTACGTTACAAGTCTTATACTTTGTTACACGAAACAATTACTTAATTATTTGATTGTTGGTGGAAAGAGAATTTGTAGAACTTGCGAACAAATCTCTTTAATTAGGAGACTCGACAGTACCAAAGGTTTCACCTTGATATCAGAAAAAATAAGTTCATCGGCTCTTTTCTGAAATCAATGTTCAGCCCCTCAGGTGATATGAAATTCTCCTGTTCATCTTTCTCGTGTCATCCATATACACTTATACAAGATTAATGAGACGCTCCCCAAGTTTGTTGACCTGTAATATGACACGGCGGTGGATAAGAGCGCGTTAGGAGTTGGGAAGACGAGGAAAAAACGGTGACGCACAATGAATGGAGGTCTCTGCGTCGCAGAGCCCGGTGGATTTACAGGTGGCTTGCCGCTTAACCGCTAAGCCCGCTAAGGGAAGCGGGTTTTATGAACCTTCGGCATATTTTAAACGGAAACTATTATATGCACTGGAGTATTATGGCATGCTCTTTCGACCAGTGTAGCTAGATTTATCAAAGTTGACAACATATTCAATTAAGTTGAAAAATTGACGCACGCTTGGTACTGCATATGCAGTGTGCCGGTGTGACCAGGCATGCGTGTGTAAGTGGCGTCTACTCTGGCTTTTGTCAAAATGTGCGTTCCCCCTTAACGTTCCCCTTATATCCTTTTCTACATACATACATATGTATACACCTATTATCTTTCATTCTTCCACTTCTTCCCTTACTCTACCTGTTATCATTCCTTGCATCTCTCCCCCTTCTTGTCTTCCCCATCATTCCCTATTTCTTGTCTTATACCCGCCATCACCCCTCCCTTCGATTTTCCCTCGCCATCCACTGTTTCTTCCACACATAACCTTTAGACAGTCTCCCCCTCATACTCTCCCATCCTCTTTACTCTATCCCCGTTTCCATCGGCACTATCACCTCCCACCTATCCAGCACCCTTGAGAATCCCTCGCCCTTTCCTAATAATCCCGCGACACTCCAAAATCCTATTCTGACCTCAGTCTCTTTTACATCCCTACTATCTCGCTCCCTGCTCTCCCCCCCCCCCCCCCCCCCCCACCCTTCCTCCTATCATCCTTATTGTTCCTCGCCCCTTTCCTCCTCATACAGTTCTCGCGTCTCTTCCATCTTCCTCATGCTGCCTTCTATCCACACTTTCGTGTGCCCTATACTCATTTTCTTCCCGTTTCTTCTCTTCTCCCCTGCTCTCTGTCCGATTGTCCATTCAACCCTTCCCTCTTCGCGCGTTTTGTCATCACCTATTCTCTCTCTCCTGCCCCTCAGAGTCTTCTTCTTCTGTATCACGTCAGTTTTACCAACTACACCTTCGAACCTTACCCATACCATCCCCCTTCCTTCTTTGCCCTACCTTCCTATCATTCATACCGCTCTCACCGCTACCACCGCGTTTATGTCCTTTATTAATTTTTCTACCACTTTTCTTATTCCCTCCCCATCTTCGTCTATCCTGATCCCTCTTATTACTATATTTTCTCCCCTTTTTTACTTTTATCTCTTCTCTACCTTCCTTATCCACTTGTTTTCTCCCCCCCCCCTATTATTACTTTCCCCTTTCCCTCTACCCTTTCCCTTCTTCCATCACTGGATTCCTTTTTCTGACTTTTTCCTGTCCCTTCAATTCGTCTTTCCTGTTACTTCTTTCCTTCCCATTTTTCGTCCCTCCTTTACTCACCGTACGTCTTTTCCTCCTTCCTTATCCACATATTGTTAAGTCCATGGGACTTGATGTTCCGCTAGATATATGTTAAAGTGCGCCGAGTGGTTAGTTTTGAATAAAGTGCCATCAGGTTCTTCCAAGATATAGCAAATTTTCTTGCCTCGGGAATCAGTTTCCTTAGATTGCCAAAGGGGGCTGTGGCTGTTGAAATCGCCCAGAAGAATGAATGGTTATTATAGTTATTGTTAATTAGGTCAGTTAGTTCATTCGTCTCTATGGAGCAAGATATTGCCATGATATTGCAAATGCATAGTTCATATGGTGTTTTAATTTTGATAGCTATTGCTTCCAGATTAGTTGGTAATGGTATTTCCTCAATTGAGTAGTTACGCTAGCGTTGTTTAGTCAGTCTCGATTTTTGTGGAAGCTGTTATAACCTGGTATACTACGCGGAATGTTGTTTTTTGAAATTTGTCTCTTCTGAGGAATTAATATTAGCTTCATAGTTTTTTTACTAATAACTGAAGGCTTTCTGGTCGGTTATAAAACCTACTGACGCTCCATTGTAGAACATAGGTCATGAACGACGGGGTTAAGATTTCTTAATCTGAGTTGGGTGTCGTTCAAGGACGTCTAATAAACGCTCTTTTGGTGTTACAGACTGTTGCAGTCTCAATCTACCAGCGTAGAATTAGTCAGAAAATATCTTATACGAAAAAAGCTAACAAACTTTATTATACGTCTTTACAGCACGTTGACTTGGTGAGGAATGAGAAAATGAACGATGTATAAAACATTAACAACTCACATACTGAATTTGCTTTAATATATAAAATCGATAATGTGAATGCTATGTATATTGTATATACTTGTTGTATATTCAACATTTGGTTGGACGATTTTTTAGGTAGGGAGTTGGTGGAGAAATCAGCGATTCCTTTGGGGAAGATGAGGAATTCCTCTTCTCATCTTCAAGTAGGGCGCCTAGGTTGGGTTAACCGACTACGCCCTGCTCTCTGCTTCTTGCTGTCGCGAGATTCAGCATAGCAAACATCGGGTGTTTTTGGCCTATCCCCACATTCCAGCCAACTACGCACCCATATTATACTGTGACTACGCATCGTGGATTGAGAAGTGCGACAGCAAGCCTGAGCTAGGAAGATAACCTCGAGCGAATCAGCAACCGTCTTAGAAAGTAGTCCTCCAATCCGGACGACGTTTGGCGAATTCAAGACATGAACCGCTCGGGATCGATGGAAAATCATTACGATTCCGGCAGTCTATCTTCTTGTGATCTTCAAGTGTTCCGGAGCCGTCATCGAGCCATCTTCGAGAAATCTTCATCTGTCTCGAATCGCAAGAATGCTACTACTACAGCTAAGCTGCCCCGAAGAGTCCGAAGACCAAGTTCTCGGTGAGTGAAACGTATTTCCTAGAGTTCGGGAATCTCTCCCATATTGTTTGGTATTTAGGTTTCTGCAACCTTCGCTATTTCACGGCCACGTGGTTGCCGTGTGCCGTGCACCGCTTGCGTTTGTTGATATTCCTTGAGGTCACGTCGCACAGTGGCCGATTTGGGTCTAATACGCGCGCATCGCACTTTCTGACCGACAAAATTCAAAGGCACGGGAATGAAAATTGAACATTATATCCTTGTTCTGGATAGTATGAAGCACAAAAAATGTTAGTAAATTAATTTTTTATCTCATATAGTTTTGAAGTTAACGACAGATTAGTATAGTATGTTCCCATGTACTCAAATGGGGGACTTTAACTTTTGTATATTGTTTCGGGAACCTCGTGGAACCTCAGGGTGTATTTTTTTCCTGAAACTAGATTTTTTTCCGCGTCTTTTGACATATGTTTCATCTGCATAAAGTTGCATTAACGCGTGTTATGAATTAATACAATTACAAAATTGTGTTTTAGTGAAGAAAATATCGAAAGAAACGATATATTGATTCGGGAACCTAATGGAATCTTATGGTGTATTTTTTTCCTGAAACTAGATTTTTTTCCGCGTCTTTTGGCATATGTTTCATCTGCATACAGTTGCATAAACCTGTGTTATGAATTAATACAATTATAAAATTGCGTTTTAGTGAAGAAAATATCGAAAGAAACGAAGCATTTGGCAGAGAGGTAGCATGAGGAGGAGAAGTGGGGGAGGAGGAGGAAAGACAGGTTGGAAAATGAGGAGAACAGCGAGAATAGAAGTCAAAATGAGGTGTGGACACTAGAATGGGGTGAAAGATGAAGGATAAATGAAATCGGTGCGACCGAGGACTATAGTACTGATAGAAAGGAGAAAACGGTAGAAAATAAGGATAGATCTTCCTCGCTTTATCTTATCCTTAAGATATAAACCATACAAAAAGGACGATTATGAAAATAGCCAGTTTTGATGCCTATTTTCCATGCATTGTTTAGAACGGTGACACGATTTCCATCGCTTCAAATACAGAGTAACAAAAGCTCGAACTATTCCTCTGTCAATATTTTTACCAAGGTTCTCGACATAGGAAACAATGGCTTCCGTTGCCGCCTTTTTTCCAGATTTGTCTTTTATTAATGTCGCAAGGAACCGCTTGGACATATTTATCGAGCTGTCTGACATGTTTCTACGCCAGATATTGCGAAACTATGCAAACTAATGAGAAAAATATATTGTACGACACACAATACTCGTGATGCAGACGGTACTAATCGCTGCAGGAACTTGGTTTCAGGCTAGTTGAATGAATCTTCTTGCGAAGAATTATATCTCATTACCATTGTCCCTCTTGGTCCCTTACGAACGATTTAAACAAAACAGCGATTGGGGAAGTCGGAGACTACACGTGTCTCGTGTGCAAAGTTTGCCTCGCGTGTAGTCTAAAAAAAACATATGCCAAAAGACGCGGAAAAAAATCTAGTTTCAGGAAAAAAATACACCATGAGGTTCCATTAGGGTCCCGAATCAATATACAAAAGTTAAGGTTCTCCATTTGAATTCATAAGAACATACTATACTAAACTGTCGTTAACTTCAAAACTATTTGAGATAAAAATTTAATTTACTAATATTTTCTGTGCTCCATACTATCCAGAACAAGGATATAATGTTCAATTTTCATTCTCGTGCCTCTGAATTTTCATAAAATCCGATGCGCGCGTTTTATACCCAAAGCGGCCACTGTGACACTGTAACAATTTATTAAAAAGCTAATTATGGGCTATTATTAATCCTTATGTCACAAGGATGAAAACAAACCAAAAAAATTGAGAATCGGTTCAGTGGAACCTGAGTTATTGGCCATGCGCGCATATTAGACCCAAATCGGCCACTGTGCGTCGTCGCTCGAATCCATTGTATTTGATGTTCATGATTATCTGGGGAATTTGATTATTTCCAACACTCCTCGGTATTGGGATCACAGAGAATATCTCTCGGAATGTTCGCCGCACGTGGCATTCATGGATTGCAGACCCAAACTTGTAAATTGTTTGGCAAAGCTACAGAACAGCAATATAACATGCGTTTCAATACTTTGGCGACTTCTTAGATTTTAAGACGAATATGCGAGCCCCACAAGGTGCGCGTATTGCCATACTGTCAACGTTTCTCGCGTTATCTGCGATTAGTCAATTTCGATAATCCTGTTATTTTCTCGTTTGTATTCTCTGGTGTTATAATTGTGCGTCTCTCTCTCCCTCTCTCTCTCTCTCTCTCTCTCTCTCTCTCCATGAGGGTGCGTGACGGTCCTCCTCTGCCATTAAGCTAGCTTGGCCATCGGGATTTCTGGAGTTTGCTGTAATTTAAGAGATAGAGGGATAGCATCTGTAGAACCTGTGGGGAATATCTTGGAATTGGGAATATCCTAATTATACCCAAGTAACATTTCTCCTGCATAAGCGCTTGCAAATACCCTGCTCATCCCCCTTTTCTGCAGGAGTTCTGCATATACGTTGCAAGTATCCTTTTTATGCAGAGCTGCCTGCATATGCCCAGCAAGTAGCCTTCGCCTCGAATTAACCCCTGCATATAACTTGCGCACGCAGAATATTTTCAGGATGACCTGCAAATAGCCTAGAAGTAGCCTCCCTCTGCAGGAATTATCGTCTACACGTGCAGATCATTTACAGTACCATCTGCGCACAGCCTGCAAATATTAAGTTTGTTCGGGCAGCCACCCAGTTAGCACAAAGAGTTCTTAATGAGTTTTGACAGTGCCCTCATTTCCGACTGAGACTTCAGAAATCGGACTTCGAATGAACTACAAAACTGCTCGGAAAGAGTTCTCATGCGTCGCTATTTCAGTTCAAACACAGTTCTCAAAGGAGTGTCGGAATGAGCTCTTACGCGGGAGTTCTTTATAACTGATTGAAAGGTGTAGTCTTATGGACGTCAATTTGACTTGCAGAAATGAACTGAGCAAGTATTCTTTTATCCGACCGGCTTTGAATATTGTGCTTTTAGGTTAGGAAAATAAGTGGGGATATAGGCCATTCAATTAAATTAAAAGAACATTTATTGATAAAATTTTGGCAAGAACAATGAGACTCTGCAGACATCTTTGGGTCAGGCGGCAGAAAACGCCCAAGCATATGGCACTTCTCAATCTTGGTGCAGCTAAAGCCAGATTTTAATGATTACTATACAACGTTATAAATTTCAAGCTTAAGATACCCGCCGCGATTTACCTGTGCACCCTCTTGTCTTGTGACTCCTTGGAATTGCCCATCCAGGTACCGCGCGTATATTCGGGTACAAAGAGGTTAGGATCAGGACCCCGGGTCTCGGATCCCGATCCAGGTAACCAAAATCGCTGGTCCGCAGACACTACAAAGCCATCACGTATAAAACAATAGGTATTGGCCATTCCTTTATTTTCCGTAGGCAAAAATTGTATTACACGGTTCTTTGCAACACAACGTATAACACTTCACACCACGACACGCGCCAAACAAAAATTCTAATCGCCAGCGCGTCTGTGCTTCACCACCCACCCGAAAGAAGATAGAAAGAGTTCGCGAAACCCGTATTTTACTGACGTCGCAAAACTGAGTTGTCACAGACTACTTAAATCTAAATTCAAAAACACTTCTCAAAACTGGCCAGTTTCGGACTTCGCGAACTGGAGCACATATGATGGGACTCCTTGAACAGGTCTTAAAGAACTCTCATACAAGACATTATAATATTGCTGTCTGTTAGAATTCTTATTTAGGGGCTCAAATAGAATTCTTGCAAAAGAGCTCTTTACGGGCTCTTTCTAACTTTTGTGCTATCTGGGCAGTTGCCTCAGTTCGCAACCGGTTCGCAACGGCCTGACGCATGCGCACATGCGAGAAAGCATCCAGTTCTCGTATGTGCCCATGCGTCAGGCCGTTGCGAACCGTTTGCGAACTGAAGCAATTGGCTGCCCGAACAAATCTATTGTACTCAAGTCTTAGGCTTGCGAAAGTGGTGTCTACCAGGGATATTAGGATTAGCGATTGTACGATGTGTGCAGAACATTTGCCGAATATTTGCAAATAATATGTACGGCGTCAAACAAGACTCATTGCGGATTTTCAAATTACGTGTGGCAATACCGCAATGCCACACGTCGCAATCTCTCATCATACACTTCAGTATTTTATCAGGTACCTCAACTGAAGAAATTGAACACAAGAGGATATATGCGTTTCGTAGATCAGTGGTCTAAGGCACAACGACGAGCAGCTCCCCAGCAGCAGCAGCAGAGTGAACCCGGGATCAAATCCACCTTCAAGCAAAACCCCCCCATGTGTTTATTTCTATGTTTTAAAAAGTTGTAAACTATAATGTTAATCCAAATGTTGTATTTGATTGGGTCATCGGGGATAATAAGCGAGTAGAAAGATATGAAACTGTTTTTTTCCCGTCAAATATTGGATCCTGCATATATTCTGCATATGCCCTGCATATATTCTGCATATATCCTGAATATAACGTGCAAATATGCTGCATATGTCCTGCACATATACCGCATATGTCTTGTATATATTTTGCAAACAAATGTTTGCACAGATCCTGCATATTCTCTGCAGTAACCTATATATAGCTAGAACATCCCCTGCACCGAGGTACTTGCAAGCTTTGTGCACCATCATTCCTGCATAAAACCGTCCAAAACCCCCTGGCATATGACCAGCCAATCGTCATCTGCAGGGACCTTTTGCAGGGGAGCTACTACATATCTCCTCTATACGGAACGTATGGAGGAGAAATGTTACTTGGGTAGACTCACTCACTTGGGCCAGATCGAGAAAGAAAGAGACCGAGACCGAGACCGAGATCGAGACCGAGACCGAGAGAATACGCACTCTGGAAAATCCGAGGGATCCATGAGGAGACCCGGAGATTGGACCTTTTCATTCCGCTCTCCCTTTTACCCTCTCTCGTTCTTGATGATGCAAGTCACTGCTTTGAAAAGTTCGCGGCTCACTTGCTCCGATACCGACCGATTTTAACGATTGCCCATGTGTCTTGCAGATTTGCCGCCCAAGGAGGAAAATGCCGAGGGGGGAGCCAAAGCCAGGCTCGAGGCACCATCTGAACAACAGTTCGTAATTTGCTTGGAGGTGGTGCAGTCTCTGTCTTAAAGTGTCGGAAACCATTTGGTGCAGGAAATCCACGGCTGTGCCGAATTGCACGAACAAAAGGTGGGCCGCGATCACTTGGAAAGAGTATCGGGAGCGTTCGATATTTACAGGGTGTATTCATGATTTTTAGAATGACAATATTGAGCAGCAGGGAACACACCTGCATCCGGCTAGAACATCGCAACAACACTGAACTGTGTTACGAGCTGCTCGATCCGACAAAGGGATCTATCGTGTAGTTTGCGGGAGTGAAGTTTAGGGATTGGGTCGATAACTGTCCCGATATATATTTTCAGCCTGGATCTTGCCAGTTTTACACAGAAAATAGCAAGGTATTGCTGATCAGTTTCGCGGGACTCGCTCATCATGGATTGAACGGTGTCGGGGACATCGAAGATCTACCCACGTTGGGCAGAAAGCAGGGCCCAAAGTACCTTGCCCGTACTTTGCCGCGCGAAGCTTGAAGCAGGAAGCCGAGATCGTTTTCTGCCCGTACAATTATCTACTCGATCCTGATATCAGGGAGAGTTGTTATTAATTGGTAGGTCGTGTTACAGATGCAGGAGCTGGAATATGTGCATGCGAAAAAACACAAAAACACAGATTGAAAAGAAGTGGGATATGGGCGACACGAAACTTTATAAATACAGGTAATTAGCAATTTATCACATGATTCCTGTTCCATGATCTTGCTAGAAGGATTCCTGGATTTATCTTTAGTATAATAGCAAAGCATAAACCTTAAGATTTTTCGTTTCTAATGCTGGTAGTACGGCATATGTCTCTTATATAGGCGGCAGCTGCCTAAACTCTTTAGATCGCCCGTTGTCTAGCTGGATGTATGTATGTACAACATACGCTCCCAGCTGACAGATAGGACACGCAAATATGGCCCATAATTCATACATTGATTCACTGACATAAGTCGTGCAAAGCCTTGTCTAAAAAACCTGGGAATTCCTAGAGTTATTTAGAGTTACTTTAGAAATTCTGCAGTTAACTTCAGACGTTTAAGAGTAACTTTCGAATTTCTGTAGTGACTATTGAATGCAATTACTCTTGATGAAGATTTGGTGTAGCTGATTTTAGAGTTTCTTAAGTTATACTGAACAGAGTTACTTGATATTCTAGAGTAATTGTATAAACTGTTCACCTAGAATTGTTTTGATTTAATAAAGGAAACTTTAAGGTTCTCCAACAGTTTTTGCCCAAAGTTTTTAAAGTTTTTAAAGTTTTTTTCTACAAGACAAGCACAATTGGTATTTGATCCCGGGAACGTTTTCCTTTTGTACGCATTTTGGTTGGCTCAGCTAACTTCTGTCCCTGACAGTTTTGTATATTACCTATAATATTTATTCTTATCACTCAAAGGATCTCTAACAATTACGTTACAGCCAAACAGCATCGTTCCTAAATGTGAAATTGACCAATGAAGGAAGCGGTGCAAGAGTCTTACGTGGTGAGAAAACTACCACCGAGCATGACTTATTGCGGTTAATACCCGAATCTGGTGAGGGTGAGAAAGCGCACACGCGACACGAAATAAGCAGCAATTGGGAAGATGGAATCTTAATAGACTTGGGCTATCTCCGAATGGTTAATCACATGAAGATGTTACTAAATAACGTTAATAACGGACGCTATTCCTATTACGTCGAGGTAAGTATGCGTTAAAACATTCCTCGCTTTTATTATTAGTTACATGCGCCCTTCCCCTTTTTTCATATACAAATCTGAAGCATTTTTCTATATGTTTTACGACACAAAAACTCTTGAAGCAATTTCGATTGACGTTACTTGACACGTAGCTTTTTCAAAATTAGTACATGTTCAACACATTTGAGATCCCCTTTAATTTTGAACTGTTCTCCAAATATTTACTTTTGGTCACCAATCTAAATTCTGAATCTCTAGAAAAATACTTTCGCTCACTAAATTTAGTTATACGTTCACCCAATTTTTTAGTCCTATTAGTCTTAGAACTACTCCCATAGCCAAATCTGTGTGTAACAGAATTACGGCAAACGTGTTCTCAGTGCCTGGCGTCGAAATGGGGCGGGATTTGATGCAGGATCTGCCTCATAACAGTCTGGTCCCAGATGGCGTCAGCTTTCCTCCAGACAGGACAGAGAATCTGTGGCCAAATCCGTACACATCTATAACCACATTTGCCTCTTGTTCTGGCGGCAGGGCCTGTTATTCAGAAATCTAGGAGATCCTGCGTCATGAGGCATTTAAAATTTAAATGGTTAATCGAGGTCTGCTGCGGGTCTTTCCGAGGTCGAGCGAGAGTGTCGGTGTCGGTCGGGCGCGCTTGGATCACATGAATCTTATTACTTTATTATAGATGGGCCATCGATTACGCATGTTGGGATTTTCAATTAAACTCTAACGGCTCAAGACTTTCTAAGCCTATTGTATTAGGTTTAAGGCGGTGGCTTTTCGGGGAAGCCAGGACGTCACTTCCCGGCTAATTGATTCTATAATTATTTGCGGGCCTCGCTTGTCCGCTTCCTTCTTTGCAATTTGTTAGACAGAGTCTGGTGCCTTTCTGCGACTAGACTGCCGCCGGATCTACCGCGAGAGTTTGGTGGATTGCTGGCGCCAATCTGGTGCCGGACCTGAATAACAGGCCCTGACGCCAGAGCAACGTCCGTGGATCTGGATGTATATGGATCGCAGATTCTGTAGTGTCTGGTGTAAATCTGACGCCGCTCTGTGGCCAGATGGCTATGAGGGTAGGGACTGGGCGAAATCTTACTACCTAGCGATTTCTTCGATTTGAATCGGAATTGGGGAGCAGGCGAAATTTTACCAAGTCATTTAACATAATCGGAGTTGGTCTGGTGGTTATTTTTTCGCGAGCGGGCCTGCCCATTACGTGCGGATTATGGTTCATCAATCCAAACTTTTAAGTCAACAACTTCAAGATTTTAAAACTAACTAGTGTCTCAAATTTAGGGATCATTTACTATTTTTGGTGATCAATAATACAATTTGTCGATAAAAATCAATATTTCATGGCCGTTTTAAGAAGAAATGGGGTCACAGATTTCACGTACGTATACTATTTTTGGTGGACAAAAGTATTTTCCTGGGGGCCATTATTACTATACTTGGTGAACATTTGAACAAGAGCCTTTTATTAATCACGTGCAACTACAGCAAATACCTACAACATCAGTTACTGTACATTCGCGCTGGCGACTCAAATACATCATGAATAAAACATTCTCTTATCATTTCAAGAAGGAATGAGTTACGTAGCTAAAAAAATGTTAACTTTTGCAGGTCTCTCTTGATCAAAAGCGCTGGCTGCGGGTGGTTGATCACAGGGGAATCTGGTGCTTCGGCTGCCAGAATCTATATTTCGAATCGACTAGCGCCCAGTTTATACGTATCATTGGAACAGGATTCGATGGCGGTGACCGGCTTGCTGGGAAGAAGATAAGTGTTAGTTCATTCGTATCATTAGTTTCGTATCGTTAGTTCATTTCATAGTACACTTCATTTCGAAGTGTAATGTAAAGGGTCAAGTTTCTTCGGGATAGTCAATGCAAAGTTGATTCAGTCGTTTTAATGACTCGCCCCGATTTTAATTAAACGGCACTGATCCCACCAAACAAAAATAGCAGCATTGCGGAATAATTGCAATTTTAGCAAAGTTCCCATCTTAATACTCATAAAGTACAATTTTCTAAATCTCCAATTTCGCAATTCAAACGGTGATTCAGACCAATTATACTGGAGCAAAAATCATTTGTGAACCTTCTCGAACCGAAAAGTGCAAGTGAAATTTAGGTGTTGGTATAAGATAGGTTCGATTCAATTTATAAGGAATCAGTTCGATTCAATTTATATCTTGCATTCTACGACTAAAAGTACAGAAATCCATTCTATTTTAGAACAATGCTGAACAGTACTTCCGCGTGACTTATGTCGAAGCCAATTTCACGAATGAGATAGAGGAACTCAGCAATGGTTTCGTGGTACCTAAAGAGAATGTTGCAACCTTGGCCAGAGGTGCAAGAGTTGTAAGTGGTAAACCGGCTGAAGATATTACAGCATTGCTTGAAAAAAATGCGCAACTTTGGGCTGCAATTCCTACTGGGACCTATTTTGAGGTGCAACTGCCACAGCCATACGTTGTGGACTCCATCAGGTACAACATTTACGTCGCTGGTGCCCCTCGGATTGCGGATTGCGCGATAGACGGACACGGTCCCACATCAATGTTTTGTGCACAACTCAAATTGACTTGCATGACGATTTGTCACAAATGTTTTCGTCTAGAGCCCGAATCTCGTTATTGCTCAGCGTTAGCGCTTCCGGCTTAAGGCCTGGCTCTCAGTGAAATTCTGCAGCGCCTAATTTGCACGGGAGAACTGAAGAGGCAGCGTCGAGGATCGCGCAAGAACGAGAATCGGACCCTGGGCCAGTCTGCAATCAGGATAACAATAAGATACGCATTAAGTGCCTCTTGGCCATAATGGATACCTGGACATATCCGCCACTCGAGGGTTACTAATATTGTGTTCAGACATTCTGAATGAATCCTGGTAGCAATCAAT
This sequence comes from Crossocerus cetratus, assembly GCA_963675795.1. Classification (NCBI taxonomy): domain Eukaryota; kingdom Metazoa; phylum Arthropoda; class Insecta; order Hymenoptera; family Crabronidae; genus Crossocerus; species Crossocerus cetratus. The sequence continues at coordinate 13,233,517 of OY776671.1, forward strand.
CATAAATTAACGGTATGCTTTTCTTTTCTTTGCAGGTTCCTTTTGCCCCAAGAATTCTATCACGCGTATACTGTCTATGTGTCACAGCACACCTGGGATAGAATCGAAGTTGCAAATTTAACATCCTTCGACTGGCAAAACATCAAGTTAAAAAAACCTGGAATTGTGTCAGAAATTAGGATATTCTCTACTCAAGTTGTAACTCGCGGCTCCAATTACGACGGGGAATACGATTATCCATATTTCGATGAGGATGAGGTATAGTATAACGTTACAACTGATAAAATTTATTGGGAATATTATACAACGCGATAGATTAAGTAAGAGAGACTCGGTGGAGTCTCACGGCAAGGAATATACTACCTGATAAGGTATGAGACTGTGGCTAATATCGGCCAATCTATCGAATTAGTTGTCAAGTGTAAACTCACAAATTAAACATCAATGACCATGTTACAAATTGAAGAATTCATTTATGAGAAAAAGAAAAATATATTTGAGAAGCCTGATTCTTGCCGAAGCTAATGAACATGGTATAAAATTGACATGTGCTCTGCAATTTGAAATAAAAATTCGTTCATACGAAAAGCCCTAAAAAGAAAAACGATTGTAAGTGTTCTCAGCTGTCTCGCGCTGTACTATACATACTACTTTACTACTACTTGGCGCGAGACTCTGCCGAGTCTCCTGATTTGCAAATTTTGCACTCGAGAATTAATGGACAGGTTGCCGGTAACAGTCACAGTTTGCCCTCGGTGACACATGACTCAGGTAACATTATCACTGACCAGGTATAGAACCTAAGTCTGTCTTCCGTAAGTGCATTTACCGACTGTTTATAATGACCATTATATCGCAACTTTTTCGCAAAAGGCTTTTTAACATTTGTATTAATCCGTGTGGTGAAATTCTTAATCCGCCTGGCCTTTGCCACGAGAAAAATAACAGAGGAAATTCATATCTCCGGAACGACTGGACCGATCCACATGATTCTGGGCTCATTACGGGCACAAATACAAAATTCTTAAATAAATTCTAATTTTCGCATAAATCAAACTGAAAGTTTGGTAACTTAGGATAACAGCTAGAGTTCGGGATAAGTATCCTCGGCTGTCGCGCGCTGTAGTATATCCCCCAAAATACATTAAAATGTAAAGAAAAGCGCCAAATAGTTTGTCCAAAAATAAAATAGATATCACACAAGCAAGCCAAGTTACTACTACTTGGCGCGAGACTCTACCGAGTCTCCTGATTACGATGGTGATTGAATCAATTAAATTCTTTCGGAGTAATAATCGTAACATTATTGTTATAGGGCCTATAGTTCTGCTGCAGCAACTTCGAATGCTCTTCCAGTAATGAAGACTAGAATACTTTACACATATTCTCGACTAGCTACCTTCAGCGAATGTTTATGTTTGCAAATTTTATTTGTCTCAACTTTTATTTTTGTATTTCTTGAGCATCTACTAATAAATATTTGGATATTTACCTTATATTCGTTTCTCATTTTCGTGCCATAGAGAAGTTTGATATTTTATTTGCCATAATGAGGATCTTTGTTAGCGGCACCACCTATGTCTTGTACCCTTTAGCACGACCATTTACATCAAGTCGTGCTGTCGCTCACTGAATTGTAATTTATTTCTCGACACTGCTTATAATTCGTTGGATCATGTTGCATGAACGGGCCATATACTATGCCAAATCGATCGAAGACATTAAAGTCACCATTTTAGGTTTTAATGAAAATGTTTTCTTTCCTTTCCCATGTCTGATTAGGAGTGGGATTAAGTCCTCATTCTCCCAAAATCGAATTTGCGCCGGAACTAAAAATCTGTACAATTTTTGTATTGGGCAAGTTTTCGCCAATAAAGGGTCTACATACTTATTTTTATCTGGAAACATAGTTTTTGTTTAGTTTTGTTCGAAATGAAAGTCTCTCTTTCAACAAAATGTTGATCCGTCTGAGAAATTTTGACTTCGGCGTGAACTTCTCAAACATATTGTTGGTTTTCAAATTCGAAGCTTTGGTCAGGTTTTGAAAGGCCCCGGGGTCAGCAGCGTGGAAAGCGCTCGGGCCCGCGCAGAGATAATAAGGGATGATGCTAATAATGCGTACGTAGCGGACTGCGCGTTGCACACCCCCTCTTACAAAAATTTGGTACTCCGTGCCAATTTGAGGGATGAGTGTAACGAACGGGATCATGGGTGGGCTTGGGTGGAACCGTTGGTTGGGCTGATGCGCGGTGTTGGCGGATGTCTGTTGGTGATTCTGGCGTGTGTTATCCTGTAGTTGTTCTGTGAACGAGTGACCGTGTTCCTTCTGGGTGAGTGGATTGATAGTGTGTTATCTGAAATGAAAGTTGTGTATGCACTGCTATTTTTGTACGTTCGTGTTAATGGGGGTTGATGATTATTCGTTGGGGATAGGCCTTTGTAGGGGTATGTGATAATTATATGTGTGAATGATATTATCATTTGGTGGTCCATATTGTGGCTTGTTTGAAATACAAAATTTTTAAGGTGGTTGGTGCCGTCTTTTTGGTACGGGATAAGAGGGGAACATTTGAGCCTCGACACAGAATTCATAAGGTTTTTCAAACCACAATAAAACGAATTTTTGGGTACGAAAATTCCATTTGCAATAATGTTTATGCTATGTTACACTTCCTTTTATAAGGAATTTCTACTTGCATACTTACCATCACGTTATTTCTACACATGAAACGATTTCCCTTTCACTCTTTGCCCAAATTCTCTTCAACTGGTCAGAGGAAGTGTTTGAAACTTTGCCTGATTAGTCCTCAATATCTTAGTTATCATATAACAGTTTTTCGTTCAAGTGTCATTATTTTATCAGAGGTTTTTAAAGTATAAACTGGAAGTTTTGACCGCATCGCCATAAGAGCTCGTGTATAACAACAGAATTTTGGGCATTGATTATTCGAAAACGATACAGACAAATCAGTTGAAAATTGGAGGAGTCATGCAATGACAATAATTTAACATTATGTATTGTAATGTAACTCGCGGGGCGAGACAACTCCTCGCCTTCCCGTAAAGCATATCTCTCGCGAAGTAAGAATTGAGGCCATGAGAGCCATCTATCGAATAGGAACGTCTCCAGCCAGGTTCTCGCTAAGAGCTATTAGCCAATCCTAACGCTTCTTGTATTTACGCGAGCCTATTAGCACCCGTCAGAAGCGAGGGCTCCTGGGATCTTCGAACAGCCAATTCACCTTCGCATCCCGTGGACTCGGCCTGGAGAGCTGAGCATAAGGAGCAGCAGCATCAGAAGGGACTCCAGCGAGGGATTGGTCATCTTCCTGGACGACTGGACGACCGCAGGCGCTCTTGTGGGTTCCAGCCGAAGAGGAATTATCGTACGACGATCGGATTCGGCGAGGAAAATTTGGCGCGGGGCGACGGCCCTGGCGCCTGCTCGGCTCAGGGCACAGCGAGGACCACTAGGATTGGCGGGGACTTAAGGACCAATAGGCAGGCCGGTTTTCGGGGACAAAGGGGTCGTAAGCGAACGGCTAGCGAAGCGCGTTAGGACCGGCACTCGTTGTAGAAACGTGCGTGCGAGCAGTCCTCGGTATTAGCGAACCTACCGAAAACTAGCAACTAGCGATTAGCGCCTAGAAGAAAGGAAGGAAGGAGGGGATTCCCGTACCAGGATTATTCTCGATTAGGGAGATTTATTAGCGCCTCGGCTAATAACCAAACATTATCGGTAAGCGAATCTTGTACCGGTGGGCTTTTGCGTGGGACTTCCCTTTTGTAAGAAGTCTCAGCCCGATACTCGCTTCCTTTCCGCCCTTCTGGCGATTCTGTTCTTTACGCTGACTGCAAGCGAATCTTTGGCTTTCTCGCGACTTCTACTTTTGTTAGTACATGAAAAGGTGACCTTCCTGCAGGCTTATGTGCCGTCTACAACGGGCCACTCTCATTATCGTTATTATTGTCGAGCCCATTTGTTTCACTTCATCTATCGCGGCATATTCGTGCAAAATACTTCCCTGATTAATTATCGCGATTTAGGCTCGTGTCGATCATCTGCGTATTGTTAACTGTGCGACTTCTGCGACCAAATATCTGTTGCGTCATCAGCTAACAGACGCGTGCCACGCACGAGCCGCAGTACACCGGCCTCGTGCGTCGCCTCTATCTTTTGTCCAAGTATTCGAATATTCGAATAAAGAAATCATTGTCGCCTTTAATCGTTCTGCCTAGCTCTCTCGCCGAATCCACCTGCTCTCCTCGCGTTCCTGACTAGCCTGGGAATCCGCCCGGGGATTTTCTTGCCGATTGAACTTTATTTTCGCGTTGGTAATTAAGTATGCACATGCCAAGTTTTAAAGCTTGAGATGCAAGTTAATTAATTAATTAACGTGTGGTATTTTTGATTGAAAACTTGGCTTTCTTGTGTGATATCTATTCCATTTTTGGATCATTAAACTACTTGGCGCTTTTCTTTACATCAGGAGACTCGGTAGAGTCTCGCGCCAAGTAGAAGTTCCCTCTCCATATATATATGACACTCCGGCGCGCGACAGCCGAGGCTATATTATCCCGAACACTAGCTGTTATCCTTAGTATATATGACACTTCGGCGCGCGACAGCCGAGGCTATATTATCCCGAACACTAGCTGTTATCCTTAGTTACCAAACTTTCACCTCGATTTATGCGAAAGTTAGAGCCCCAAGAATTTATTTCAGAATTTTGTATTTCATCGTTGATTTTTCTGAATCCAATGAGCCAAGAATCATGTGAATCGGTCCAGTCGTTCCGGAGATATGAATTTCCTCTTTTATTTTTCTCGTGGTAAAGGCAAAGCGGATTAAGAGTTTCATCGTCCGGATTAATACAATTCCTAAAAATGTTACTCTCACGTGTTTCACGCGAGAGGGCACCACTGCGAAGTGCTGCAGAGCGCTGTGCAGATAACATGGTTTTATACCGACACATAGGTTATGCCATGACTGGTGATGTGTCAAAACAATGATGACGGTTATATGAATGTGGTACAGTCCGATTGTATTTTTCTTCAAAATATGAACAACCAAAAAGGCGTGAAATCCCCCAAAATACATTAAAGTGTAAAGAAAAGCGCCAAGTAGTTTAATGATCCAAAAATGGAATAGATATCACACAAGAAAGCCAAGTTTTCAATCAAAGATACCGCCCGTTAATTAATTAATTAACTTGCATCTCAAGCTTTAAAACTTGGCATGTGCAAATTTGTGTCAAGGTAGTCATATGCTAGTAATATTTTTTGATTGGTAATTAAGTATGCACATTCCAAGTTTTAAAGTTAGAGATGCAAGTTAATTAATTAATTAACGGGCGGTATCTTTGATTGAAAACTTGGCTTTCTTGTGTGATATCTATTCCATTTTTGGATCATTAAACTACTTGGCGCTTTTCTTTACATTTTAATGTATTTTGGGGGATAAAACCATGTTATCTGCACAGCGCTCTGCAGCACTTCGCAGTGGTGCCCGCTCGCGTGAAACACGTGAGAGTAACATTTTTAGGAATTGTGTTAAGGGGTCATATATGTATGCCGAAAATGGACAAAAATCGATTTTTCAAATATACGTTTATTTGGAGGTTCTATCTTTTGACTCCATGCTTGTAAAGATGTATTAACACATTTTGAAAGATAACGTATAGGTATCGTAGCCAGGATTTTCTCGAAACATAACTTTGTTTGTAGATGTGGCGGTGGTCAGCATAACTTTTGTAGAAATGGACCAAATTGATTGAAATTTATACAATATCTTCGAAATACAATACTCCAGTCCTCAACGGAAGGGATTTTCCATATAATGTTTATTTTTGTTTTAATTGATTAAAAAGTCGCCAATTTCGTAGGAACAATCAAATATAATGACATTTTCGGGTATAACTTTATGAAAAAAAAAAATATATTCTGGCTCGTTGAGGACAAGTTTTCTGTGTGTAGTTCACGCTCAATTTTTTATATTTTTTTTAGAAAACAATTGACCAAGATACGTTGACCACCGCATGTTCCAATTTGAATTAAGACGATGCCAGTTACGTAGTATATGTAGAATATTTACGCGATGTTTTAAGGCCGGGTAATGTTTTTGGACTTTACAGTCGGGCGGCCGACCACCACTTTGAAGAAATGTTAGATGTAAGTATATTGCCTTTTGAAATTTAAACTTGAAAGCACGCATCTAATACAATATGTATCACGAACACGACGGGCAATCCATACCTCTGTCTAGAGGTGAAGAGTTTGAAATTTACACAAATTGTAGCATTTGCATGGTATCTTTATGATCAAAGGAATGTTTAGTTTTGTTTTTGATTACGCATCATCAGCTTTTACAAAGTATGGTTAAGGATGTGTTGGGAATAAATATAGTCCCAGATAGCACAGAGTCCGCTACAAGTACGTTCAAAGCCTACTTCATTCGGATAGAGGTAACTTTTATCTACCACGAGATGCTAACTTGAAAGCCGCTTAAAACGGACACTTGTCTGCTCCGAAGTAAAAAAATACTACACAAAAAAAAGTCCTTCTACAGTCGACTTCTGTGCGCGTTAAAGTGGAGAAAAAAATATCCACAGAAAATCCACTTAATGTGGACGACTATTTGGAGGTGCTTTTTCGTTGCCATTAAAAGGAGGTCTAAAGGTTAGGTTAGGTCATTGTATTTTTCTGAGGATTTGTAACAGAATTTTAATTTTATTGAAAAAAATGTCAAATTAAGATACATCATGAAATAAAATATATATGAATAAAAAATAAAAATATATATGTATAAAAAATAAAAATATATATGAATCAAAAATATAAATATATAAACCGAAATTAAAAACTAGACTATAAAAATAAACTAAAATACGCTATAATATATCAGGTTAGGTTAGGTTTTTTCTTGCGGTGTTTCGCAGCCGGTCGCCGCTCCTTTGGAACCATTCCTGGATCGTGCATTTAATGGTGTAGTCTGTTGTAAACACCTCTGACTTATGCTGGGATTTCAGCACAGCATCTGAAAACAAAATATAAATGAAAAATTATTACCAAGGGATAAAAGTTATGGGGGTTTTTTAATTTGGAGATAGACTTGCGACTACATATATAATTTCATAGGTATCCCAAGAAAGAGCAAGAAAGTTAAAAAAAGACAGCCTTTTGTGTTAACATCAGGCAGTAGCATAAAAAATTACACTTGCAATTCTGGCTCTTAAGAAGTTGTCAGTTTCAATGCACAAAATGTAAAAAAGACTCAAAAAGTGTCTATTATTCCAGACACTTGAAACTTATTTAACAAAATTGACTTTTGGCTACGGCAAATATTATCAAGATAACAATTTTACTTAATTAATCAGTTTAGTCATTCGTAAGCTCACTCATAGTGCAAGTACCTTATCCCCAATTTGAGGGCAGTGGTGTACATACCTGTTAGCAGCTGGACCCACATCATATCTTGTACCGCCTTTGTTTGGCGGTACCCTGTCCATGTCAGTTGTTTCCCTAACTTGTCGTGGATTAAATATGCAAGAGCCAGGCGTGTATGCTTTGGGGCATCTTTGCCACCAATGCAGCGTATCTCTTGTTTCTGAAACACATTCGACAAGAAGCCAATATTATTAAACATTGTACGTTAGGCAAGAATAACTAGCAATGTATGAAATGTGAGGGTGCATTATATATACTGTGTTTAGGACATCAGGTACATAAGTTGAAAGGCCAGTTGCAAAGAGAAGGATATTATGAATATATGTTATAAAAGAAATTCCAAAGCAATTTAGAATAGGTTTTTCGATGGTAAGCATATAAAGTGTGCTCAGTTATTAGATAAGTAGAAAATCTGGGGATAATGAAAGCCATAGTAAAAAAACGAACAAAACATTCAAAACCGAAAGAAGCAAATACAAAATATCAATAGGAAGGAAGTAATAGCAATATGAGGAAGATAGAATAGAATGTTTTTCTAACGTATGATATTGGGGGATCTAGGAATTGCAAATCAAGTTTGCCCAATAGAATAATAAAGAAAATGACTTACAAATTGCATACGGGTTGCCTCCGATTCCTCCAATTGGGTATTAAAAGCTGCTAATTTTTTATATTTTTTGAAAGGTTTTTTGGGCAACACTCTGTCCCTGCTCGGTTCCAGGTCCCCAATAATTTTATGTTCCCCATTGCGAAGCAGTAACTCTTTGACCACGTGTAAAACTTGCCGCAGCAGTGGCACTGTTTCCTTGCAACAGCAGGTGTTTGTAAAAGTAAGAGAAAAAAACAGTTAAGGTGACCAACTATCGCTTTTGTATAAGTAAAACAAAGTATACACTTACTATGCGTACAAACTGCTTGTACAGCACCCATATAGGAAAGGCCCACAGTTGCAACGGGCCCCGCAGTAGGGCCACGAACGGGAACCCGTAGTTGCCCCACAGTGGGCGCTCTGTACTGGGCCATAATGCGCACTGTACTGCGGGCCCGCACTCCACAATGGTCACATGCAGGAAAGCCCGTAGTTGCCCCACAGTGGGTAATCTGTACTGGGCCATAATGCGCACTGTACTGCGGGCCCACACTCCAGAATGGGCACATGTAGGGAAGCCCGTAGTTGCTGCATAGTGGGCGATCTATACTGGATCATAGTGGGCACTCTACTGTGCGCCTCCACTTCATAATCATAACGGCTTTGTGTTGCACTCTCTTGTTGTGTACGCAAATAAGGAATATTTTATCGGATTCCTGTTCTTTACCTCTTTTATATCGAAAGCTTGCGCTCGCTACTCTGACAGACCATCATTTAGACTTTCACGGCAAGTCGGCAAACCAAATGTTTTAGAACTATGTAATCAGTTCTCGGACTGGGATTCAGTCATTCCCGAGTTACCACTTAGCTCCTTCGGCGCATACACGGAGAAGCATAAAACAAGTGCCGCTCGCGATCTCAAATGCCGTTCGTGATGCCTCAGGGAGTGCCTCTCTTTGCACAGTCCTTAGCTTCCCTCCGAGGAGACAGATTACTGTAGTTTTCATCGGGCGCTCTTAAGAATCGGCATAATATCAATTATGTCGGGGAACTATTATCGTGTCAAAAAACACCGCCAACTTAGTAAATCGCGTATTCAAAAAGCGCTGCATAACCCTGTGTCTGTTTTGGAGAACACTCTTGACCAGCATGAAATGGTTTCTGAAATACCTGATTCTCAGGCGGACAACTCATTTGCGGAGTGTCTAATGAGTGGCATCGAAGAAAATTATGAAAGCAATGTGAGTGGAAGGGTCAGTGCGGATGGCAATACTGCATCTCCTTCCAAAGTATGTGACAGTGTTAGTGACGGAATCGTGGAAAATAACTCTGACTGTGAGCCGGCCGACATAAACTCGAAAATACGCAACTGGACACTAAAGCATTTGGACTCTTTACAGTGTCAGTGGTGAGTGAATTGCTTCTTATTCTAAGAGAAGAAGGTCACCCAAGCTTGCCCAAATGCGCACAAACTCTGCTTAATACAGAGCACCGTCGTATTCTGCAGTGCATGAAAAGCTCACGTCGTTCCAATGGGGAATTCATATATTTAGGTATTCACCGCGGATTGAGAAACATTATTGCCCCAGAAATTTACAATGAAGACGAAATTCGTGTGTTAGTCCATATTGATGGCATGCAACTCTTTCATAATTCTAATATACAAGTTTGGCCTATAATATTAAAGGTTTCTCATGAGGCTTACACATCCAAGCCATTTGTAGTTGCAATCTACTCTGGGGATGCAAAACCAGAGAATGCCTCTGAATATTTGGCAGACTTTGTGACTGAGGCCTCACAATTAATCAAAGACGGTGTCAATGTAGGAAAGAAAAAATATAACTTTAAAGTTCTTGCAGTAATAGCCGATTCCCCTGCCCGTTCTTTTTTAAAATGTTGTAAATCGCCGGGCGCGTATTATGCGTGTGAACGATGTACAACAAAAGGGGAGACGGTGGGTGAGAGATTAAAAAAAAAAACGTATTTACCCAGAGATGACATGCACAAAACGGACAAAAAAAAACATTTAAAAGAAAGTCACAGATGCAGCATCACAAAGAAGGTCTGGATTCAGAACTCTTAAAACTTCCAAATTTTAATCCGGTAGAACATGTAGTTCTTGATTCAATGCATCTGCTATATTTAGGTGTAATGAAATATTTGCTTGAGCATTGGACAGTGGCAAAGAGCGTAGCACGCCTAAAACGATCAGCGATCCGCCAATTACGTACTATAATGATCGAGATAAAACCATGTATACCGTGTGAGTTCCAAAGAAAATTGTATGACGTTAATGTAGTATCGCGATGGAAAGCTACGCAATTTAGATTTGTATTGTTATACTGCGCTCCAGTTGTTTTAAAAGATATTTTGCCAAAGAATACCTACACACACTTCCTACTTTTATTCGTAGCATGTAGAATACTTCATGCTAAGGAATATATAAATCAACATAACACTTATGCCAGATCATTACTTGAAAAATTCTTCAAATTACTACCCACGTTTTATACATAGATCGCAATGTCAGGTATTAAGTATGCACAACTTATTACATATAGCAGATGACACTGAGAATTTTAACATGCCCCTGAGCGATATCTCGGCTTTTTGGGGAGATAATTATATAGGGATTTTTAAAAAATTGGTTAAATCTCTTAATAAACCGCTAACCCAAATTGTGAACCGAATCACTGAAATAGAATCGCAGAAAAGCCAAGAAATGAGAAAAATATCTTTTTTGTCTAATTGTGTGTTGAACCGCGATATGTATGAACATTTAACAGAAGACTATTATTGTATATCTCGAGTAACGATACAAAATGCGACGCTTAAATCAATTCCTCCTGACAATGTAGTCCAGCTGTTAGATCGATCTGTAATTTATATCGATAAAATTTTAGCAAAACCACCCAGATAGCACAGAGTCGGCCATAAGTCCGCTTGAGGCGCACCCTGTTTGGAGGTAGTCGACTTTCAGCACCGCCGCCAAGTTGCCTGAGAGGCCGCTGGATGGCCGCTTGAACTTCTCTTCTGCCCGCAGCTACGTTACATATCGGTGACCAAAGAAAGTGGACAAAATCGGACTTTTAAAAGGCGAGTTGATGCGGACCTTTTAAAGCTAGCTTAAGGCTGACGTTGAAGAGTGGGCCAAATGGCGACGTACAGGGTTAGGTTTGGGTTGATTTACAAAAATTGGGAATACATTTATTTTTTGTATTTTTATTATTATTCTTTTATTAAAATGAAATTTAAGAAATGTTACAGAAATCAGAAACTTAAAAAGCTTGCATAATATATTATATACTAAATATAACAGAATAAAATATTGAAAAATTTAAAAATAGAAAACTATATATATAATATTAACTGTCTATCTGTAAAAACTGAATAACTATAAACTACTATAATTGGATAATATAAAAATATAAGTGGATTATAAGTAAAAAAAAATATGCAAAAAAGAAATATAAAAAAATAAATCTAATAAGACAATATACACTATATAATTAAATTCATTTTATTCTTGTCGCGGCGAACGCGGTCGCCTCCTCGTTGAAGCCAGTCTTTCGCTACTGCCTCCACAACATATAATTTTGTTTTGGCCTCCTCAGGATGCACACTCTGCAAAACGGCTTCTGAAAACAAAATATAAATGAAAATTAGTTTTGTGAAACAAAAATTAACAGGGCTACTTTATGGTAAAGATCGTCTTGCAGCTAATGACTTTCTAGATGTCCCAAGAATGAATTAATATTTGTGACTGTAATCAATGGACAGAATAAAGATATGAGTTGGAAAGTGAAAAAGGATGGCTTATTTGAAAAGAATTTACGTTCATCTAACTACACCAATTACAAAAGTAAAAACTTTCATGACAATTTCTTTTAAAAGTGAAAATTTATATCCATTTGTCCCCAGTTGATGACAGTATAGTGTATGTACATACCTATTAATAATTTCATAAACACCATGTTCCTTGCTTCAGTGGATTCTCCAATCCCGGTCCATGTGAGTTTTAGTGATAAGTTATTGCTGATTAGAACCGCCAATGCCAACCGTGTGTGCTGAGCGGCATCCTTCCCTCCGATGCATTGCACTTCTCTTTTCTGAAACACATTTAACACCTCATTATCCTTCAATTGTTTCATATTTGCATGTAGTGTTAGAAAGAGGTGCATTATATGTACGGAATAGATCAGTATGTATTAGTTTATTGATCCCCTTGGGGTTACAATTTCCTTACACCTTAAGTCTCTTAACCTAATCCTTATTCTAGTCGCTCGCAACCTATCCATCGCCGTTACCGTGTCTCCGTCCTCTACTCAATCCTCTTTTCTCGCCTGTACACTCGCTCGCTTTCCCTTTCTCTCTGCTCCCTCCTACCGCGCTCTCCCGCTCTCCTTTCCACCTCTCTCCACTTGCTTCCTCCTTCACTCCACCCTCCTTCCCTCCTTCCTTCCAATCCATCCTCGTTTGGGGCCTCCGTTTCCGCTGCACTCTGTTCTCTAACTGCATCCATTCCTTCCTCATTCATACCTCCTCCCTCCCCTCTAATTTGCTCCAGCTTCCTTAGCCATCCTTCTCCTTCCCCTTCCTCCCCCAGCACTTCTCCTACCATCTCTTGCCACCCCCTCTCAACACCCCATCCCGTGCACACCTCCCAAACATGTTCCCATGTTTCTACATCTCCCTCACACACCCTACACCTCGTCTTCTCTTCCTCCATCCAGTATCTCCCTCCCCTCATCTCATTTCCCAGTCTCGCTCTCGCCACTCTTTGCCATCTCCCCTCTCCCCACCCCATCATGAGATATTTCGGCACCCCCTTTCCCCTGACTCTTCCGTACCACTTGTTGTACCTCGATTGCCCTATCCTCTCCCACCTCTCCTTCTCCTGTTCCTTCCTTTCCCTTTCAATCAATTCTTCACCTCTTATCCCTCGTCCTTCTTCCCTTAGTTTTTCCACCTCGTCTAACCTCCAGCCCCTATCCTCGTAAAACTTCTTCCTCTCCTCTTCCCATCCCTGCAACACTCTCCCTCTTCTCGCTCTCCCCTTGACTTCCTCCCAGCACCTCCTCGCCAGCTCTCCCCCTTTCCCTTCCGCCAGTTTCCTTTCGAAGCCCCATGCCCTTCTCCCTGCCCTTCCTCTCAACTTCTCCCTCAGCAGCTCCTCTCTCACCAAATAGCCAGGCGTGTGCCTCCTTACTCCCAACACCCATCTCAGGTATCTCTCCTGCAGCCTTTCGACACCCTGCCTTTCCTCCCACCCCCATAGCTCTACCCCATAGCTTACAACCGGCCACACCAATCTGTCAAACAGCCACAGCCGCCTCTCCCAATCCTTTCCGAACCTTCTTTTGCCTATTCCCCAGACTTGCCCCAGCAGCGCCGCCCCTTTCCTAACCCTCTCCTGCACCTGCGCTCCCTGCTTGCCATCTCTCGTTACCACATACCCTAGATACTTATACCTCTTCACCTCCTCTATCCTCTTCGTCTTCCACCTCCACTCCACCTTTCTCTCCCTACCTCCTCCCTTCCTGCACCTCATAACTTTTGTTTTCTCCGTGTTAACCTCGAGCCCTTTCCTATCTAAGTATCTCTCCAGCGTCCTCATCATTCCCCTCATCTCATCTTCATCCTCCGCCAGCAGCGCCAAATCATCGGCGTATGCCAGCGCATAAACCTTCTCCTCCCCCAGCTTTACTCCCCCCCACCTTCCCTTCCTTAATTCCTCCTCGATGTCCGCGATCATCAGAGTGAACAGCGACGGGCTTAGCGGACACCCCTGCCTCACCCCTCTGCCTGTCCAGAACTTTTCCCCCTCTCTGGAATAGATCAGTAGTTAGGTAGAAAAATTAGTTCGACATGAAAGGAAATTAGAAACCCATACTAAAGGATATATTGAAAATCAATTTGGAACGTTAGGTCAGTGGCATAATAAAAAAAACAGAGCTATAATTTGGAACCGGAAGAAGTGAATTTATCAGAAAATGTCTAGGAAATTGTCACAAAAGACCAATACATGACAAGCAAGTAACACCAGAAAGCATTTATATATTAGGGCGCAAATTATTGGATATGGATAATTTGTTTGACTATCCGGTGGCTTCGGGGGATATCGGTATGGTACGCGGAAATAGATTCGAAGAGACACCCCTTTTATATAATTCTCGACTGATTAACCGTAAATGTATTTTATTTAATTTAAATAACCAGTTTCAAGCTATTACGTTGCTGCATTCATAATGTAACATTTTTAAAACATTCGTCTCATTATTGAAATCATTATTAGTTTGTAACACACAGTTTCTGTACCGCTGTTATACATATTATGAGTCTAATGCAATTAGTATGAATGAAAATCGCGAATGTATATATATTTAGAACACAAATTTAATAACCGCGTGTCCCGAAAACTCTGAATGCATGTGTGGGGCCTCGCGCACGGGTCGTGCTGTGCGTTCGGTATCTTTGTCCGTGGCCCTCCACTACATTGTTGCGGTAATTTGACGACCCCTTCGATTGGCATCGGGCGGACGGTCGAGTAGGTCCGCCGATCGTTGTTTCTTTGTTTGAGCGCGATGTGGCTCGCGACCTCTTTCTTTCGGACGCTTGGACGCCACGGACGGCAGTCGTGCTTCAAACGTGCTTCACTGTGAGTGCTTCAAACGTGTCGACGTGAAAAATTTCCAGAGGACCGGATATTGTCTATGCTGCCTACGCTGCCCACGCTTCTCTACGCTGTTCTTGTGATTAACAGACATCGTAAGTAATGAATTTGTATATAGTCTGGTCGTTAAGAACATGTGCGCATTAGAAGAACCCAAATGTGTCACAAAAAGAAGAGTGCGATAGAGGAAGTACGTGCTAACGGAAAACTAACTGCATAGGCAAAAATTCCAGCAGGGATAGTCGCTAAATGCCCTTTGACGCGCGCCATGCACATTTTCTCAACGGCATGGCTATCGATAATGTAACGACAGAACTGTCCTGTTTATTTCAAAAATATCCTTTTAGATGACTACTGACAAACAGCGCTATACTATTGTCCGTTTTCCCGAAGAACCTGGAGCCGTAGTAGATCTTGTCCCAGCCTCTTGGCTGCAGGAAAAGAATAATAAATTTTTTTGTTCTTACCCCGATACAAATGAATACTGTCATTTGAACGACTGGTTCCAGAATCACATTGGGAATTATATGTAGTAGAAGTGATTTCATATGCCAGTAAGTACAAGCTTGTTGTGAAATTTGTTAATAATTATTAATGCTGTACCTTTTACAGAGAGTTTAAATCAAGGAAGGCGTTGGCTGAATAGGGCAATGACATTATCTGATGATGTAGAATCTGAGGCACGAGGACCAAAATGTAAATTGAATCCAGTAATTAAAAACCAGACAGTTCTAGAACGGGAATTATATAATATGCGTCCAATGACAGCCTCAGGTAAAACAAAATGAATAAATAAATTTTCGCATGAATGTATCTGATTTACTGAATCATTACTAATAATAACTGTTATTTTCAAAATGCTCTTCAAAACAGAAAGCAACAACAACCCTCAGTTCGATGAAGAATAAATTAGGTAATCATAAATTTATGAACTATACATATATGACACTGATTCATTTCAAAATTCATTTCATTTCAAAAATGTAAAAGTACAGATTGCAAGTACTGGGCCGAAGTTATCATCCCAGCAGTTTCCTCTTACTGGGCCAGTACTGGTGCCCATGTAGGAAAATACAGTTGGTCCACAGTTGGTCCAAGTCGGGCGGGCCCGACCGCCAGAGTCGGCACGACTCTGGCAGCCAACTCTGGCCCAAATGTTCCTGGGGGTTGGGATGATCACTAGGGTCCAAAGTTCATAGCCTACTGTGGGCCACACATGGCAACCGAAGTTCGCCCAACCTTGGTAATCATATTGTGCCGATCCTAAGCCAATCATTTTTTTTGCGGTAAATGGATTTATTTAAACCCATAGCTGCATGATACATTCTCAAAAAGGCTACAAAGGAGTATACGTTACGTTGGTGGTTTTAGATACATTTTTTTTTAATTATTTGATTATTTGAAATTCAGTATTAACCTCCATAAGGTCCTCGGATAAAGCACGAGCAAAAAGCCGTCGAATGTCAATAATATTAATTTTGAACGTGAATTAAACAAAAATTAATTTTTTTCCTCACCTTCTATTGTACAGAATAATATGTAACGATTTTATATTTCGATCGAACCGAGTTACAGAGTTTCAAATTAACGTGTTGGCACAATATAGAACAAACCATGTGAAGTAGTGAAGAAGAAAAATCGGCGGTGTTGGGATTCGAACCTGGGTCCTCGAGGTTGACGGTCCGTCGCTCTGCGATGTCAGCTATCCATCAGTATTACTAACGATAGCTAATTTTAGGCATAAACAGTGCCCGCGAATGTCTAGCCTGAAGCTTTATCCTCCGGAGGTATGAGGATGTTTGTAACTTTGCAAATTTGATGGTAGCGGCGGACGAATGTAGTGGGAGTTCGGAGAAAAATTGATTTGTAAAAAAAACCTGAATCATCAGCAGTTGTATACGAAATCGCATTTTCCCGATATCTATATATCTATCACCGACTATAATCTTCAAAATCTCAGAGGTAACAGTTTACTCAAATAAACTTACAGAAATCAAATTACTCGAAGTCATACTCTTAATCAAGTATGCATATCATCGGGTTCACCAACCGTTTGCCAATTCTTCCCCAACTCTGTCCCATCGAGTGAAATAAATCTATTAATATACTGTACTATCTAGCTTTGCCTATAATCAACTAGGCATCGCAATGAAATTCATAGTTGCTAATAGAAAAATTACTATCCCCTCAAGTATAACTGTTAAAAACATTACAGGACGCCCAACCATTTGCCAACTCCAGCCCGACTCTGTGCCGACTCTGAGCCGACTCTGAGCCGACTCTGAGCCGACTCTGAGCCGACTCTCTCGCATTAAGTGAAGTACATCTGTTATTGTATTATCTTATCTAACTTCACTTCGCGATCAGCTACGAATCTTAGTAAAATATATCGGAACGAGCAGAAAAATGACTATTTCATCTAATCTAAGGATTAAAAACGTTATACTAGGGCATCCAACTATGTGCCAACTCTTCCCCAACTCTGTCCCATCGAGTGAAATAAATCTACAATTATTATACGGTGCCACCTCACGTCATCTTACGATCAGCTAGGAATCCTACTAAAATTCATCGTCGCTAGCAGAAAAATGACTATTTCATTTAATCTAAGGATTAAAAACGTTATACTAGGGCATCCAACTATGTGCCAACTCTTCCCCAACTCTGTCCCATCGAGTGAAATAAATCTACAATTATTATACGGTGCCACCTCACGTCATCTTACGATCAGCTAGGAATCCTACTAAAATTCATCGTCGCTAGCAGCAAAATGACTATTTTATCTAATCTAAGGATTAAAAACGTTATACTAGGGCATCCAACTATGTGCCAACTCTTCCCCAACTCTGTCCCGACTCTTCCCCGACTCTCTCCCATTAAGTGAAGGAAATCTGTTATTGTACGATCTTATCTAACTTCAGTTAGCTATCTGCTACAAACCTTAGTAAAATGCATCGAGTGAAGTAAATCTATTATTGCACAGTACTATCTAACTTCAGTTCACGATTAGTTAAGAATCCTAGTATGTAAAATGCATCGTTTCTAACTGGAAATAACTATTTCCTAAAACGTAACTGTGAAAAATATTATGGTAGCACATCCCATAATTTGCTGACTTTGTTCCGCCGAATATACATAGAATATATAAGATTGGGCCCCCAAGCATGGTCCGACTCTTCCCCAAAGTTGCCGCCCAACCGAATGTATAAAGCCGGGCATGTAACAATTCACCGACTCTGGACCAACTATGGCCCGTTGTTTCTTGCCGATTCTCTGGTTATGAACGGGCAACCCGACTTCGGCCCAACCATCGGCCTGGCCTTTCGCCCGACAATTCCTACATGGGTGGCCCGTACACGCCAGTACTGCATGTTGGGCAGCCAATAACAAACCGATACTGGGCCCATTGTACTTTCCTATATGGGACATCCTTATGCCACTGTAATAGGAAACAGTGGTATAAGCAAAGTACAAACAAAGAAATTATCCAACCGCATAGTTAAAGATGCATTGGAGACAAATATAGTACTTTACTGGTCAAAAATTCCAAAATATTAAGAAGCTGTTGAAATTTCGTTGAGAAGTTTATAAATCTATTTGGAAGAGTCTTGCAAAAAATCAAAACATTACAATAAATTGTTTAAAAGTTCGCCGTTTCTAAATGCGGATTAGTGGGTTTGTAATCGCTAGATTCCGCAAATATTATGCACACGTTTGAGAAAACAATCGCGTTAGACAGTTAGTTAGTCAGGTCCGGGCTAAATGAAATAAAATTTCTTTAAGTTTCTATAGTTTTTTTATAATGTTCATTCTATTTCTCGTAATTGCGCTTCTGAGTGTTTTCCAAATTTTTAACAAAGATTAATAAATGCGTCATTGACATATGTATTGTGAAAAGCGGAAAACTGGCTTGGTGTTTTTTGTATGTCTTTACGCGACAAATCTTTATTAATATATATAGCGCTAGAATTTTTAAACCATTCAGTGGAATGTTTTGATTTTTTGCCAGGGTCTTCAGAAACAGATTTATAAACTTCTCAACGAAATTCAACAGCTTCTTAACATTTTGAAATTTCTACGATTAAAGTACTATATTTGTCTCCAATACATCCATAATAAGTGACTTGATAGAAGTATCTTGATACATCAGAAGGAACTCGGCGGTGTGACGTACATACTGTTTTCAGCAGTCCTCTGCCTAGAAGGCAACCCTTCTTTCCCCACTTCATTATCGGGAGTGCTTATGCTTGTCGTTTGGGCCGATTTCAGATTTGTTTGGCGTACATGGATAAAAATGCCATGAAGGTCCTGAAGCAGAGCGAATTCAACAGTGTGACTGAAGATTGTGTGATACATTTCACGCCACGTGACTCAATAGTTAGCGATGAGTTTAGTATATTCCAAGCTGTGCAGTCTTGGATTCAAACACATCCTGATGATGACGCCATCGAGCTGTTGAGTATGTATCCTATAATTACTGTAATTGCAAGGCACACACGTGTTAGAATAGCAGGGTGACATGGCGGTGCTGTTAGTAATCCTTTCAGATTTTTTAAAATAATCATCAACTGACTTTACTCCTGGACCATGAGCAAAGAGGTCTCAATTAAGGGGTCATATATGCCGAAAATGGACAAAAATCGATTTTTCAAATATACGTTTATTTGGAGGTTCTATCTTTTGACTCCATGCTTGTAAAGATGTATTAACACATTTTGAAAGATAACGTATAGGTATCGTAGCCAGGATTTTCTCGAAACATAACATTGTTTGTAGATGTGGCGGTGGTCAGCATAACTTTTGTAGAAATGGACCAAATTGATTGAAATTTATACAATATCTTCGAAATACAATACTCCAGTCCTCAACGGAAGAGATTTTCCATATAATGTTTATTTTTGTTTTAGTTGATTAAAAAGTCGCCAATTTCGTAGGAACAATAAAATATAATGACATTTTCGCGTATAACTTTATGAAAAAGAAACAAAAATATTCTGGCTCGTTGAGGACTAGTTTTCTGTGTGTAGTTCACGCTCAATTTTTTATATTTTTTTAGATAACAATTGACCACCGCATGTTGCAATTTCAATTAAGACGATGCCAGTTACGTAGTATATAACCTAGTTATTTATTTGTATTTTTCAGAGAAAATACTTTAAAGTATGTAGAATAACGGACACATGATAGGAAATTAATAACAGGATGTATTAATAGGACAATAAATTAACAAACCTTTACTTATTTCATAACGTGCCTGGCATATATGACCCCTTAATAATGAGAGATTGCTTGGTATGACATTGCCACGCAGGCTGATCCGAATGTTAGCAATTCTTACGGTGTTTGTCTGCGCGTGTCAAACGTTGGGTTTTCTTATAATAGTTATCATATTATTTGAGGATCTACGAAAGCGTTTTGCTTTAATTATTACTACGATTTCTTATTTTTTTAAGCGTATACCCTACATTTATATCGCATAAAAGGTAAAAAAAGTGCCATGTAGTTGAGTAGCCCCTTAAAAATTGCTTCCTCAACTGCATATTGTCCACAAAAGAACTAGATATCATACAAGATAGCTAAGCTTTCATTTGAAGACATCATATTAATTAATCAATTAACTTGTGGCTCCACCGATAAGTGCGTACTTCACGGTAAAATAAAGAATTAATGGAAAAATGGTTTGAGCTTAATGCTGCTATTACTATGTACTGCATGGGTCCGATAGGGTGGTGTCAAAACTTTTAAGAGTATCGTCGGTATTAAAAGTGTATAAACTCACTGCCGTGGCAGAATGTTATCAGGATTGAATGGGATGGAATTGGGGGCTAGGTGAAATCCTACTGCCTGCCGATTTCAAGTAGGTTTGAAGCCGGGATTGGGTGAAATTTTTCTGAAGCACTGAGCATGAGCGGGGTTGTTTTGGTGCGTATATATTTTCACAAGCGAGCCTACCCATTTTCTCAGGAAGAAATGGATATTTTAATAGAAGCTGTAAGCTCGCTCCCCGCCATATGAAAGGCACCACCAAGCAGAAAAAGTGCCAACCGAGAAGAATCAGCCGGAATAGGCAGCCGGGGTTTGTCACTCAGCCAGCTCTTCTCGAAGAATTCACCCCCTTGAGCGAATGTGTGTCGGCGACTCGACTTACAGATCAACCGAAATAACTTTCCGCGACATGAGAACTTGTGCTTAAAGCGAGTAGTAGTGTAGGCGAGAGTGGATGGTGGGTCTCGGCTTCTCTAGAACAAAACAGGGGGAGTTGGGGGTAGAGTTGGGGGGTTGGAGGTCGCATCGGTGCGCGTGGTTGCGAGCGGTTTTTCATATATAACTCCGAAACGGGTGGGAATTAAGAGTCGCGACTTGCGGTATTAAATTGCTCTCGTTGAGGACTATTTATGGGCCAAAGCTCAATAAGACCTGAGGGGGGGAATAGTGAACCTTAACCGAATTTTCCAATAACTGTAAAATACCAATATCTTATGTCAACGACTAACTCATACTAAAGCGTATTTGTGGAATTATGTGAGCAAGTTCTACTTTTCATGTGTTCTATATCCATAGTGTACGATAAATACTGTGCGCAGTTTCCATACAAAATGATATCTGAGGTGTACAGCTTCCATTGTCAACTGCTTCCACCGTGCGCAATTTCCAACACGCACTGTTTCTCATGTAGATAGTGTCCAATGAGTCCTGTTTCTCAAGTTCGCAAGTTCGAAAATAGGCCCGTGTCAATAAAAAACTGTGCGCAAAGTAGACTCCCTCACTTGGGCCAGATCGAGAAAGAAAGAGACCGAGACCGAGATCGAGACCGAGACCAAGAGAATATGCACTCTGGGAAAACCGAGGGATCCATGAGGAGACCCGGAGATTGGACCTTTTCATTCCGCTCTCCCTTTTACCCTCTCTCGTTCTTGATGATGCAAGTCACTGCTTCGAAAAGTTCGCGGCTCACTTGCTCCGATACCGACCGATTTTAACGATTGCCCATGTGTCTTGCAGATTTGCCGCCCAAGGAGGAAAATGCCGAGGGGGGAGCCAAAGCCAGGCTCGAGGCACCATCTGAACAACAGTTCGTAATTTGCTTGGAGGTGGTGCAGTCTCTGTCTTAAAGTGTCGGAAACCATTTGGTGCAGGAAATCCACGGCTGTGCCGAATTGCACGAACAAAAGGTGGGCCGCGATCACTTGGAGAGAGTATCGGGAGCGTTCGATATTTACAGGGTGTATTCATGATTTTTAGAATGACAATATTGAGCAGCAGGGAACACACCTGCATCCGGCTAGAACATCGCAACAACACTGAACTGTGTTACGAGCTGCTCGATCCGACAAAGGGATCTATCATGTAGTTTGCGGGAGTGAAGTTTAGGGATTGGGTCGATAACTGTCCCGATATATATTTTCAGCCTGGATCTTGCCAGTTTTACACAGAAAATAGCAAGGTATTGCTGATCAGTTTCGCGGGACTCGCTCATCATGGATTGAACGGTGTCGGGGACATCGAAGATCTACCCACGTTGGGCAGAAAGCAGGGCCCAAAGTACCTTGCCCGTACTTTGCCGCGCGAAGCTTGAAGCAGGAAGCCGAGATCGTTTTCTGCCCGTACAATTATCTACTCGAACCTGATATCAGGGAGAGTTGTTATTAATTGGTAGGTCGTGTTACAGATGCAGGAGCTGGAATATGTGCATGCGAAAAAACACAAAAACACAGATTAAAAAGAAGTGGGATATGGGCGACACGAAACTTTATAAATACAGGTAATTAGCAATTTATCACATGATTCCTGTTCCATGATCTTGCTAGAAGGATTCCCGGATTTATCTTTAGTATAATAGCAAAGCATAAACCTTAAGATTTTTCGTTTCTAATGCTGGTAGTACGGCATATGTCTCTTATATAGGCGGCAGCTGCCTAAACTCTTTAGATCGCCCGTTGTCTAGCTGGATGTAAGTACAACATACGCTCACAGCTGACAGATAGGACACGCAAATATGGCCCATAATAAGTTACTTGATATTCTAGAGTAATTGTATAAACTGTTCACCTAGAATTGTTTTGATTTAATAAAGGAAACTTTAAGTTTCTCCAACAGTTTTTGCCCAAAGTTTTTAAAGTTTTTAAAGTTTTTTTCTATAAGACAAGCACAATTGGTATTTGGTCCCGGGAACGTTTTCCTTTTGTACGCATTTTGGTTGGCTCAGCTAACTTCTGTCCCTGACAGTTTTGTATATTACCTATAATATTTATTCTTATCACTCAAAGGATCTCTAACAATTACGTTCCAGCCAAACAGCATCGTTCCTAAAGGTGAAATTGACCAATGAAGGAAGCGGTGCAAGAGTCTTACGTGGTGAGAAAACTACCACCGAGCATGACTTATTGCGGTTAATACCCGAATCTGGTGAGGGTGAGAAAGCGCACACGCGACACGAAATAAGCAGCAATTGGGAAGATGGAATCTTAATAGACTTGGGCTATCTCCGAAAGGTTAATCACATAAAGATGTTACTAAATGACGTTAATAACGGACGCTATTCCTATTACGTCGAGGTAAGTTTGCGTTAAAACATTCCTCGCTTTTATTGTTAGTTACATGCGCCCTTCCCCTTTTTTCATATACAAATCTGAAGCATTTTTCTACATGTTTTACGACACAAAAACTCTTGAAGCAATTTCGATTGACGTTACTTAACACGTAGCTTTTTCAAAATTAGTACATGTTCACCACATTTGAGATCCCCTTTAATTTTGAACTGTTCTCCAAATATTTACTTTTGGTCACCAATCTAAATTCTGAATCTCTAGAAAAATACTTTCGCTCACTAAATTTAGTTATACGTTCACTTCAATTTTTTAGTCCTATTAGTCTTAGAACTACTCCCATAGCCAAATCTGTGTGTAACAGAATTACGGCAAACGTGTTCTCAGTGCCTGGCGTCGAAATGGGGCGGGATTTGATGCAGGATCTGCCTCATAACAGTCTGGTCCCAGATGGCGTCAGCTTTCCTCCAGACAGGACAGAGAATCTGTGGCCAGATCCGTACACATCTATAACCACATTTGCCTCTTGTTCTGGCGGCAGGGCCTGTTATTCAGAAATCTAGGAGATCCTGCGTCATGAGGCATTTAAAATTTAAATGGTTAATCGAGGTCTGCTGCGGGTCTTTCCGTGGTCGAGCGAGAGGAGAGGAGAGGAGAGGGGTCGGGGTCGGGGTCGGGGTCGGGGTCGGGGTCGGTCGGGCTGCGCTTGGATCACATGAATCTTATTACTTTATTATAGATGGGCCATCGATTACGCATGTTGGGATTTTCAATTAAAGTCTAACGGCTCAAGACTCTCTAAGCCTATTGTATTAGGTTTAAGGCGGTGGCTTTTCGGGGAAGCCAGGACGTGACTTCCCGGCTAATTGCTTCTATAATTATTTGCGGACCTCGCTTCTCCGCTTCCTTCTTTGCAATTTGTTAGGCAGAGTCTGGTGCCTTTCTGCGACTAGACTGCCGCCGGATCTACCGCGAGAGTCTGGTGGATTTCTGGCGCCAATCTGGTGCCGGACCTGAATAACAGGCCATGACGCCAGAGCAACGTCTGTGGATCTGGATGTATATGGATCGCAGATTCTGTAGTGTCTGGTGTAAATCTGACGCCGCTCTGTGTCCAAATGGCTATGAGGGTAGGGATTGGATGAAATCTTACTACCTAGCGATTTCTTCGATTTGATTCGGAATTGGGGAGCGGGCGAAATTTTACCAAGTCATTTAACATAATCGGAGTTGGTCTGGTGGTTATTTTTTCGCGAGCGGGCCTACCCATTACGTGCGGGTTATGGTTCACCAAACCAAACTTTCGAGTCAACAACTTCAAGATTTTAAAAATAACTGATGTCTCATATTTAGGGATCATTTACTATTTTTGGTGATCAATAATACAATTTGTCGATAAAAATCAATATTTGATGGACGTTTTAAGAATAAATAGAATCACAGATTTCATGTACGTTTACTATTTTTGGTGAACAAAAGTATTTTCCTGGGGGCCATTTTTACTACACTTGGTGAACATTCGAACAAGAACCTTTTATTAATCACGTGCAACTATAACATCAGTTACTGTACACCCTGCTCAAACGATTCTGTTAGATATGGCCATGTAAACAAAGCCGAGAAACTAACAGAATCGTTTGAGCCCGGGGTACATCCGCGCTGGTGACTCAAATATATCATGACTAAAACATTCTTTTATAATTTCAAGCAGGAATGAGTTACGTAGCTCAAAAGAGGTTAACACTTGCAGGTCTCTCTTGATCAGAAGCGCTGGCTGCGGGTGGTTGATCACAGGGGAATCTGGTGCTTCGGCTGACAGAATCTATATTTCGAATCGACTAGCGCCCAGTTTATACGTATCATTGGAACAGGATTCGATGGCGGTGACCGGCTTGCTGGGAAGAAGATAAGTGTTAGTTCATTCGTATCATTAGTTTCGTATCGTTAGTTCATTTCATAGTACACTTCATTTCGAAGTGTAATGTAAAGGGTCAAGTTTCTTCGGGATAGTCAATGCAAAGTTGATTCAGTCGTTTTAATGACTCGCCCCGATTTTAATTAAACGGCACTGATCCCACCAAACAAAAATAGCAGCATTGCGGAATAATTGCAATTTTAGCAAAGTTCCCATCTTAATACTCATAAAGTACAATTTTCTAAATCTCCAATTTCGCAATTCAAACGGTGATTCAGACCAATTATACTGCAGCAAAAATCAGTTGTGAACCTACTCGAACTGAAAAGTGCAAGTGAAATGTAGGTGTTGGTATAAGATAGGTTCGATTCAATTTATAAGGAATCAGTTCGATTCAATTTATATCTTGCATTCTACGACTAAAAGTACAGAAATCCATTCTATTGTAGGTCGATGATGAAGAGTACTTCCGCGTGACTTATGTCGAAGCCAATTTCACGAATGAGAAAGAGGAACTCAGCAATGGTTTCGTCGTACCTAAAGAGAATGTTGCAACCTTGGCCAGAGGTGCAAGAGTTGTAAGTGGTAAACCGGCTGAAGATATTACAGCATTGCTTGAGAAAAATGCGCAACTTTGGGTTGAAATTCCTACTGGGACCTATCTTGAGGTGCAACTTCCACAGCCATACGTTGTGAACTCCATCAGGTACAACATTTACGTCGCTGGTGCCCCTCGGATTGCGGATTGCGCGATAGACGGACGCGGTTTCACACCAATGTTTTGTGTACAACTCAACAAATTTAAAACGAGTGCATTGAAATTATTATGGATGTTAAATGCAACGGCTGTTTAAATTCGCTTGCATGGCGATTTGTCACAAATGTTTTCGTCTAGAGCCCGAATCTCGTTATTGCTCAGCGTTAGCGCTTCCGGCTTAAGGCCTGGCTCTCAGCGAAATTCTGCAGCGCCTAATTTGCACGGGAGAACTGAAGAGGCAGCGTCGAGGATCGCGCAAGAACGAGAATCGGACCCTGGGCCGGTCTGCAATCAGGCTAACAATATGATACGCATTAAGTGCCTCTTGGCCATAATGGATACCTGGACATATTCGCCACTCGAGGGTTACTAATATTGTGTGCAGACATTCTGAATGAATCCTTGTACCACTCAATCATAACTTAACGGTGTGCTTTCCTTTGCGTTGTAGGTTCCGTTTGCCTAAAGAATACTATCACCATTATACTGTCTATGTGTCACTGCAGCCCAGAGATAGAATGCAAGTTGCAAATTTAACATCCTTCGACTGGCAAAACATCAAGTTAAAAAAACCTGAAATTGTGTCAGAAATTAGGATATTCTCTACTCAAGTTGTAACTCGCGGCTCCAATTACGACGGGGAATACGATTATCCAGATTTCGATGAGGATGA